>JAGIQG010000002.1:69810017-70411063 GCA_024679065.1 Sphyrna mokarran | reverse complement strand
GTCACCTGACCTCCTTCAAGGTACCCTTAAGGAGTCAGGGAAGGGCCCATGGGCACCAAAATGGAGGAGGAGCTGTGGGCAGACACCACTGGGACTTTCATCCAGGTCTCTCCAGTCATGTCCATACATCTGAGTCCCTTCAGCCTATAACCCCATCAGCTCCCGCCTCTGAGACCAGTAAGGACACACCTGCCCCAGGAGATCCAAAGAGGGCTGGAGCCCATCAGGCCTCAGCCTATCAAAGGACATCCACAGATCATCACAGATTAGAGGTGCAGCAGAGTGCCTTCATCTCTGCTGCGGGTGTCAGGGAAACACAAAGTTGTAGCGATGGGGTAAGACACATTAAGGAATATTCAGTTCACTCTGGTGGAGCAGGTATACAATCACTGTAAATAGTTATTGCAGCTTTGTAATTATATTAATCGTTGCACTTCATAAAGGTGCCTTGGATTTTTCTTGCTGCTGCTTGTGTTAGTGCCTGTGTACAGTCTCTCCCCGCTGCTTCCAGTGGATAATAAGGCTGTGTTTGTGCCTCTAAATTATCATTGTGCATTGATGCATCCCCCTTTGCTAATGGGTCATTGGTGGAGGGACTCAGTGTTGAGGGTGCTGGATGGGGTGTCAATCAAGCAGCCTCCATTGTCCCGGATGAATTCCAGCTTCCTGAGCACTGGTGGACTCACATTTATCCACTATAGAAAGATCTTTGCCTTGTCAGGATAGATTATCAGGGTCCTCCTTCAGTTTCCAGTTCAGGTGATCTTCAGCCCTCCTCCTATCGAGCATTTTTTCTGGTGAACATTAAAGGTGTCATAAAATCATACAGTGCAGAAGGAGGCCAGGTGCCGCTATTCCTTAAGAAGTTAGGAAGGGGTCTTGAGCCCACTGAATCTCCACTGACCACAGTCCCACCCAGCCTCTATCCCCATCACCCCATACATTTACTCCAGTTAGTCCCTCTGACACTAAGGGACAACTTAGCATGGCCAATTCACATCTTTGGACTGTGGGAGGAAACCAGAGCACCCAGGGGAAACCCAGGCAATCACAGGGAGAATGTGCAAACTCCACTCTGAATTGAACCCAGGATCCTGGAGCTATGAGGCAGCAGCGCTAACCACAGTGCCACCATGCCAATCCATCTTGATCTGCATTTGTATAAGGATGTTGCGTGTCACATTCTAAAATGTCACCAATGCTTTCTGTTCTCTTCCTGTAACCCACCCACTCCTCCATCATCATTGTTCACCACGCAGTGCCCCCCCCCCCCCCCCCCTCCCTGCCTCTGGTATCACTGTCATTTGTCACTCTTGAATCTCCTCATCACCTTACAGTCCATCACTATTATTCTTCACTCTTCAAATCCCTTCTCTCCCCAATGGGTCTGTGTCTATTCCAGTCCCATGACTATGGCCCCTCCCAAAATATGTGCTGAACTTCTTGTCCCCACCAATAACCCAGACAAGGCCTACATCTGCCAGAGATGAACCAATTAGATTAGCTGATGGCTCTCTGAGGCAGGATTTCCACCTGAGTGCAAGATGGAAGTCCCATCTTCAGAGATTAAATGCTCCTTGGTGCATGAGGTGGCTGTGGGGCAGCAGTAGCTGTTGGAGGACGAGTTCTCTCCCAACTCTTTTAGTGGTTGGATGGGAAATCCCACCACTCAGAAAATCCTGCCCATTGTTTCTTTAACAGCCAAAAAACGTGAGCTCTGATCGACAGTTCAGATAAGCAAGTATACTATTGCTTTGGGTGGGGAGAATTGTGTCCTCACTAAAGAGACATAACTGTGATAAATCAATGAAATTATGAGCCTTCGACATTGTTCATGTTTGTTTTTAAATTTCCTTCCTTCTAGGCTCGCTTCCACTCATAATTAATCTTGTTCCCTTAATTAATTTTCCGTGTTAGCCTCATGTTATGAGTGAGGGTTAAAATGGTTGAATAAAAATGAAACAAGATAGATTTGCATGGAATTATCATATCCTTTTCAATTCTGAGCTGCCTGAAACTAGTATTTTTAATCCAAAGAAGAAAATGCTGGAAAATCTCAGCTGGTCTGGCAGCTGCGAGGAGAAAAAAGAGCTGACGTTTCCAGTCCAGATGACCCTTTGTCAAAGCATTTTCTTTGTCAAAGCTCCCCTGTCAGCTTTGACAAAGGGTCATCTGGATTTGAAACGTCAGCTCTTTTCTCTCCTCACAACCTACTGAGATTTTCAAGCATCTTTTCTTTTGGTTTCTGATTCCAACATCCATAGTAATTTGTTTTTATTACTGGTATTTTTATTATAATTTTATAGCAAATTAATATTGCTGGCTTGACTAAACATTTGTTTGCATTTGAAAGGGTCATGAGTACTTTGAAGTAGAATGATGAAAGATATCCTAAGTCATCTCTCAGAAATATCTTAAAGTATTTCAAATGTACATGAGTCATCTTGCATATAAGATGGATCAATCGAAAAAGCTGATAGAGCTGAATGGATCTGGTTTTTTTGTTGATGGAATATTAAACTAGGCACAAGGAAAACTTTGGTTTCCTTCAGATAGTGTTATAGAATCATTATTATGTAATTGAACCAGCAGATACTTTGGACAGTATTTTACTACTTTTTGTCTAAGTGCTGGGTTGACTTGAAACTGGGACAGTTTCAGATCCATCTTGTGGGCATGTTTTAGGGCCCTTCCATACACATCTGCCTGCAAAATTTCGGGCCATTGTTGTTCACTGCAGAAGCCTGTGGGCAGGGCTTAATACACTTGAAAGGTTGCAGAGAGAGGTAGAGTGCATGTACATTGCCTCTGATGCTATACATGCGCATTAGCAGTAGCAGGGGCCTGACAGACAAAGAGAGAGCTGGCAGGCCTCTGATGGTGTAGGCAGCCTGAAGCAGCACCCTCAGCCCCTGCAATCGCAGGGGCCCACAGCCCAGGATTCAGCTCTTGCTGGCCACCACCCAGCTGCCCAAAGCAATCACAGACCCCCTCCCTTCCTCCTCCCCCATTGTTTGCAGCTCCACTGCCCTCCCCCTATCTTTCATTGCAGAATGGTTTTGGGACCATCTCCCTCTTTCCCCTCACTGATTGCTGCAGAATGGCTGAGGACACTCTCTTCGTTCCTTCCCCCACTTATCACTGCAGAATGGCAGCGAATCTCCTCTCTCCAGTAGCCCTGTCCTCACTAATCCCTCCCTATTAGCTCCTCCTCACTAGCCACATCCCCATTAGTTATACCCCCAGCACTGCCAGCGGGTATTGCTCAGGTACTCAGTAGGCATTGCCCATATGCCAGTGTGGCACTGCCCAAAGATCACCTTGGCTTTTCCAGAGACCTCAATGGCCTCTGGTTCCAGCAGTGAAGCCAAGTCGACTGTTCCCCGTTCATGGGGAACATGTTTATTCCTTGTCTGTTCATAAAGGCAGGCAAGCCCAGATGATTGAGGGTTTGTTAATGAATGCAAACACTTCTTTACATAAATTTCAATGCACTAAACTGTCTCTCGCCCATTTTTGGTGAGAGGCTGGTCGAAAAATGGTGCCAGTGGCGAAAAATGGCACCAAACATGCTAAGCGCTTTACGCCCAACTTTATCACTGCTTCGTGCCTGAAGACAAGCACACAATGCAATGGTAAAATTGCCTCCATTGTATATCTTTCTTGTTTTAGCTAAACGAAAGGGCCTTCAATAATGCAGAATGTTGCTACTGGCTTGCAGTCTGAACTCGGAGGCAACGGTGTTGAGTTCGAATCAAGCTGAGAGAAATCTGTTGGAAGTTCCAACTCTATTCATCCCTTCTGTCAACTCTTCTTATTCCGTGGCAAAGCAGCAACAGCAAGTTTCATTAATAAACCTCCTTTAATATTGTGAAATGTTGTACTGTTCTTTAAACAAGTGTCGTAAAACAAAATTTGATGCTGAACCAATAAGAAGATATTCAAAGAAGTACCTAAAAGCCTGGCTTTTAAGAACAAAGAAACTAAGGACAAAGAAAATTATAGCACAGGATCAGACCCTTCAGGCCTCCGAACCTGGACCAACTATGCTGCCCACTTAACTAAAATCTCGAATCTTCTGACGACCATATCCCTCTATTCCCATCCTATTCATATATTTGTCAAAATGCCCCTTAAAACTCACTACCGTTTCCGCTTCCACTACCCACCCCAGCAGCAAGTTCCAGGCACCCACAATCCTCTGTATAAAAAACTTACCTCGTACATCTCCTTTAAACCTTGCCCCTTGCGCCTTAAATCTAGTAATTGACTCTTCCATCCTGGGAAAAAGCTTTTGACTATTCACTCTGTCCGTGCCTCTCATAATTTTGTAGACTTCTATCAGGTCGCCCCTCAATCTCCATTGTTCCAGTGAGAACAAACCAAGTTTTTCCAACCTCTCCTCATAGCTAATTCCCTCCATACCAGAAAACATCCTGGTAAATCTTTTCTGTACCTTTTCCAAAGCCTCCATGTCCTTTCCATAGTGTGGCAACCAGAATTGAACATATATTCCAAGTGCAACCGAACTAAGGTTCTATAAAACTGCAACATGATTTGCCAATTTTTAAACTCAATGCCCCAACTGATGAAGGTAAGCATGCCATATGCTTTCTTGACTACTTTCTCCACTGCATTGCCACTTTCAGTGACCTCTGTACCTGTACACCCAGATCCCTCTGCTTGTCGATTCTCTGAAGCATTTTGCCACTTACCGTATATTTTCTACTAATATTAGACCTTCCAAAATGCATTACCTCACATTTGTCTCGATTAAACTCCATCTGCCATCTCTCCACCCAAGTCTCCAATTGATCTATATCCTGCTGTATCCTCTGACGGTCCTCATCGCTATCCGCAAATCAACCAATCTTTGTGTCATCTGCAAACTTATTATCGAACCAGTTACATTTTCCTCCAAATCATTTATATATATTACAAACAACAAAGGTCCAGCACTGATCCCTGAGGTATGCCACTTGTCATAGCCCTCCATTCACAAATGCAGTAGTTTAAACAATGAGAGTGAGGGAAAGGGGTATAGGGAGGGAATTCCAGAGATTGGACTTCAGGCAGCCAGTTATAGAGTGATTAAAAGCTGTGATGCACAAAAATCCAATATTGGAGTACATAAATCTTGTAAGGATGAAATGGTTGAAAGACGTTACAGAGACAGGCGGAGATAAAGCCACTGATAGGTTTCAAACCAAATATGGGAATTTTAAAATTGATGGATGATGGATGTTTGAGATTTGGAGCAAGCTAGGAAATAGGCAACAGAGTTTTAGATAGCCTTAAGTTTAGTGTTCTTTTGAGTAGTGCTTCAATATACCTGGCCAGAGCCCACCATATGTTCCCATCCTGAGAGAGATCTATATCACCTTAGTGCTGAAGTGACCGCTGATTCATCATGTACTGCAGTTCTATTGGGTCTCAAGTAATTGAGAGCTAAATATCTGCAGGCTCGAATGCAATGCCGCCTAAATTCTATCGAGTGTTGTTCACCATCGGCCCTACATCTACATTAATTTCCAGTCAATTTAAGAATTCTTATCCATGTTTCCAGTTTGTTCCAATGCCTTGTCCATCCCTATTTCTGTAACCTCTCCCCTGCCAGCAACCCTCAATCTCTTCCACTTTTCCAATTCTGGCCCCTTGCAGATCCCTGATTTTCATCCAACCACTGTTGACAGCATGCCTTCATTTGCCTAAGTTCCGAAATTTCCCACTGAACCTTTCTCTTCCTGTAAGATGCTTGTCTACCCCTTTGACCATGTCTTTCTCTGCTTTCCTAATATCTCCTTATGAAGCTCAATATCAGATTTTATTTGAAAACACTCCTGTGAAGCTAATTGTATCAACGGGAGCTCTTGTTATTCTCCAATCCTGGAGAGCTGCTGTCTGTGCTTTTGAAAAGAATGCACCAATTTCCCAAAAGGGGAAAAGGGGCTCAGTCACAGACCAGACTTCGGTGAAGCTGCCTATAGACTCCATTGATGTCTGTGATAAAGATTTTTTCCCCTGATGTAGCCACATATGAAGGCAATGCATTGTGACCCCTGCCATCTGCTGTACATCAGGGCAAGCAATTTCAGTGTCTAAATATGTGTGCTATATTTATCAAACACAGTCTGTCCGAAGCATGAGCTCTGGCTCCACTCTCTTCTGACTCACCTACCCTCTGTAAATATTCCACTTGGAATTTCTCATTTTCATCATCATGACCACCTCTACTCCACATACACACACACATACACACACAAATTCTCACATTATTGTAAGGGTTAGACCATTTTGTTTAGCCTGACAGATAAGACATGGACATTTATCTACTCTACAGTCTTCCAACTACATGGTGTTTTTCTGTATCTATCTTCACATCTTTTAATTTAAGGGAGCAGCTCATTCACACATTTGTTGTGTTTCAATCTCTGCAAGAAAATAGATTTCAATTAAATTGAACTGAAATTGAAGTTTTGCAATGTTGGGAACTAAACTGGACAGAATTGCTATAAGATGTAAGTTCTTCAAATAAATGAACTAATTTAGAATGGCCTTTGCACTTTCCATTGCAGATGTTTGCAATGTTGACATACTCAAATGCATCAGAAACCTAAACAACAGCCAGGCCAGTAACATTCAGATCACATTGTGCAGTAACCATTATCTCCGACAAGGATAGGCCTAATTATCACACCTCAACACTGGCATTGGCATTAATAACACACCCATATAAATTAATGTAGAAGTCCAAAATATGTGCAGGTTAGGTGGATTAGCCACGATTAATACACAAGATTACAGGGAAACAGTAGGATTTGAACCTGGAAAAGATAATCTTTCAGAGAGTTGCTCCTGACTCGATGGACCAAATGGCCATCTTATGCACTGTCATGATTCCATGCTTCTATGGAAGTACAATGGCCAATTAAACGTAAGACACATCACATGAATATTGTAAAACAAAGTATGACACTGGGTCATAGAAGGAGATATTAAATCATATGACCAAAGTCTTGAACAAAGAAAATAGGTTTTAAGGAATATCTTAAAGGAGAAAAATGAGGTAGAGAAGTAGAGAGTTGTGGGGAGGGTATTCAAGAACATGAAGCCAAGGGAACTGAAGGCATAGTTACCAAAAGTGGGGCAATTAAAATTGGGATGAACAAGAGTCCAGAATTAGATTTAGTGCAGTTATCATGGAGGGTTGTGGGACTGGAGGAGATAACAACAATAGGAAGATATAAGGCCATTAAGAATTTTGAAAGCAAGGATGAGAATTTTAAAATCCAGTTGTTGTTTGACAGAGAGCAAATGTAGGTCAGTGAGCAAATTGGATGATAGTAGAACAGGACTTGCAGTGGATTGAGGTACAGGCAGCAGAGATTTGGGCAACTCAAATTTATGAAAGAAGAATATTGAAGATCAGCCAGGAATGCACTGGAGTGGTCAAGTTTAGAGATAACAAAGATATGAAGGTTTAGCAGCTGTTGAATTCAGACAAGAGTGATGTCAAATGGCTATGAGATAGAAAGCTCATCTCCAGATTATATGTGACATCAAAGCTGTGAACAATTATTTGTTTTAGATAATTGACAGGTTGCTACTGATAAAGCCAGTAGCTATGGCATGGAGTTTGGAGGTAATCCAAAAACAATAATTTCAATCTTCCCAATACTTAATTGGAGGAAATTTTTGATTATTCAGTATAGGAATAAGATCCAAATCTTAAGATATATTTGAGATACTGCATCAGTAAATTGCTCAATATCTCAAATTCTTAAAACTTCCTGCATATTTTAGATTTTGAAAGCATTTATTTTTTATGATTAAATAAGCAGTATCATGCCAGTGTTTGATGTCAGCTAAACATCGGATGGAAAATAGAAAATGATGGAAGCATTCAGCTAGCCAGGTACAATATTTATGGAGTGAAACAAAGGTAATGTTTCAGGCAATTGTCCTTCATTAGAATCCTACATTACAATGAAAATCAACTGCCTGGAACATTTTTACTTCTCTCCACAAGGATTGTTAATGGCCTGTTGAGCATAACTCTATCACAAAAAGACGATCATTTTGCCTTATTAAAAATATGCTATGTGTGCAGATCTCTGAATGCCATTCACTCAGAAACACTCCATCTGCATGCCCATTATTCATATGTGAGCTTGGCAGTTAGTGTTAGTGGTTACCTTTTCCTCAAAACATCCACACAAATGTCAGAAGTGGAAAAGTCAGCTGATTTTATTTGCCTCTCAGACACTGTTGTTAATTGTACCATACTGCTGCTGAGACTAACCACAGACTTGGATTCAAACCTGGCATCTTCACTACTTGTACTGCTTCACTACTTGAGGAGTAAAGTCACTGAGCCATCAGGCAACTTAGCCTTTATCATTGATGCATACACTAGCATTTAAGTCCATTTTCCTATTGATTTGCATTGTCTCAAATAGCTGATGCCAAATGATTATAATATCCTAGTAATGCATTTGTCTACCAATTGGGCAGTAATAATAAAAACAGCTTTTGGGAAAACTGCAATAAAAAATGTGCAAGGAGGACTATGCTCCTTGGGATTTGACAGCCAGATTGCCAGCACTCAGGGGCACAAGGTTACAAACCTCTGAATAGTTTTATATATATACTCTCCATGGTATATAATGATATCTGCTACAGTTGAGGACAGATGATGCCATAGTCCATTCTGTATTCTATGAGAAGGAGGAAGGTTTTCTCTATGTGGTTTGTGTAACTAAATTGTAAATCTGTTAGTAAAGAATGAAATCTTCCATTCTGCTCCCATTCTTTTAATGTGATCAAACTTTCTTTATTGAAGTGATACAGGGTTAATATGATTGAATACAGTCTTTCTCACAATCACAGTGGCAAAGTGGTTAGCACTGCTGCTTCATAATGCCAGGGACCCGGGTTCAATTCCAGCTTTTTATGACATCTTTATTGAAGTTTGCATGTTCTCTCCCATGTCTGCATGGGTTTCCTCTGGGTGCTCTGGTTTCCTCCTACAGTCCAAAGCTGTGTGGGTTAAGTTGATTAGCCATGCGAAATTGCCCCTTAGTGGAATGATCAGGCTGTGGGAATAGGAATGGGATTGTTGTCAGTGCAAGGTCAGTGGGCTGTATGGATTTGATGAAAGATATTTGTCTTTTCTTTAAAGTTTGCTGAATAATGGTATAAACCATTACTTTATAATACATCAGCTGGGACAAATCAGATCAATAATACAAAATGGTCAGAATATGTGGAGTTAGGGACAAGTAGTAGAATGGCCAGAAAGAGGCTATCAAACAGAACACAGAGGTCGGGATTAAGGGTAGTTACTCAGACTGGTAAAAGGTGGGTAGAATGTTTTGCAAGCATTGGTGCCAGTACCATTCTTGTTCACCGTTTACATAAACAATTTGCATTCAGGAATAAGAGTTCCAAAATTTATGGACAACATCAAATTGGGATGTGTATTTAACAGTGAGGACTGCAACAAAATACAAGAAGTAAGCTTATAAAATGTGCACGTAATTGGTAAATGAATGTCAATAGAGATAAGCATTAGACAATATATTTTATTAGAAAGAGGTAGGAGGTTCTTAGAAAATAAGAATCTAAATAGGCTGGAGAATCAAAGGGATCCAGAGTACAGATGCACAAATCACTAAGGTAGTGACGCAGGTTAATAAAGCCAAAACAAAAGCAAACATGTCACTGGGATTTAATTTTGGAAAGAAAGTGGCTAAACTTCTTTTGAACCTTATTTAAATTACACATTAAATGTGTAAGCTTCTGGTTTCTGCATCACAAAAAGGGCATAAAGTCACTGGAGAATGTTAAAAAAAAGAATTAAACAGGATGATACCAGAACCAAGAGACTGTGCCTATCATGGAAGACTAAGCGTTAATATTTAAGTCCCGCATTTCAAACTGAACTAAGTGTAGGAGTGGCACAGCAGTTAGCACTGCCTCCTCACAATGCAGGGATCCAGATTTGATTGCCACTTCATAGATCATAGAACCCTACAGGGCAGAAAGAGGCCCTTTGGCCCATCAAGTCTGCACCGAACACGATCCCACCCAAGCCCCACCCCCACATCCCTACATATTATACCCACTCTTCTCTCTAACCTATGCATCCCTGGACAGAAAGGGGCAATTTCTTAGCATGGCCAATCAACCTAACCTGCAAATCTTTGGGCTGTGGAAGGAAACCGGAGTACCTGGAGGAAACTCATGCAGATACGAGGAGAACATGCAAACTGCACACAGACAGTGACCCGAGACAGAAATCGAACCGAAGACTCTGGAGCTTGCAGACTTTGCACATTCTCCCCACGTCTTTATGGGTTTCCTCCAGGTGCTCCAGTTTCCACCCACAATCCAAAGAGGCATGGGTTAGATGGATTGGCCATGCTAAATTGCCCTTAGTGTCAGGAGATTAGCTAGAGTAATTGCATGGGGTTATGGAATAGGGCCTGGGTGGGATTGTGGTTGGTGCAAACTCAATGGACTGAATGGCCTCCTTCTGCACTGTAGGATTCTATGATTCCTTGATTTTAGTGTATTTTAGAAGACTAGAATTGAAAAGTGAGAGAAGTTGTACTAACTATTGAATCTTTGTTAGACCACTGTGCGCAGTTATTATTAAGAGATACAGGCTGCAGTTTTCTGGTCGTTCATCCTGGCGACATTCTCTGGTCAGGGCGGTGGCATACCCCCTGTCACAGGTTTCCCGATAGTGAAATGTGGCTTCAGGGACAATTCAATGTAAAATAGTAATAAAGAAAACAAATAGGGAATTTTTGCCAATCATCTTTTAAAGTTTAAAGTTTATTTAACAGTACCATAAAAAGGCTTACATTCACACTGCAATGAAGTTACTGTGAAAATCCCCTCCTCGCTACACTCGGGTGCCTATTTGGGTACACTGAGGGAGAATTTAGCATAGCCAATATATGTAACCAGCATGTTTTTCAGATTGTGGGAAGAAACCAGAACACCAGAAGCAACACGCGCACGTGCGGGGAGAAAGTACAGACGCCTCTCAATGCCTCTTTGGGCTTGCAATTACTGACAGGTGTGTTCGTAACTGTGGGGTCTTCTGGTTTCTACCCACAGTGAGTCAATCCTTTCCGCGGGAGCCACCTGGTACCTTCTCCCAGACGGGCACAGGAGAGGGTATTCCGTGACTGGTCGAGAAACAAATAGCGGGGGCGATGCACGCAGGGTTCACAACCGCTACCGCAGGACTGCCATCCTAGTGTGGTGAAGTTGGTGTGGATTTGGCGTGTGTCGCGTAGCTGTGGTATTTTTGGTTGTTCTAGACCACAGTGAGTCAACCCTTACCAATGGTCCCGCAGGGAATTCAGGCATACAAGCTGGCAGGCGAGTTGCCTGTCGGAATTTGACTGGCCGAGGACAACCAACACGCTGCTATGCCTATAAACCCGGTAATTGTTCAAAAAAATAGGTTCTCGACAAGTGCTGGCTTGTCCCGGGGGCACTGGTGATCCGCTAGCGGATGCGGTTCAACCCTGCCTAGGCAGTAGAGGCTACCGCGACCCACTACCCACACGATTCGGTACAAATAGGGTGAGACGAACAGAGACGTGCCTGGAGCGACGCTGAGATGGGACGTGTGCCCCGTTCTGTCTTGGATGTTCGCTACCAGATGATGACATGGTACGAATGGGCAACACGCCAGCCCAGTGGTTAGCACTGTTTGGTCTGGCTGGCTACTCGGTCGCAGGGTTGGTGTCCTACCTGGGCCTTGCGGCTGGGGGAGTTTGCACCTTCTCCCCGTGTTCGCGTGGGTTTTCCCCGGGTACTCCGGTTTCCTCCCACATGGCCAAAAACGTGCTTATTAGGCTAATTGGTTAAGTACAATTGTCACCATATTTAATCTGGTCTCCCTGAATTCGGATTAAATTTTTCCTTCAAATTCTAAATTTCTTCCCTCACGCAAGAGAGCCGAGCATTAAAGCACCGACAAAAGGTTCTCTAAAGGCCCAATTAGATCAGGGGGCGACGGTACTAACTCACACCCTGCCCTAAAGCACTCAGGGTGTCCAACCGAGCCACAATGTGACATCATGCAGAACCCCGGCTGGGGTTCTGTGAGCCACGGATCATGATAAGGGCAGACCCTGGCTGGGGCCTACAAGCCAAAATTGGTAACATTATGTGGACCCCGGCTGGGGTGCCACTCGTGGTACTTTAAGATCAAGAGCCCCCGGCGTGGTATCTGCTAGTGGTAGACAAATCCGTCGATGAGCAACGTAAAGACTCGGAAAAGGCACTCATGCGAGTGTATTTAAATAACCCAAGCCAGGAATCAAACCCAGCTCCCTGGCAGTGTAAGGCAGCAGTGCTAACCACTATGCCAGCATACCACCCACATATTTACCCAAAAAGTGGTGAGAATATGGAACTCATTATGACTATAGTTGAAACAAATATCACAAGTACATATAAGGGGAAGTTGATAAGCATACATTGGAGAAGGCAATAGAGGTTTATGTTGATACTGTTACATGAAGTAAAATGGAGAGAGGCTGTCATGGACTGTAAACTCTAGTATGAAGCAGTTGAATCAGATGTCCTCCTTCTGTGCTTTATCTTTATGTAATTCTATATTTTCATCTTCTGTTCCATCCTATTTGCAGGTTTTCCCAGTGATCAGCACAAACCTGGAGAATCAACTATGACAAAACTACTTGTACACAGTTTCATGTTATCAGTGGCATTTACTTTGGTAAGTCAAGCAATGCCTATCTGTAAAGACACCTTGTTATCAGCAATGCAGCATGTTTACCCTGGAACATTATCATCCAAAGCGGAAGCATTGTTTGTCTTTGTTTCGTATTTGTATATCAAATCCTTACTGCTTGTTTTTTTTGTAGATATTTACCTCTGCCTCATTCACACTTGATGTGGCAAACAAATAAGGCAAATAACTTCTGGTATCCATTGAATCATACGACTTCTACAGCATAAGAGGCCATTCAGCCCATCGAGTCTCTACTGATTCTCTGAAAGAGAGAGTCAGTTCTATCTCCGCAACCTCATATATTTATCATGTCAAATCCCCCAATCTAAACATCTTTGGACACTAAGGTGCAATTTAGCTTAGTCAACTTTAATGACCTGCACATCTTTGAACTGTGGGAAGAAACTTGAACACCCAAAAAACCCCACATAGACTTGGGGAGAAAGGGCAAACTTCACACAGTCACTCAAGGCTGGAATTGAACGTGACTCCCTGGCACTGTGAGGCAGCCACACTAACCACTGTGACACCGTGCCCCCCAGCCCCCATGTGCTACTCTAAAGTACTTAAAATAATTAAAATCCCAGCATCATAGATTATTCCATTTTATAGACAATGAAAATATCCAGGAAATGGCCCAAATCATCTGGCTGAAGAATGCTTGTACCATATTGGGGACTCCTTGGAAATTTGGAAATCCCCATGCACTGATTAAACAAGAACTGATTGTGACGTTTTGACTTCCATTGGGCAATTATTTGAATATGAAATCCTCTAAACTCTTATTAAAGTTAGGGACTTCAGATGGTTCAGATTCACTTAGCAAAATATTTACCCAGGAAAGGGAAGAAGGATTAAAACCAGTTATAACTCTTGGGTAACCATACCTCTGATCTCACAACTCTACACTGCACCCCCTTGACTCCCGAACCATCCTGCCACCAGCCCACAATTACCATCCACTGCCCTCCCCAACTACAACCCTACTCCCAACAATTCACCCCCAGCCTTGACTGCCCATCACTCCTGACTACTACCATAGCCCCCAACTAGCCCCAGCTGCCTGACTAATAATGTCCTCAACCAGCCCCCATAGCTGACTCCCACCTGTCAACCCCTCCAACTACTTGACTAGACCTCAGCCACTGACTAAATCCTCAATCCCTAAACTTGCACCTCCACTCCCACTCCCGATTACATCTTCCAATCCTTCATCATCTTGTCCACCTGACACCCTCATGCTTTCACCCAAATCTCCCATCCCTTTACCCGTTCATATTAAACATTGGCCCCCTGTTCCTAGTTTGTCAATATGCCATTTAAACAAAGAAACATTTACATTTACCAGAATACAACAACAGTGCTGGGATGGGGAGGTAGGTGCGGGGGGGACGGTGTTGAGGAAGCATAGTTTGACTTCCCCCGACACTCCTACATTACGGGGGAAGACGCTAGAAGCAGATACAGTCCACATTTCTCAAGTGTCCCAGTTGGGAAGTCACTGGATGAGAAACATGGAGCTCAGTAGGGTTAAACAGAAAGGAATAGAGTTCCAATCTGACAGCCATTGCCAGTCGTTGGAAAATTTGTCCCATTGTCTGTTAGTTCACCATAACCCAACTAACAACCCCAATGGGAATCCTGAAGATGGTAGGTTCAGCTTCAATACTGACATTGTGAGGTTGAAGAAATATTTTCCATTTTTTCTTAACGTCCATTTTGCAAATCTTTCTCTTGAATAATTAAATGTAAGGGCTAGTTTACAATATGATGAATTAAATATAGTTGTGGGAATACAGAATTTTATATAATCCAAGCCTAATGTTTTCTATTTGAAGAAGAAATGGAGCTTTATAGGAATTGAATAAGCTGGTAAAATGTATAGACAATAAATTCCAAGGAGTCCAGTACATTGTGCTGAGCTGGATTTGGCTAAGATATGGGTTGCCTTGCCCTGTAGCACAGGAGTAAGTTCCTAATGTCAACCAATTCCATCTCGAAGGGCAGACCTCCAATACGAATGGGAGATAATCCAAGATAAATAGGCTCACATTATGCTTGAACCTTCTTGCAGTCTGTGCTCAATCCTCTCAGTAAAGTATTTATGATCCAGAGGATTGTAAATGGACTGGAGATAATAATTTGCAAGGATAAAAATAGTTACAGGTTTCAGGCATCCATTTGATAGTAATTGAATATCTAATTGCATTCAGGCATGCATTAACTGTGGATTCACTTGGCTTTCTACATCAAGGAGTAAACTGAAAACTGTGTTGGGTTAAGAGGTGCAAATTTGTAACGTGTATCTCAGTAAAGGAAATCTTATAAACGAGTAAAGACTAGGCTCAAGATTTATCACAAGCTGGCTATTTCGAGTAATATATCATGAAGGAGTTCAACAAATGTTTCATCCACACACTTCTAATCTGTGCTGAGGATTTTCATCTGAAAATCTACTTTCTGTTTTGGAACATATATTTTCTTTAAAGAAAGCATAACTTTGTAACGATAAGACATATCATAGAAATAACTTCCTGTGATTATGATCCCTGTAGAGAGTGATAACTTTAAGTTTAAGCTTATTTATTGTTGTCACAAGTAGGCTTACATTAACACTGCAATGAAGTTACTGTGAAATCCCCTGGTCGCCATACTTCGGTGATTGTTCAGGTACACTGAGGGACAATTTATCATGGCCAATGCACCTAACCAGCAAGTCTTCAGTCTATGGGAGGAAACTGGAGCACCTGGCAGAAACCGACACAGACATGGACAAAATGTGCAGGTTCCACGTAGGCAGTGGACCAAGCCGGGAATCAAACCTGAGTGCTTGGTGCTATGAGGCAGCAGTGCTAAACACGAGATGTAACTGATTTAATAGTACTGCACAACATGATTTCAAGTTTAAAGTGTCAAATAAATTAAAACTAATCCTGACCATTACCTAGTAAATTACTAATTATCTAAACTACAGAAATGAGAACTCTTATTGATATCTTAATATGACTGATAACCATTTGTCACATTTATACATATACATCACAGTACACTTTTTAGAAATAGCCCACCATCACTCCCAGTTTCGAATGGGATCATGTCTCTCTAGTATGCTGAATTGTAAAGTCCAACAATTGTCAAAGATTCACCCTCAGCCCTCTTGAGAATTCCCAAACTGATTTTCAACAGCGAGGTCTATGTTGTGATATAGGCAGCAAGCTGACACAGTGGTTAGCATTGCTGCCTCATAGTGCCAGAAACCGGGGCCATTCTGGTTTTGGGTGACTGTCTGTGTGGAGTTTGCGCATACTCTCTATGTCTACGTCGATTTATTCTGGATGCTCTGGGTTCCTCCCATAGTCCAATGATGTGCAGGTTAAGTTGATTGGCCATGTTAAGTTGCCCATTAGTGGCAGGGAAATTCACATGGTAAATATGTGGGATTATGGGAATAGGGCCTGAGTGGGATTATTGTTGGTACAGACTCGATGGGCCAAATGGTCTTTTTCTGTACTGTAAGGATTCTATGAATCTTCTGGCTTCACCAGGATAATTTTTCCAGAGATTTTTTCGATTGCCGCAGGATGAATCTCTGATCAGAGATCATCCTCTCTTCTGCATTCTTCCTGATAATAGAGAACCAGCAACCTCCTCCTGTCTCTTGATCAGACCAGCTGCAAACTTTTGTCTCCATGAAGTGCTCTTTCTGTCCAAAGATCTCTGAAAATCTGGCCACTGTCAGCTCAGGTATTTTCACTTTGCATGTTGCACTTTGCTCTCAGTGAGCCTCAATCTGGGTTCCCAGTCTCCATGGTAACCAAACCACACACGGAGAGCTCGCAGCAAATCACGTGAATATCTTCATTATTCCATTTCATCTTAAATCAAAGAGACAGTTTAAAGCATAACAATCCTGTAAAATCTCACATTGGTGACGTGTTACTTAAAGGGCGTGGACATTGCCCTCTTGACACACACACGGCCCCAAATCACAAATGTGCTTTGGCCAAGTATTTTCTGACTGCAGTGGAAAATTGCAAGGCCAGATTGAAAAGCCTGCTTACCTAGACATGCCTGAAAGGATTCCTCCTGATGAGGAAAATGTGAAGGTTAGGGGATAGTATCAGGCAAAAAAGAAGATGAAATAGGTTCTCCTTTACCCTGGAAGAAGCATTGGTATGGGAACGCAGAGATATTTTTCCTGTTGGTAAATTCCAGTTTATCATTATCCTCTTCTCATGCTTTCTTTTGGAGCTATTACTAACATTAAATTATTTCCTATAAGCCCTCTGTGTGAATCAGCAATGTCTCCTTACTGGTTAATATCTGGTATTGTCAGTTTTTTGTTTTCACAGTGAATAAAGTGTAAAATCTAATGAGCTAAAGATCATGACCAATGCACTACCCAAGGGGAAATAAAACATTCTGGTTGAATTTGCTGCTTCTCATTAACTTCTCAGTATTATGATTTAGTATGAAGAGGAGATTGTCTACAATAAAAAAAGCACACCCATTGAATTCAGCAAAGAAGTAGCTGAAATAATAATCTGAAAAACAATGATTATCTTCAAAAAGGCAGCATTTAAACCTGTTAAATTGTATAAGGAAGGGCAAGACTGGGATTTACTCAGTGATACTGCTGTTAATTGCATGCAACTCAAGTACACAAGAGTAATTTCACCAGTTAGGTGCTAAAATTATTGATCCAGAAAAAAAAGGACAAAAGGCTTTACTGTAAAGGGCTGACAGACTCCTTTCACAGAAATGCTATTGGAGTGGATTTGAGAAGAAGTAGTGAAAAGGGTAAATTTAGATCCATACAGACATGATAAACAAGATGGTCAGATTTAAACAAAAACAGTTAAGGTAAAGATGAAGTCACTTTGAATGAACAAGTACCTGCTATGCCTGCTAATAACTTATATTTAGTTTTAGACTGGACCTTTATAATTATTAATAGAAGTTTATTCAATGTTCTATTGCCATGAAAGTAACAGGATGCTAAATGTTTCATCCTGCAGTTTGGAAGAAATACATCAAATAAATTTACAAATCAAGTTGTAACCATTTTAAAGAGCCTTTACACAATAAATCCTTGCATGGACAAATTAGTAATTAAAGGTTGGATATTCATTTAATGTTGGACAGTAAAGGCTGTTGTTATAGAGTTATATATAAAGTGCAAAATCTTAAAACCACGTCACTTCCTTTTGGACAAATTGGCACATAATAGAACTGAAGTGGTCCCCATGCATCATGTAGTTGACTCCTGATGAGAAGGCCACTTCCTCTGGATATTACAGAATATGAATCAAGGAAATTATGGGACTGTGGAACCAGGCACCTTCCAAAAATTTTGGCTTGGTGCCATCATATTTTTGCTTTTCCTCCCCCCATCCAGTCACTCAGACATGGGCATAATTCAATACATTCACACTCATTGCGTCACAAGGTTTGAAAAGGATTCTATAATGCCACTTTTTGATCTTTGTTCCTCCTGTTGACCTGCAACAGTGGAGTGACACTATTACCCAGTATCACCAAGCAAGGCAGTGGCCTTATCACTTTACACCATTTTCTCAACCACGAGCACAGTTCTCAGTCAACAATGGCTGCAGTTAGTGAGCTTTAGAGAACGTTGTGGTCTGTAGATCATGGATAGAACATGTTATTGGAGAGCAAGCACTGCTGTCTGTGGGGGCCCATCATAGCATCTGCCTCTACTGCAGCTCATACGAATTCTGAGCCATCAAGAGCCTGGTTTTGGAGGAAAAATCTTGCATTTATGCAAAAATTTTCATCTACTCAGGGCATTCATAAAACATTTTGCAGCCAATGAATCGCTTCTGAAGAACAGTCATTATTGTTTTGAGAACAATGGGCAGAATTTTACAACTTTGCTTGAATGAGACTGGAAATTCCTGTCCGAGTGCAGCGGACATTTCCGTAGTCTGCCCCTTGCCTGATCCAATTCCTTGGTGGGTGAGGCAGTATAGTACATGTACAATAATGTCTTATAAACAAAAATGAGATAAAATGATCAAACTTTTGCAAGATTTGGTAAACCATAACAGATAGTTAGGAATAAGTGTTCAAAATTTACTTCAAACAAGTTTGAGGATTATCTCAAAGTAAAAGGCATTCAGCATATAAAATTCACCACACCTTATCATCCATCAACAAATGGATTAGCCGAAAATTTCATACAAGCTTGAAACATTATTTAAAAGCTTCAAAAGAACAACGTTCATTATCAAGTTATGCCATTAGCTTTTTGTCATCTTATGGAAACACTACTCATGTGACTGCATAAAGTTCATCTGTGCTACTACTCTTAAAGAGCAAATTGAGAAATTACTTCATTCAATGAATTGTGAATCTCTGGAATTCTCCACCTTAGAAGGTTATGGCTCTATAGAATTCTTTACTCAGTGGGTTGTGGATGCTGTATCATTTAAAACTGGTATAGACAGATCTTTGGTCTCTCAGGGAATTAATGGATATTGGGAGTAGGCGTAAATATTGAGTTGAAGCCCAGAATTAGCCATGATCATATTGAATGACAGTATAGGTTCAACAGACTACATATTCTGCATCTGCTTTTATTTCTTGCTTTCTTGAACATATTATCTCCTCTCAAATCCATGTCTAGAACTTTCCTGAAACTTCACATTTGAATCTCTGTAATCATGCCATTATACTGAAATGGTTTTTATCAAATTCATAAATGACTTCTCCAAACAGCCTTGACCAGCTTGTCCTATGCAAATTATCTGCAACCTTTGAAATGGTTAATCGCACCATCTTCTTTCACTGCCTCTCCACTGTTGTTCATCTGTTCGCCTACATGGGACTGCTCTCATCTTTCCTATTCTATATTCTTTGTTTTCTTCTCTTCCTGCACCCTATGCTGTCCAGGAAAGTATGAGTTGATGCATTTTGTCTGAAGGGATAGGAAGAGTTAAAATGATCTTTGTGGCACAGTTCTAAAGAATGTGCAGGGACAGAGGATATTTGGGAATATGAGCATAGATCTCGACAAATGACAGGTCATATTGAGAGTATAGTTCGCAAAGCAACTGGAATCTTGGGATTCATAAATAGAGGTATTAAGTACAAAAGTAGGGAAATTGTGCAAAATGTTTTTAAAGCTCTAGAGTATTGCATCCTGTTCTGGTTGCCACATTTTGGGAGAGATTAGTGGATCTTTGCAAGCATGTAAAGATTTACTAGAATGATTCCAGGGATAAAGCATTCCAGCTCCCAAGATTAGGTGGAATTGTTCTCCTTTGGGCAAAATAGACTGAAGGAAATTTGATATGTATGTACAACTGAACCTTAAATTGTCTTGGGCTTAAGCTATAAAATTTCCTTCTTAAACTTCTCCATCTCTACTCTTTAAAAATGCTCCATAAAATCTTGATTTCCTTCTGTGACTTGGCATTAAAAAATGTTTAAAATATTTGTATTAATATTGTTCTTAAGTACCTGCGGATGTTTTACAACATTAAGTATGTTCTATAAATGTAAGCTGCTGTTAATTCTACTTTTAGAACTTACTCATCCCACTCAATTTCTTAGAACTAGATCCAATACAGATTCCTTCTTCACTGGATTGGAAGCAGACAGATCATGAAAGTTCTCTTCTCCACTTTCCAAGAATACATTCTCCTCTCTGCCTTTTATGTTCCTGGGGGCGATTCTCTGACAAGCTCAGGGCTCATACTGTATAGCATATTTTTCTCTGCTTCTTTTGTGCACCTATCCATGACACAAACTGGGATGGAAGATGGCTCTTCCTGTTATAAGAATCTGACTTGGTACAAGCTCCCTTTTGCCTTTGGCGGCGAGTTATGCCATCTTCAATAGATGGCTGTTACTTGGTTCCAGCATCACTCATGGCACTATTATGCGAGCTAGTGATCTGTAGTCTTAGGGTTTATCTCTTCAACTGGGTGCCAGAACTGGAAGTTGAGGTTCTTCTCATTGCAGATTGCTTTCTTGACTGGCATCTATTTTCGTGGTAATCATCTGAGTGATTGGTTGGTCTGAAGGATTTCAGATACCCGTAATGAAAGTGAACACGTTGTGCAAAAAGAGACGACAATTTGGAGCCGAAGTCTTAGTCAAAATAATCTTTATTTTTGCAGTCCTATACAACTTCCAACAGTTTGTTGCCTTGACATCTTCTGCCATTTGAGGATATTCAGGGCTTTGCATGTGCTTCTGTTCAAGAGAGAAAAAGATTGATTATGGATATATACATCAGCTCAAAGATTTGTTTGCTACTATACCTTTAATGGCTGCAGGGTCATCCAGAAGTTGGATTTCTCTGGGTCTGTAAGATGGTGTGAGTATAAGATTAGTCTTTTAGTGCAGCTGAAATTGTATGAAATAAAGTAGTTCTCAGGAAAGGAGTGATGACTGTATATTAATCCAAATCAACTGATGTATCTCCTAACTCAGCTACTTGTAACTGTACAGAATGAATTGCTGAAAGCATATTACTTTGTTGAACTGAATGAGGATGAAATATTCTTATGAAGTGAACAATTGTCAGAACTGTAGTCTCCTTTAAGCAATACGAGGACAATGTTGTGGTGACACATGGATTTTATGAATGACACAAAGAGCCAGTGGCAGCATCAACCAAGCAATAGAATCACATAGCATTTCATTTTTAGCAAAACTGATCTCCTGTATTAGATTACATTACCAACTGAGTGAAATTAACTGGTCCATTCAGTTCACCCATTCATTCAGCTGGAAGCTGACAGCCTTTCAAGGGGAAGATTACATACATTCTAGTTAATTAATAAACATAGAACAGGAAATTGAGGCCTGGGTTACCATCTTATCACAGTGCCAACTATAGTTATCAATTCTGACTGACAAGCTGCTGTTTTTGTTGGTTGGTTTCTTTGTTAAATCCTTTGGAAGTGAAAGATGTTTCCTTTGGTCGCTGTGGCATTAGTACAATAATCAGAAGTCTTTCAGAAAGCAATTTCTGAAAAATTCCTCACTTCAAATTTCATACTATTTAAAAATCTAGAATTGATGAGTGCTCAAATTCAACAGCAGAACCTTGTATAAATGTTAGAGGACACCAAAGGCATGAGAACAGAAAAATTGAATAGTGCTACCCACTGGAATACAGACAAGGGCTGGATTTTCAAATCCCATGAACCCAATGCTCAAGGTCTTGAGTTGCTCACATGACACTATTTTGAATTGTAAATGCCATAAATAGGATGGAGGCAAATGGGCACTGAGTGTTACCAAGAGGTGGAAGTTGTCTGCAGAGCATCGGCAATAAAGGCAGACATGATGAGAATTGCTACTGACTAGGAAGAGAGCAGAAATGCTCATGAAGGTGGCCATCTGACCAAATGTGAGGTAATATGTATGATTCAGAGCAAAATCATCTGGAGCCTGAGAATTTACGCAGCTCTCCATTTTGAACTCAGTAGCACACACATGCACCAGAATGTATGAATGGCCAAAAATTGCTTTATCGCCCTCCCCAACCTATTAACAAGTTCCTCAAGGAGTCTAACAGGGTGTTAGGGCAGCACGGTGGTACTGTGGTTAGCACTGTTGCTTCATAGCGCAGGACCCGGGTTCAATTCCCGGCTTGGGTCACTGTCTGTGCAGAGTCTGCACATTCTCCCCATGTCTGCGTGGGTTTCCTCTGGATGATCCAATTTCCTCCCACAGAGAGAAAGACGTACTGGTTTTGATGCATTGGCCATGCAAAATTCTCCCTCAATGTACCTGAACAGATGCCAAACTGTGATGACTAGAGGATTTTGGCAGTAACTTCATTGCAATGTTAATATAAGCATACCTGTACACTAATAACTAAATTTTAATTGGAGGTGAGAGATTTCCCTGATGACAAGCAAATCTCGGTTCCCAAGAAAGCCCAGAAGAAACCATAATTTTTTTTATTTATTCATTTGTGGGATGTCGTTATCGCTGGTGGCCAGCATTTGTTGACCATTGCTTGTTGCCGTTGTAGATTAGTTGAAAGTCAACTACATTACTGTGTTTCTGGAGTAGGTCAGACTAGATAAAGATGGCAGATTTCCTTCTTTAAAGGACACGAGTGAACCAGATGGGCAATAGTTTCATGGTCATTAGTAAATTCTTAATGCTAGGTGTTTTCTTTTGAATTCACATTCAAGCATTTGCCATGGTAGGATTCAAATCCAGGTCCCCAGAACATTAGCTGAGTTTTTGGATTAAATAGTCCAGCAATAATGCCACTAGACCATTACCTTTCCAAATAATAAAGAGCTTCAACAAGAGGAAGAAGTCTATGAAGGAGAGTTATGTTATCTCATCAACAAAGTGGTGAATCAGGTTCCCCACAATAGTGGCAACTCCTCCAAGACCATGAGCATTATAAACTCATTCATCAGCAACATCTTCATTTGCATCATGGGTGAAACTTCCAGCCTTGTCCACAACAACAAGCACAGCACTATCAGCTCCCGGGAGAGCCAGACAGCCATGTGCCTGCTACTGCTTGAGGAGCTGGCCAAGCCAGAGGGAACAAAGGCGGTGATCAAGTACACCAGCTCCAAATAAACTTGCACACTGAAAAACAAATCTCCAACTCCAACCCTTTGAAAATCGGAGCAAGTTCTACAGTCATTGGGACGAGCAACACCCTCTGGGAGAACAATTTTTAAATTGTGCCTGAACCTATTCCCAACTCTAGCAATCAAGAAGATGACCTGGGAAACTTTAAATTGAAATACTTGCATTGATGGGGATTTAAACACAAATAGCCTTCATTTTTACTATTCTTTGTTTTCAGAAGTTTCTGTCCTTCTCATCAACATGCTTTTTTCAGTGTACACGCACATTATTATCCTGCAATTTTTTTCTTCGAATTTTATGCATGTAAAAGTGAGGGATGTTTCTGTTGGCAATAGAACATATTTCATTCCAGCCACCATTATCAGTATCAGATACTCCTGGGTCAGGTATAGAATGGTCAGGTATAAAGTACAGCTCTCTTTACGGCATCCTGATAATGTGCATCTCTGGAAGCCAGGGGCAATATGTTACTTCTGCTTGCCAGCAGGTTTGTAGGTCAGGGGAATGAGAGCTTGTAATCCCAATCCGATCCACTGCAGCCTAGAATCATAGAATCATACCATCCCTACAATGAGGAAGGAGGCCATTTGGCCCATCAAGTTTGCACCACCAACAACCCCTGACAGCCCTATTCTTGTAATCTGACATATTTATCCTGCTATGCTCCCTGATATTAAGGGGCAATTTAGCATGGGGAATCAACCCAACCCGCACATTTTTGGACTGCGGGAGAAAATCGGAGCACCCAGAGAAACCCATACAGTCACCCAAGGCCAGAACTTCAATCATTCTCCGTTGTCTGTCTAGCATAAAAATTAAAAGCTTTCTATGCCTTTATTTTGTTTAAGAAAGGTTTCGTTTCTGGAGATATGGGCACATTTATACCTCTGTAATCAAAGTTCAGGAAACACAATATCAGCAATCTAGTTATTATAATGTCTAGAATAATTGTGCATTAGATAAATTTACAATTGGATATTGTGAAAATGTCTTATCAGCAATTTTGGTTTGACTGGTTTCTCTCATATGTTTAAAAAACAATTTTCCAAACCATTGCAGAAACTGTTTTCAGCTTATTATATTCCTTGGGAGACCCCATTAAGATAAAAAGTTGAATTCTAAGATGAGTCATTAATTATGGATAAATGCCATTGCATTTTTGTTACTATCAACTTTGCACATTTTCATGAGCAACAATGAGGTGCATTAATAATTTCAAAGTGAATGTTACTTATTGAAATTACCAAATAAAATTATGATTATCAACATTTAACACAGGTTGGAAATTAACCATGAAAGTATCTAATCTGAGATATTCTATTGAAAAGTATGATTTGATCGATTCTAAAAACATAACACAAGAAAAAGGAGTAGGCCATTCAGCCCCTCAAGCCTACTCACCATTGAATAGATTAAGGTTCATCTATTACCTTAATTCCACATTCTTGCAATATTCCCCTTTATCACTTCATTCCACAGTCTCCAACATTTACAAATCTCAGTTGTGAAAATACTCAACAACTATGGTCTGAATCCCCTGAGGAACAGCAATTACTGTCAGATTGCCATTCCACACCTACTTTACCGTGACGTGCTGGAGCACTGGATTTCTAGCAGGGTATTTGAACACCAGCTTCTTCAGAAACATGGAGCATACCTTCAAACCCTTTCAAAGGGCTGAATTAGGGAAGACAAGACATACCCTTCCTTATGCCACTATCCGCTGTATTCTGGTAAATGTTCACTTACTATCAGGCTGGAAGTTCTAAATAGCTTCTCAGTATTTGAATGAGTGAGTGACTGAGTAAATGGTGAATGAATGGGTGAATGTGTAATTGGGTAAGAGGAGTATGGTGAATTTGATAAATGGGTAAGGGAGTTGGATGGTTGATGGATAAGTGGTGGGTGGTTAAGTTGATTACAGTGGCAGATGGGTAGACTAGATAGGGAGTTCAGGATGGAGTCGGATGCTTTGGGGGAGAGAGTCTGGGGTCAGGGAAGGGAATCAAGTGATGGGATTAGATTAATCAAATCGTTCTATCCATTAACCCACTCCAGGGCATACTCTTTTGCCAGTACTTTCTCCCCATTCATTATTGCAGGCTCTTCTCACCTTTTGTCCCTATCTTTCCTGAGCACCTTGTTTTCAGGAATATTTAGTACACAGCCCTAAATATATGCCTCTGTAATTGGCGCAATCTCATATCCCCATGTGGCCATGTGTGTCCTACCTTACCAACCTTATTTACCATGTTTTGAGCATTTGCTTAGGGTTATAGAGTCATAGTGGAAGGAAAGCATCCAGCTCAGGCTGGCTCTGTGTAGAATGATCCAGTCAGTCCCATTCCCAATTTTATCCCCTGTCAATTAATTTTACTCAAGTGCCCATTCAGTTTCCTTTTGAAATCTGTTATTGTCTCTAATTACAACACTCTCATAGGGAACAAGTTCCATTCATGCATTGTGCTTCTAAATTGAACCTTATTGTGTTTCCTCTTATTCCATTTTAGTGTGGCTCTCCAAATCATTTGTGCACCCAGATTATCTTTTCTAATACTATAGCCTGGTTCCCAGCCTCCTGTCAAGTTAGTTTAAACCCTCCTTAGCAGCACAAGCAAACCACTCCATGAAAATACTTGTCCCAGACGCTGTTGAGTACAACTCTCCCACACCTGTATAGGTCCTTTCTTCTTGAGACTTGAAAGTATATCACTGTTCCTTTATCATTGCTCGACCAAAATCCTGAGACTCCCTACTAAATAGCACTATATTACATCTTCACCACAGGGAGTGCGGCAGTTCATAAAGATGGTTCACCTACACCTTTTCAATATCAGTTAGGGATGGGCAATAAATGCTGGCCTTGTCAGGAATGTCTATATCCCATGAACAAATTAAATGTTTTATATTTTTAATGACAAAGTTGGTAAGCATCTTGCTACGTTGCAGTTAAATCCATATATAGACAGCTTTCTATCTAAGAAGCTGGGACTTCTTAATATTAATTTATATTGTGCATTCAAAGAAATATATTCCTGTTGTTTTCTCATCCAACATCAGTGGTGAGTCTTGATTCATGGTGATGGTGTGTTTTGCTACATGCATTTACAGATTACTGTTTAGGGCTGTGCACTTAAGCAATAATCTATTATGAAAAAGGAAGAACAATTTTGAGATATACAGCTGATGCACAGCTAGGAATGCTATACACGAAATCTAGTCTACCCATCTTGCATTGTAGTAAGGCACAGCATTGATGTGAAATATTTAGAAGCTAATTAGTGTCTTGAGTGTGTCATAAATATCCACAATTTATATAAATGTATCAGAAATGATTAATTCAAAATGATTTACTTACTGGAATTTATGAAGCGAATTATCATTGATAAAGACAGTTAAAATAGTTACTTTCCATTGACTTGAAGGCTCAATTTCAGTGCAATTTGCAATATCGATATAATGGTCGTATCCTCAGAGATATCTCAAAGGGTAATCTATCCCTTCGACCATCACTCCCTCTCCACCTTAACTCCCTACATCCTCCTCAGCTACAATCTCATGTTTTTGACTAAACTCCATCCCAACTGCACTGCCCATCCCATCAAGTACACTCCAACCTCCTTTTTGACCAGCACCTTGACCCACTGACCATACCCATTACCCCATTGAATTCCCTATGGCCACTCGATTAAAGCACCCACGCCTGAATACTCTACCCTTCTCAAATTCCCCCCACCGAACTGCCGACTACCCCTTTCAAATCCACTGACAATATGTCTAACTTAACCCACCCTACACATTCATCCACCCTCTTGCTAACTTATTCCCTCACCCATCAACCTACCACCTTACAATCCTATCTATTCACCTGCCACCCTATCCCCTCACTCATTTACCTGACACGCTAGCCTGTTCTCTCTAGCTTCTCAAAGTGCTTTGGAACATTTAAACTTTCTGGAAGAAGGCAATGAATGTCAAAAAGAGGCATGTCTGAGATTCCTTGCACTACAAAGAAGAGACTCCTGGAGCTCAATCACTTTACATTTCTCAGGCAGCCTGCTATAGAAGTCTAGGTTAGAAATACAGAACTCTGTTGCAAGGTAAACAACTTAGAGCAGAGGGACAATCCAATGGTGAATGTCATCCCTCAAGATTCAGCCCAATTTAATATTTTTAATACATAATATACAATTCTTGTACAAAGTAGCAATATTAAAGAATGCGCGTGCAATCTAAAATATGCTCCCAGAAAGCCTATAAAAAACAGACTTGTTTTAAAAATCTTCCACTATTCCCACTGAAAAACAGATATTCTCTTTCTGTCTGCCTTTTTTGTGGAAAAAATATATTTCTAGTCTCCATACAATGATTTTGATTTGATTTATTATTTATTAGTATGCAGTGAAAAATATTGTTTCTCGCGAGTTATACAGACAAAGCATACTGTACATAGAGAGGAAAAGGATAGAATGCAGAATGTAGTGTTACAGTCATAGCTAGCGTGTAGACAAAGATCAACTTGATGCAAGATAGGTCTATTCAAAAGTTTGATGGCAGCAGGAAAGAAGCTGTTCTTGAGTGGGTTGGTATGTGCCTTCAGACTTTTGTATCTTTTTCCCGATGGAAGAAGGTGGAAGAGAGTATGTCCGGGTTCCTTAATTATGCTGACTGCTTTTCCGAGACTGCTTTCTCACAGGAAGTGTTGTTGGAATCAATGGATGGGAGGCTCGTTTACATGATGGATTGGGCTACATTCCCGTCTTTTTGTAGTTTATTGTGGTCTTGGACAGAACAGGAGCCATACCATGCTCTGATACAACCAGAAAAGAATGCTTTCTATGGTGCATTTGTAAAAGTTGATGAGAATCGTAGCAGACATGCCAAATTTCCTTATTGTCCTGAAAAAGTAAAGCATTGGTGGGCTTTCTTAACTATAGTGGGGGGACTGGAACATCTTGTTGGTGATCTGGACACCTAAAAATTTGAAGCTTTTAACCATTGTTACTTCACCCTCATTGATCGAGACAGGGGCACAGGAGCATGTCTTCCACTACGCTTCTTAAAGTTGATCACAATCTCCTTCATTTTGTTGATATTGAGAGAGAGATTATCGTCGTCACACTAGTTCACCAGATTCTCTACCTCTTTCCTGTACTTCTCATTATTGTTTGAAATTCCACCCACTCTGTTAATATCATCAGCAAAATCGAGTTGGAGGGAATTTGGCCACATAGTCATAGGTGCATAAAACGTATAGTAAGAGGTTTAGGACATAGCCTTGTGGGGCACCGGTGTTGAGGATGATCTTGGAGATGTTGTTGCCTATTCTTAGTGATTGCAGTCTGTGGGTTAGGAAGTCTAGGATCCAGTCACCGAAGGAGAAGCTGAGTCTCAGGCACAAAGTTTAGAGATGAGTTTCATAGAAATAATGGTGTTGAAGTCTAAGTTGGAGGCATAGAACATTCTGACTTGGAGCAGGCAGATCTATTTAATAATGACAAGGGTAACTTTCAATTTCACTACCTCATTATGTCCCATCTATTGAAGAATCTGCCTAATTTTCAACCATTGATTTAATGTTATGAAAAATGGATAGGTTCAACAGTGAATGGGCAATTTACTTTGCCAGTTTCCTGTCAAATCGACAAGTGAAAACAATTCCTATGTTTTAGTATCTTTCATGTTATTTTGCAGGCCTAATGTTCAATTAATTGTAGAGTTAAGAGCTCCACTGATGTTAGATGCCAGGGTGTCACCAAGTACTCAAGGGTAATTTGGAATCCTTACTCTTGATCCTTTATTCATCACTTTGGCATAATGTGAGGAATGATAGGTAAACAAGGTCCAGTCTTCTTATAATGATCCAATTAAAAGAATCTTTATTAACTTGTAAAAACACACAACAAGAAAGGCCACAATGCAAAACAAAAATGCACTTAACTCCAATATTGGCTGCACACACAGTATCCTTGAATCAGTCATATTCCCCATTTATCTACCTGTCCCTTGACCCAAAACAATATCCCATTTAGTTTAATGCCATGAGTTAAATCCAGCAAAATCATTACCATACCTGAATTGTACCTTTTTATTTTGGAAAGCCTTTCTTTTATTCAGCTTAGACTTTCTAAGGCTTTTATACAACAGCTTCTAGCACAGAACCCTACTTTTCTGGTGAGCTTCTCCTTCTAGCTAGTTATGGCTATGATCTTAACTGCTCACCAGATGTTTATGCTGCAGTACAGATCTACCTTGCTACTGACATATTTTTCTTTTGATCTTATTCTATCTAACCACTCACTCCAGACGCCATGCTTTTAGCATGCAAGGATGACATGCTTTATACCTCCATTTTGAACTCATCACTTCTGCAGTTTTAACACAGAGAATTCTACGCTCTATTGTTCTCCACTTCACTTAAGTAAGTATCTGTTTATCCTGCTACTAAGCTCATTTATGTGTCAGAATCCACCAGGCAGCTGCACTCTTATCAATACTCTTTCATCCAATATTTAAACTTTACTTTATCCAAGCTTCTTTAAACTTTATTTTACCCAATTCTTAAATCTATATTTTAATTTTGATATCCAGAATTCAGGAATAGCCAAAGAAATTGGAGGTGGAGTTTCACAGAGGACAGATCAGGCAGCTTTCCTTCCTGCCCCTCCATAAAACCAGACATTTGATGCCTGGTCAAGTAGCTGGTCCATGAGCAGAATTTGGTGTCATTTAATCAGGTGGATGTTTGATGGATGGTAATGCTGCAACATTTCTACCTCCATCTCAATTAAGTTCATGCCAGGAAGGCAGTATGATGGCAGAGTGGTTAATATTGCTGCCTCATACTGCCAGGGACCCAGGTTCAATTCTGATTGTGATCTGAAGATGATCTGTGTCAGAGAGCTGCTCTCTCCACTTTCTGCTTTTTTTTTACCCCTGCAACTGGTTTTAATGATACATCATACAAATAACTAAATATACGTAAGTCAAATCCACACAGATGTAGTCAGGAACAGAAGACACAGAATTAATGTGAATGGGTATTGTGTAATTAACATTCAAAACATTTTCTCCTTGCATTTAAACCATGTAATAATAGAAATAAAAACAGGAATCTGTTATTTCATTCCCTGTATCCTTCCTGTAGAAACACATTTTAACAAAATAAATGGAGCTGATCATAAATAAAAAACACTACTTATTAATGACATCACAATAATATGTGCATTTGTCAGAGTTCTACTGATGTCAACACCAGTCAAGCAGTCCAGTGATAGTTGTTGCTAAAATCCAAAATTTTGAAGACTACTTCTTCATCCAGAATTTGCTTGTCAATTTTAAATTCATCTTCAAATTGCTCTTCTTTCATTCCAGCTCTTTTGGGAATTTGTTTGCGCAATCTTGCTTTCCTTTCAGCTTGTGGCAGAAAGGAAACATTAATTTTTAAGACTCCTTGAATCGAATATAGATAGTGGGCCATCAGGACAGACCACCAAAGCAGGATACAACTTGGCATAGACCTGCCTTCCAAAACAAACTATTGATGTTCTATGGGAATTGTTCTGCCTGGGACACAGGATACACAGCAGGTAGCAATCTTTAAGAAGGCACAAACCACCACAGCCGTGCGCTCCAGCCCAACGCCTGGGCATTCTGCCTGTAATTTTCTGCAAACTGTGCATGCGCATTTCAGAGATCTGAACGGTAGCGTGGATCAAATCAGAGCCGGCAAAAAGTGTATGGGCACTCTGGAACAAGGATTCCGGGCTCAGATCCATTTCACACCCAGATTTGGCCCTTAGGCCCTATATCTTAATGTTTCAAATGACTCTTCTGCCATATGAGCATTTAAGGTATTTGTAATAAGCTTCTGCACCTTTTGAATGCCCTGATGATCCCAATGATCTGTTTAAAGTGAATGTGTTAACACTGGCACAGAGAAGAAGTCAGTACAACTGCAGTAAATCATTCAATAATGCTGGTTGGAGATACCTTCCACAATGTCAGAGGGAGTTATGGTTGAAATGTGATCAGAGTTATGCAGGCTGACATTGGAAAGAAAATTCACTTTGATCAGCAATTTTCACAGTTCTTAATGAGATTTGATTCGGTGACCAATTTGAGAAATTAACAGGCAATGATTTTTTTTGGCAGCTAAATTTAAACGCTGCATCTTCTCTACCTTGCAGCGAACTATGTCAAGTTTTGCATCGACTGAAAATTATGATGAAATTACAACTGAGCCTTCATCTGTTGAGACTGCAGAAAACCTAATAAGGCAAAAGATAATGGATGCACAGTTTAAGTGTTATGAGAAAATGGTCAGGGAAGCTTCATATAACAAACCAGGTAAGAGACAAGTAGGTAGAACTTGTATTTTTAATAACATGGTTACTTCCATTTCACCTTTTCTTCCATACTAGCCAATATTGTTAACGTGCCTATTTGTTCAGGTATTTCCCTCTTCAATTCCATCATCATCAACATCCTCTCCTCAATAAAAGACTTCTAATCTCATCACTGGTGCAAATTACTGTCCTTCTCAAAACTTCCTTTCCTTTCCTTTTCTTTCGTTTCCTTTCCAACCATCCTTCCTGGAATTCAATGTTTGAAACACTCCAATTAAAGTTCCAACTCACTACAATTTCAAAGTCACAAATGATACCCATATTTCTGTAGCCAAAACAAGCTAACTCTCCTCAAAGTGTTGGTAGCCTTTGACACACTTGACCACATCAGCCTCCCCCAGAGAAGGAGGCATGATGCACAGTGGTGAGCACTGCTGCCTCACTACACCAGGACCTACATTCCAACACAACCCTGGGTGACTGTTTTTGTAGAGTTTGCATGTTCTTGCTGTTTCTGCGTGGGTTTCTTCCAAGTGCTCCGGTTTCTTCCCACAGTCCAAGATTTGCGGATAGTGTTGATTGGCTGTGTCAAATTGCCCCTTTGTGTCAGATGGATTGGCAGAGTAAATTAGCAGGTTGGGCCTGGGTGGGATTGTGTTTGGTGCAGACTCGATGGGCCAAGTGGCCTCCTTCTGCAGTGTAGAGATTCTATGATTCTCAAACTTCTCTGTCATCCAGCTATGAGATTGCAGGTATTCATTTCCATTTTTATATATCTGGTTGTAAAATGAGCTCCCCCTGAAAAGGTTTCTTTTCCAGCTCCCATACTTTTTCCTCTAGTGTCACCCAAGGATGTGTCATTGGCCCCGGTCTTGTTTCTCATCTGAACTTCTGACCACCATAGACAATGGCATCACTAAAACCACTAACTTCAACCTTTTTGGCACACGCTGACTCCGACCCAGACTCAGCTCATTCACTGCTGAAACTCTCATCCACATCATTGTTCAGTTTGAGCATTTCAACATTCTCCTGGTCAGTCCCTTGTTCTGCCCTCTGTAAACTTGGGGTCCAAAGAGCTGCTAGTTATGTCCTAATTCTCACCAAGTCCCTTTCGCCCATATTCCCTAAGGTCACTCACCAACATTGGCTCCTGCTTAAACAACTCCTCTATTTTAAAATTCCTGTTCTTGTTTTCAAATCCCATCACAAGTTACTCTCCCTAATCCATATCAATTCCCCCAGCTCCACAATTCTTTGAAGTATCTGTGCTTCTCTCATTTCAATCTCATAAACATCTGCAACTTTAGTTGCTTCATCATTTGTGTCTGGGCCTTCAGCTGCAATAGGTCCTGGAATTCTCTTTTGATCATCTGTACTATTATTTCTTTATATGGTCCAATGTCAAAGTTTGCCCTATAAAGCTCCAATGATGCACTTTGGTATGATTTATTTCATTAAACCTGCTATATAAACAGACATTGTTTTTGTTACAAATAACACTGGATATTTATTTGCCTGTGTTTTCTGACATTGCAGGTCTATACTGTAACAGAACCTGGGATGGATGGTTATGCTGGGATGATACACCAGCTGGAACATTAAGCGTGCAGAACTGCCCAAACTACTTTGATGACTTTGATGTAACCAGTAAGCAAGTTACATCTTTGTACTCCTTCTATAGCTCCTGAGCAACCTACAGCGGTTTATTTCCATAAAACATTGATATATTTATCATGAAAGTAATTCTGGAGAAAATCATAAACTCCCGGTTGCAAAATGGCCTGGTGGAGTTATCAAAAGACAATTAATCCAGAAATGTAGGTAATGTTCTGGGAACCCGGGTTCGTTTTGCCATTGTAGGTGGTGGATTTTGAATTCAATAAAATATCTGGGATTAAGAATCAACTGATGACCATGAAACCATTGTCAACTGTCAGAAAAAAACCCAACTAATTCACTAATATCCTTTAAGGAAGGAAATCTGTCATCCTTACCTGGTCTGGCCTTCATGTGACTCCAGAGCCACAGTAATATGGTTGATTCTCAACTGTCCTCTGAAATGCTCTAACAAGCCACTCAGTACAAGGGCAACTAGGGGTAGGCAATAACTGCTGGCCAATCCATATCAGTGACATCCATATCTCAAAAATGAATAGTAAAAAAAATGGAGCCCATACTGAATGTCATCTTAATGAGGAGGTTAGACCTGATTCCAGGTGTGCACTTGTATATAAGATGTGCACTGGTGTATGGGGTGTGCACTAGTGTATGGGATGTGCATTGGTGTACAGGGTGTACACTGGTGTATAGGATATACATTGGTATATGGGATGTGCACTAGTGTATAGCGTGTGCATTGGTGTATGGGGTGTGCACTAGTGTAAAGGGTGTGCACTAGTATATGGGATGTGCATTCGTATATGGGATGCACACTGGTATATAGGATGTACACTGGTGTATATGGTGTGCATTGGTGTTTGGGGTGTGCATTGGTATATAGGGTGTGCACTGATGTATAGGGTGTGCACTGGTATATGGGGTGTATACTGGAAGAATGCAGAATAGACAGCTCATAACTGATATTACAGTGTAATACTGATACTGCTATTTTCAACCTCTCTTCTCCAGCTATTATCTCATAATATCACACTGCTCATCACATGCTTAGCAGCAAGAAAGAAAAAAATTGTGATAATTCTGTACAATCATTGCTGTTCTTCAGTCTTCCTTCCAGCTTTTTAAAAGACTCATCAACAAATGGAGCTTAGTTACTGATGAATCAGGTTATCTTTCTGGTGCTAATATTTTTCTTAGTTAGCCCCTTGTTCTTCATGTGTTCATAAAATATCTTTTAGTTTTTTTTTAATTTTATTTACGAATATTTTTCATGCCCTCTCTTCGTTTAGCTAGTTTTCTTTTAATTTCACCCCTGCACTTTCTGTACTTTGATGTAGTCACAATGTGGAGATGTCAGCTTTGGATCGGAGTAAACATAGTAAGAAGTCTCACAACACTAGGTTAAAATCCGACCAGTTTATTTGATAGTAAACCCATTAGCTTTTGAAGGAACAGCATTTCCGAAAACTTGTGGGTTTACTATCAAATAAACTGGTTGGACTTTAACCTGGTGTTGTGAGACTTCTTTCTGTACTTCTACAGGCTTTTTGCAGTACTAAGCTCTCAGTACCTGACAATGTTTCTGCTTTCAGGCTTATTCTACTCTGTATGCTTTTTGACATCTAGAGGGTCTTTGGAACATAAGAATATGGACCAGGGGTAGGAGTAGACCATTCGGCCCTTCAAATCTAACTGTGCCACTTGATAAGATCAATGCTGATCTACTTGTGCTCTCAACCCGAGCTTCCTACCTGACTCCTCCTACCCCCACTCCTCCCAAAACCTTTAATTCTTGTGTCTAACAGAAATTCATCTAATTTAACTTTGAATAAATTTAATGACCTAGCCTCTGTTTTAGGGGATGAGAATTTGACAAACCAATGACCCACTTTAAAGGAGAAATTTATCTGAATCTCCATCTTAAAAGGAAGACTTCATATTCTTAAACTGTGTCCTTTAGTTCTAGTGCCTCCAGACGAGGGTAAGCATCAACCCTATTAAATCCCTTTTCATTTTTAAACTCTGGTGCGTATAGGCTGAACCTGTTCAACCTTTCTTCAGAATATAAGCCCTCCATCCCAGGAATAAAATTTCTACAGAATTCCTTCAAATGCAAATATGTACTTTTTCAAATATGGAGACCAAAATTGGTCACAATATCCCAAATGTAGTCTCACTAAGGTCTTGTGCAGCTGCAATAAAACCTCCCTAATTTGTTTTCCATTCTATTTGCTTCCCTCACCACTTGCTGCACTGATGTGCTAATGTTTCAAACATTGAATTCCCGATTCAGGTACCAGGACACTCAGATCTTACTGCTCTGCTAAGTTCTCTGATTTCTCTCTATTTAAATAACATACTACTTTTCTATTCTTCTTGCCGATATGAATAAGTTCACATTTTCTCACATTATATTCCACTGGGCAATTTTTTGCTCACTTACTTAATTCTTTATCTCCATCTGACAATTTATCTTCCTACTTATTGTGTCACCAGTAAATTTAGCTATCCCACATTCTTTTACTTTATTCAGATCATTGATATAGTTTGTAAATAATTGAGGCCTCAGTACTGATCTCTGCAGCACTCTATTTACAGCTTGCCAACCATAAAGACTGGTTGATCCTACACTCTGCTTCCTGTTAGCTAACTAATCTTCTATCCATGCTAATATAATACTCCTCACATCATGTCCTCCTATCTAATGTAGTAACTTTTGATGTGGCACTTCATCAAATGCCTTTTGGGAATACAAACATATCACATGTGTAGGTTCCTCTTTATCTACCTTGCTTGCCATTCTTGCAAAGAGTTCTAATAAATTATTTAAAACACCATTTCTTCATTCACAAAACTATGTTGTCTCTGCCTGATCCTACCATGATGTTTTAAGTATTCTTTTTCCACTTGGCAGGCAGTGACTAGTGAGGAACTGCAGGGATCTCTGCTAGAATCCAACTGTTTACATTATATATTAATGATTTGGAAAAGGAACTAAATATATTATCTCCAAACCTGCAGATGATTCAAAGTTAGGTGGAAGAGTCAGCTGTGAGGATGATGCAGGTATGCTTCTGATGATTTGGACAGGTTGAGCCAGATGACATATAATATGGATAATTATGAGATAATTACCATTGGTAGCAGAAATAAGAATGCAGATTATTACTTAAATGAGAGTAAATTGAAAGAGGTGGATATTCAATGAGATCTTGGTGTCCTCTTGCATCATTGCTGAAAGTAAGCACGGAGGTACACCAGACAATAAAGAAGGCAAATGGTACGTTGGCTTTCATAGCAAGAAGTTTTAAGTGTAAGTAGAATTGATCTGAAACAATGATAATATGGAGTACAGGAGAGGAATAGAGGATCTGGTGAATTAGTACAATGCCAATAATCCCTCCCTCAATGTTAATAAAACAAAGGAGGTAGTCATCAACTTCAGGAAGCATAGCAGAAGACATGCTCCTACATAATTGGGAAAAAAGTGGAATTGGTCAAGACTTTCAAGTTTTTAGGAGTCTGGATCTGCAACAATCTGGTCCCTCCACGCTGGTGCTATAGTTAAGAAACCTCACCAATGCCTCTACTTTCTCAGAAGATTAAGGAAATTTGGCCTGTCCACTACAACTCACCAGCTTTTCTATATAGACCATAGAAAGCATTCTTTCTGGCTGTATCACAACTTGGTATGGCTCTAGCTCTGACAAGACTGCAACAAACTACAAAGGGCTATGAATCTAGCCATTTCCATCATCCAAACTAGCCTCCCATCCATTGACTCAGTTTACACTTCCCACTGCCTCGGAAAAACAGCCAGCGTAATCAAGGACCACACTGCAGACATACTTCCACCTACTTACCTCAGGAAAAGTCTGAGGACATTTATCAATGCAGTCAAGAACTTCTTCCTTGCTGAATGAACTTACTTTATACTAAGCTCATCTTTGAGATGAGCTCACCCCAACTATGACTGTAACACTACATTCTGCACCCTCTGCTTTTCTTCACTATGAACAGTATGCTTTGCGTGTAGTGCACAAGAAACAATACTTTTCACTGCACACTAATACTGTGGCAGTAATTAATCAAATCAAGTATAGAAATAGGGATGTTTTACTTCAATTGCATAGGGTGTTGGTGAGGCCATACTGGAGTATTGTGGGCAATTTGGATATCCGTATCTGAGGAAGGATGTCCTTGCTATAGAGTGAGTGCAGTGAAGGATACCAGGCTGATTCCTGGGTTGGCGGTTCTGTCATTATAAAGAGGGATTAAATTGGTTAGGATTATATTCGCTGGATTATACTCACTCATAGAAATGTATAAAATTCTAACAGGATTAGACAGGTTGGATTCTGAAAGAATATCCATAATGGTGAGGGAGTCCAGAACTTAGGGGACATAGTTTGGGGATAAGGGTAAATCTTTTGGAACTAAGGTGAGTTGAAATTTTTTGACCCAAAGAGTGGTCAATCTGTTGAATTCATTACCATAAAAAGTAGTTCAGGCTAAAACATTGTATGATTTCAAGAAGAAATTAGATTTAGCACTTCAGGCTAAATGAGTCAAGGGATATGAGGGGAATCAGGATATTGAATTTGACAACCAACCATCAAAATGAATGATAGAACTGGCTCAAAGGGCTGAATGGTCTACTCCTGCTTCTATTTTCTATGTATTGTTCTACGAATCCTGCCATTATTGTAATAATGGATTCTACCAATTTCCCTCTGACAGACCGGCTAACCAGCGTAAAGTTTCCAGTTTTTTGTCCCCCTTCTTTCTTGAATAAAGATTTTAAATACATTTATTATTTTCCAATCTACTGAAACCTTTCCAGGATTTAAGAAAATTTGGAAGATTATAAGTAATGCATTGACTATCTCTGAGCCATTTCTTTTAAGGCCTTAAAATGTGGGTCATGGAGACTTGATCTAGAGATGTGCCAGCCCTTAGATTTGAAGTTTTCCCACCACGTTTTCCGGATGATGGTGAAAGTTTTAAGTTTCTCTCTCCCTCTATCTCTCCATATCTCCATATCTCTTTCACCTCTCAATTTTCAAGTATCTTTGAAATTGAATGTCACACATTTTTTGTGGAACGTGTTTGTTCTGAACACTTTACATCTTATCCTTGAAGTGCCTCCTACTGCTCTGATACTGATTCACCTTCAGATAGCTATTTCATGGCTACTTTTGTTAAATCACACCTCAGCTTTGTAAATTTAGCTTTTCTCACTTGAGAACATTTACTCTTAATCTACCTTTTATCTTTTTCCATAATGACATTAAGTGTAACTGAATGATGATCACAATCACAAAATGCTTTCTTGCTGATCAACATCCACCTACCCAACTCCATTCCCTGAAATAAAGTTCAGACTTGTCCTTGTCCCTTTGAGCTTGCTAAACACTGACTAAAAGCATTCACTCAAATGCATTTTGAGAATCCTGTGCTTGCTCTACCTATTGCTCTAATTCTATCACAGTTATTATAAGGGTAGTTGAAATCCTTTCCTATTACTGCCCTATTGTAGATGCACTTCTCAGGATTTTTCCCACATATTTTCTACCTTCCCCTGGGAGTTTGGAGATTTATTCTACACCCGAGTATGCTTGTCATATTTTTGTTCTTAATTCCAACTCAAATGGCCTCACTTGTTTGTGCCATGTCATTCCAATTCGCAACTATATTTGTTTCTTTCGTCAATATTGTGACCTACCCCCTCCTTTCTTATCCACCTCCCTATCTTGTCTGAAAACACAATAATCGGGAATGTGGAGCTGTTACTCCTGCCCTTTACACCATGCTTTAATGTTAGCTGTGATATCATATTTCTAAGTGCTGTATCTGTATTCCCCTTATTCACTAGACTCCATATGATAAAGTGTATCCATGACACATCTCTAATCTCCTTTTGTTGTCTATTTTCTAATCTTCCTTTCATGTAGTGAACATAGGAATTTAGGAATAGGAGTTTAGCACCTCAAGTCTGCTCTGCCATTCAAAGAGCCATGGTTGATCTGTGACCATATCTCCACTTGTAGAAAATAGCCTGTTTGATGATTTTGTCTGTATCTAGAATGTTAAATATTTCTTTGTATTTCCACTATTCCAGTATTTTTTCATTTAAGATGAACCTTATTCTGTCCTTTCTGGGCCAGAGTAGATATCTTCATACTTGATGGCGTGCATAGATGTGTTTCCCTAGATGACACTCTTTGTATCTTGGGAACCTGCAAGCTCATTTTTCATTGAATAGAGTGACAATAAAGTTGAAGTGAATTGAATTAAATTGATTTGAATTGAACTTGCCAACATTGAAATTCATTTACCACAGTTTTGTCCATTCAGTTAATCTATCAATTTTTTTTTGCATTTTTATAATTTTACTTCCATTGCTTAAACTAACACCCATCTTTGTGTCATCAACAAATTTGCATATGTAGCATTCAATTCCATTGTTTAAATTGTAAATAAAATTGTGAATATTTGAGGCCCCAAAATGTTCAGGTCAGCACTAATCACCTCCTGCAAATTAAGAGTACCTGCTTTTTACAGCATCTGTATCTTGCCACTCGGCCAATTTTCTAACAAGTCAATACTTTCACAAAATGCAGCTTTAGCTAATAGTCTTTTATGAGTGACTTTTTTACCAAATGCCTTCGGGAAATCTAAATAAATAACATCCATAGGCATTCCTCTGTCTTATACAATAGTCTTCACTTCAAAAATTTAGTCAGGTTTGTCAGGCAAGACCCAATCCATTTTGATTCCCTCTGATCATCTGAAATTTTTTTAGGTATTTAATCACCCTATCCTCAATTTATATTCCTGCAATTTCCTGACTGTATCTCATTAAGGCTCCTTTAACAGCACTTCTAAACCGACAAGCTCTAGCATCTAGAAGCACAAGGGCAATAGATATACGGGAGCACTACCACCTGCAAGTTCTCCTCTGAGCCATACAACGATAACATTGGAAAGAGATAGGATCAGGCAGGATAGGAAGGTGTTTATCTGGAGTAGAGAGAAATATGAAATCATTTGGCAGGAAATTGGAAGAGTAAACTGGAAGGAGGTGTTCTTGGGGAAAAGTACTGAAGGAAGGTGGCGGATTTTCAAGGAATGTTTGTCTGGAGCTCTGCATGAGGATGGTGAGTGAATGGAATCGGCTGCCGTCAGGGGTGGTAGAAGCGAACTCGCTGGGATCTTTTGAGAGACCTCTGGATGAGTACATGGGATTTAATGGGATTGGGAGTTACAGATAGTTCTATGGCCTGTAGGTACTGATATGATCGGCACAACTTGTGGGCCAAAGGGCCTGTTTGTGCTGTAGTGTTCTATGTTCTATGTTCTAACACCCTAACATTGAACTATATTGCCTTCTCTCATCATTGCAAAAATCTTGAAACTCCTTCTCTAACAACATGTAGATGTACATACAACACATGGACTGCAGTGGACCAAGAATGTTGCTCACCACCTCTTTTTCATGGGAAATTAGGATGGGCAATAAATTCTGACTTTCGGTGAGACAAGGAGGTTTTGGTAGGTCGAGAGAACCGTGGTGCACAAAGGTTGTGATGAACCTAGTTAGGAAGAAAAGAAAGTTGTACAATAGGTTCAGGGAGCTAGGGGATGTTGAGGATCTAGAGGTGTATAAGACTTGTAAAAGGGAGCTTAAAAATGAAATTAGAAGAGCCAGAAGGGATCACGAGAAGGCTTTGGCGCGTAGGATTAAGGAGAATCCCAAGGCATTCTATAAATATGTGAAGAGTAAAAGGATGAGAAGAGAAGGAATAGGACCTATAAAAGGTGAAGGGGGGAAAGTCTGTGTGGAACCAGAAGGAATGGCAGAGGTGCTTAATAAGTACTACAGGATTGCGGCAAACTGAAAAGTTTGAGGATGTGTTGGAACTGTTAAATTCCATCAAGATAGATAAGTTGCGGGTCTGGATGGGATGTACCCCCGGTTACTGTAGGAGGTGAGGGAAGTGATTGCAGAGCCCCTGGAGATGATCTTTGCATCATCGATGGAGCTGGAAGAGGTTCTGGAGGATTGGAGGATTGCGGATGTGGTGCCTATTTTCAAGAAGGGGAACAGGGATAGCCCAAGCAATTACCGACCAGTGAGTCTGACCTCAGTGGTCGCTAAGTTGATGGAGAGGATTCTGAGAGATAGAATTTATGAGCATTTAGAGAAGTTCAATATGATCAGGAATAGTCAACACGGCTTTGTTAAGGGCGGATCGTGCCTTACGAGCCTAGTTGAGTTCTTCGAAAATGTGACTGAACACATTGATGAAGGAAGAGCAGTGGAATAGTTTACATGGATTTCAGCAAGGCGTTTGATAAGGTTCCCCATGCAAGACTTCTTGAGAAGGTGAGAAGGCTTGGGATCGAAGGGGCTTTGGCCTTGTGGATCCAGAATTGGCTTGCCTGCAGAAGGCAGAGAGTAGTTGTGGATGGGTCTTTTTCTGCATGGAGGTCAGTCACCAGTGGAGTGCCCCAGGGATCTGTTCTAGGACCCTTGCTGTTTGTCATTTTCATAAATGACCTGGATGAGGAAGTGGAGGGATGGGTTAGTAAGTTCGCCGATGATACGAAGGTTGGTGGTGTTGTAGATAGTCTGGAGGGATGTCTGAAGATGCAACGAGACATAGATAGGATGCAAGACTGGGCGGAGAAGTGAAAGATGGACTTCAACGCAGATAAATGTGTGGTGGTCCATTTTGGCAGGACCAATGGGATGAAGGAGTATAATATCAAGGGTAGGAGTCTTGGCAGTGTTGAATAGCGGAAGGATCTTGTAGTCCGGATCCATAGGACTCTTACATCTGCTCCGCAAGTGGAGGATGTGGTCAAGAAGGCATATGGTGTACTGGCCTTCATTAATAGAGGGATTGAGTTTAGGAGTCGGGAGGTAATGCTGCAATTTTATAAGACCCTTGTCAGACCCCACTTGGAGTACTGTGTACAGTTCTGGTCGCCTCACTATAGGAAGGATGTGGAAGCTATTGAGAGGGTGTAGAGGAGATTTACAAGGATGTTGCCTGGACTGGGGGGCATGCCTTATGAAGAAAGGTTGAGAGAGTTAGATCTCTTCTCCCTGGAAAGACGAAGGTTGAGAAGTGACCTGATAAAGGTTTATAAGATGTTGAGAGGAATAGATAGGGTGGATTCTCAAAGGCTATTTCCCAGGGCTGAAATGGCTCCTATGAGAAGACACAGGTTTAAGGTGCTGGGGAGCAAGTACAGAGGAGATGTTAGAGGTAAGTTTTTCACTCAGAGGATGGTGAGTGAATGGAATCGGCTGCCGTCAGGGGTGGTAGAAGCGAACTCGCTGGGATCTTTTGAGAGACCTCTGGATGAGTACATGGGATTTAATGGGATTGGGAGTTACAGATAGTTCTATGGCCTGTAGGTACTGATATGATCGGCACAACTTGTGGGCCAAAGGGCCTGTTTGTACTGTAGTGTTCTATGTTCTATGTTCTAACACCCTAACATTGAACTATATTGCCTTCTCTCATCATTGCAAAAATCTTGAAACTCCTTCTCTAACAACATGTAGATGTACATACAACACATGGACTGCAGTGGACCAAGAATGTTGCTCACCACCTCTTTTTCATGGGAAATTAGGATGGGCAATAAATTCTGACTTTGGCCATGATACTAACACACCAAGAGAAAAATGAAAAAGATTCAAGAGTGAAGGGAGTTTGGTACATTGAGCAATATGTATGGAGAGGTGTGATTGTTAGGATGTAACATTTGAAGAGAATTCACTGACTTGAATGACTCATGTGAGGTCATTAAGTTCCTTTGCAGCAGAACATCTGTTTTGTTGGGCTGAAATGTTTGCAGTGACCACTGTGGCTATTTGCACTCATTTCTTCTATGTGTCTATATGGAGATCTCCTAGCATCACACTCTGCACCCACCCTCACCCTTCCACCCCCACCCCCAGTCCACCACATTCAGATCAACTCTTCACCTCCTGAACTAATACTGCACTAGGGAATCTGGAAGCCACTCTCTACTATACTGCACCACCTTTACTGTTCCTATAGACACTTGTCTGGCCTACGATAGTATTGTCCAAAGTGTTCACCACTTGTGACGAATAGGCCAAGCATGGGGTAAATTGATGCCCTTAATTAGGTGGGAGATTTTAATCAGATAAATATTCAAATCCTGTGGCAACTCATTCAACAGAAGACACAGATTTGTATTCAGTCCGACAATCCATGGCCAAGTCAAAAGTAAGTGAAATTCCTGAAAGAGAAACAACACTTAACATTATGAGTGTAGTCTAGCTCCATAAAGTCACATGGTAAAGAGATCCCTGTTGTATAGATTGGCTTGAAATGGGACTCAATGGATTGGAAGACAACAAAACACTTTTGTTGAAGAGAGAAAAGAGAAATAAAGCTAGACTCATAGGTCAGTAAGTCTGATATCTATCAATAGGAAAATGCTAGAATCCTGGCATTGTAAGGTAGCAGTGCTACCCACTGTCCCTCTTATCCTTTATACTTCCCAGCATCCTACCATTCATTGTGTATTTTCTTGCCTTGTTAGTACTCCTAAAATACATCACCTCAGGGTTAAATATGGAAAATGTAGAATGTCTGAGATCAATAAAGCCCATTTCTTTGGTGATACGCTAAGAGCACATTGACTCATTGTCCAGCATCCACTGTTCCATTTTATTAAGACAGATGTACATTGAGTTCATGTTATAATTGCTGCCAACTCCCCAATAGCAAACTAATGGTGGTGAATTAGCATAACTATTTTTACCAAATTTTACTTTTGCTGTTGAAACCAGCTTTTAATATTAAGAGGAATGTTTTACCAAAAGAGGACAAAATGCTGTGTCAATTGTAAAAGGAAAGTTTAAAGAAGAACAAGCCCAATTATGGACCATTCTTGTTGAGATGGAGGGCATGGCTCAGTCAGCACTTTGCATATGTCTTTGCAAGAGAAACTAATGCTGCCAATGCAGCAGAAAGGAAGAGGCATTAACAATAATTGTTGGACTAAGAATGATAAAAGAAGGCATTGAAAAGCTTAGTTGTCCTCTGAATAGAGAACTCATCCTTACAAATGGAATACATTTAAGTTCCTGAGGGAAGTAAGAGTGGAGATTTTGGACGGTCTGACTATGATCTTCCAATCCTTGTTAGATATTATTAAGTAAGTGAGACAGTGCTTGTAGGGGCACTGAGTGCCAGGAAAATAGAAATGGCAAAGGTTATGTCTCAATTTTTAAAAAGAGAGAGCAGATGTTAAACCATTCCGCTGTAGGCCAGTCAGCCTAACATCAGTGATGGGGAAACTTTTGAGGACAATAATCTGGGACAAAAATAATTCAACATTTTGAAAGCGACTATCAGTATTGATTTGTGAATTGCAAATTGCATTTGACAAAATTGATTGTGTTCTTTAATGAAGATTGATGAGGGTAGGTGTCATTAATGTTTATGAACTACCAAAAGGTGTTGAGTAATATACATGTTAACAGAATGATTTTCTCAGAAGACTAAGGACATTTAGTATGTCAGCTATGGCTCTCATCAACTTATATAGGTGCACCATAGAAAGCATTCTTTCTGGTTGTATCATAGCTTGGTATAGCTCCTGTTCTGCCCAAAACTGCAAGGAACTATAAAAGGTCGTGAATATAGCCCAATCCATCACTCAAATCAGCCTCCCATCCATTGATTCTGTCTCCATTTTCTCCTGCCTCAGCAAAGCAGCCAGCATAATTAAGGACCTCATGCACACTGGACATTCTTTTTTCTGTCTTCTTCCTTTGGGAAAAAGATACAAAAGTCTGAGGTCATGTACCAATCGACTCAAGAACAGCTTCTTCCCTGCTGCTGTCAGACTTTTGAATGAACTTACCTTGCATTAAGTTGACCTTTCTCTACACCCTAGCTATGACTGTTACACTATATTTTGAACTCTCTCATTTTTTTCTCTATGAACTGTCTCTATAGCGCACAAGAAACAATTCTTTCACTGTAAATACACGTGACAATAATAACACAAATCAGATCAAATCAAACTTTAACACCAACTTCCTAACTTGTAAAATTTACATTATCACATAATTGGAGAATTCATTTACAAATAAAAACAACTTTAGATTATCTTGACCAGACTGTGTTATCTGGATTCTCTTGGCTTCTGTTTGTTTGTAAACTTAAACAATTACTGAAATCTCATTTCTATTTTCGTTTCAGAAAAAGCTACAAAATACTGTGATGAAATGGGGAACTGGTTTAAGCATCCGGAAACTAATCAAACTTGGTCCAACTACACATTTTGTAATAGGTTCACCAATTATAAAATAAAGGTAAGTTTCACCCACTTTAAACTGATCAGTGAAAGCTAATGCCCCCCTTTTTCCACGCTAACAGTTCATGTTGGATTTCCATTACATTGAAGTTAATTCTGATTAACTTCAATGTAATTGTGTTGTCTGATATTATTGTAACTATCAGAGCCTCTACCAAGTCATAAGTTACCTAGACGATTTTAGCAATCAGGCTAACAATGCAGGTCAAACATTTTATAGTTTGCCATATCCAACTACAGAAGAAATAAAACTGCAGTAAATATACTTAATGGAGCCTATTATTTATTAAATTTGTTACACTTTCTCAAGACTTTCAGATTTTCCTGGGCTTATCCGTTTAAACCATTTTTTATGAAGCATTGTAATTAGATAAATTTCCAAATGAACATTTAATGTAGCTACAATAAATTTCTGCACCTTTCGAAAGCCCTGATGATCCTGATGATCTGTTTAAAGTGAATGTGTTAACACCAGCACAGACGGGAAGTCAGTACAACTGCAGTAAATCATTCAATAATGCTGGTTGGAGATACCTTCCACAATGTCGGAGAGAGTTACAGTTGAAGTGTGAACAGAGTTATGCAGGCTGACATTGGAAAGAAAATTCACTTTGATCAGCAATTTTCACAGTTCTTAATGAGATTTGATTCAGTGACCAATTTGAGGAATTAACAGGCAATAGATTTTTTTGGCAGCTAAATTTAAACACTGCATCTTCTCTACCTTGCAGCGAACTATGTCAAGTTTTGCATCGACTGAAAATTATGATGAAATTACAACTGAGCCTTCATCTGTTGAGACTGCAAAAAACCTAATAAGGCAAAAGATAATGGATGCACAGTTTAAATGTTATGAAAAAATGGTTAGAGATGCTTCATATAACAAACCAGGTAAGAGACCAGTAGGTAGATTTGTATTCTTTAATAACATGGTTACTTAAATTTCACCTTTCCTTCCGAATTAGCCAATATTGTTAACATCTATTTGTTCAGGTACTTCACCTCTTCAATTCCACCATCATCATCATCCTCTCCTCAATAGAAGACTTCTAACCCCATCACTGGTGCAAACTACTATCTATATCAAAACTTCCTTTCCAAATTCCTTGGGAGGAATTTTCCCCCTCAATGCACTAAGTGTTTATCCCACTGGCAGCAATGATGGATTTTGTGCCATTTCACAGCATTCATTCTGTTGGCGCAGTTAACATGCTGGATCGCATGTGAGTGGTTTCTGATGTTCCTGTCCCGCCGTGAGTTCATTGCCTCCTTATTCTGAGCACCACATTTAAATGGGCACATCTTTGAAAACGTCCCAGGAATTCTCTAAGGAAGACTTGTCTCCTAAAGGGACAAGGAGCTATTCCAGAATTCAGTGTCACCTCACTGGACACAATCAAAGCCTGTCATGATATCCTGTACGCCAGTGAATACTGGAGGGGGCTTACAAACTTCACCATGCCTGCATGGGTAGCGATAGCAGTGGTGTTCAGTGCCAGCGCAGCATAGAAGAGGTCAGCCACCCAGTATAGGAGCAGGATTAATGATTTCATTTGTGCCATCAGTTTAAGTCAGCTTTCTCCCATCTCTCAATCTTAAATAAAGTGTGCTTGTGGGAGGAACCTTATTCATACACTTTGCGGATTCATGTCTATTCTTGCTCTTGAGGCAGAGCAGTTCTCCTATCCATCTACATTTTGAAACATGAAGATGTAGTGTACTCATGGAAAAGGATTATCAATCGTTCAACTCATGGTGCTCTCTGTCGCTCAGCAGGGTTTTTGTGTTATGAGCCCAAATTTCAAATTCACATGTGCTCTTGGCTGCAAACCACGCTTTTGACTTACAGAGTTTACATCCGCTAATATCATCAATAAGTGGGTGCACCTTGTCAACTCGAGGTGCTGAAGCTCAGCCCCTTTCTGCCATGTTATTGCCCTGGTGCTTCCCTACAATCTTGATTGTTTCTGACCTGTAATTATGGCTTATCTCAATCTGAAACATAGGTCAGAATTATCCCATTTTGATACTAATTGCCACAGCCAGGGTGGGAATGTGGAATGTTTTCCGTTGAGGAGGCTGGCAGGAAAACGTGTTAAACCTTCTGGCTCTGTCCTCATAAATTATGCACCCTGGCAGTGGCGGGGCAGCCTAAATGGTACATATTCCGCCCTTGTGTCCTGGCAGTATATTGATAAGCATCCAACATCACTGAGCCCCTATAGAAGGAAGAAGGTGGACCACCTGAAAATGAAAATAGATCTCTAGGAGCACTCAGGCCAAAAGACGGATCTCCTGGAGCTTTCTGAGGTTGGAAGAATGATGCTGTATAGGACACCTAATGTGGAAGGTCCAACTGTAGGTGCTCCCCACACCCTCCGTTATGATATTCCTGGATCCAACTCAGCCTCCATCCTGATCTCTGGAAACAGCCCCAGCCATTGTTCTGATACCCGCCACATTGTTCCAAATATGTTTCACACCAGCATGTCTTCCAATCAGCATTATAGAGAATCTGGCTTGTATTTGTGTGTGTGTGTGTTGTGTTGTGTGTGTGTGTGTGTGTGTGTTGTGGGGGGGGGGGGGGGGGGGGGGGGGGGGGGGGAATGGGGGCGGCAGAGATGGGGAGAGGGTTGGGCCTTCATTGCATCCCTAAAGGAATGCAAATGGGATTCATGTTAGCTTCTGCAGGTTTTCCGACCCACCATGGTGAGGCCAATGGAAGTTCCTGCTATAAATTCACACTGACGTGATGCTAACCTTCCACCATACTCCACCATATTCTCCCTCACATCTGTTATCAAACCTCCCACAGTGGGGGCTTGCGAGAATTCCACTCATCATTACCACATCCTGGTGTTGCATACAATAACCTGCTGCACTATCCCACAAGTCATGTTTCTGAATGCAAACCTCCTCACTCCTACATGCCAATGGATTCCTTACCCTGCAGCTCCTTCCCATATCTCAAGCCAGTTTTCCTCCTTTCCCAAGTGAAGACCTAACCCTGCAGACTATTAAAGCCAACCCACATTACCTTTGGTCCGGTGGGTAGAAACTTGCCTGTGAGAACCCCTGGAAAATAATGTGGTGCTGTGTGTGAAGCCTGGCAGCTTTGCGTAATGCAGGATAGGCAACTGAACCTCAAAGTCACAAGTGAAGTGCAGGTTGTTTGGTACATTATCACTTATATACTGTTGTGAAACACAATGTTCTAATTCCATGCCAATGTGCCCTAACAAACAAGCATGGTGGAATGACTCCGGCTAGCAATCCATATAAAAGATGCAAATTTATTGAAATTTAATTCCCAATGTATTACAGTGGGGAACATGGCCTGCCATTCAAGTCTGCAGCAGAACATTGTGAACTGGTTTCACAATGATGTGAAATTGGTTTCTGACCTTTCTGTAATATTTCTGCTCTCACCTGTTATGATAGCTGCAATGGGCAGCAGTGGAAAATCAGCCTTTGATCATGTTATATCTCCCATCTCCATGCTCACCTTTCATGGGACTCAATGTTTGAAACCCTCTAAACAAGATTCCAACCTCATTGCTGAAATGCTCTTACCAAAATCATACATGGCAACCACATGACTAACCAAGGCAAACACCTTTCTCAATCTACACACAGTCTTTGATATGGATCACTACTTCATACTCTTCCAAAACCTCAGTGTCATCCAGCTGAGTGAGACAGCATTTATCTTCTTCCATTCTTATCAATCTAATGTTATCCTGAGAATGAGCTGAAGTTATTTTATTTCCTATTCCTGCATTGTTATAACCAGTGTCCCCCAATGATCTATATTTTAACTCCTCCTATTTCTCAACCAGACGCTGCTCCTCAGAGACATTGTTTGAAAGCAATGTTCGCTTTCACATGAATCTTGGTGACTCATTGCCTGACTTCACCACCATTTTTCTCAACTGCTTCAATGTTCCTAAATTAAGTCCGACTGCTTATCTGACATCCAGTGTAAATTAGCAGAAGCTTCCTCAAAGTTAGTACTGGAAAGGCGGAAACTATTGCCTTTGATCCCCTGTTTGAGATTAAACCAGACTGTTAACAACCTTGAGGTCACCCAAAGTGCTGCTAATTATATCCTAATTCTCACCAAGTCCCTTTCACACATATCCCCTTAGGTCACTGACCAACATTGGCTCCTTCTTAAACAACTCTCAAATTTTAAAATTCCTGTTCTTGTTTTCAAATCCCACCACAAGTTGCTCTCCCTAATCAATTCCCCCAGCTCCACAATCCTCTGAGATATCTGTGCTTCCCTCATTTCAATCTCTTAAGCATCCACAACTTTAGTTGCTTCATCATTTGTGTCTGGGCCTTCAGCTGCTAAGCAATAGGTTCTGGAATTCTCTTTTGGTCATCTAAACTAATATCTCCTTATGTGGCTCAGTGTCAAAGTTTGTTCTATAAAGCTCCAATGATGCACTTTGGTATGATTTATTTCATTAAACCTGCTATATAAACAGACATTGTTCTTGTCACAAATAACACTGGATATTTATTTGCCTGTGTTTTCTGACATTGCAGGTCTATACTGTAACAGAACCTGGGATGGATGGTTATGCTGGGATGATACACCAGCTGGAACATTAAGCGTGCAGAACTGTCCAAGCCACTTTGACGACTTCGATGCAACTGGTAAGTAAGTTAGATCTTTGTACCCCTTTTATAACTCCTGAGCATCCTGCAGCTGTTTATTTCCATAAAGCACTGAAACATTTATCATGAAAATAATTCTGCAGAAAATCATAATCTCCTTACTGCAAAATGGAGCTCATGCTGAACACCATCTTGATGAGGAGTTAGCACTGGTGCATAGGGTGTGCAATGGTGTATAGGGTGTGCACTGGTATACTGGATATACACTAGTGTCTAGGGTATGCACTGGTGTACAGGGTGTGCATTGAAGTTTAGGGTGCGTACTGGTGTGCCTGGGCTTGGATCACTGTCTGTTTGGAGTTTGCACTGTTTCTTCCCACAATCTGAAAGATGTGCAGGTTAGGTGCATTGGCCATGCTAAATTCTCTCTCAGTGTACCCAAACAGGTGCCAGAATATGGCAACTAGAGGATTTTTCACAGTAATTTCATTGCAGCATTAACGTAAGCCTACTTGTGACACTAATAAGCTTAAACTTCGCGAGGGGCAGTTTTACCATTGCATTGTTTGCCTATTTTTGGGCATGACATGGTGGTAAAGTAGGGAGGGAGAAGAGGCCCACTGCCACTGTGCAGTGATCAATGGGGAAAGGGTGATGGGTCCATGATCTGTGGAGGGTGTGGAGGGCTGCAGTCGGTGGGGGAGGAGGATGTCGCGATCAGTCTGGGTGGCGGGGATCAGCTGGGGCTATGTTCCGGATCACAGGTCCCTGCAACTGCAGACAGAGGTAGCACATATGTGCACTACCACCCTCTGCAGTTTTTCAGGTGTGCTAAGCCTCTGCAGTGTGAATCTGACGCACTGAAACTTTTGGAGGCATGTGTGTATGGAGGGGATGGGGGGAGCATAAAAACAGGCCTAAAAGTCAGATCTTCCAGTTTCAAGTCCACCTAGCACTTAAAATGAAAATGGTCAAATGACCCCCATTCTGTTAAGGACTGTATACAGTTCTCTGGTTGAGACCTAAACAATGTTTTATACTATTCTCACATAATCTCCCTCCTGTTATACTCCCTGCGTGGGCTAAAGAAAATTGTCCTATATGCCTTTTCAATCACCTTGCCTGCCTGTCCTGTTATCCTCAGTGATTCTTGAAAATGTAGTCTATTCCTCTACACTACTCAAAATCTACCATTTATTGTGTATTTTCTTGTCTTGGGAATTTTTTTCCAATAATTTGCCCACCACAGAGGTCTGGCTGATTGGCCTATAATTACTTGGTTTATATATTTCTCTCCATTTAATTAGGGGTATAACATTAGCAGCCTTCCAGCCTGTGACGCAATGCCTATTGCTGCAAAGGATTGGAATGCTTACTGCCTTGGGCTATTTGCTTCTGTGTTTTTCTTCACAGCCTGGGGTATGTTTCATCAAGGCCAGGTGATTTATCAACTTTCAAAGATGCTAAGCTCCTGAATTTTTCCTTTCTCATTATCTTCACCCAATCCAACATTTCACACTCCTCATTAATTACAACACCTGCTTCAAGTTCTTCTTTTGTGAAGAAATATTCATGTAGAATCATGTCACATGCTGTTCACCTTCTTAAGTTTTCCTTGATTTTGCTTGTTAATATTTTTATCATGCCCTGTTTACTAACTTTCTTTATTTTTATCCCTGTATACACTGCATATTCTATATATATCTCTAGGTTTTCTACAGTATTGAGCTCACAGTATTCTGACAATGTTTGAATTGTTTTTGCCTCATCCTACTCTGTACATTCTTTGATATTTACAAGATTGAGAATCAAAGATCTCACCTTTGTTTTTTGTAGGAATATTTTTTTTCTGAACACATGCTACCTCATCCTTAAATGCCTCCCACTGCTCTGATGCCGATTTACTTTCCCAGTAGCTGTTTCAAGTCTATTTCTGTAGTTGCTGTGGAATTAACTGCAACTAAATATAAACACTTTGGCCTGAGTTTTTGCCACGATAGATAGCCTTTGTGTTTTGGCATCTGTCCTGGAAATTGGCGAAATCTTTAGGTCCCACCACTGAACCCAGCATTTCCTATTTTCATGGGGGTGAGATCGGAGTTGGATCAGAATTCGCACATATGTGATTCGTGGAAGTCGCTAACCATTTAAATACCATTGAAATGGGATTTTAAAAGAACAGAAATGTGGAATCCAGGCTATGCAAGTTAGTCAGATAAGAGGAGGTCTGAATTTGCTGCATTCTTACAATTACCAGGGTGCTGCTTTGGGCACAACTTTGGGAGAGGAAAGGCAGCTTTTGGAATTATTAAACACTGACGCTTTTTATGCAAAAACTCTGGTGGAGCTGTCAAGCTGTAAAAAGGTTCCAACTGCCTTGGAAGTGCCCAATTGCCCTGAAATTATCTGGCTTTCAAGAACACCCCCCTAAGGCATCACTCAGCTATCAATTCTGTTAAAGTCATCCAGGAAGTGTCAAACTTGATAAGGAACTGTTCAAGAAGAGAATTAGCATGGGAGTGGAAGGATGGTGGGGGCATAAGTTGGCACGAACCTGATGACATTGCCGGTGAAGGAAAGGGAAGTTGTATTCTCGTTGGTGAGAACTGCAATATTCATTTCTTGAGGCCACATTGGCATTCATGTGGACAGCGACACGTCCATGGTGGCACAGATAAGTTATGAACAATGTTGCATACTCTTACCTATAACAATTGTAAACATTGGCATCAATATATTTTAACTAAAACCCAAGGATACTAAAGCCATTAAGGAGAGATGTTCATAACATCTATCATAATATCAGGAAAGTAAGGTTCATTTCCAATGTGGATGTTCTGCCTTACAGACATAGTTAATCATTGAAACCAGTAATACATGGCTTTGTTTAAAGGTGCAGACCTGTATTGTATGACTTCACTTGGATGAGACTCTTAAAATCCCCCCTGAGGTCACCAGAGAACTCCATTCTGCAAGCCACACCGGCCACAAATCCGGGGCAGGTGGGGGGTAAAATTCTCATATAGTGTCGCATTGAGTTCAAATTGCCGAGCTCAAATCTTTTGGTTATTTCTTCAAGGCTACAAAGAAGCCCTCAGGTGCATAGTATTAAAAACAATTACAATTCCTTGAACCAAGATTTGTGATAGCTTTAATTCAGTCATCAACACCTGTTCATCACAAACAGCTCCTACCAGCAGAAATTCAAACTGAAGTATATAAAAAGTGAAGAAAATAAAATCCATAAATATTACTTCAGACCCAAATAAAACTCTAATAATCAGTTATTGTGATGATAGTGTGCCTTTAAGAAATTTATTTTCATCATGTAAAGGACATATTTAAAAGTCAGCTCTGTTTTATATGGTGCCAATTTGTCTGGCAGCAGACAGCTCCAAATGTTGAGAATGCAGGATAATGACTAATTTTAGCTAGTGCTGTGTTGGTTAAACAGAGTTAATGTATTTCTTAGGTTACTCTTGGGTGTTCAGAGTAGGGTTTGATTAGATTGGTTGGCAGAGTCATGAGTTGATGGGTGGAGCTATGTATGCAGGAAAGACAGTGGGTGTCTTGACCCAAGATTAGAAAATCCCTCTTAGGTGAATGGAAATTCCCATTGTCTGCCCTTGTTCACTTTGATTCCCATGGTGGTAGAATTTTGGCGAATGTTTTAGTTTTATTTTTAAAATATCGAGAGTAGTTGCTGGCTGGAGTTGTTTAAATGAGCTGTCTCTGGCTATCTAACTCTCTGAAGGTTGTGAATTTTTGAAACTCATTTCCCTGCAGAAAGTGATTGAATAATTTTAAGGCAGAAGTCGATAGTCTGTTGTCAAAGAACGTGGAGACCACATCAGATAAGTTTTTCACTCAGAGGGTGGTGGGTGATTGGAATTGGCTGCCATTGGTGGTGGTAGAGGCAAATTTGATAGGGTCTTTTGAGAGACTTCTAGATGAGTATGGAACTTAATAGAATTGAGGGTTATAGGTAAGCCAAGTAGGTATGGATATCATCAGCGCAACTTGTGGGCCAAATGGCCTGTTTGTGCTGTAAGTTTTCTATGTTCTATGTTCTAGATCAGCAATTATCTTATTGATTATCGGAGAAGGCACAAGGGGCCAAATAGCTTTCTGCTGTTACTCATTCATAATTTTGTAAGAGGCACAAGTCACAGACACCACTCCATAATTTTGGTGTGAATTTAGCAGAAGGGCCACAAATAAGGACTGGACCTGTACGCATTAACCCATATATGTGTGGGGAGACAGGGGAATAGGCGGAAGCATTCTGATGGAGAGGTCAGAAGTATAGATTTCCCAGTCGTTTGGAAGAAAAGGACAGATTTCCATCAGGTTTCCCAACCAGCAGTCAACTTGATTCAATGGCTGCCCCCCCCCCATTTGACTTGATAATATTTATAATAAGGCCGCAGAAAGCATTGAAGGAGGTAGGAAGGGATTGTGATAGGAATGGTGGAGGGTCATGATGAGGGGTAGAAAGATCATGAATGAAGGGAGATACCAGTGAGAGATCACAGGACAGAGCATCAGGGAGGGTGACACGTCATGGAGGTGACGTGTTGGGGAATGATGGAGAGGGAAGCAGCTATGTTTGTCAAACTTGATGAAAGCATCCATAAGCACTTGTGTAAATACACTTATGTTGTACAACCAGCTCTTCTCATCATCTTTTACCTACCAGTTTCCCGAGTCTCAGAAAACCCAGCTGAAAAGTTAAGAAACACATAACAGTAGATACATCTTATAATGTTCTACTGACTGACTTGATCTCTGTTGAAAACAGAAGGATGGAAGTAGTTTAGGGTCAAGTTTGAAATCTTTCAAACTTTAACTTCTCAGCCCAACCCAAATTCATCCATTATTGGGGTATAAGTATTTTGATTGAGTTACGTTCTAAAGTGGGATTTCCCTTCATGGCCTTGTGCAGGTGGAGCACATAGCTGCCCAGTAATGTATGGTGTGATGACACCCTTTGGGTAATTAGATTCTGATTATTGTGTATGATGGGTAATACTGACTCAGCTGCACATTGATACATTTCCCTAGTTTCATATCCATTTTCCATGTCTCTGTGACCTGAACAGAGATTTTAGTGGCAGGGTAATTGTGTAATTAGGAGATGATACTGTCGGACAATGTCTCTGTAAAGTGGGGCCTTATTCCTAGCATGGAACAGAAATGTGCAAAATAGAAGCACGAAGAAGCCATTTGACCCTTTGGACCTGCTCTACTATTCATTTTGATCATGGCTGATCATTAAAATCAATATCCCGATTCCCCCCTTTCCCCCAGATCTCTTGCTATTTTTAGCACCACGAGCTGTATTTATTTCCTTCTTTAAATCATAACGTTTTGGCCTCAACTACATTCTGTGATCGTATATTCCACAGATTTCCCACTCTCTGGGTGAAAAACATTCTCTTCTCCTCAGTCCTAAAAAGTTTACCCTTATTTTCAAAGTATGACCTCTAGTTCTGGACTCACCCACTATCAGAAACATTCTTTTGGGATCTACCCTGTTTAATCCTGTTAGAATTTTGTAAGTTTTTATGAAATCCCCTCTCACTTTTCTAAACTTCAATAAATACAACTCTACCCAGTTTAGGAACTCCCTCCCCCACCCCACCTCCCTCTCTGAGCGGTGAGGGGCAAATTCAGCTCTCAGTGAATGACAAGATATGTCTTTTCTTAAGCTATGTGATGGACTATAGTTTTAAAAAATGGTAAAATTCTTGCATTTTACTTGGGGTAATGATCCCTTTATGACCTAAATTTGTATGAAAGAAATATTTCTATAAAACTCTGCTAGGCAGAGAGACCTGGGGGTGCAGGTTCACAAGTCTCTGAAGGTGTCAGTACAGGTGGAGAATGTGATAAAGAAAGCGTATGGTATGTTAGCCTTCATAGGAAGGGGTATAGAATACAAGAGTAGGAGTCTGATGTTGCAAGTGTATAGAATGTTGGTTAGGCCTCACTTGGAGTACTGTGTCCAGTTCTGGTCGCCGTACTACCGGATGGATGTGGAGGCCTTGGAGAGAGTGCAGAGGAGATTTACCAGGATGCTGCCTGGTATGGAAGGGTTGTCTTACGAGGAAAGATTGAACACACTGGGGTTGTTTTCCCTTGAAAGACGTCGGCTGAGAGGGGATCTATTAGAGGTATATAAGATTATAAGGGGTATTGATAGAGTAAATGGTGGTAAGCTTTTTCCACCATTAGAAATGGATAGAACGAGGGGTCATGGCCTTAGGGTGAGGGGGGCTATGTATAAGACGAATATTAGAGGGTTTTTCACACAAAGGGTAGTGGGGGTGTGGAATGCACTGCCAAGTAAGGTGGTGGGAGCAGGCACGCTAGGGTTGTTTAAGGGTCTCTTGGACAGCCACGTGAGCGGTCTGCAGATAGAGGGATATAGCAGGACTGTCTAAATATCTTATTTGTTTCCACAGGCAATTCGGTCCACCTTGTTGACCAACATGGTGCATGCATTCGGCAGGTCGTGCGAGGGCTGCTCTTGGATGTTGCTTCAGGAGTGGCCTAGTGCTTCAAGTCGTTAGTGTATGCTTAAACTGGACCATCTGATGGGCAACATGACAGCTCAGAGACTATTGCTGTTGCTGTGCAGACACATAGATTTGGGCCTGTGTCTGCGGGAGTTTGCGCGTTCTCCCCGTGGTTGCGTGGGTTTTCTCCAGGTGCTCCGGTTTCCTCCCACATCCCAAAAATGTGCTCTTAGGCTGATTGGGTAACAAATTGTCCCTATATTGGTCCCTACATGGGAATCTTCCACAACACGCATAGCCTAAAGTCATGGATATGTCATTAAGACGTTAGGACGGCGGCGCGGGCTCGTTGGGCCGAAGGGCCTGTTTCCCGTTCTGTGTTGCTCTTTGTTCTTTGTTCTTTGTTCCAATAAATAAACACGTGACCAAATTGCCTGAGAGTTAAACAATAGGAAAAGAAGTGAACCAGAATGAATTATAAAGGTGAGTGGGTTCTTGGATATAGCTCTATGTTCAAGCAGTTTGTATTTGTTTTGAGAACAATCTCACTGTAGAGCAAGCAGAATTCAGATGATATTGTGTATGTATTGGTTGAAAAGGTTTTTAAAATTACTTTAATAACAGGGCGCCTCTGCTAACTGTAAATTAAATTTCTGAAATAGCCAAGTTAAGAATAGAGAGAGAGCATTTTGAATGCAAAATTGCAGAGTTAAAGAATTTTAGAGCAAAGAGAATTCTGAACAGGTTACACTTAATTGTTAATGGGAAGAATGCAGTCTTGGGACAGTTTGAATAGATTTGAAGGGAAAACCTTGATGGAAATAAATTGAAGACTGAAAAGATCACAGTCTACAAATCTTTGACACAATGCCCAGATGAAGTGGTTAATCTTCCATTTTCTGATAAGTACCTGACTAGAGTTTGGGGGAATGTCAGTCAAATGATTGTAAAAGGAAATTTGAGTTTGAAAGTTTGGTTTAAAATGAAGGTAGCTTTGTTCATTGTACTTTTTATATGTAAATGACTACTTAAGAGACTGTGTGATTGTTAGTATTCATGTTCTTTGATTTTGTGCAGTAGAATTATTTTGTTTTAAATCATGAATCTTGTGGTTTTATTGCTTTAGTAACTGGGTTTACAGGTTTGATTCTTAAAAAAAGAACTTATGACTGGTCTCTACTGATATCATAACAGTTGCTAGAAATTTAAATGACCACCATTAGAGCAGCCTCACTGTCCCTCAAGTACATTTGGCTATCACGCCTGTGTTTTCTGATCTACTCTGGATCCCAGTGTGTCAATCCCCCAAACTCAAACCTTTTAATCTCTTGTTCAAATCCCTGCATGGCCTCACCTTTCACTATCTTCATAACATTCTGTTTTGTTACACCAGTTTGATATTCTCTGAACTATTGTGCATTTCGCATTCACTTCATCTGCCATTTGCAGTTATGGCTATAGTTATCTTGACCCTTTCCGAAAACATTCCACTACTCCACATCCATCTCCTCCTTTAAGCACACCTTTAAATTCACTTTTTTAACCAATCTGTTGGATGCCCTTCCTAATATTACCTTCTTTGACATGAATTTAATTACTGTCAGAGTGCATTCTTGTGAAGCATCTCTGGGCTGTTTTCTGTGTCAAATATGCTACATAAATGAAATTTGTTCTTGAAGATTTGCTAATGCAACCAATAAGGCCTCCCCTTTTCCATTACTGTATCACTACATAACTGTAATGATTGATGAGATCTCTTTAGATAGAGAGCTGGATCTTACTGCATGAAATGGCTAAGTTTTTCTTGAATGAATGGATGGTTCAACTAGTATTGAAGTACACTGACTCAAGCTGAATTATTGCTGAAAGCTGGTATTGCATAATAATCCAATTAGCTCTTCATGGCTGAATACATAAATAATTCATAATTTCTGAATCTATTATAAATATGTTAACAAGGCCAATGAAGTATCTCTATCTTAGCTGGTCTGCTGTGCATGATGTTGCAGTTAATGCTCTTGGCTTCTTTTTTTACTGCTGCAGAGTTACTGATAAAGTTGTGCTGGTATCCATTAATTTATCAGGTTTAATAAAAATCTGAATTGCTTTGAAAACATTAGATAATTTAATTCATGTTTATTTCTTTACAAATAGAAATACAGAAAATGTAGAAAATTTGAGATCAATAAACCCATTATTTTAGTGATACCCTAAGGAGCACATTGTCCCATTGTCCAGCATTCACCATTCCTTTGATTTCTTGAAGCTATAATTGCTGCCAATTCTCCAAAAAGAAATTAATGGTGGTGAATTAGCTGAGCATTTTTATCATATTTTTCTATTTGCTGTTGAAATTATTCTTAGAATCATAGAACCCCTACAGCGCAGAAAAGGCCATTGGTCCATCGAGTCCACACCAACTCTCTGAACCATTGCCTTATCCAGTTTCTCCTTCCTATCCCTGTAACCCTACACATTTATAACCTACATATCCATCTAACCTACATATCCTGGGCCACTAAGAGGCGATTCAGCATGGCCAATCAATCTAACCTGCACATCTTTGGATTGTGAGAGGTAGGTGGAGCACCCAGAGAAAACACACGCAAACACGGGGAGAATATGCAAACTCCATACCATCACCCAAAATCAAAATTGAACCCAAGTCCCTGGAACTGTGATGCAGCAATGCTAACCATTTGTGCCATTGTATCACCTATCGAGGAATGTTTTACCTAAAAAGGACAAAATGCTGTGTCAGTAGTAAAAGGACAGTTTTAAGAAGGGTGGAACCAATTATGCACCATTCTTACAAAAGTGGAGGGCGTGGCTAAGCCAGCACTTTGCATGTGTGTTTGCTAGAGAAACTGTTGTTGCCAATACAGCAGAAAAAGAAGAGACATTAGCAATAATTGTTGGTTTAGCAATATTAAAAAGGAACATTGAAAAGGTTGGTAGTCCTCCAAATAGAGAACTCACCCTGTCCAAATGGGATGCAACCTGAGATACTAAGGGAAGTAAGAGCTGAAATTCTGACCCTACTCCTCTTATTTTCATTAGATATTGGGAGGATGGCGCAACAGTACATGAGGGGTACTGAATGCCAAGGAACTGGAGATTGCAAAGGTTACATTTCTATTTAAAAAAGAGCAGATGGGTAAACCTTTCAACTGTAGGCCACTGAACCTAATATCAGTGATGGGGAAACTTGAACATCAAATTCCCAACTTATTATAATGGTTACATTGCCAAATTCAGATAATTGGATAATTCAATTGTCTTTACATAAAAGCAGATTTGCATTACTCAGATTAGAACATAGAACATAGAACATTACAGTGCAGAACAGGCCCTTCAGCATTCGATATTGCACCGACCAATTAGGAAAAAGCAATGACCCTCTAACCTAACCATTCCCTTTTCGTCCATAAACTTATCCACTAAAGATTAGACAGCTTGGGTCTAGTTTATGTTCACTTCTCTTTGTAAAATGGAACAGTTGCTGAAATCTCATCTTTACTTTCTTTCCAGAAAAAGCTACAAAATACTGTGATGAAACAGGGAACTGGTTTAAACATCCGGAAACCAATCGAACTTGGTCCAACTATACATTTTGTAACAAATTCACAGAGTATAAATTAAAGGTAAGTCTCACTGACTATTAACTCAGCATCCATATAAGTAGCATTTAACAGTCCGGGTGGGGGAGGGGTTAGGTCGGGTATGGTAGAATAGAGAGATTGGGTAGAAAGGTACTGGGTGGCAATTCTGTCCACATATCTGGCCCTCCTGATTAAGTCTAGGGGTAGACAGGTTGCCTTTCAGGAGGCCTTCCCACCTCTAGATGAGTTAAGGCCTTTAAGTGGCCCTGAGCCACATTTGCCCACATCCCACCTGATGAAGGAGCAATACTCTGAAAGCTTGTGATTCCAAATAAACTTGTCGGACTCTAACTTTATGTTATGAGACTTCTTACGGAACAATGATTTCAGGCACAAAGAGATGTGAGAAGCAGAGTGCATTTCATGAGCACTGCACCACTTTAGTGTCTGGGTGGGGAAAATGAAAGGAAGATGATTGAAAGTGGCCATATAATCTATCATTTGTTTATTCTAGAAATGGTGGCCCTGTACTTTTTTGGTGAAGCTTATTTTGATTCCTCTTTTTTCATGTCTATAGTACTTTATTTCCTGGATCACATGAGGGCTAATGTTAAATCAGCCCACTGTTATCTCAGATTTTTAGTTGGTATCCTTTTATCCATTAGCACCAATAACCTTTGTTTAGTTGTGTTGCATTTCCTTTCATATGATTCATCATTAGAACTGGAGTAAAGTTGGTTCTTTAACAAATTTAAAATACACCCTCAAAAGCAAAGTGAGTTAAGTTGAACAAATGTTCATATGTGATGAATACCACAAGAAACATTGAAACATGTTATAATACTTTATGTGAACACACATTTTGATCCAGTCGCTTACATAATATCAAATGTCCGTACAGGTCCTAGGAAATATAAAGATCTTTTGGAAACTATCACACCCATGCAATTAACTTTTTATATTCATTTCAGTTGTCTATTTGTGCACTTTAAATGTTCAACTAAATTCCAGAATAATACTTGGAGAATGAATAATAAATACTTTTTAAAAAATGCATTGGTTCTGTGGATGAGCTTGGCTTTCCCATTGTAAGTGATGTTATCTTTTCCTCTTATCAGATGGCACGCATCCTTTATTATATGGCTGTGGTGGGTCACATACTGTCAATTTTATCATTATTGATTTCCCTGGCTATTTTCTTCTATTTCAAGTAAGTAGATAACTTTCAGCTAGATCTTTCCAATCCAAACATGAAGAAATGTATAACTAATGCATAGTAGCAACGTAAAACAATTAGTTTCACCTGTTGTTCAAATTCTTGACATACTTAACATTTTCACAGCAATCTGACTTTTCAGGTCTGAGACCTTTGGTCCATTTGTGAGTATGCACAGATGTGTATGATGATGGCTGGACCAGCCATCATCCCCCAGGGCAGCATCAATGTGGCAAATACAAAGTCAGACTTGCACAGTAAGCAAGTGGTTTGAGCCTGATTGATGAGATGGCTGATCAAGCCAATCTTGCTGCAAGTGGATCTGGAGGAATGCCAGTGCATATATAGGATTAGAGGAGAACACATTAATGGGTTTCTCAACCAGCATGTCGAGAACAGAGAGCTCAATAGGCTTGTCCACTTCAAAGATGAATTTAGGCACAGGATGGAGTGCATTACAGTATGTAATGAAATTCCAACATGCAAGTGCAGATTCAGAAATAGCAAATGTATCATTTACAAATTGGAAATATGCTCAGGGTAGGAGGTTAGGGATCATTCCATCCTTCTCCTGGAAATTGGCAAAAATGTCAATGATAGCTGGATCTGGCAGCTAATCCTGACAGCACCATATATCTGAACGTACATGATGTTGTTCCAGCTGAATTCAACACAACTACTGGCTGAAACCAGTTCAGCCCTGAATCAGTCAGGCAGACTTGCCTGATGAAGTAGAAAATTCACTTGGAGATCAAGGGCGAAATCAGTCTTTGTTGGAGAAAAGTTCTTTTCTGAAGCTTTTCTCCAAAAGGCAAATGGATCAATGTTCTTCCTAACCTCAAGAGGTTTAGTATAAAAAAGTGGAGGATATATTGGATTAGTAAGTTGTTACGATTGCAGCTACTAATACTGGATGGATCAGATTCCAGATTGAAACTTGGCTAATAAATTCAAGCTTTGTTTTTTGCTTAGGAATTGTGGAGGAAAATATCTGAACAAATTCACAGGTGTCTGCTGATAAACATTTAACACAAAAAATAAAGAATCTCTTAAACAAGAAAAATGAACCAGATTACACTGGACAAAAAGATTAGAAATATGTTAATTGTCTCTTTAAGAAATGTATTTTAATTATGTTTCTCTGCAGTTTTTTAAGCAGGCCTCACCTTTTTGTTTTGTTGCCATGGTGTCTGCACCACTGTCCTCTAAATGTTACTGAAGCAATACAATGACCACCTGGTTTATTTTTAAGCTGGCCTAGTGCAGTATCCTGGGGTTTTATGACCCTTTTGAAATTGCTAGTGGCAAATGATTGATGGGTTATGTGATGCCTGTATGAACAGTCTTTTTTTTCACAGTAAAATTTAAGGTTTTAATTTCATTTTGGTCAGAACTTCCTGGACTTCAGGCTGAAAGACCTTTGCAAACAAGATCTACTTCTACTTTAAGATTCATAGGTTGTCTTTAAGAGGTGCAGGCTAGCTGTAACTTGTGTCAAGTACACATGTATCTCGGCCCCCTGCTGACATGCAGTCAGTCAGCACCGTATTTAACATGATGATGATGGGCACGCAGCGCAAACTTTGTGTACAGTCTGCCTCAACTCTACTGAGTGCAGGATACTGTCGTACCATGAACCTGATGCCTACCCATGGGATCCGTGCAACCTTTAGTTTAGTGTGCAGTCGGACATTGTATACAAAAGAGGAGATAAAGAATTATAAACCCTTAAAATAATGAGCTGGACTTTTTAAAATATATCTTGGTATAAATTATTGAATTAGCTTGGTTTGGCACAAATGTGCCATTGAATTTTTCTGTCTACTGAGACATCAATCTACAGCAATGCCAATTTATATCTCCACAGGATTCTCTTGCCTTTCTCATAGTGTTAACTATATTTCTTTTAACATGTGATCAAATAAAACACAGAATATTGCCAAGATAATCCACCAGTCTCACATTGGGTCAGAGTGATATAGCTATAAACATCAAGGATATTTGTTTTTGTATTCATCCAATAAACACCCCACATTTGACCAACAAAATGGACAGAAGCTCTTCAGTGAAAATATGAACCTTGTAGACAGGTGGAATTTATACAACTGAAAAAAATATGTATTGTTTCTTGCTGGGAATCTTTGTTAAACAATCAAAGTGCAAGTTACTGTTTGCAGGGTGTTCCATGGCAGGCAGTTCAAACACAAGCTTTCAAACACAACATGACTTTTTCGTAATGTTTTTGATTATTTGATCACTTTGATGGTTTTTGAAAAGAATTACATTCTGAGATATTTCCATTCATTTTAAATACACAATGCCATCGTCAAAAAAGAAATGCAATTTATCTTCCAAATTCCAAGTAAGACATTTTCCTCCCTGAATATGGATAATCTGCAGGTTTAACTGGCACAGGAAAGTATTCTTATAATCAAAAGGACAGACACAAAGACATTTCCAGCTATCAGCTTTACCCCAGCTGTTATAGGTTTTTTTTCCCTAATGACTGGGCTGGAGTGCTCCAAAAGCAGTTCCCGAAGAGAGCTGTGAACATTCCAACACAATGAAAGAAAGTTAGCCAAAAAATTATCAGCACATTTGGATCCAATGACACAAATCCTATCATTAAGTCAAAGATGACATTGGTGGAGAGTTTTTTTAAAAGCTAGATGAAGACAGTGTCAAGAATTCTGCAAGTATCATCCTGAATCAGCTAAACCAAGGTCAAAGATCGAAGAATTTAAAATGCAAGTTCTACTGAGTTTAAGTAGAGTGCCTGTGATCCATAAATCTGGTTTAATACATTGCATTCGGAGATGACCCTGCCCACAAAATTGGCCAGAGCCCCAGATTGGACTAATAAGCACGTGGCTTTCTGCCTATTGCAATCTTTCAGGCAGGTTTTTCAAACCAAGCTCATTTTTTGGGGGATGCAAACGCTCTAGTGGCATTTTCTTAATAGGTTTTGAAGCTTTTATTTTCAAAATATTTAATCTGCTTAGAAACTGAGTAACATACCGAGTATTCCTCTGGGTCAATGGAACTAGAAGACAGTTATGTATAATTTTTTTCTCCAGACATTTAAAGAGTTACCCACATGCTGTGGAACAGACACTGTTTAAAAATGCACATTTTTTTGTCATAAACTGATGTCAGCTCTATTAATAAAACCATCAGAGGTGGGATTCTTCCAAAAAAAAATTCTGAGTGCCAAAACTGGAGTAAATCCCACTGTTTTTTTTCAGCCAGATTTTTCCTCACACTGTGAGCACTGCGGAGTGCACCAGAGTTAATCAATGGGCAGAGCCTATCCCCACTGGAGAGGCTGGCAGCATAGCACTGAGCGAGCCGCTGCTCATGCGTCCTGTCAGTGCCAAGGTTGGTGCATGTGCTCTGTACTGCCAGCCTCCCGATCAATGGCCAGCTCACTTGCTGGCCAGCCCCATGACTCTGCATCACTGGCTTGCAGAGCCCTCCCACATCCCGATGGCTGGCATTCTGTATGTGTCTGGGCTAGCCCTGAGTCTGCCCCACCCCTCCATCCCTCTACCTGCCAACCCACCTCACCCTTGCAGGCCAACCCCCCCACCCTCATGGCCAGCCCTGATCACTGGCCTCAATCCTCTGTCACCTACAAGTAGAATGGCAACAGAATTCCCACTCCCGCAGGTCATGCCACCTCTGCTTCTGCCCTTTAGGCACTGCTCAATGTCCAGTGGGCAGTGCCAAGGTGACCCCTGGACATTGCCACAGTGCCCCTTGGATAGAGTCAGGAGGCCAGGCTGACACTGCCAAGCTGACAATGTCCAGGGTGCACCAAGGGTGCACCTCCCCTTACCCCCGACCTCCTGGACAATCTCCATGTATCCCTTCACTCCAGCAGGGTTGGGCCACCAACTTCGCATTAGTGGGGAGCTGTTGTAAACCCTGCTAGAGTGAAACATTCCTTGGGTGAGTTTGGGGGAGGGGGGGAAATGAGGGAAGCTGGTGGGCCAGGAAACTTCAATCCCAGGCCTGCTAATCAAATGCAAATGAACATTAGCATAATTTATACAACTCTTTGCCAATTTCTGACATGGAGCTGTTGATGCTGAAAATCCGGCAACCGGAGATGAGCGAAGGCCATGGCACCCAGTGGGAAGCTCACAACATTGCCTCCTCTTGTGTCTCCTGGCCCGCTGTGCTACTCTGGCATCCCCCTTCTCGCTCCCCAAGTGACTGTTTTTAAATATACCTTGGAATACATTTAAGGCAAGATGAACAATAAACAATTACATGCTATTACATTTATAAATTGTATTAGTTCAGGGAAGATTTTTACATTTGTGCTTATGCAAATATGCTTGATAGGAAATGTGAACATGGCATCACTTCAGGAAATTTCACTTATAATTTGAACTCTTTTCCAATAGCCCTCAAATTGGTAACTCCAGCCCAGTGTTTGAGGACTGAGGAGAGACAGTACAATCTGTGTAGTCAAGAAACAAGTGAGATATGAATTCGGGAATTCAGAGCTATTAGTTTGAGCTCAGTAAGTGGAAAAGTAATAGGGAGTAATTTATATGATATTTCAATATGTATTAGAATGAATATAAGGGCTATAAGTGGTAGTCATTGTCAATTTAGAAGAAATTGACCATCCTTCACACATCTATCAGAATTATTTGTGGAGACAAAATGGTGAATAGAGTTGTTTAGTAAGTTCAATTTACTTGGTTTCTAAAACCAAGTTTTACAATGTATAGGATTATAAGTAATAGGAGCAGGAATAGGCCATTCAGTCCATCAAGCCTACTCAACGATTCAATAAATCGTGACTGGTCTGATGTGGTTGTAGCCACATGTTATTGCTTGTCCCCCATAACTCTTGAATTCCTTGCCAATCAAAAATCTGTCTAATCCAACTTTGCATATATTCATTGATATACTGGCCTTCATTGCTATCTTTTGAAGAGAATTTCAAAGACTAATCACCCTTTGAGAGAAGAACTTCCGACTCAACTCCACCTTAAATGGAAGAGCAACTATGCCCCCTAGTCTGGATTCCCCCATGAAAAGGAAACATCCTGTAAACCTTCTCAGAGTCATGTGTGTTTCCATAAGATAACCTTACATTCTTTGAAACTTCAGTGAGTATAAGAACAAGCTTTCATTCATAAGATAACTCTTTCCCTAGTATCAGTCAAGTATACCTTTCCTGAACTACTTCCAGTACAATTGTGGAACAGCTGAATTATTCTGAGGGTTCAGATTTATGTAGAATAAATAATGTTGTTGCCAAATTTATAGGGTTATAAAATTCTTAAATCTTGAAACTGCTGGAAACTTGTACTTGCAGATTTTCAGTCACCTGTAAACAAAAAGGACACAACAAACTCATTATACTCCAGGTGGAATAGCTTAATTCATCCATCCATATCTGACAATTCATAATTCCCAACGTATACACATTTTCATTCAGCAAATTAAACATTGGGCGGGATTCTCCAGCCTCATTGGGGCTAGAGCGGGAAAATTTGGTGTTCTAGCCAAAACTCCATTCATTTGCAGTGGCACTAAAAAATCCCAGCTGTGAACAAGGACGGAAAGTTTTGGCCATTGTGTGGTAATTTCAGCTGTAAGCAGAAAGAGTGAACTTTCCTGCCAGTTGTAAAAAGGGGCAGTGCAAAGCTTTCAGTTGGACATGATGGCATCACTTCTCCTTTTTCTCCCCAAGTCTTCTTTTTACCGGGGAACAAATACTTCGCACAGATATCAACAAGCCAGTTTTCTTTCAGCATGATGAAAAGTTTTCATTTTCATTTTTTGAATTATTTTCTTGCTTTGCTCAAATTTCTGAGTATTACTCCAATCACTTGTTCCCAAAACCAAGTTTTGCCGTAAGATTTTAACCTAAGATGAATCCAACTCATGATAGATCATAATCCACGCAGATATCTCAAATTCCAAGTTATAGGAATGAACTTGTTCTCACCTGCACGAATTTGTGTACACATTAAAATTGTCACACTTTAAATTTATGTTCACAACTCTCATTGTGAATTTTTTTTAACTTTAGAATGTCAAAACTACTATACAAAATCGCAAATTCTGGAATGAAAACTTGTTTAAACTTGAAACACACAAACATCATCCACAAAAATCCTTTTATTGCATGCACGAGCAGATAAAAATGGCATGTGCTTCCTTGTCTTGTCTTCTGGTTGGAATCAAAAACCAGAAAAAAAGTTAATTTTTACAAATAAAATCTAAACATCTTTAGTCCAAAAATGAAGAGAAGTCTGTGAGCTTTCACAGAAAAGAAAATGCAATCAGACTGTTACTTGCACTCGTATAAATTAAAACAACAATCTCAACCACAACAGACACATTCTTAGAAAGACAAAACACTACAACCTCTATTCCTTTTTAGTTTAAAAAACAAATGCTGAAATCTTGCTGCCGTTTACACCACTGGAATCTTATAGTCCCACCAACGCCAAGCCTCACTGTGGGTTTTCTGACAGTGAGGGGTATGTTTAATAGGAACCACTGCTAACAATAGTGGGACCGTAAGTTCCTGCTGCCAGGAAATGGTGTGCTGCCTTTCACCACTGCAGAACACTCCCAGAAGTTTCCTCTTTCCATCTTTTCATCTTAACTTACCTTTTATATCCCCTGAAACCAAACTCCAATTCCTGGTGTTATCTGCAGTAACCATTCTGTACTGAATCAAAATCTCAAACACATTCTCATCTAAACACATTACATTTTCTTCTTTTATTTATGTCTTCACATTAACGCATAATGAAACTAAAATCCCAACATTAATTTGTAATCCCTTTAGCCTACACTTACAATCCTCTTTAACTTTGCATTGCATTCCCACAGACCTACAATTTACATGCTGTTAAATTGACATAGGTACATTTTCATACTGTCATTCATCCTAGAAATGTGAACTCTTATAATGAGTTATGAAAGCAAGTAAAAAGTAAAGTGAAAGTAAACTTTAATTTATTAGTCATGAGTAGGCTTACATTAACACTGCAATGAAGTTACTGTGAAAATCCCCTACTAAACATATCCTCAAATCTTGAGTTCCACAGGGAAATAAATAAATTTAAATGTGAACCAGTTTAAAATCTCAACTATGATGTATGCACACATTGAAAATATAATTTAAAACAACATCCAAAAACAGACTATGGAGACTTAAATAGCTATACAACACACTAAACGATACACACAGTTTCATGGCATGTTTTGCTGTGGCAAACATGGGCTCTATTAGCTTTTGGCGGAATCTTCTGGTCCTGCCGCTGTCATCAGGATTTCCCATTGTATGCATCCCATGAGAAACATTCAGTGGGGTCTCACCATTGGTAGGACTGGAAGATCCCACCGGCATGAATGACCAGAAAATTCCAACCTTTGATTAAATTTCTTTCAGTACCATGCTAAGCTCTGGGCAGCTAGTTAAATTTATTTTTCCTCCATGATCTGCCCTTTTACATCTGGCATCAATTTCCTTATCTTATCGCAACAAAGGGAGAGGTTTTCCAGTCATGTCCACCACCACAGGAAATTCCCTCCCAAATCAGACATTTCACTGATAATCCCCGTGGTGGGCGGGACAGGAAAATCCCACCCATTGATTCTCTGTCTTCTAGATCACAGCACACAACTTTCCTCTCTTTTTCTCATAACTCACTTTATCCCTCTGCCAATCTTCTCTTTGACCTTAGTCCTTTCCCATCCCTTATTTTGCTGAGGTACTTTCCATGTACAAATAGTTTTACCACACCATCTATACTTCTGCCTGTTATTGTTGTTTTTCAAATCCCTTTCAGGTACCAACTCACCACAGTCAAACTGTTACAAAGATTTAGGTTTGAATAATGTAAATAATGACATGAGCGAAGTATATATATATGTATATATTATATATATATAAAATTCTCAAATTAATTTACTGAAACCTATTGTTAATGTACAGGTGAAGAAAATCATGCAGGATCTATCAATGAAAAAACCTACAAATTGATTTATTTCCATTCATTTTATAAATATCCCACGGAAGGAGAATCCTCATAATCCAGTTCATAGTTTACTTTTTAAGCTACAGGATATCTGGCCTCTGTCATCCGTTCAGCTCATCACCCTTTTCAAAGGCAATGGGGAATGTGAAATAAATGCTCACACAGCCAGAGATGATGCCTACGTTCCGTGAAAGATTTTTTTTCAAAAATCCAGCTCACCTATCCTACTTTAAACTGTGAAATCAAAGGTTTTTCACATCCAGTTATCTGAAGCTGAAGTTTTTACACGGTCTCCAGGCTTCCCCTTTAATCTCTTTATCTCTTCACATTAACACATAATAAAACTACCTGTCTCTTTCACCCAAGCCTTTAATTCAACCAGAAACCTAAAGATTACACAATCCTGGAACAGTAATTACAATATCCAAGTCTATGTTCACACCTGGCAGCACTGATCAGATGTCCAGGGAACAAATGTATTTTCTGACATGTTAGCCCACGTATAGGGGATAGAAAAAGGCAGGAAAGGTGTACTTTTTTTTATTGCCCCTACGTATATGTGTTCAAAGCTGTACTGTTTAAAGATTAATTGCTCACTGCATAGTCAACTCTAGTCAAAGGAAATGTCATCCTTTATGGACAGAGACCCTATGAAGTATTTCAAAATATCTTGTTTGGCTATTACAAGAGACCCAAACATCCTATGTATTTGATAAACACAAAACAAGTGCATTTTAAAACTGTTTCAAAGCTCCTCATTTCTCAAGCACAAATGATGAACCATTATATCAGGAGAAGTTTCAAGGTTTCCATAATGATGTCCATCCTGTAAGTGTTTTGATAACCTTAGTTTACAGTACAGTGGCACAGTTAGCACTACTGCCTCACAGCGCCATGGATCCAGATTCAATTCCAGCCTCGGGTGACTGTCTGTGTGAGTTTGCACTTTCTTTCTGTGCGTGGATTTCCTCCGGGTGCTCTGATTTCCTCCCACTATCCAAAGATGTGCATGATAGATTACTTGGCCACGCTAAATTGTCCCTTAGTGCCAGGAGGATTAGCAGGCTAAATACATGGGGTTATGGGAACAGGGTTTGGGTGGGATTGTTGTCGATGCAGGCTCCTTCTGCACTATAGGGATTCTATGATTCTAGGTATTCATACCATTGAGCTGTTTCTTGAACACTTATGATTATTCATTCTTAGTCACCTATGTCCTGCTTGTATGAATGCAGCACAAAAAACATTTTATACTGATTTAGTGTTAAGTTCTTACTTCACACATGAATTGAACTTTGCTTTTTTATTCCTTAAACCTTACATTCCCATAAAAATTAAACTAGAAAATCCAATAGTCGCTGTTTGATTTAATCTTATTGTGTCTCATGTGCGCTCTCACAGCAAAGCAGGCACAATGTAATCAGAATATGTAGCTGAAAATAAATCAATTGCATCATCATTTCATCTATATAAAGAGATCAAAACTCTACATATGCATTGTCTCACAAATGCAGTTGTAGCAAGACTCCATCAAGGCTATTTGTCTTCTTAATTAATTGCTGTACTTGCAGCTTTTAACTCAGTGGATGAGTTATCTAGGCACCATCATAGATGGATGAAATGTCCTAATGCCCTGACCTGGTCTACAGCCATGTGGCAACTCGCAATTGCCCTCAGGCAACTAAGGATGGGTAATAAATAAATGCTGACCCAACAGTGACATCCATGTCAAAGCAAAAATGCCCCACTCATCCAGTATGAGCAAGCCGGTAAAATCATGTGGGAGCCAAGAAATCAGGATCATTTTTCACTTCTAGTGATCTTTTAAGAGCTGAATTTCCGGCGAGGTCAGCCTTTCACCAGAAATGAGTGAGAGGTTGCATAATTTATTCAAACTTATTATAATGTTCATTTGCATCTGTTTAGTGAGCCTGGCACTTAATCGATCACGTGGGGAGGTCAAGGAAAAGGGGGCAGGGGTGCTCCTTGGACTGTGCCAGTCTTGAATGACACTGGAACCTTGGCAATGCTCCCTGGATACCTTGGGGGTGAGGCCTATTAGAGGGAGCTATGGGAGTCAAGGTCTTGGGAGTGAAGGGTGGAGCTAATAGGGGAGGGCCTGAAGGGACAGCCCAATCAGGGCAGGAGAGGGCCTGCTGCCGCTCTGCAGGTGATTGGATCAAGGGGGAGAGAGGCACAATCAATCTGGGCGGGAGCGGATGGTGGAGGCTATATGTCGGTGCAGTGTGGTTCTCACAATTGACCGTGGGGACCCACAATTATGGATGGGGAGAAGAGTATAGGAGGCTGCTTGCAACAGCAGGGGCCTGACATCTCTCTCTGTCTGTCAGACGCCTGCTGTTGAAATTGAGCACATGCAGAATCACAGGTCTGCACATGTGCAATAGCTCCCTCTAAAGGGTAGCTGGCAAATTAAACGCAGCCTATTGCCTGCAGCAGCAAAAACATATAGCCCATATTTATGTTGTCTAAATAATTTTGATTGGGTGTGAAAACCCATCAAAAAATGGATCAGGAGCTCTCTTATTTTTACACTACCTGTACCCTTAAAGTCATTTTCATATAATTCCTTCAGAATGTCTACATGATTAATACTTTTATAGGGCTGTTCTGAAAAGCAATTTTTTTAAAAATGTGCAAAGTGAAAAACTTTTTTAAAGCTGTTTTCACCTAACCTATTGGGTTCATTGTTTCTTTATGTTGTATAAGATATGGGCGTGGGAAGTTCATGAGAGGGCCGTGGGAGTTTGCTGGGGCACATCTTGGAATAGGGACGTCAAGGATGAAAGAGGTTGTTTGGAGAGAATCATAAAATCATAGAAACCTTTGGTGCAGAAAGAGGCCATCTGGCCCATCAGTTCTGCAGCAATCCCACACAGCCCCCAGCTCCATACCCCCACATGTGCTCCCAAGTCAAGAATACCTTGGCATGGGGGCATAAACATCCATAGGGCATGAATAGGGGAGCATTAGGTTTTATCAGGGATATGAGAGCCGAAGTGGATGAGTGGGGGCATTAGACAGCATGGGAAGCATGAGGAGGAGGTTTTGGACTTAGCTTTCAAACATTTTCTTCATGCAGATTACAGTTCATGACACCCCATGAGGTGCAATGAATTATGAATCCTGAAGAACCTAATCCAGTTATGGGGAAGTGCTGGCATAGTGGTATTGTCACTGGATGAGTAATCCAGAGATCCATGGTAATTTTCTGAGGATGTGTGTTTGAACCCTACCATGGAAGATGGTGAAGTTTGAATCCAATATAAATCTGGAATTAAAACTTCAATGAGAACCATGATGTCATTGAGGTGAAAACCCATCTGAGTCATTAATGATCCGTAGGGAAGGAAATCTATTGCCCTTACCTGGTTTGGTAAGGTGACACAATGGTTAGTACTGCTGCCTCACATCTCCATGAACCTTGATTCGATTCCCAGCTTGGGTCACTCTCTGTGTGGAGTTTGAATGTTTTCCCTGTATCTGTGAGGGTTTCCTCTAGGTGCTCTGGTTTCCTCCCAAATCCAAAACTGTGCGGATTAGTTGCTTTGGCCATGCTAAATTGCCCCTTAATATTTCAGTATGTGTAAATTCGAGGGATTAGCAGGGTAAATATGTGGGGTTACAGAAGTAAGGCCTAGGTGGCATTGTTGTTGGTGCAGACTTGACTGGCCGAATAGCCTCCTTCTGCACAATAGGATCTCTGTAATCTGACTCCAGATCCACAGCAATGCGGTTGACTCTTAAATGTCTGCAAAAAGTTGAGCAATAAATATCGGCCCGATTTTTAAAAAAAAACTCTGTAATAGAGCCAGCCAGATCAAGAGTGCAGGTTGTGGGCTTGCAACCCAAATCAGCCCACACCTTTAAAGGCCCTGGTAAAATTGGAAATCCAGGAATCAGGACCCAGCTGCCATCTTTAAAGTCTCCAGACTCAAAAATCAACCTATTATCACCAGTGTTTGTTTTAAAAAGAAGATTGATCAGGCAGCATTTTATCCTAATTATGATGACTATGATAATTATGCTGGCTGGATTGAAAATGAGCTTAGCAATGGGAAATGGATGTTGAAATTAAAGAAAAAGGCTCCAGCTGTACGCCAGTAAGGTGTCCATTCCAGGGTCCATTATGTTTTCCATTATTTGTAAATGAGGGGGAGTGTATGGATTTTAATTACTTCAATTTATTGGTGGCAATAAAATGTGTGCCAGTGTGATAAATATTAAGGAGCTAAACAGTGCTTGAACAGATCGGGGACAATGAAATGGATAGACAAAGAAATGATACATGAGTTTTTCAGATTCATAACTAACTCAGCTTTGGCCCTTCATTTCCCCCAATATTTTTTGAATTTCTCTCTTGCTTCCACCTTTGGTGCCCCTGTCCACAATAAAACCTTTACTGTCCTGACTTTTCTCGTCACCCTCTCTGCCCTGGCATCTTGTACAATCCTATTTGTGCTTCCACCAGTGGGTGGAAGTTTCCTGTTCTGTCTGCCACAGGAATCATAGTAGGTAGGACAAAAGGTCCAGTGAGGCATGCAAAGATCTGTTAACCTTGGGTAGGAATTTCTGGTCTTGGGGCATGCACGTCCGAAATTCCCATCCAGTATATGCAAACTTCAATATGTCTGATGAGTCCCTCTTTCAAATTTCTCACTAGTCCAGGACCAAAAAGCAAAGCCAATCCCTTTTTTTCACAATCAAATATTACTTTAAGCCTCTATTCATCTTCTTCCTATCCTCACCTCTAAAAACATACTAAGGAGCTTATTGTCTTCTTTGTCATCAGTATTAGCTCCTTCTATTCAGCTGCCTTCCCTGCAACCCTCACTCTCCTAACCTTACTAAGCCGAATATTACTCAAGAATCCCTTCCCTTACTCCAAATCGATATCTTCCTCTAGTTATTTTCCCATCTCACCTCATGCTATCTCTGAGCTTATCCAAAATCCAACTCTGTCATTTGACTCGTTCCCACTAAAATGCAGAGCACTCAGCTTTATTCCCAGCTCCCACATCCCCCAAGCTAGCAGTAAGTTATTTTTGTCTGAGCAACTGCAATCCCTACTCCCTTTCAAAAATCCTACTAATGCCCCTCTTGTTAAATCAATCCTCAGATTCTCTTGCCCTTTGCAAATTGCTGCCCCATCAGCAACATTCCTTTCTTTGTATTTGTTTTATTCTTTATAGGATGTGGGCAAGACCAGCGTTTATTGCCTATTCGTAATTGTCCTTGAGAAGGTGGTGGTGAGCTGCCTTCTTGAATTGCTGCAGTTTCTGTATTATGAGGAAGTGATGTTAGGAGGAGAGCGTTCTTGCCTTCAGAATTGTGTTCATGATATGTATGTCTCCTTGTCCTCTTAACCTCTTTCCCACAAGGTCAGTAATATTATCCTCCTCCAATGTCTCTCCATCATTGGTCAACTTGGTGGAACAGCTTTCAATTGGTTTCATTCTTACCTATCAAATCACAGCCAGATATCTCAATGTCTTCACTTCCCATCCCAAACCATGAATTTTATGGACTCCCAAGGACTTATCCTTGTCCTTTTCTACTTTTCACCATTTGCCGCTTCTCAGCAACATTATCAAAAGATGTGGAATCAGTTTTGACATATATGCAGTTTTCAGTTAACTTCCCAACACTTGTCTTTGCTCATCCATTTGTACTGTTGAACTGCTTGTCAAACACATGCTGAGCTATAATTTCCTTCATGGCAACACTGGAAAAAACAAAGGCAAGATATTCAATCCTTACCATAGACTGTAGCTTTGCCACTGATTTATCCCACTTACTGTCTCAAGTGGAACAAGACTGTTTGGTATTGCTGAATCCTATTTGGTCCTGAGCTCAGTTTTGAACTTTCTATACTGTACCAGTATTTCTATAATATTGAAACTTACCTCATTCCATCAACTGCCATCTCCGAGGTTGACTAACTTCCCAATGTTTTCCTGGTCATCCACAAAGTTCAGTTTAGCCAAAACTCTGTACAACTCTCACTCTTGTGCTTACTGAATCACCCATGCATCAAAATTAAAGTTTTAATTCTTATGTTCAAATCTATCCATTGCCTCATCCATTATTATTGGTGCAATCTTCTCCAGCCCCTACAATCAATTTTTAACATAAGTAATAATAAGTTCATAGCCAACGTTACCGAGGCCAGTTTTCATTTCCATACTGTATTAATTGAATTCAAATTCCATCAGTTGCATAATGGTATTTGAACCTGTGCCCCAAGACTATTTGCCTAAGCCACTGGATTACTCGGCCAGCAACATTACAACTACACTAATGTCTCTCCCTAATTAAGGGTTTAGAACATAGAACACTACAGCACAAACAGCCCTTCGGCCCACAAGTTGCGCCGATCATACCCATACCTACTAGGCCATAGAACTATCTGTAACTCCCAATCCCATTAATCCCATGTACTCCAGAAGTCTTTTAAAAGACCAACGAGTTCACCTCCACCACCACTGACGGCAGCCGATTCCACTCACTCACCATCCTCTGAGTGAAATACTTATCCCTAACAGCTCCTCTGTACTTCTTGCCCAGCACCTTAAACCTGTGTCCTTTCATAGCGACCATTTCAGCCCTGGGAAATAGCCTCCGAGAATCCACCCTATCTATTCCTCTCAACATTTTATAAACTTCTATCAGGTCGCCTCTCAACCTTCGTCTCTCCAGGGAGAAGAGACTTAGCTCCCTCAACCTAAGGCATGCCTCCCAATCCAGGCAATATCCTTGTAAATCCCTTCTGCACCCTTAATAGCTTCCACATCCTTCCTGTAGTGAAGCGACCAGAACTGCACACAGTACTCCAAGTGGGGTCTGACAAGGGTCTTATAAAGTTGCAGCATTACCTCCTGACTCCTAAACTCAATCCCTTTATTAATGAAGGCCAGTATACCATATGCCTTCTTGATCACATCCTCCACCTGCGAGGTCAATTTAAGAGTCCTTTGGACCTGGACCCAGACCCCAAGATCCTTCTGCTCTTCAACACTGCTAAGACTCCTACCCTTGATATTGTACTCCTTCATCCCATTGGTCCTGCCAAAATGGACTACTACACACCTATCTGCATTGAAATCATCTGCCACTTCTCCGCTCAGCCTCACATCCTATCTATGTCTTGCAGCAACTTCTGACATCCCTTCAGACTATCCACAACACCACCAACCTTCGTATTGTCGGCGAACTTACTAACCCATCCTTCCACTTCCTCATCCAGGTCATTTATGAAAATGACAAACAGCAATGGTCCTCGAACAGATCCCAATTAAGGTATCAGTAACTGAAGAGAGAAAGAAGCAGCTAAATGAGGATTACAGCTAAACATAGCATCTTAGACTTTAAAGAAAAATGACACTGGGGAAACTCACGATCCAAATACTGGGCAGAAGATGTGTTGCTTTATTTAAACTGCAAGAAACAACAGGGATAGAATGAAGATTAGAACCTGGGTAGAACAAAGCGAGGCCTAAAATTATTACAGTTTTTTTTTAGACAATTAGGGTTCAATGTGGCATGCAGTGTGCATGCGCTCATTACGTTTGAGAAATGTGCTCACTCTTACCTTTTTTTGGTTAGGGTGCACTGTACTCATAAAGGGTCCTTAGCTTTAACTAACAATTGCCTCAAGGTCTGTGAGACAATTAATGCCTGTTACAGGTCCCTTTCTGAAATTGATTCAAGAGTGTTTGTAGCACGCACTTTGCAAACTGCTATCAGTTTACTGAGGTTCAAGCAGTCAAACCAATGATCTTTACAATGACCTCTAGAGGTAGCCTCAATTAATTAAATTAAAAATGTAGTTGAATGTTGAGGAGGGGGTGCAGGAACTCCACATTGCAACTGGGAGCCATTGTTTTCGGTTGTATAACACAATTGCTGAAAGATTGGATGGTCTCCATAGTAGAATGAGAATTGGTGTTTTAGCCAGAATTGTTAAGAGTCCCATGTAACCTTTTGGAAGATATTTGTTCTTCTGTTAGACTGTTCTCCAATATCAGGTTCCAATGCTTGGTCTTGTTGCATTATCACTGTCATAGTAAACAATAATGTAGATATATTGTGCAGCTGGCCTGGTAACTCAGCATATGGTAATCAACTTGAGAGAATCTCGTAGATGAGACTTTCATCTTTGCAATCTTGGACATTGAATATAAGGAAAAAATTGTACTGATGGGAAAGTCATTCAGTTCTTCTGTGCACTCCATAAAGGTAGCAAAGACAAATGTCATAATCAATGCTTGACATGCTTCATCATTCCCTTTGTGGCGACAAATCTATTCTGTGGAAAAAGATAAAATGCGCTGTTCTGGGGTTAGCGTTGTTAGGGATTTAATTGTAATCATTATTGTAAACTACAAATAACACAGAATGTCTTCTTTTTATTTTCTGAATGACTGAAGTCTTTTCACAAATTCTGAACTGACCATTTGTTACTAATTATAAATTTCCGCTCTGATTTTTGTTTTCTAGAAGCCTCAGCTGTCAGAGGATAACACTTCATAAGAATTTATTTTTCTCCTATGTGTTTAACTCCATCTTTACACTTATTCAACTCATGGCGGTGGCAAATGACAAGGAAGTTGTATCCCAAAATCCAGTAAGTGTTGATATAATAAGGCAGCATTGCATGAAAGCAAAAAGTAATATGATCTATGTTTCAACTCAGTCTTTAACTCAGTAAGTTTCAATAAGGGATTCATTCCAAAGCAAAATACTGTAGACACTGGAAATCAATAATGAAAAAATGTGAAAATAATCAGCAGGTCAAACAGCCTCTGTGGAAGGAAACAGACATGAAGTTTGGCCTGATTCTCCCATTGCGATCCACTACTTTTCTGGTGGATTCGATTGGGACAATCATGTCACCGGCCTTTTTCCGGGATTTGCACTTGCGCCAGGAATGCATGCACATTTCCCAGAGTTGAAGAACAGTCAGAGTACAGACCGCACTGGAAACTGGCGGGAATACAGGTAAATGATTTGATTCTGTTTTTCATATATTTTGCATGTGATTATCGGGAATTTGCCGGGCCTGATTGAATCTCCTACCCTGCCAGAAGTATATCATTCCAGCAGGGTTTAGAGTAGCTCCCCAAATTTAGTGAACTAGCAGGAGATCCACCAAAATGAAAGGGTAAGGGAATAATTGGAGCCCCCAGGTATTGGGCGGTGGCTCATGCCCCCTGGGCATGAGCACCCAGGCAGTGCTCAGCGGGTGCCAAGGGGATGGGGCCTATTTCGGGCAGGGCCTAGGGCAACCAGTGGTGGTGGGGGTCCTGCTGCCTCTCTGCATTGGGATTGATCTGGGCTGGAGGGAGGGCAGCAATCGGGATGGGCTGTGGGGGAGAGGCATTCTTCCCTAGGGCAGGTCTGGGGTGTGAGGGATTGTCACTGCTGGGAAAGGGGAAGGTGGGCTGGATTTTGGGGTGCTCCAGAAGGGGGGTAGGATCAGGATTGGCCAGAGAATTGTCATGGGGGCCATGATCAGGCCATAGGGAGGATAGAGGGGCAGCACTGAGGTCATCCCAGGCTGGCCAGTGATTGAGCTGGTCAGCAAATGGAGAGACTGCCAGATCAGGGTCATTGCGCATTTGCAGAGTTCCAGAACTGTCACAACTCTGGTCCAAATAGACCCTGCATCCCTGGGTACTTAATAATATCCCCGATTGTGACCTCTGCATTTCACAGAGTATGGAGATTCAGGTCTGAAGCTGTACTGAAAAAACATTTGTGATCTAGGCCAGTTTTCCCACCAATTCAGTACTTTTGGGAGAATTGCCCCTGAAGTTTCAGGATAGCAGAACCTTTCACCACTAACTTCTTTTTGTAGTGACTGATTTTATAATCTTCCAATATATTGAATCTTGAATGAGAGAGTTTTGTTTAACACTGGAATTTACATTGATATAAATCTAAATTTTGCATATATTCATGTATATATGAAGAACTAAATAATATCAATGCAAATGCTACATTAAAAAGTCAGCCCTCACATAAAATTAGCTAGTGACTTACTCTGCAGAGCAATAGCACCTTTTATACCTTGCCATAAAATGTTTTTTTCTAATGTGCATGAACAGCTTTGCTAGCCATCTTGTTATCATATGGAATTCTAAATGGAGTGACCTAAAGTATTCAAAAATGTTTTATGGGCAACACGATGGCACAATAATTGGTACTGCTGCCTCACAGTGCCAGTGACCTGGGTTTGATTCCCAGCTTACTGGCGAAGTCTGCACATTCTCCCCATGTCTGTGTGGATTTCCTCTAGGTGCTCCAGTTTCCTCCCATAGTCTGAAAGATGTGCTGATTAGATGCATTGGCTGTGCTAAATTCTCCCTCAGCATACCCAAACAAACACTGGAGTGTGACAACTAGAGGATATTTATAGTAACTTTACTGCAGTGTTAATGTAAGCCCACTAAACTTTATGAAAACCTAAATCCTTTTTGTTTGTTTGTTAACAGTGAAAAGAAAATCCAGATGTGTCTATGATATTGTGATACAGAAGTGCTGATGTATTTCACTGTACTTAGTATCACTGTCCTGTGTTCTTGAACAATTAAGTTAATGATTTTCTTAAATATATCAATCACAATAAAAGAAGGAAGTTACATTTTGTTTACCACATTTCATGGCCACAGACTTTTCCAAAGCACTTCACAGCCAATGTAACATTCTGAATCGTGAGGCTGAACAGGTCAGCTGGAGGCAGGAAAGCAGATGAGTGAAATATGATGTTGTAGGAGAAGCCTACACCCAACATATAGCCTCATGGGTTTGACCCTGCAGAATTCTGTCCAATGAGATCCTTTCTGGGTCTCCAATGCAAATCTGAGGCCCTCCTTCCCGAACCGCATAGTTTGCCCTTCCAACATCTATTCCTGTTAACATGAGATTGCATGCTCCTTGCCAGGAGCCTGCCAGCCTAAATCCAATGAGATTCCAGACTCCTCTCTGGTTTGAGGGCCTCGTACGATTCTTCTGCCTCCTGCAGTACTGCCTGCGAGCACCACACCCAATAGCATTGCTGGTTCTACAGAGCTTCCAGTCTCTGATTAGCCAACAACTGTATGAGGCACGACTTCCTCTTGGAGAGGGGCAGAAGTTTCATTTCATGCTAATTTAAGACCCGAGAGCTGTAAAGTTAAAGCAGGAGAAACCAGCCAAGCAGAAGCGGACTTGTCCCTGCAATTCGGGTTAGGGTGTGGGGATTCTGTCAACATATAACGCAGTTCAAAGTCACTGTCACAATGTAGGAACTGTGGCAGCCTGTTTGTTGCCAGCAAAATGAAATATATCAGCAGGTTATCGGAAATTGCAGGTCACAGCACAATTAGATATAGAATAAATCCCCAGTCTCCATATTGCGATATCACAGTGACAAACATGATAATGCAATACTCATATCAAGCTCAAATCTCAGAACAGATTGATGTTCATTTACATCTACTCTCAGTTGGTTCAGTTTTTTCACTTTCATGGGTTGGATTCTTGGGCCCTCTTGATTTCAGAAACAGAAGTGGGCTGGGTACAAGAATACCAGCACCAGTTGGCATGATGATTTCCCAACACCACTCCCGGCACAGGTGGGAGCAGCCAGTTAAATTCATTGAGAATCTTGTTAATGGAAGTTAAAGGAAGCCGACTGGAATTTTCAAGTTGGCTTCCAGTTTCCGACCCAACAGGAGGCAATTTAACTGCCTTGAAGCCTGCACCAAGACACAAAACAGTTATCATCACTCCAGTTGGCCAAAAAGCCCTGTTTGCAGATGGAACAAAAGCTTTCCTGGAGAGGAATTCAAACCTCCATCAATCCAACTACAGCTATGGGCTGGCTGTTCTTTATGATCTTCTATGCAATTTTTAAAACATTAGTAATGGACACCTTCATATTGAATTGCTAGTCACTGTAAGTTATGGCCTTTGAAGTTTTGAAAGATTCTTTCCAAAAGATTGGCCAACTTATATGCCTAGTGTTGATGTAGGTTGTAACTATTTTGAAATTAAAATTTGTAGGTGTTCTACTTATGTTATGGAAATGACATAATGGGTACTTGTTGTTGTTACCTAATGAGCAATCACTGGAAATAATAATATTGGAATTGAGGCCTTTTTCCTCAGTCTCTGAGCAATAACCTTGTTCAGCATGAGACATTTTTGCTCCATTAAGGGGCTATACCAAATAGCTGTTACTATGAAATATTTGCTGGAATGTTTTACGTTTTATTTAATGAAAAGATTTGTGAAGCGTAATTTGAAACACAAACATAACATTTTAAAGATGATCAAATCCATCATCTTCAGTGTCCAATGCAAAGAGTTTATCAAATTCATCCAGAGTCATTTTGGCTACGGCATTATCACCAGGATCCAGTTCCAGACAAGATGTGATGCTTTTATAATCATCCGTCCGCAACAAATCACTTCATCTCCATCTATGGAACTAAATATTCTATATTTTCTGAATGATTTAATGACACTCTGTGCACAAATAGCATCCCATAATTTGAAGACAAAACATCAAAATGGGCAGAACACATATCAAATAAAAACAGAAAATGCTGGAAAATCTTAACAGGTCTGACCGCATCTGAAGAGAAGAACAGATGATGTAGAGATGCCGGCGTTGGACTGGGATAAACACAGTAAGAAGTCTGACAACACCAAGTTTAAGTCCAACCAATTTATTTGATAGTAAACTCACAAGCTTTCAAGGCTGTCCTTTTCATCAGATGAATGAGGTGTTCTGGTCTCAAACAGCACAGACTGTTTACAGCTTACTGATTAGAATGTGAATCTTTACACCTAACCTGCTATTCAAGTCTTAAAGTGGCTAACAATGCGAGTGGAAGGAGCACTGAGCACAGGGGTTAGGGAGATGTGTATTGTCTCCAGACAGCACAGTAAGTGAGGTTTTTTCGCTAACCCAGGCAAGTCATGTGGGTTACAGATAGTGTGAAATGAACCCAAGATCCCTGTTAAGACCGGGAACTTGGGTTCATGTCACACTATCCTCCACTTTTTTATTTTTCTCATTGCCATTCCTTTGGCCTTGAAGCATGAAACCTTTCTGACAAATCTCTGCATTCCCCCCCCCCCTCCCATTTTATCACTAAGCTTTTCTTTTGTACCTCATCCAAGCCTCCTCTATTTACTAGCTCGAGACATTTCCAACTTTATTCAGTTCTGATGAAAGGTCAAAGATCTAAAACCTTAACCATGTTTCTCTATCTAATATTGCTGCCTGACATTTTTTTTTGTTTTCAGTTCAGATTTCCTGCCACTGTAGTATTTCTCTTTTTACTGGGGCATTACTATTTATCAAAACAAAATCCCAAATAAAATGATGTAGTTCTGAAGTTATCACTAATTCTCCCTCAGTTGACATTCTACTGCCAAGCAGCACGTTGGCACAGTGACAGCTCCAGGGACCTGGGTTCGATTCCCAGCTTGGGTCACTGACTGTATGGTGTTTATGTTCTCCCCGTGTCAGCGTGGGTTTCCTCCAGTTTCTTCCCACAGTCCAAAAACTTGTGGGTTAGGTTCATTGACCATGCCAAATTGCCCCTTAGTGTCCCAGAATGCGTAGGTTAGAGGGATTAGTGGGGCAAATATATGGGGTTATGGGGATAGGGCCTGGGTGGGATGCAGACTCAATGGGCCAAATGGCCTTCTTCTGTAATGTAGGGTTTCTATAACCCTAATTCTGTAATCCCTTTCTCAAATTTTATTTCTATCTTTTGTCGCACTTCTCAGCTGGTTCATAATTACTGCTTTCTTTTCCCAGATTCAAAATTTATTTTTTGACTAAAACTCACTTATCTCAATTCTACTTTGATTGAATTTAATTTTTACAAGCAACCATTGATTTCTTTGTTTACTGTATTTACTGTGAACAAAATGGATTTTAAAAAGCAGAAAGGAATTTAAAATGAATGCAATAACTAGTTTACGAGAAAATAGCACCAGAGGTAACAAAAGTCTCTGAAGTGGATGAGTAACTTTCCCATGACATCAGTTTTCACTTGGTTATCCCTGTTGATCCTGGAATTGTAAAATGGATTACCTGGAATTTTCTGAAAACTTGCATTTTTGGCATATGGCATTTTTCTAGCAGAAAGGTTCCTGGAAAAGACTGTGCAAATGAGTTAGGCTGGTCAACATTTCAAGCCAAATTTTCTGAACTATTTATACTGTTCTGCCAAGATCCATGTCATAAAGAGTAAATGTTCATTATGTCCCTATACAAAACTGCAGCAGTGACAGCTGTTGGTGTAGTGTCAGACTTCCCTGATTCTCATTAGCTTTTTCACTTGCTTGCAGCTGTACTGATCAAGGGCTTGTTGCTTCTTGTTAATCCTTACTTGCTAATATTGTGATGTTTTTATAAAGGCTTATGAAAAGAACTTAATTCCCTATTAGAGACTAAATTGAGCTAATACCATCCATCATGTCTCCTTGAGGGGAACAGAGCCTTAGGCCACAAATTATGTAAAAATGAAATGCAAACATTTAGTTATATTTTTTGTTATATTCATTCACGGGATGTGAGTTTTTCCCTGATTCCTATTAACTCCAATTTTGCTCAAGCTCCTTGATTCCACACTCAATCAAATGCCAACTTGATGTCGAGGGTAGTCACTCTCACCTCACCTCAAGTTCAGATCTTTTGTTCATGTTTGAACCAAGGCTATAATGAAGTCAGGAGCTGAGTAACCCTGGTGGAACCTAAACTGATCATCAATGGGCAGTTTATTCCTGAGTAAGTGCTGCTTGATAGCACAGTTGATGACACTTTCTATCACCTTGCTGATATTGTGAGCAAATCTAACTTGCTGAAGTTAGATTTGGATTTGTTCTGTTTTTTGTGGCCAGGACATGCCTGGATAGTTTTCCACATTGCCAGATAAATGCCAATGTTTCAGATCACCTGGAACAGCTTGGCAAGGGGGCTGACTAGTTCTCAGTACATTTGCCAAAGTGTTCTCAAGGCGCATAGACTTTACAGTGTCCAGTGCCTTTAACCATTACCAGGTAGCATGTGGAGTAAATTAAATTGGTGGAAAACTGGAATCTGTGGACCTCCAGGGGGGAAGCTGAGGTGGATCATCCACTCAGCAGTTGTGATGAAAGTAGCTGCAAATGCTCAGCCTTGAATAATATTACTAATTACACAACTGTTCAAGCATTGTGTGAAACATGTTCTAATAAAATATAAGCATAAATCTACATTGATATGAAACACTTTAATAATGAAGATTCATGGATAACACTGGAATAAATCCTACAGATGACAGCTAAATCAGATTATTGGTGCAAATTGGCTTGAGTATTGAACTTTCTTAGGGTCCAAATTGAGCATCAGAATGTGGCATTTTGCAGCAGATAGTTTCATAGTGGAAGTATACCAATAGGCACATTGTTTTGTGTGTTTGATGGATAGCCTTGGTGCTGCCTGATACATATGTAGACACTATTTAAATAGGTTAATGAGGCTCCTGATTCTGGTATGTAATGGGTTCTATTGCGGATGATCGTGGAAGAGGTGTTGTTGCCTAGACTTACTGATTGTGGTCTGTAGGTTAGGAAGTCTAGGATCTAGTCACAGGGAGAGAAGATGAGCATCAGGCCATGGAGTTATTTTAGGAATAATGAAATCATAGAAACTCTACAGTATGGAAAGAGGCCATTCAGCCTATCGAGTCTGAACCAACCACAATCCATCCAGGCGCTACCACCATATCTGTACCTATTTTACCCACTAATCTCCTAACCTATGCATCTACAGTCAATTTAGCATAGCCTATCAACTTAACCCGCACATCTTTACACTGTGGGAAGAAACCCACTCAGACAGGGGGGAAATGTGCAAACTCCATGCAGACAGTGACCTGAGCTGGGAATCAAACCCAGGTCTCTGGAGCTATGAAGCAGCAGTGCCTACCATTGTGCTGCCATGCCATGTTGAAGGCTGAGCTGTAGTCAATAAATAGGTGTCTTATATAGGTGTCTTTGTTTATCTAGGTTTTGATTTGATTTGACTTATTATTGTCACACATTAATATACTTTGTAAAGTATTGTTTCTTGTATGCTATGCAGACAAAACATACTGTTCATAGAGAAGGAAACGAGAGCAAGCAGAACGTAATGTTACAGTCATAACTAGGATGTAGAGAAAGATCAACTTAATGTAAGGTAAATCCATTCAAAAGTCTGACAGCAGCAGGGAAGAAGCTGTTCTTGATTCAGTTGATACACGACCTCAGACTTTTGTATCTTTTTCCTCGAAGGTGTGTGGGATCCTTAATTATACTGGCTGCTTTGCCGAGGCAGCAAAAAGTATAGATGGAGTCAATGGATGGGAGGCTGGTTTGTGTGATGGATTGGGTTACATTCACGACCTTTTGTAGTTCCTTGTAGTCTTGGACAGAGCAGAAGCCACAACAAACTGTGATACAACCAAAAAGAATGCTTTCTATGGTGCATCTGTATAATTTGGTGAGAACTGTAGCTGACATGCCAAATTTCCTGAGTCTTCTGAGAAAATAGAGGCATTGTTGGGCTTTCTTAACTATAGTGTTGGCATGGGGACCAGGACATGTTATTGGTGATCTGGACACCTAAAAAATTGAAGCTTTTGACCCTTTCTACTTCGTCCGTGTTGATGTAGACAGGGACATGTTCTCCTTTACCTTTCCTGAAGTTTTCCATGGTTGAGTACAGGGCCAGGGAGATGGCATCTGCTGGGGACCTGTTGCGGTGATAGGTGAACTGTCATGGATCCAAGCAATTTGGGAGGTTGGAATTGATTTGTGTCATGACTAACCTTTTGAAGTATTTGATAATGATACATGTCAGGGTCACTGGATGATATTCAGTGAAAAGCTACCTGGCTTTTCATTGGTACAGGAATGATGGTCATCATCTTGAAGCAGACAAGGACCTTAGATTGTTGTAAAGAGATGTTAAAGATGTCAGTGAATACCCCTGCCAACTGGTCTGCACAAGATCTGAGTGCTCATCTGGGTACCCCATCTGGGCCAGTTGCTTTTCATAAGCTGACTTTCAAGAAGACTGATCTGACATCTGTGATGGCAACCTCGGATATGAGTTCAACTGAAGCTTCTGAAACAAAAGTCATGCTCTCACTGACCTCTTGCTCAAAACATAGAATGCAATAAACTCTTCAGGATGGGGTTCATTGGTGCCAGTGATTCTACATGTCTTCATCTTGTAGCCTGTTATTTCTTGCAGACCTTGTCGTAGTCAGTGGGAACTTGTGTAGCTAGCCTGGGACTCTAGCTTGGGCCGGTACTGTCTTTTATCATCTTTGATAGATCTCTACAAGTCATATCTGGATTTCTTGTATAGGTCAGGGTGGCCTCAGGCTGTCAGGGACAGCTACTGCATGACTTCAGCAAGCAGTAGCTATCCCTTTTCTTCCATGGTTTCTGGATGGAAATATACAGATTTGCTTCTCTGGCACAAGACATTCCAGGCTCTCGTTCAATTCTACTTTGTGGAAAGCTGGAAGAGGAAAGGATCCTAACCCAATGTCAGTTTCTAATATCTTTTCACCTTGCGTTCTGCCAAGATCACCTTATGGACCTGGGAGAATTCTGCCCTGAGTGTAAGGTGAACTGGTTGTTTCTCCTCTGCTCCTCGAAGGATTTTTAGGGCCTCTGGTTTTGATGTGAGAGAACGGGAATGGTTCTGAAATGAGTAAATGAGTAAAGGGAGGCTTCTAAAAGTAGCAGCAATTTATCCTGCATCATTGAAGTGAATGATTTCAGGACTGTTCCTGAAGGCTCATCAGACATTACTCTCCATCTTCATACCATGTCTTTGATGTCCATTATTGGCTATTCTGGTGAAAGCAGCACCTGGATGAAAGGTGGCCCTCCTCCCAGAGCTACATGCTTCCTGTTGTTGTAGATGAGCTTGGTCTGAAAGGAAAGAAAGAGGCCTGTCACTGTTCAGAATAGTGAAAAGTTTGATCGCACTTTGTGAAGGTGAAATGCTGGTACTGTTGGGGCATGAAGGATGGCAGAGGTGTGAGAAGGTAAAGATGATAATGATGAGTAGAATAGCAAATACAGCGTGCTGCAATAGAAGTAGAAGGAGGTGGAAATACATATGCTGCACTGATCGGAGGAGATTAATGGGAAGCAGGAAAGGACAGGGTAGGCTAACAGGTAGTACAGGGCTGAGCTAGGAGAAATGAGAGCTAAGAGTTAAGGAAGCTTAGTTCAACTAGCCGATAACGTCATTGAATTTGTTCCAACAGTTCAGCCATATCCTGGGGTTGTCCTTCTCACACCAACCCATTTTACCGTCTTTGCTCACACGTGCTTCATAGTTTAAATTGATTTCATTCAACTGATACCAGAAGGATAAGCGATGTATCTCTTCCTATTGATCTTACCCACCGATATTCCCACCGCATCATCAGAAGAAACAGGGACCTGCTGCAGCCTCTCCTGTACCTGTCAACAACCTTCAATGACCAGTTCTGCAGTAAAATGCATCTAACCTTTCACAGTGTCAACAGTGCATGGTATTGATATTCTCATTGGCCGAGCTTCAAATAAACAGTGTGAGTAGTGCTAATAGCTGACTTACATAGTGGTTAGCACTGCTGCTTCACAGCGCCAGGCACCCAGGTTCGATTCTTAGCTTGGGCAACGATTCCTGGTTTGGGATCACTATCTATGTGGAGTCTGTACATTCTCCCTGTGTCTGCCTGGGTTTCCTCCAGGTGCTCCAGTTTCCTCCCACAGTCTGAAAGACGTGCTGGCTAGGTGCGTTGGCCATGCTAAATTCTCCCTCAGTGTGTCCAAACAGGCACGGGGCATGGCAAGTAAGGGGTTTTCACAATAACTTCATTACAGTATTAATGCCTACTTGTGACTAATAAATAAACTTTTACTTTTCACTTAAAGGACCACTTTTTGTCTTCAGCAAGGTCATGTTTTGAGTGGTGTCAATTCTACATCTGACATGGCTGTAAATTAATTTCTACCCTCAAGAGTTTTGCAGAGTTTTACACTGAAAATAATATTGTGCTCCTAACAGATTTGTTACCTTTCAAACTATGAAAAACATTCCCTGAGCCAAAACCGTAGCAAAATGCCTGAAGTTCAAATATTGAGACTGCTCAGAGTAATAAATAAATGTCCATAGAGTTAATTTCACTAACTGGCATGTGTTTTTTTACTAGCCCTTCTAGAGTTCAACTGAAACTACATGAGAGAATCTCATTTATAATATAGCCATTCTATAAAAACTTTCACCTTCTCATCAAAAATTGAGATTCCAAAAGACTACACAGGTTAAATGAAACTCACAAAGGATTTGATGCAATGAAATGTGAGCGAGTCTTATTGTTTGGACTTGTATATTTTTCATTAATAGTAAAAAAAGTGAAGCAGCTTAATAAAAATAACAATTCAAAAAAGCTATTTTGAAACAACTTTAAAAGTACATGTTATCTTTGCTGCAAAGGGATTTGAGCATAAATCAGAAGCTCCCAGACTGTTGTTGGCGTTTGGGATCACAAGGTCTGAGAGTGTAATGGTGGCTATGGAATAACCTAATGGACGTCCTCCAATGGGCCACTTTGATATACAATTTCCTGACATGGTCTATGGTTATAGCAAGAGCTGGCCTCCAAAATGCTGTTGAGTTTGAGCCAGTAATATTCCCTACACTACTCTCAGATCATTTGTCTGCCCTGCATTTCATGCGCCACCTCCCTCCCACTCGCCATCTCTGCCACTCCCTTGTTGCTCCCTTTCGACCATGTCACCCTTGTAGCTGAGAATTCTGATTAATTCTAAATACCCAACATGAGGATAATCAGCAGCTAATGTTTTAGTAAGTGGGTTGAGAATAATACAAAATATTGAAGTAACATCTTAATGATGTCTCTAAGAAATGAATTTGTAACATGTCAGTGAAATGAAAGATGTATTCATGAAAGATATCAGCACAATTCAGACACAAGTTATGCAACAAAGTAAATTACCCAGGCCAAGTGATAATACCAAAAGATATACCAGCTCTTTTGGTATTAGAGCTGGTTTAAACTATTTAGAGAAATGCTGAGTCATAAAAAGCCATTTTTGGGAGAAAACCTTCTGTAAACCAGACAGAAGAATGACAGATCGCTATTTTAGGACATCAAAATATGATTGGTTGAAGGACATGCCATTGTTAGATTGACAGAACAGTGAATGAATGAAATTACTTTTAATTAAGTGCTGGGCTGATTAATCTGATAATGAAAACTATAACCAATTCTGCTCTTTGGCATGAAATCTGAGATCTTTTGTGAGTGCCTGCTAGCTCATTAGTTGTGTAGGTGGAACCATTGATCTTCTATTTTGGCCAAAATGAGATTTGTCTTGTCTTAATTGTATGTTTGACTCAATATTATTAATTTGTAATGTTTTTGATTTTAACAATTCAATGTTTTAATAACTGAATAAACTTTTTTTTGCCTTGGGAAATGAAATGTTTAATAAAAAGATTTAGGCATTAAATTCATCAGGCCACCTGAAAGAATTTCTCACAACAATCCTTCTCTTCAGCAGAGCGAGGGTTTGGGAGAGGGAGTGTTGGGAAGGACGGAGAGCAGGAAGCAAGTGCTGAATGATAGGGAGATGGTAACTGAAAAGCTAAGCAAATAGGAGGAAGGCAGCAAGCTTTGATATCATGGAGCAGGCAGGGCAATTCACTCTTGGCCGCAGTCCAACTCAGAAAAATTTCAGAGCATCCCCCACTCCTCCCTCCAGCTTTCACTCTGAGAGCATGCCAATTTAGAAGCATTAAAATAGGATCATGTTTGAAAGCAGTGATGTAAGAATAAAGAAGTCTATTATAATTGTATAGGGCTGAGAGAGACCACACCTAGGGTACTGTTTACATATCTGGTTTTCCTATCTAAAGAAAGATATGCAATCCTTGAAGCAAATGCTGCAAATATTCACTGGATTGATTCCTGGGGTGAGAGGATTGTCCAAAAGGAGGGATTGGATATTCCAGGATTATATTGTTGAAACTTGGATGAACGAGCAGTGAGCTCATTGAGTTGATATTTCCTCTGGCTGGTGAGTTTAGCACTAGGGGTCATGTTCTCATCGTATCGGCAAGAATACAAGAAATTGGATCAGGAGTTGGGCATTTAGCCCCTGAATTCTGTTCTGCCATTCAAGAGATGATGGGCAGAATTTTTGCTGAGGCACTTACATCCATTCCAGTGAATAATGTTAGTGGAGAATTGGCCCCTCTCCGAAATAGTGCCCTATAACCATATAACACTGGGCGAAGGACGGGAGTTAATTGGCTCAGGTCATGATTCCCAGCTCCTTCTGAGAAGTAAGTTCCACCTCTGCAAGCTGTCAATCAATCAAATGGTGGCAGCCCTCTGGTCCCAGCAATGCCTCCAGGAGTAATGGTGCGACTGTGCAGGTTGTCCCCAGTGGAGATCAAAATTCAGAATAAATAATGAGGTAAATTGATTGGGTTTTGGTGGGCCAAGTTAGGAGATTCCATTTAAGGGAGACCAGGAGTTTGGGGTTGGAGTGCTTGGTGGGGCAGTACCATAGCACAGTGCCTCACAGTGCTATGGACCCCGGCAACGATTCCAGGTTTGGGGTCACTATCTGTGTGGTGTTTGCACATTCTCCCATGTCTGCGTGGGTTTCCTCTAGGTTCCTTCCACAGTCCGAAAGATGTAGTGGTTAGATATATTGGCCATACTACATTGTCCCTTGGTGTACCCGAACAGACGCCAGAGTGTGGCAACTAGGGGATTTCCTAAGTAACTTCACTACAGTGTTAAATGTAAGCCTACTTGTGACTAATAAATAAATTTTACTTTATTTTACGTTATACAGATCAAGGGATGTAGGGAAACCAAAGAAGAGCATTTTGGGACTCCAAAAGGTAATTAAGGGAGGAAACTCTGTATCCTCCGATTCCCCATCACTTTCTGTTTTTGTTTCCCACCTATAACCTAGCAGACTTCAAACTTCTCCGTGCAACAGAAGTAATTGTGGTGAAGTTGGGGGCAGGTGGGTTGGTGACAGGAAAGGCCCCCATAGCATTATACCCAATTTTATGCAGATACAGCAAGTGATGAGGAAGGCATATGAATGTTGTCACAATTGTAAGAGGAATGGAACATGGCGACTAAACAATTACTGCAAATGCTGGAATCTGAATCAAAAATGGAAAATGCTGGAAAATTTCAGCAGATCTGACAGCATCTGTGGATAGAGAATAGAGCCAACATTTCGAGTCTGAATGACTCTGACAAAGGGTGCTGTGACCTTCCAATGTTTTGTTGGAACTTTTTTTGTGTGTGTTAAAAGTGGTGACATTTTTCTGCAATCATATAAGGCGTTTGTAAGGCCACATCTGGAGTACTGTGTACAGCATTGATCTGCCTATGTAAGAAAGAATATAGTGTATTAGAATCAGCAGAGAATGTTCACTTGACCAATTCCTGGGATGAAGAGGTTGTCATCTTACGAAGAAAGGTTGGACAGATTGGGATGTATCCTTTGGAGTTCGGAATGTTGAGAGTGGATCTTGAAATATGTAAGATAAGGAGGGAACTTGACAGAGTGGATACTGAAAGGACATCTCTCTTGTTGGAGAGATGCGTACAATTTAAAATGAAAGAGTCTCCCATTTAAATGCAAATGAAGAAAAAGTATCTTCTCTCAGAGAGCCACGAGTCTGCGAAACTCCCTTCCCCAGAGAATAGCAGTGGAAGGTTTGCTGAATATTTTTAATGTAGAGATGCCGGCGTTGGACTGGGGTAAACTCAGTAAAGTCTGGCAACACCAATTTTAAATATTTTTAAGACATGGGTAGATAGAATCATGACCAACAAGAGAATCAAAGGTATTGCAGATAATTAGGAGAATGGAGATCAGAGCATAATCAGATCATTCATGAACTCATTGAAAGATAGAGCAGACTCAAAAGTTCAGGTGACCTATTTTTGCTTTTAATTCATGTGTTTGTATGCTATTGGGAATTTTCTTTCCACTGCAGTCATAAGAAAAGCAACCAGCAAGAGAAATATTCTACCAATTCACCAACTCCCATTTCATGCGACAGTCAAAGACCAATTTCATCTCAGAATTAGATCACTAATAAAAAGATAATCATTAGTACTTTAGAGAGGGAGAATAATTAGCATTATAATGACTTTACATGGACAAATATAGTGATGCTTCTGTATCTGAGCTGCATTGTTTAATTAAAATTGCATCCTTCTTATGTAAAGGATGTGATTTCATCATACAATTATTGATAAAGAAATTGCTATATCAACACCCCCCCCTCCATACCCTTTGACTCCCTTGTTAGTCAAAAATCTGTGTACATTTTCCATAAAAGTATTGAAATGATCCTGTCTCCACAGCCCTTGGGAGAAGAGTTCTAAAGACTCACAATCCTCTGATAGAAAAAAAATTCTCTTCACCTCTGTGTTAAATGGACAACCCTGATTTTTAAACAGTGATCCTTGGTTCTTTCACGCAAGGGAACCATCCTTTCAGTATCCACCCTGTCAAGTTTTCTCAGGGTCTTACAAGTTTCAATAAGATGTTCTTTTAATATATCAATGGAGCTCCCACATGGGAACTTTCAATTTTATATTAAATATAGATGCCAATGAATGTTTGAATTAGAAACATATTCATGCACTCTGGAATGTAAGAGCACATGAATTGCACTCTGTCTTGTGCTTGTAGACTGTAAACATTAGTAACTAGCATTGGATGTCAGATGCAGTTCCAAAGGGGTAGAAATGCAGGGCTATGGATGGACAAACCAGACATTTTTGCAGTCCAACTGAAGCAGAGATGCGCCAGAAAGCCTTCTTTCATCAAAGAAACAAATGCCCATCTGAAATGAAAGAACTGGACTTCATCACCAAAATCTTTCTACCAGGATTTTATGGTCCCGCAGTGGGCTCCTGGTGGCAAGTGATGCATTCAGAAGGAAACCCCTTTGAGCTATTGAGACTCTGGTTCTCCTAAAATCTCATTCTCACATTAATCCCCTCCCTTCTATCTCACTGCCATAGACCACCACATGTATCTTCTTGGGCAAAATCCTGAAATAAAAGACCATGACAGAAAAAAAAATCTCTAACAATTTCATCCAACAAATCTTCCAACAATAGATACTAAACTGAACAATTCCCCCATGTGTTCCCTTAGTACCTGTCCTGTAGATTATTTTGTCTGTCCTAGTCTTCCTATGATGTAGAAATGCCTGTATTGGACTGGGGTAAACACAGTAAGAAGTCTGACAACATCAGTTTTAAATCCAACTGATTTATTTGATAGTAAACTTGCAAGCTTTCGGCTTCATGGCCTTTGTCAGGCGAATGACTTTGTCAGGTGAATTCGCCTGACGAAGGCCATAAAGCCGAAAGCTTGCGAGTTTAGTATCAAATAAATCGATTGGATTTAAAACTGATGTGGTAAGACTTCTTACTAGTTTTCCTATTACAGTGGCTGCAGAATGGCTAGTTGTAGGTTGCTGACTAAGGAGACTGCAGATGACTCTTAGGGTACCCTTCATTAGAGCTAGCCCCAGAAAGCTTGATTTTGGATTGCATTATCTTGGCAAGGGTGGCAGCAGTTTGAGCTGGATGGCTGGTAAGTAACAATTCGGGCACTGGTGGAGTGACAATGACTGGAGCACAAATGCGAAGTTACAACAGCAGATTTTTACTCCACGGAACTACCACCATTCCTCTGGGGCAGCAACTCTGCAGTCTGAGTAAGTTGCTAAGAGGACAGTTTGTTGGTTGTGAGACCCCAACAGTCTTTTTGAGCTCTGGTCTCCACAACCATGCTAGTAACAGTCTGAGTCTCCATGGCAACAAGGAAAGCATGCATAGCACTAGGCATAGATTAAATAGCCTCCATCTGTGAGCAGAGAATAAATTCTAGGATCTTCCAGATTGCTGTGTTCATCTGTTTGTAAGAAATGTCCAACTATACAACAATGCTTGGTAATACAATAACGTGAGTTCTTTATTTGAAGATGAGACTATCTGCAGACAAAGGTAACTGGGAGGCAATGTAGACATGTCTGATGTATAGGACTGCTGCTGTGTTCCATCTACAGATTAAACGGCACATCCTGTCTCGTGATAGATACAGTTGGAAAGCAGTTTAAGATACGTTCCTCAGAGATAAATATACATCACAAAAAGATCAGGACTCCATCTTTGAAAGCTTGTGCAGACAGGCAGGGGGTTGACAGATATACTTCCTTCCATCAGCTGAATGAATTAAGCCTGTGTTCAGTTTGCTAAGCAGAGGGGAGGTTACACAATTGAAATATCTGCAAAGTCAATTCTCCACTTGATCTCTATACCCAGCCAGTTTACTGCCTTAAAATAACCATCAAATTTCCTTTTGAAGTCATTGAACTTCTTCATTTCCATCACCTTTATAGGTAATGAGTTCAGCATAATGTTTGAATTGCTTTTGTACACAATGCCTCAATTTATGAAGCCCAAGACCCCTATGTTTTGTTAACCACCCTCTCAATTAGTGCTGCTGCCATCGAAGATCTATACACATGTACTCTCAGGACCCTCTGTCATTGTGCACACTTTAGAAATGTGCCATTGAGTTTACATTGCCCGTCCCCATCCCTTCTACCAAAATACATCATTCCACATTCTTTTCCTTATTAATTTCCATCTGCCAGTTACCTATTCATTCTGCTAGCTTATCTATATCCTTATTCAGTCAATCAGTATTATCCTTTTTACCATTCCTTTGAATTTTGTACCATTGACCAATTTTGAAATGTATTCTGCATTCCAATATCCAAAGCCTCTATACATATCAAAAAAGTTTCTAGAAATTACCCTTGGGAAACACCACTGTCTGCTATCTTCCAGTCTGAAAAAATAACCATTTATCACAACTTGCTGTTTTCTGTTCTTAAGCCAACTCTTTTTTTAATCCAAGTTGACACTAACTCTCCTATTCCATGAGTGACAATTTTGTTCACCAGCCTTTAATGTGAATCTGTACAGATTTGGGGCTGATTGCCAGGAATACTATGCAGAACATTTAGATGATATGAAAACCAGAGAGCTGAATTTATGACTTGAATGAATATTGCTTTAGGTTATAAACAAATACCAACATAATACCCAACTCATTCCATTTCAGATGTCTTTTTTCTATGGGTATGTTGTCCCGAGCTGGGACTGCTGTAACAAAGGGTATTTGTTGTTATAAAATGTGTTAGCGAGCATTGCGGGAAAGAGGTGGGCTAAGGTCTAATGGAGGTATCCAATCCCTGACAGTCTGGTTCGGAATTTGATTTGTGGCAGTTCAGAAGGTTCCTGGACTCGTGCCAGTTGAGAGAGTCATTGCCAGCAGAAAGCAGATTTATGTATCTGGTGGACTTATTTATTTTTTATATTTGATGGTTTTATGGAGAAATCTGTTTTGGAAGTCTAATGGTGAATACATATGTTTATTTCTTGACTGTCTAGTGGATGTGGAAACATGGGGGTGGGGAGACAATGGAGTAGTGGATACCTGTGTCGCCTTCCTCATTTCAACTTTTAGTTTTTGGATTTTACTCGAATATTACTTTTAAGGTCTTTGAAATGTTTCCGTGAACAAATCCGTATATCCATTGGTTTTATTTTATGAGAATTGCAGCATTTATGTCCTATTATAAAAGTAATTTAAAGTTTGATGATCGATGGTAATGTTGAGCTGGAGCTGGACTTGCTGTAGACCTCTTGGCCAGCTGGATTTCAGCCCTAATTCCAAGCGCAGACCTTTTCCAACACTTCGGCCTCAGCTGTTGGAATGTTAGAGCTAATCCAATGTGCAAACTTCACAAACACAGGTGGGTTCAGGTCAGGACAAGCACGAACACTCCTCCTGTCTTGTGCCCACCTCAACTGCAATCACTAAAGCTTGTGGTAATTTATTAGCAACCCAGAGATCATGGGGTGCATTTTCCCAGGGGAGAGTGTGAAGGGAGGAAAAGGGAATAGAAACCACTGCCCCTCAGACTCCCCCTCCCCACCCAAGTTAAAACTGCATCAGCATTTGCCAACTTTAAATCTAGCTTTCCCCCTGTTTTAATAAGGTGGAGGCAGCCTTAGTTATTTCACCCTTCAGGGACAAAAACTTGGCCCTTGTGAGCTAATGATAGCAGTTCCAGCAGCACTAGAAGATAGCAGTTGCCACTGCTGGGAGTATAAGAAGTGCCCACACTCAAATGTAAATCCAGCATGTTGGGTATGTAGGTATTGGAGACCATTAAGATAGAGTGACAGGTTTTTGAGGGAAGGGTTTTAGGGATTATGGTGGGAACATGAAGGCAAAACCATCTTAGATGGGGATCCCCAGTGAGCACAGGCAATGATCCCTCCCTCTACCCCCTTCACAATGGAAATAACAGCCCCTTCTTCCCATCAGCAGCCAGTGCAGTCAACAGGCTGAGTACCTTGCTTCTACTTTCCTTGAGAGACAAGAATATTGTGGCAGATACAGAATGAGGCCCTTGGGTAGCAGCTAAAGGGCTTCAATCAGTCCAAGAGGTGGCCAGCTTCCTGATGTTTTATCTGCTCTCTGTAATGGGGAGATAGATTATGGATAATGAAAAAGTGATAAGTTTCCCACCACCCCGCATCCGCCCCCACACCATCAAATACGCCAGCGAGATGAATATAAAATTCATCCACATCAGTTCAAATCCCATCATAACAGATTGTGAAATTGAATTCAATAGTAACTCCTGCCAGTGCCTGATAGTAAATGGAAATGGCTACCATCCACCTACGAGTTCCTCCATGGTTACACCAGCAGTTTATATCACTGTTGTGGACTCACTGCCCACTATGCATGTCCCAAAATCTCCCCCTCTCAGCCCTTTGCTGTGCTGTCCTGCTACCAGCTGCCTGAGTCCTCCCACGGCTCACTCCCTCCCATTACCCCGCTCCTTCAAGAGAGCGGTGAAGGGAGCAGCAAAGGGAGGCGGACAGCATGGGAGACAAATAAACAAAGCAAGAGAAAGCAATGGGAGACAGGTAAGCAGGAGGGAGTGGCAAAGTGGGTCTGACAATAGTGGTGGGAAGGAGTGAGGAAGAGGGCAGCAGGGAGTCAGGACAGTGTTCTTTGTCTTTTAAAGTAAGAAGTCTCACAACACCAGACTAAAATCCAACAGATTTATTTGTAGAGGAGTTTTTGGGGAGCTACTCCTTCTTCAGGTGAATGGACAGTTGGGTTCACAAACGGGGCCTCAATTACAGAAACTCAATTACAAGATAATAATTGAAATGCAAGCGTTAACAGGTAACCAAATCTTTACAGCTGCAGACAAGGTGAGTGGAGAGAGGGTTAAACACAGGTTAAAGAGATGTGAATTGTTTCCAGCCAAGAAAGTTAGTGAGATTTTGCAAACCCAAGCAAAGCATGGGGTTGCAGATAGTGTGACATGAACTCAAGATCCTGGTTGAGGCTGTCCTCATACGTGCAGAACTTGGCTATCAATTTCTGCTTGGTGATTCTGTGTTGTCGCGTGTCTTGAAGGCTGCCTTGGAGAACGCTTACCCAAAGATCAGAGGCCGAATGCCCTTGACTGCTGAAGTGTTCCCCGACAGGAAGGGAACACTCTTGCCTAGTGATTATCGGGTGGTGTTCATTAACCTGTTAGAGAACTGACTAGAAAATAGGTTATTTTGATCTAGTATTATGTAATGAGAAAGGGCTAATTAATAATCTCGCTGTAAAAGAATCTTTATGCATGAGAAGCAAACTGGCTGGAGTGGAAAATACATTCAGAGGTATGACATAGTCAATTACAATTACATAGTTCACAGCAATTATACACTCCCACAAGATACAAAAACTCAAAAAGAAAAGTCAGTCAAATGTGGCTAACAAAGGAAGTTAAAGATTATTTAAGACTAAAAGTAAAACCCTATAAAGTTGTCAGAAATAATCATTAACCTGAGAACTGGAAGCATTTTAGAATATAGTAAAAGAGTACTAAAAAAATGACAAGGAAAGGGAGATTTGAATTTGAATGTAAACTCGCAAAAACATAAAAACAGATTATAAAAGTTTCCATGGATATGAAAAAGGAAACTTTTCACTCAGATAAATGTAAGTCAATTACAAAGAGGGTCAGAAGAATTTATGTTGGGGAATAGCGAAATGACAAAGAATCTAAATGATTACTTTGTGTCTGTCTTTGTCGAGGAAGATACAAGAAATCTCACAAAATTAGGAATCCAAGAGACTAGGGAGAATGAGGAATTGAAGGAAATCAGTATTAGTAAGAACATTGTATTGAGAAATCAATGGGACCGAAGATTAATAAGTCATGGGGGACCTGATATTCTACATCTGAGTGTTGAAAAAGGCTTCTGTGAAGATAATGGGTGCAATTTTATAGCATTGCTTATCCGGAGGTCAACAATTCTTTCCGTGGTCTGCCCCTTACCCACTCCAATTCCCATTGTGGACGGGGTGCTAAAATTCCAGCCAATGGTTGCACTGGTGATCATCTTCCAAAACTTCATAGATTCTGGAACAGTTCCTGCAGATTGGAAGGAGGAAAGTACCACCCCATGATTTAAGAAGGTATGGAAAGACAAAACAGGGAATTACTGACATGCTAGCATTACATTAACAGTGGGGAAAATGCAGGAATCTATTATTAAGAGTGTGATAAATGGATACTTAAGTGTTATGATTCCTGTTGATATTATAACTGGACAAGAAGATTCACAATGGAATCTTGGCTCAAAAGACAATAATTTTTATTTGTTTTTACCATAGAGGAACAAAATTACAGAGCCACTAATTAGTTTTAACAACAAGAACAAAAACACTTGTCAACCGTGAAAAGTCAAACTATGATATGATGTTCCTTTACTCCCTCCTGAGCATACAAATGCACATAGATTTTAAGGGTAACACAGATGACAAAATATGTCTAAAGCTATAGTGATCTTGGCACAAAAAATACTTTTAAACATACAGGTTGGCTGTGGTAAAATGCACTCTCCACTCCGAACCCAAGCTAGAGTCCATAGATTTCTCCTCAGAATCCCCCAGCTGATTGTCATGAGAGATTCCAAATTCTACTCCCAAAAAAACCATGCTTTAAAATTTTCTTTCCCAACAATCCTTTCCAACTGCTTCTGCAGTTTGTATTCTGAAATCCACTCCTCGTTTTCCAAATTACCCTGTCAACAAAACTTCCACTCCACTTTTAACAGTGAATCCAGTCCAGGAGTTTGTATCTCTGCCTTTAAGATGTCCTTGTCCTAACTGCTGTACAAACTGAACACAATTGTTTAAATTTAAATTCTTAGTTCCAGGTTCTATTAAAATGGCATCAAATATTTGATTTATCTAAACCCTGCTTTTCCACTTTAGCCCTGATTACTGTAGCTGTCTCTTTTACTCATAAAACTTGGGCCCGATTTTATCATTTTGATTCAAAGTGCTAGGCGGACTTGAATCTAGGAGTGTTTCAGATCCAACTTTTAAACCTGTTCTCAGGCACCCCCATATGCACTCTGCCTGCAAAAATATCAGTGAATCCAAATCGTGCTGCACAAACTTGTGGGTAGGACTTATCACATCGAAATCCTGCAACCCTGATCGGTGCCTCCAACTGCGCACGTTCATGAAGAAAATCAATAAAATGCTGCTCCCCTACTGCATCACCCCCAGGCCAAATAATGCCTCCTCTAGCCCCCCAAAAATTGCCCCACCCCCACAATCGTGGCTCCCTCCCCCTTCCCCCAACAATCTCAGGCAGCTTGGCAGTGGACCTGCCCCCCTACCCCCTCACTCATCTGAGGCAGAGAGATCCACCCTCCCGCATCCACCCTACAGATATCAGGCAGAGTGATCACTCTCTCACTATCACACAGTGGTTATATGGGCTTCATTATTGTGGGTCTCCACCTCAATCACGGGCCTCAGTACAGGTGTCATCAGCCATGTCCGAAACAGGTAACCCCTATCACCTAGGAACCACTCCCGCAGCCTTGGATCCTCCTCAAATGCTTCCAGGATGTCTGAGTTCCTAACAATGAAGCTGTCATACACGCTGCCTGGATGTCTGGCACAGATATGCATAATGATAATGTTATGGTCGCACACTAGGTGAACTTTCAGGGAGTGGAAACTCTTCCTATTTACAATTTTTTGTGGGTTCTATAGGGGGGACTTGAGGGTGACGTGTGTGCAGTCAACTGCACCCTGTATGTTAGGCACCCCCGCAATGTCTGTGAGCCCTGCAGCCCTGGTTCCTGCTGTGCCTGGTTCATGCTGAAATTGATGAACTAGCCAGCCCGGGCATACAGGTCTTCTGCGACCTGCCTCATATGTGTGCATGGCAGATTGGGAGATGTCACAGACATCTCCGCTCAGGGTCTGGAAAGAACCAGGTGTGTAGAAGTTTAGAGCAGCCTTCAGTTTGACAATCACTGAGAATGGGTACCCCCACCCACCTCACGGTATCAAGCTCTGTAGCAGATGGCACAGGTGTTGCATGGTATCCTTTTGGAGTTGGAGACATCAGTGCCACACTGTGTCTGATATTTGCTTGAAAGACCCTCGTGCATGGAACTGCCAATATCTCTACTCCTTCTTTCCCATCTGGGTGAATAACAGCCACTTCTTGCTACTGGTGGCCATATCCCTCTGGTCCTGGAAGTGGTAAGGCCCAGGCCTCCTGTGCCCGCAGTTCTTCCTCCTGCTCCTCCTCCTCAGCTCCAGCAGGACACAAGATCTATTGGTTGTATTGCAAACGCCATCTTATTTTTTTGAAGGCAAGGGTGAGAGGGTGTGCGGGATGGTGGTAGAGATGGAGAGGAATACACGTAGAAATAAAGGAATGCTGCTTGCCTCTACTATATTATCAGTCACTGTCCATATCTCCCCATTCCTCCAGCCACAAGCTGTCCAAAAATCACAGTTCCCCGACTCCCCCAGCCACATGCTCCCCACAATCACAGCCCCCTCCAATACCCCCAGCCACATGTTCCCCACAATCACAGCTCCATGCAATGTTGAGGTTGCAGCAGTGCCATTTGCAAGGGATTTGTGCACATCCTTCAGCTGGAAATGAATTGATTGCACTTAGAGCCAACAATACCACAAGACCCAAGGTCAGTGCTAAGAGCCGGATGGGTGCTGCAAGTTGGGTATTGGAGACCCTGCTGAGCAACAGGCCCCCGTCCAACCCACATACATGCAGAACTGCCACTGACCCGAGATAGAAAATGACCACAATAACAGGACACTCATGAGTAGCAGAGAACCATCAGACACTATGCACTTACCTCCTCACTAATCCTCATGGATGGAATGCCCAAATTGGACTTTTATAGAGCATCTCTGATTCGCGCCAATTCCCCATTGGCGAACACAATTTTTTCCTTGATTCGTTGGACATGGGTGTCGCTGGCTGGCCAGCATTTATTGCCCTTCCCTAGTTGCCTGAGTGCATTTGAGAATCAACCACATTGCTGTGGCTCTGGAGTCACATGTAGACCAGAGCAGGTAAGGATGGCAGATTTTCTTCTCTGAAGACATTAGAGAACCAGATGAGTTTTTATGACAATTGACAATGGTTTCATGGTCATGGGAGATTCTTAATCCCAGATATCTTTATTGAGTTCAAATTCTACTATCTGCTGTGGCAGGTTTCAAACATGGATCCCCAGAACATTAGCTGAGTTTCTGGATTAATAGTCTGGCAGTAATACAAAAGGCCATCGCCTCCCCATTAAGGGAATGGTAAAGGGGGAAGTGCTGGAAAAGTTGGACATCCAGCCATTAATTCAATTTAAAGGCATTCAAATGCCTTTAAACTGCCATCGCACCCATTTCATGGTCATTTTGGGCAATTGGTAAAGAGGAATGGGTACAGAGGCAGTCATGGATCGTGCAACTTGTGTCATGCCCAATGCTACCAAATTTTCACGTCCAAAAACGCGTGCAACTTGATGATAAAATCAGGCCCTTTATCTGCTTCTCCCTTTGAGTTCTTCCCTGAATAATACCTTAATCTCTGTTCTCGTTGCTTTAGTCTTCTTAAGAGATTCTTTATGTCCCAATTCCCTGGCTTTCTGGACTGAATCTGGACCTTTCAGAAGTCTGCCTCTTTACAGCTTCTTTGTCCTGTCTAGTCTTTCTTCTGGCAGAGTTGAGAGATGTTCACTCCCAGTATTCTATCTTTAACTGCAAATCATTCAGCTATAAACTAAAAGTCAAATGTTTTCCTATCTTACAAGCACCCAGTTGCAAAGCAACCACTGCTAACTCTGCGATAGCTATTTACTCTTCCCACCATAACCTTCTTTAAGCACAATAGAACCACAATGGAACTGAATCAACATCCACACATTTAAACACCTCTCTCCAGCATGAATCTATTATAGATTTTACCCTTTTAAGCACACAGACATTGAATTAAACCCACTTAGTACCAATACAAATATAAATCCCTTAAAATTAACTTTGTTTTCTGAACATTAGATAATAATAATCTGATTGGGCATTTCAGCATAGTTTTATGAATGAGAAATCATGTTTGATGAGGCTGTCGGAATCTTTTGAGGATGTCAGTAACAAAATTGATAAAGGCGAGTCTGTGGACATCACGTATTTGGATTTTCAGGAGACTTTTGATAAGATCCCCCACAGGAGGTAGGTTAGCAAAATGAAAGCACATGGGGTAGGGGGTAATATACTGGCATGGACTAAGGGTTTGTTAACATACAGAAAATGAAGATTAGGAGTAAATGGGTCATTCTCATTTGGTAGGCTGTGACTAGTGGAGTCAGTACTTAAGCCCCAGCTGTTTGCAATATATGTCAATGATTTGGATTTGGGGACAAAATGTAATGCTTTCAATTTTGTGGCTGATCCAAGGCTAGGTGAATATGTGTGTTGTGAGGAAGATGCAAAGCATCTTCAAGGGAACTTAACAAAATTTGTGAGTGGACAAGAACGTGGCTGGTGGAATATAACGTGGGAAAATGTGAGATTATCTACTTGGGTAAGAGTAATAGATGTGCAGTGCATTTCTTAAAATGTGAGAAATTCAAAAGTGTAGATGTACAAAAGGACCCAAATATCCTCATCAATAAGTCATTGAAGACTAATATGCAGGTGCAGCAAGGAATATTGCAAGAAGATTTGAGTGCAAGTGTAGCAAAGTCTTGCTTAAATTGTATAGAACCTTGAATAGGTGGCAACTGGAGTGCAATTATTGGTTGCCTTACTTTAGGAAAGATATTGTTGCCATAGAGGAGGGGGAACAAAGTTCACCAGACTTGTTACTGGGAAGGCAGAACTGCCCTCTGAAAAATGATTGGGGAAAATGGGACTGAATATTCGAGAATTTCGAAAAATGAGAAGCGACCTCATTGAAATCTACAAAATGCTTAAATGGATAGGGTTATTGAGGTGTACAGCATGGAAACAGTGCCTCCCCTTTTTTAAAACCCCTAAGCTAATCCCAATTGCCCACCTTTGGCCCATATTCCTCTATATCCATCATACCCATGTAAATATCTAAATGCTTTTAAAAAGACAAAAGACAATAGATGCAGGTGGGAGTTTTCCCTGGTTAGGGAGTCTAGAACCAACCTTTTTGGCCAACCAAATAAACTAAACTAAATTAACAAGGGGAAGTACACAATTTCAAAATAAAGGTGTAGCCATTAGGACTGAGATGAGGAGTTGTTTTTATTCAGAGGGTTGTGAATTTAGAAATTCTACACTTCAGAGAACTGTGAAAGCTCATTCATTGAGAATATTTAAAACAGAGGTTGACAGAACTCTAAATACCAATGACATAAAGGTTTGTGTGTGCAAAAGGCATCAAAGCAGATGGTCATTCATGATTACATTGAATGGTAGAGCAAGATCAATGGGCTGAATGGCACACACCTGCTCCTATGTTTCTCCTCTGCTTCTATCCATGTATATAATTCACATGTGCCTGTTCCAAATAAATGAACCCATTGTGTTTGCATAAAGTCTTATGAGTGATTGAAGCTTTTATATTATTATTAACACACCCAAGAGATTGAGCTTAAACAACAATACACAGCTATTACAAAGGCAGTAATAAAGATACTAATAGAGATCTTCCCGAACCATGGTATCCCAGATTATGTCCAAGAACGGCTCACAATTTTCAAATGAGTACTTCATGGACTTTGTCACCACATCCAGTTCAGCCACTACGTGCCCCGCCAAGATACCATAGTCAAATGGGGAAACTGAAGGAGAGGGCCATGCAATAAAAGCCCTCCTAAAAAAGAAGGACCTCCCAGCAGCCTTACTCACATACAGGTTCACCCCTTTGTAATGTGACCTGGGCATATTTGAACTCCTGATGGGCAAGAAATTCCGCACATAATTCCCAATTATGCTGAACATACCCATGATAGGGTTGGTAACTAAGGATTGTCAGGACATCCAAGCTAGAGAGCAGTCATACAGGCAGAAGAATGTTTCCACCTACAACAGAAGGTACTGCAACAGACATTTGCCGCAATTACAGAAAAGTGTTGAAACCTGGATTAAAAACCTGGAGAGTGGAGGTTCCACTGAAGAATGTATTGAAAAAAATGATTGCTGTACTAACTTTTTCTCAACTTCTTGATTTTATTATTGAATTTTCAGAAACTAAATATCAATATAGGGCTATGCTTTGATTTTCAAAACTTCGATCAAACAGTGGTGTCAATTATTTTGGATTTTACTGCTATCTTTTTCACAGCAGAAAATAATTTAAAATTTATTGGAAAGAAGCAATATTTCTGATCATAACTGACCAAGTTGTTTTAATTGATCTGAACAAATGAAATGAATTATCTTTGTTCTTTTAGGGAAAAAAAAACTTTAACGAAAGGCAAATTTGGCAGTTGGACCCTGAAGGTATAAGCTGACTATATGCAAAGCGGGGTGAACTTCACTGGATACAATACCCTTAATTCAGTGTCTCATTTTTATTTATTATAAGTTTTTTTATTATATGTATTGCTATCACTTCTAGATAATTATTTGCGTTTTTCTTAAAGTCAGATGACATAACTATCAACACAAGCTTGAAAAAATGTTAAACACATGTTAATAACTCACATCCTCCAAGATAAAGAACAAAGAACAAAGAAAAGTATAGCACAGGACGCACCCTTCATCCCTCCAAACGTGTGCTGATCATGATGCTTGCCTAAATTAAAACCATATGCACTTCCATCCTGTTCATGTATTCACCAGTTGCCCCTTAAATCCCAGGAGTATTGTATCAGCTCCCATCACCTCCCCAGGCATTCCAGACATTCACCACCCCCTGTGTAAAAAAAAGCTTGTCTCACACATCTCTAAATATTTCCCCATGCATCATAAACCTATATCCCTACTATTTGACTTTTCTACCTTAGGAAAGAGCATTGATTATCCAATTTCCAAAGCAATTCTAATTTTCTCTATCATATATTTACAAATATATACGGGGAAAGGTGAAAATTAAACATTCCAGGGAGAGAGAATTATTTATGTTAAGTGGTATGTCTAAAAACAATATGATAATCACTGCCAGCAACATTACAGCATGGCCAACTTCCAATTACTCCACTATTCATTCTCTGTTCCCAATTTAATTCTCTGTTTCCTTTTATGATGCATCAAATTTGTTGCCAGCTAAAATACTTTAAGTATCATAGATTTGTGAGTGTCAGCTTCACATGATATATTAGTGTTTATAGGAAGACTTTGTACAGTTCTACCAGAGGTTAGTTTACCTCTTCCCTTTTTCTACAATCCTGTTGTATAGCAAAATATCAGCACATTTCAGCCATGGGAAAGACCGAATAAAATCAAAACATCTAGCATGGTGAATGCAAACAATGCCACATGTGATCAAAATTTCCACTTTTATTCTGGGCATTATTACATTAGGCAACAGCTTTGGAGTTTTATTTTAATTGGATTTTCACTTGCAATTTGCAAAAGTGATGAAAATCAACTGAAGCAAAGGGTAATTGTGATTGGAATGATGTTGATAGGAGAGGAGCTTCCTAGGGAGTCCCGAATGATCAGTGTCAGTGTGTTGCTGTATACTATGTACTTACATGATATGAAGATGGGGAGAGGAAGGAAACTGCTGAGGTTTGCATATACAGGTGCTCAAAACAATGGGGAAGTGACAAGCCACATACAACCTAAATAGGTTGGGGAGGAAGGCACCTGAACAGCAAATTGCATTTAATATGGGCAAATAGAAAATAATTATACAGGGAAGGAAAATATCAGCAGCGTGGCTCACAGTGAAGGAGAGGGACCTCGTGGGATTGGTGGAAAATTAATGAAAACTAACAAGGCAATCTGCAGCAGTTAGAAACTGACTTGTTTTTGAGGTATGTGGCCAGAGGAATAAAACACAAATCCTAGATGGTGATGATGATTATTTACGGGCCACTGCCACAATTAGAATGTGTTCTGGTTGCAAACAACAGCAAGGATATCTGGGCATCGGTGACAATACAGAAAAGAGCAACCGGACTTACTTTGTTTTATATTCATTCATGAGATAGAGTCATAGGGTCATAGAGATTTACAGCATGGAACATATCCTTCAGCCCAACTTGTCAATGCCGCCTAGTTTTCAACCACTGTCCCAATTGCCTGCATTTGGCCCATATCTCCGTACCCATCTTACTCATGTAACTGTCTAAATGCTTTCTAAAAGACAAAATTGTATCCACCTGTACAACTACCTCTGGCAGCTCGTTCCAAACACACACCCAACTCTGTATGAAAAAATTGCCCTTCTGCACCCTTTTGTAAGTACAGCTGATGTGGGCACCACTTATTGTCTGTCTCTAATTCCACTAGAAGGTGGTAGTGAACTGTCTTGAACTGCTGAGGACCATGTGGTATAGGTACACCCATAGTGTAGGTACACCCACAATGCTGTTATGGAAGGAGTGCCATAATTTTGAACTAACAACAGTGAAGAATGGGGATACATGTTCAAATCAGGATGAAGCGTCACTTGGAGATAATGGTGTTCCTATGTAATAGCCACACTTGTCCTTCAAGATAGTAGAGATTGTGGATTTGGAGATGTTGTCGAAGGAGCCTCGATGAATTGCTGTACTGGACATGTTATTGAGTGTTATTGGAGCTGCACTCATTCAAGAAAGTGGAGACTATTCTGTAACATTCCTGATTTGTGCCTTTGTAATTGGTGGACAGGCTTTGGGAGGTCAGGGCGTGAATTGCTTTCTGTAGGATTCTTAGCTTCTGAGTTGCTCTTGCAGCCACAATATTTGTACAGTTAGTCTGTTGGGTTTCTGGTTAATGGTAACTCTCCCATGATGTTGATAATTGTAACTTCTATCAAGTTTAAGTCATTTGAACTATGTACTGACTGGTTGAAGAGCCTGACAGTTTTTGGAGCCTGTGGAAAAATGATTCAGGAAGATATTGGGCAGATTGGAAGGGCGACAGGGGACTTGTAAATGTCTGATTGGCTTCATCATCATGCCCTGGCATCAGGGGATTTTACTGACCATGGGAATGAGATCTGATGAGTTGCCTTCTTTCCTGAGAGACAACTTAAAGGTGCAGAGGCTGTGTCAAGGACCATTCTGCCAAGCCTTCAGCATTTTACCTACAATGGACTGATCCTTTGTCACAGTTAATTAAAGGTGTGGTCTCAGTTGCAGTCCAGAGACAAGTTTATTTGAAGCATAGAGATAATAGAGAGAACAGCTCTGGGGTCCAAACATTTTCCTTAAAGGCATTTCCCACCCATCACTTGCAAGATGTCTTTGCAAATCTTTGTAAACTTGTTAATAGGCTACAGGATCCCTGCCTGTTTTCAAAGCAAGCACTGTTCCAGGTGGTGTTGCTGAGGCTCCTGAACTGTTGGTCTTCTGATCGGGCTGTCAGCTCTGGAGGGGTGGGCTGCAGTCCTGAACAAAGAGGCAACTCCAGCAACAACCACTTAATTGGCTATTGCCCACACACTTGAGGGGGGGGGGGGTTTGCCTACTGGCCAATGCGTACTGGCTACCTTCTTTTCCAACCAAAATTCTACCCATTATTTGAATAGCCAAGATTCTTAAGGAAATGGATATGTTAGACCCCAAATTCGAAATTGCCAACAAGTCTGGAACCAACTGAGTGTACAGATTCAAATCCAGAAGAGAGAAGCTGGATTTAAAAATTTAGTGGCCTCACTCTTGATTTTCAGGTGTTGAATGGACACCTATACATACAAAATAACCCTAGAATAAGGGACAGTTAGAGTCCAATGCCTGTTTCAGCCCTCCTTCACAGTTTTTTGTTTTATCTGTGACATTCAGCACTGATCCTTGCTACATTCAAGAAAACATGATCTACTTGCACTCTAACAGGCACTCCTTAGAGTTACCTTTGCAGGTAATCTTTGCAGGCCATTATCATTAAATTGTATATGGAGTCAAGAGGAATACAAATTATAGCCTTGTGGATCATGACCCCGATCCCCTCCTGAGTGTAGTTTTGGTCAGCTTTCATCACAACCTTGTAGGAAATTAACACGTATTAGTTGATGGGACAGGCCAAAATTGAACTGTACAGTCTTTTCCAGTGCTATGTTTTCATATTTTCGTGCAGAGAGGACTATAAGTTTGCATTTTTCTGATGCCTGTAACTGACCTCAAAGCATTTTATGCTGAATATGGTTTCTCAGAATGGAAAATTTCAGTGCAAATAAAAATCATCAGTAAATAATATGCAGCAATAAAAAAATGTTCCACACAGATTTAAGGGCAGAAAATAGAGACATCTACTGGAGCCCCATATACCTGTATATCACCAGATGTCTTCCTGTTCTCTCAGACATGGTGTAGAAGCTTATTGAACAGAGACCAAGTGCTCCAACATAGTGATGGACTGCAAATTGGCATTGGGGTAATGAGGAGAAATTATACATTCCTTAAAGAAAAGTGGAAGTTTATTTCATTCAACAAGTAATCCTCTTTGAGTTGCAGGTCAACCTGTTCTTTGTTCACTCCAACAAATTATTGAGTTGTCATCTAGGACAGTGGCTTTGATGTTTTCTAACTTGGAACAAAAAAAAACACCCAAGAGAACTTTGTTCCATAACAGGTGTCTCCTGTTGGCTGACCATGAAGTAAATTGGAGGAGGCCACATGTTGGACAGCCCTGTTGGCTGCTTCTCAAACCAAATAGGTGGACGAAGGAAAACAGTAAATCTGGGTGGAAGAGCAGGAACTTGGGGAAAATACAATATCAATGACTCTTCCAGAAATCTTTATTTTAAAAAACTTTTACCTCAGAGCAAATTAGACTTAAGTTGCTGGAAGGGTGTTAAGCTGTATTAGTTATGCATATTTAATTACTATATCACATCACAATTTCAATCTGATAGTGTTAACATCTTGTATTGACAATTTAAAGCACATCACAGCCTAACAACTCGGACTAGGTAACTCCAATTTCATAATTCACAACTTCACTGCAAGATTAGAAAATCATACAAAGGGAATAAATTACTCTCAATTGAATTAATAGCAAAGTCCTCTCAAAGATCAACTCTTTGTCTCTTACCACTTGCATTGAAATTTAGTGACACTTTTCTGAATTCTGACTGCAAGCTATATTAATGTTGGAAAAAAAATATACAATCTCTGCCACACTATTAATGATAAAAGGACATTCACAGCATAGTTATCTGTCAGTTCAATTGAATTTATTTGTCTTAAATGTCAACTACTAATTAAATCCAGCCCAAGACTAACCTGGCAGCCAAACTCAGACTTGGAACAAGGACAAATTTTTCAGATGATAACATTTCACCAGCTACAAATGGAAATGTTTTTGTTTTTGATATAAATTGTTTAACAAAACAGATCTTCTCTGGTTTAATGAAACAATAAAAATTGAGTAAAATTAGGCTTATTGCTTTTGCATGGTGCAAGTTGCCTATAAAATAATAAACAGTGGAAAGGAACATGTATTTTAAGAAACTTTTATATTGGATTTGGAAGCTAGCATATTTGATTTACATGAGATAACATTTCCCTGAAATATTTGGTTTGGGCTGCAGACTGGCACAAAACTGCCAAAGGCTATTTCACTTCAGATTCCTCCACCACTACACGCAAACACAACTAGTTAGGATCCAATGCACAACTACCATTACACTCATCAGAAAACAATTATTTATGCTTGAAATGTGCTCTGCTAATAGGATCCGACAAAAAATGCTCCTGGAATACAGCGGATCCAAGCCAAGGGAAAGTGGAATTAAACTATTTTGAGAAGGGGTCACAGATCATTAATCTAGTTTAAAGCAATACTCAGTGGACCAAAATCCAACTTTAGTTTGCTCAACCTTACAGTTTTCTGTGATCCACAACACGCTGGAAGAGCCTGAAGGTTGAAAAGGTAAAAGAGAGGTACTTGAAATTTAGGATTTTCATAATAGTTGGGAAAATACACAGTGGCAAGGAAGTAGCAATGATAATGGATAGGATGCAGAAGATCAATCTTAATGATTTGTATCTTTTTTTACAATGATATTAAGGTAGCAATCATATAAATGATTGGGTAAACATACTGTGGGTCCATTTATTGAGACTAGGTGCATGGAAATGTACATTCAAAGATATAAACCTTGAAGCCATCAGTAGCAGTGCTGTGTGCTCTGCTTAAAAGTAAAAACAAAATTAAACCAGATTGCATGACATAGATCTTCTTCTAGTGATGGGATTCTCCTCTGCATTGATGACATATTACAACGTACCCTTCTTTTTAAAGATATCCCCCTCCTTCCAAAGATGTATAGCTATTTACTACACACGTTCATGTTAGTGACTTTTATGTAAATGTATAAGATTAGTGAATCTATGACACTCGAAAGCATAATAGAAATCTGCTAATACAAACAGATCTTGTAATGGAAACTTTGCCTGGAGGTTTCTTTAATTGCTCACAGTAATCTGTGGCATTATCATTCTTGAACATTATCCCTGGTTGCATTTGGGATATTGTTTTGCAATTTGATTGGACAGTGGTTGAGGAGCTGGAATGGATGTGATTTGTCCTTGGTTGTGTCTCATCATTGCACCTTTGTGCATATGAACTTCATATGCTCTTAGATCTGAACACAGCCTTGTCACGTCGGCCGGTACCTTCTATGAGATTCAGGATGCAAACATGTTACAACTCAACTTGGCAATTCTATACCCATATTTTTATCATATATGTTGGCGATTTTCTCTTGAAGTTTTAAAAGGTGCTTTCTAATTCCTGAATAAGTAGAATGGGTAAGAGTAAGTTTATTGGTAAGCATTGGTCTGCAAAAAATTAGCTCTGCTGGTGATGGAATAGTTGCACTTAAAAGTGTCACTCGCAGATGTAACATTGCATTTGCAGATCTTGCTAGGACTGTCTATATTTGAGAATAAGAGATTTCACTGTATAAATCATTTGTTCGGGTAGGCCATTAGATCTAGCATAATGAGATGGAGTACTATGATTGACATTCCATTTCTCACACATATCCTGAAACAGCTTATCAATAAATTGCATGTTTTTGTCAATAGTGACCTCTAGGAGCACAACAAATAAAGTGTAAATAGCACATAGAATGTGTGCACCAGTTGTGTTTGATATATTGTGAAATAGTTGAACAATGGGGTATTTGGTGAAGTAGTCAATGATGATGGTGAAGTCAGTGCATGGACATGAAAGAGGCCAAACTTTTCACCTGGAATGTGCAGGAACATCATATGAAATCAGTGGTTCTTCTTGTAGACTTGCATTAGCTGTTGACATGTCTCGCATGTCTTGATGATGACTTCAAAGCTCCTACCCAGCTAACAGACTATCTCTCTTGCGAGTCTCCTCGTCCAACCCATACATGTATGCTTGAGTGATAACATCCATATCTCCACAAGCTGATGGTGGGAATCATGTGTTCCCCACTCTTCACCTCATTGTGCACATCATTGTCATGTTTTGGTTTTGTCAGTCACTTCATGTATGTGTTTGTGACAAGATACTGGATGGTCATTCTTATTGCTCAAAGGTACCCATTTTGTATACAAAGAACAAAGAACAACACAGCACGGGAAACAGGCCCTTCGGCCCAACGAGCCCGCGCCGCCATCCTAACGTCTTAATGACATATAGAGACAAATATAGGGACAATTTGTTACCCAATCAGCCTAAGAGCACATTTTTGGGATGTGGGAGGAAACCGGAGCACCCGGAGAAAACCCACGCAACCATGGGGAGAACGCGCAAACTCCCGCAGACACAGGCCCAAATCCGTGTGTCTGCACAGCAACAGCGATAGTCTCTGAGCTGTCATGTTGCCCATCTGATGGTCCAGTTTAAGCATACACTAACGACGTGAAGCACTAGGCCACTCCTGAAGTAACCTCCCGGAGCAGCCCTCGCACGACCTGCTGAATGCATGCACCTTGTTGGTCAACAAGATGGACCGAATAGCCTGTGGAAACAATTAAAGTATTTAAACAGTCCTCATATATCCCTCTATCTGCAGACCGCTCACGTGGCTGTCCAAGAGACCCTTAAACAACCCTAGCGTGCCTGCTCCCACCACCTTACTCGGTAGTGCATTCCACACCCCCACTACCCTTTGTGTGAAAAAATGCCCTCTAATATTAGTCTTATACATAGCCCCCCTCACCCTAAGGCCGTGACCCCTCGTTCTATCCGATTCTAATGGTGGAAAAAGCTTACCACCATTTACTCTATCTATACCCCTCATAATCTTATATACCTCTAATAGATCCCCTCTCAGCTGACGTCTTTCAAGGGAAAACAACCCCAGTGCGTTCAATCTTTCCTCGTAAGACAGCCCTTCCATACCAGGCAGCATCCTGGTAAATCTCCTCTGCACTCTCTCCAGGGACTCCACATCCTTCCGGTAGTACGGCGACCAGAACTGGACGCAGTACTCCAAGTGAGGCCTAACCAACATTCTATACACTTGCAACATCAGACTCCTACTCTTGTATTCTATACCCCTTCCTATGAAGGCTAACATACCATACGCTTTCTTTATCACTTTTTCCACCTGTACTGACACCTTCAGAGACTTGTGAACCTGCACCCCCAGGTCTCTCTGCGTCTCTATACTCCGGATAGTTTTACCTTTTATCCTATAACTCCCCTCTACATTATTCCGTTTGGTCTGTTTGAATCTGTGAATGGCCTTTTGCTCTAGATATTGCCACTACCAATGGCCCTTTGTGCCTCATGCTTTACTGAATTACTGGAAAGCTGAACATTTCCATGTTTTGTGCACACTAGTAAGTATGTCAACATTGGGGTTGCATTTAGGACTTATAAGACCTGCTCACCTACATGGGTTACTTCATACTTGTGTCCATCCATACGTACCTCTTTAATGCATTATTTTCTGGGAGTGACAAGCAGATCTTTCCAGCATAATGCCATGGAAGTGGATGCGATCAGCAAGTATATAACTCTTTGCACTAGTTCTGCTTCCAAAAAAAAACTTCATTTTGTTCCTCTGCATTTGCTGATGAAGTGATCTATGGATACTGCAGGCTGTTGTCAAAATGACATGAATCTAGTCAATGAATACAAAAGTTTGATCCGATTGTAAAATTGTCTGCTGGTTTGGTCAATATCTTTTGGGGATCCTTTAGTTCTCTTGACATGTTCAGGCTTAGTACACTTTCATTTCCAATTTATGACTAGCTTATAGGGTTCAGACACATCTGAATCAGAAAACCATAGCTCCATAAGTTATTTAAACATTTTGAATATGGATGGTAGGTCAGTTGCATCCCAATTTAAATGAGGAAATTTTGTGGACTTTCTGACATTTTTTGACCTTCTTCCTCTTTTTTTATCCAATTTATTATTCAACAACCCATTATAATCACAACTGTTTCTGGCTGGGCTTTTTTAGGGTCTTTTTGTTTGACTGTCCTTTGCTCGCAATTAATCTGCTCCACATCTTGGTCACTGAGTTAACCCAACCCTCTCAATGTTCTGTTCAACCAGCTTACAGGTGGTCAGTTCCAGTGTCTGGACTGGTCTGGAGGATGCCCCATAATATAGCCCCCAGTGGATCTCCGTCATCAGTGTGCTCTCCAAAACATGGTGCTGTGCAAGAGAGATCACCTGGACTTAAGGAGATGGAGGAGCACCACATCTCCTCAGATGAAGAGGAGGTGGTGAGAGTGACCACAGAGAGGATCATATGGAAAAAGATCTGGGCTGAAGCAGTAGGGATGGCCTCATAGTCTCTTGCTTTGGAGACAAGCAGGACTAGGAGCTACTAGCTCTTCCACCATAAGGACTAACATCTAACCAGTCATGTGGTGCCAGCAGTATATTTCCAAGCTGTTGCAAGATATCATGGATTAAGCACTGAAGCCATTGGTTGGACCCTGCAAGAGATTGACGATGACTTGCATTGAGGACAGAGTGATAGCAAGGTTATATAAGGCCTTGGTGAGGCTGAATTTAGTGTATTGTGTACAGTTTCAGTCATGTAGTTACAGGAAGAATGTAAATAAGGTTGAAAGAATGCAGAGAAGGTTCACAAGGATGTTGCCGGAACTTGAGAAGCTGAGTTACAGAGGTTGAATAGGTTAGGACTTTATTCCCTGGAGTATAGAAAAATGAGGGGAAATTTGAAAGAGGTGTATAAGATTTTAATGGGCATAGATAGAGTGAATGCAAGCAGGCTTTTTCCACTGAAATTAAGGTAGAAAATAACCAGAGGGCATGGGTTAAGGGTGGAAGGAGAAAAGTTTAAAGGAAATATTAAGAGGGGCTTTTTCACACAGAGAGCGGTGGGGGTGTGGAATGAGCTGCTGGATAAAATGGTAAATGCGGGGTCACTTTTAACATTTAAGAAAAGCTTGGACAGGTTCATGAATGAGAGGGGTACGGAGGGATATGGTTCAAGTTCAGGTCAGTGAGACTAGGCAAAAAATGGTTCGGCACAGACAAGAAGGGCCAAAAGGCCTGTTCTGAGCAGTAATTTTCTATGGTTCTATGGTTCTATGGATATGTCAGACTCCTGCCTGACAGAGAGACACTGCATCCTGCCATCAAATGGGCTTATCATAGGGCTAATGGTGTCAGTTACTACAAGCCTCACCCATGTTAGGGGTCCTAGCGTTCAAATTCATCTTACAACCAAGTTGGGCAGCCTGGCAGCACCTCAACAGCCCTTGGTTTTGTGATCACTTGAGAACAATACTAAACATGAGAGGAGTGCACTTTGATGGAATGAAATGAGAGATTTCACTCTTCCATTGATGGGAGTTGGGGATGTGTGGGGCGCCGGTGGGGGGGCATGCCCCCCTTACTGTGTCACAGACGAGGAAAAGAAATAACACTGCCGTTCTCGCGCTCTACAAGGATGAGGCAGTGGGTGAGTTGGTGATTGCCTCAAGCTTGATGGCATGAACACACAGGGTGGAGGCTCTTTGGGTGAACGGAGTGAGATTAATGCTAAAGATTCAATATAGAATTGTGACCTATCTACACTAGTGCCCTATTCACCAGTGCCCACTAAGTGCCTACGGTTTCTTAATCTTCCTCACCCTTGTGCTACGTCGAAGTGTACCTTCAGGAGCTACAGCTAAAAGTAAGGCGGCCTGTTGACTTCCACACCATCTGCCTGAGATGACCTTGGCAGGTGCACCCTGAGGGGCTGAGACCTTGAGGGTCTAGGCCTGCTTTCAGGCAGCATGAATGTTTGACTGCTTCCCTTCTTAGCGTCAGGGGCTGGAGGTGTATTGTTCATAGGGAGGAGTCAGATGGGCTCAGGGTTGTTTGGCTAGAGGGATTCAGGTTGTACTCCTGCTGATCCTCTTCCCTTCGGGTTCCTGGAGGCCCCATGTGTTCCATGGGAGTGAGATCCTAAAGCTCTGCCAATGGATTTCCACCAGTTCCTGCACCATGCTGTCAAAGCCTTACGCCATGGAGAACATGTCCTCTTTTGCGAATTTCAATTACTTTACTTTTCCACAAATAACAATGTTCAGAGCATCAATGAACCTCATTTATTGTTTTTTTTTCCAGGATTTTGCATATTATTGTATTAAATTAAGAAATGAAAGCTGGCCCAGAATTATTGTTGGTAGATATCTTCCCTCAGACAATGGGCAGAATTTTATGTCCTCCCCAGTGGAAGGATTGCTGGCATGACTCAGTAGTGGTAGCATTTAATCAGACAGATGGGGGCCTTGCCACCTTTCTGCTTTTTTGACTAAGTACATGGTAGAAAGGTCTGTGGCTGGCCTTCCTGCCTTGTCACCAATAAAAGCATTCAAGTGGGAAATTAATAATCTCTTAACGGTTTTATTCTGCCATTACACATATTCACCCAGTAGCAGGTGAGGAAAGGGGAAGCTTACCATGTAGGCAGCTGGCATGTTTGCCTACAGGCTCCTGGATGAAAAATGAGGATAAGGCTGAAGTCAACAAGAACATATATGGTCACTTTTCATTTACACCTTAAGCTTTCACCCTAGCTATATAACATGAGTAATGTTATCAACATCTGCTCCACATTGTTTGACTTTTAATCTGCTCTTTTACTAAAAAAAGAAAAATGGGCTTTATTATTGCTGTACTCAACAGAACAATTTGTTCTAATCTGCATTTAAGCTTTGTTTTGGTGAATTCATAATACAAGTTGGCAAGCGATAATTCCAATCATTTCAGGCAGATGGGAATGTTTTAATGGACTGTCGGAACTGCTGAATGCACCAGACAGGAGGATTCAGCATTAGCTGACTTGACTGGATCCTAAAGTGGATCTTTGGATATATTAATGTATCTGTTCTTCAAATATAGAATTAGTAACACTGAAGTATGGATATTGAGCTTTTTGAATTTTGAATTTCCTCTGTTGACTTAAAATGATTTGGCGTCTGAGAAAATCTATCCTTAGAGACAATACTCACAATCCTTAGAGACAATTTTATGAAAAATAAAAGGCTTTTTATTCTATCTTTTGAGAGAACTACTGCTTTAAGTGACTCTCAAAGGTTAATCCTTTAATCTTCTCTGTACATGGAATAGAAAACGTTCTCGTGGTTGAATGGACGTGTGAAAAAGACAAAATTGTGGCTGTCTCCACAGGTGGGCTGTAAAGTGCTGCATTTCTTCCTCCAGTACATGCTGGGCTGCAATTACTTCTGGATGCTTTGTGAAGGGATCTACCTGCACACACTCATCGTGGTGGCAGTGTTTGCTGAGGAACAGCATCTGCATTGGTATTACCTTCTGGGATGGGGTATGTATTACATCAGGCAAACTAGTGCATGAGTTCTCTTTCTCTTCTCTTTTGAGATCAAAGAAACAAATGAACGATTGTTGCCAAGATTACGTTATCAAGAATTTACTCGCAGATAAATGTACCTTATGTCATATATGCATGCAAGTGTGCAGAGTGTGGCAACAAAATTGGGCTCCACAGCACATGCAGCTTCAGTGCCACAATAATGTGCCAAACATGCTTGGTGAGACGTTAGTACCAGCATCAGGCTGCAAGTATACAGTGTAGACAGATTTTTATGTTGTAGTAGTGATTTGACAACCGCACTGCCATTTTCAGCCCTGTCGCTTGAGCTCTCAAATGTATGAATATGTGTTCTGTCTCAGGAAGTACATCCCAGAAGCACAATTTAAAACAATCTGTAATAATTTGCAGGTTAAATGCTGATCAATATCTACTGGCTCCTGATATGAGTTGCTGGAAATGCTGAGTGATGTCTAATATTGGTTACAGTTGATGAAGTTTGCAGAGAGAGGTGCTGCACATACAGAAGGTTCTTACTTCAAGCATTGACCACTTTTTCCCAGTCATGGTCATTGTACTTGTCATTGACTCTGAGGCTGTATCACAAGAAGCAATGGAGCAGAAACGTCAAGTAAGCAGACAAGCATATAATCACAGAGGAAGGAGGAGAGGGAGAAAGGCTCTCAGGAGGAGGCTTTACCCACCCACTGTCTTTGGGGATCATTTGCTTAAACTTATGCATTACGAATGAGTTGCTCACAGAGCTCTTTCATCTCTTGCAGTCAGATCTGAAGGCCCAGAGCAAGTGTCCCTGAATTTCTTCAAGTCAGGATTCTTGCAGATTGGAACAGGTAGCATTTGTAACTGGAACCAAGTTCCCCACTGATGAGAGAGGCTGGGGAAGGGAGATGCAGTGGTTTGACGGTCCAGGTCAGTTTGGAGGGCAAATAGTGACTGCACTTGCTCCTGAGGTCTGGTGAATGTGTGTTGGTTGCAGCACTCTCATTTCACAGCACCAGCTAGGTGAAGCAGGCTGCAATCTTGGTGTCCCTTGCTATCCTTGCCTGATGGACAACTGCCATAGCTGCTGCTCTTTCCTCCAACTCTTCATATGGTCGGGCATCCACCTCAGCCCCTCGCCCATCCTCCTCCTCCTCCTGCTCCAGCTGGTCTCCCCACTGCTGGGCAATGTTGTGCAAAGCTCAGCAAATAATAATGATGTGTGAAGCACACACAGGGTCATACTGGAGGGTCTCCCTATCACAGTCCAAGCAGCGGCATTGCTTTTTAAGCAGGCTGTATGACGAACCGGATGACTGGCTCATTGTAGCGAGTTTCTCCCACGGTCTCAGGCCTCACACAGGCGTCATCAGCTATGATCTTAACAGATATCTTTTGCCATCCAGTAGCCATCCCGGGACACAGGCTGGTCTTCAAAGAGCCCAGGGATGTCTGGCTGCCTCAGCAAAAAGCTGTTATGGACACTGTCTGTGTGACATGCATTGACCTGCATGATCCTTATGGTTGCAGACTATTTGGACATACAGGGAGTGAACCCCTTCCTGTCCACAGATTGCTAGTCCTACATGTGGGGCCTACAAGGTGATGTGCATGCTATCCATTGTGCTCTGCACATTCAGGATTCCAGTGATGGATGTGAAGTTAAGAACCCGGGCCTCCTGTTGTGCACGGCCCACGTCAAAATGAATGATCTGTCCTGCCCGGGCATACAAGGCATCTGTGATTTGTTGCACACATCTGCGCAGAGAGACCTGGGAGATCCCAGCTAAGTCACCACTGGGAGCCTGAAATATGCCAAAGGCATAAAAGTTCAGGGCAGCCATAACCTTCACGTCAACAGAGAGCAAGTGGTCACCATTCCCTGAGGCCCCAAGTATGCGAGCACTTCACAAAGGTGTCGCATTGGGGTCTTGGAGAGTAGCAGCTGGTGAAAGCCCTGTCTTCTGAGAGGCCTGAAACGAATTGCAGGGTAAGTGCCTCCCTGGCCTTGTTACCCACCGCATCCTGTGCACCCTCTCGGGAAGCTTTTCACCCCCCTCTCCTGGTCCTCAGTGGCAGCCCCTTGCCCTTGTTCCTGGTCTCTCCATGCCCACCACCTCCTGATCTGCTGCCTCTTCCTCTGCTGCCATCAACATGGCCAACTCCAAATCAATCAGACCGAGATCCAATTGCACAGTGCGGTTTGGAAAAATAATAGAATGATGGATTATTGTCATTGGCTACATAGACCCAGCACCACCCCAATCCCTCACTTGGGTCAGTTCTTCCACTTGTGGGAGCTGGCAATACCACACAATCCATAGTGCCACGTCTAACCCAATTGAGAATGTGTGAGATTCCCATCATGACAAATGCTGGCACAGGTTATGCAGCTGAGTGTGCAGACATAGGCAACACCCACCCTTAAGCTGTTGTTATTGTGCAACTGCAGCATCTGTTTCAGGCATGTGTAGCTGGTCTGCGTCACAGGGCAGGGGCAAACTGCAAATCAACACCAGATGTGTGTCCAGCGACAGCAGATTCCATGCAGTCCATGTCTGAACCTCTGCACCCTGTCCTGGAGCAGCAACTACTTCATCTGGTTAGGCCTCAGTTTGCACATTGTGCACTCCTCTCCCACCCCGGAACACCAGCACTCAGTCGAGTCCCTGACCACACACTGCAGTAAGACAATACCATTGCAAAGTGTTATGGAGGGGAGAGTGAGCAGGACTCCTTGAGGATGCCTCCCACACTGAGTTACAGCTCTGCACTGAAGGGGAAGCTGAGCTGGTCTCCTTCATGGAAGCTCACCTAGACAGCTCTGAGAAGATATCTTCTCAGCTCTGAGAAGAAAGCCCGCCCACCCCAAATGTCACTTGACCATGGGCCAATGCCTGAAGGCAGCAGGAGGAAGGCCATCAGGAATTTCCAGGGCCTACCTGCAACATTCCCCACATTCCATTAGCAGCACATACTTCCTCACGCCAATTCAGGGCTGCCATGTCAGGTTGAGACTTTTATATTCCTACTCTGATTCTCCCAGAAATGATATCATGCCAAAGGGATGGGAGATGCTAATGTGGGCGGGGATTACTATGTCAATCCTGATAATGGCACATTAAGATATAGTAAGTAATGCAAATTAGTGGCATGTCGGTTTTCGACATAGTCCCAGTGGTGCCATTTTTTTCCAATTGGGAGATGTCCACGTGTCATAAACACTAGCAGGGAACCGACAAAATGACTGACACATGTATCTCCCAACCTGACCTGCCAGAAAATTTGTGGATCATGATGGGAGAATCGCCCTTTTATTTCTCATTCTGTATCTGATGTAACTCCTTTTCTTGAGTCTCCCACCCCATCACCTCATAGACGCTAGGGATAAATTGTTCGGGGATCTGTGTACTAATTTTCTGGTTATGTTATGAGTGGTGGGAAAGCTAAAATTCTATAAGGTATCCAATATGATAGCAGAAAAGGAGGAAAGGACCTAGGACAGAAAGAAAGAAAGAGGAAAAAAAAAGAGAGAACAGAACAAAGTGAAAGAAAAAGCAGCAAAGGGAGAAAACAGTCGGAATGCTGAAGAGGAAAACAATTAAAATGCAATCTAATGCCAGTCATGGCACCAAGAAAAACAAGACATATAAATGCAATTAATCAAAACTAATACAATAGGGAATAACACTCCATGAAAGAATGAAAAGCAAAACATAAAATTGATCAAGAAGTTGTTTTCATGAATCTTGTATGTTCTCAAAGTGAGATTGGTAACCTCCATACCCAGATTAATTCTGGATCCTGACCCAATGCCTCAGTTATGTTGTTCTCCTGATGTAATTCTTAAATTCAAGTAGCCAAGTTGGCCAGACAGCCTGAACCTCTCAAACATGCTGGAGCTGTCTGCCTGGTGCCAGAGGCAAAGCCAGGCAGTTGCCATGTTGGAGCTTGCCATTGTCTTGCTGAAGGGGGTAGGTAACTCCTTACCAACAATGCACACAGAGATAAAGGGGCCACGCAAAAACAATGAATACCAGTCACTTGCACAACTCGAGTAGATCCATGAGAAAGCAGTTTTAACCCAAAAGTAAGTAAACTCTACTTGGTTACTAGGCAAACCCAAAAGCTGCACATTAAAGTGCACCAGACTCTCCATGTTCACCAAAGTAAAACTAAAAAATTCCATTCTGCACGAACAGGCCCTTTACAAGCTTCTTGCGGAGCTTAATAGACTGTTAATTGGCAGCGAGCGGTTACCCACACTTTTGCTCCATCCCCCAACACCCAACTTCTCCCAGGGGCATAGAGATCTGGAGATGGCTCCGGGACTCCTGATGTAAGATCATGCGCATACTGAACCCAAGGCCGGAATTTCTACCTGTTCACAGCAGCAGGATTCTCTGGTCCCACTGCAGTAAACGCAGGTTTGGATAAGCGCCAAATTCTCCATCCTTGCTTGCAGCAGCAGAGGGGCATGAACGGCTGGAAGATTCCAACCCAGATATTTTGAAAATGTGGCCCATTCTTTGGACCAGAATTTTCCTAGCATTTAATTTCTTCTTATACACTTCTCAGTAATAAATCATATTTAATTTTAGCATTAAGTAAATTCTCAGTTCTTAGTGTTAATGTCCTGTATTTATTATGATATTTGATGAAAAAGGATCTGTTCTAATCAGTTCATTTACTTCAAAGGTGATGTTCTGCTAAAATTGAAACTTTAAACTTTATAACCTGAATTTTCTTTGTATAATTGATGGAAAGAATATGATTTTTCCAATGTGCACTGGTGAGGTGGGTAGTAGTGACAAAGTGTATTAATTGATAATGTATTCTTTAAAAGTTAAAGTGCGAAGAGTGCAAGCTCTAATATCTAACAACTTTTCTTCCAGGATTTCCTTTAATACCAGCCACCATTCATACAGTGGCCAGAATGAAATATTTTAATGACAAGTAAGTTATTTTTTAACTCCCTTCTTCTAGTTTCCTGTCCTCTGTTCAAGATTCCAAGTGATGCTAATTCTCAGTTTAACAAACGTACCACTAGCTACTGCAAATTGTCACTTTTTACAAAATTGGAACATTAAATTTGTCCAAAAAAATGAGATTAATTTATTCTGGTGGTGATAGGTCTGGGGCTGTTTGGGTTTCTTTATGATTGGTAGCAGTTTATGTCAGTCATTCCTCTCAAGTCATTCCTGGCTGTTTGATATTTTTGCTTCTAAATTTCACCCAATAATTCGAAGCTCAGAGTTTGAGTTGAGTTTGTTGCTGTGCTTTTGGCTAAATCATAGCTTATCCCAACAGTTCAATGATTTTCTTCAGCCTCTCCCTTTTTCCACCTGGCTTCACCAGGCTGCTCTCATTGACTTTCTGGACTGCTTCTTAATTTTCTTGGTCAGGTGATCTATTGACTTTCTGTCCTTACCTTGTTCTTATCCACTGTCTCTCTGTGCAGAGCTGAATAGGATTGAAACATGTTTTAAAAGGAACAAAGAGGGAAAGAAAGAAAAGATAAACATGAGACTTCAAGAAAGAAATAAAGAAAAGAAATTGATAGGAAATGAAAAGAAAGGAATTAAGGAGTACGTGAAATACTAGAGATGAACCACAGAGATTTGCAGCATATTAGCCCATTGTATCTCTGCTATCACTTTACTAAAGCAATCCAAAACTAATTGTACTGCCCTATTGCACATGAGCACAGGATAGGACTAGGCCATTGAGCCTCTTGAGCCTGCTCCGCCCACTTAATATGATCATCGCTGTTCTGATTGTAAAGCACAATGCCAGCTACCCCCAATAAACCTTCACCCCCTCACTTATGAACAATCTATCTACCTCTTGAAAATATTTAAAGACTCATGATCACTGAGAGGAAGAATTTCCCCTCAACTCTGTCTTAAATGGGCAATCCCTTATTTTTAAGCATGTTCTAAAGAATTGGAAGTGCTATTCAGTATACGTCAGCCAAGATCTCCAAAATGGTTGTGGTATGCTGTGCTCTACACAACATTACCAAGCCTGGACCCGCAGGAAGCTCAAGAATCAAAGCACATAATAGTAGGATTTGAAGGAAGAAAAAAAATAAGGAATGGAAGGAAGATGTGAAGGCACAAGGTGATATAAGCACATATTGCTGTCTGCAATGCCCTGATTATGCAAGATACACTTAGGTTCCATCAATGCAAATAAATAGAGTAGGAGATAAAATGCAGCAAATTCTTGATCACAAAACTATCAGAGGTACAACCATTGAACTGAATGGCGCTGTGCATGTTATCACAGAAACATCATATGGGGCTGCAGAGCTTGCAAGGACAGCCAATGGGTGGCATGGTGGCACAGTGGTTGGCACTGTTGTCTCACAGTGCTAGGGACCCGGGCTTGATTCCTAGCTTGGGTCACTGTCTGTGTGGAGTCTACACACTCTCCCTGTGTTGGCATGGATTTCCTCCGGGTGCTCTGGTTCCCTCTCACAGACTGGTCAGATGCTTGACCTTACTAAATTCTCCCTCAGTGTACCCGAACAGGTGCTAGAGTGTGGTGACGGGGGGTTTTTCACAGTAACTTCAATGAAGTATTAATGTAAATCGACTTATGACATTAATAAATAAACTTTAAACAATTTTCTCTCATACCCAGCAGAGGTCTGACTTGTTCACATGTCAAGTGCTTTTGTGTCATCCACAAAATCAACATGGACTAGTGTTTGCTGTTCTTTGCAATTCTCTTGAAGCTGACATACGGTTAAGAACATGTTTACTGTTGATCTACCTGCTCTGAAGTCAGATTGTGCCTCTGGATATATTTTGTTGGCCAGTTGATGAGATTCACTAAGAAGACTGTGAAAATGTTCTGCCAAGTGTGTCTGAGGAATGAGATATTCCGCTGCTTCTTGTAATCCACTCAATTGACTTTGTTCTTAAACAGAATGTTATTCGTGGTCAATCACAGAAAGAATTTTTAAAAAATGTCAAGGGGAGTTTCGCAGTATCTTTGAAACTATTTCTTTGTTCTCCTCTGGAACATTGGCCATTTGAGAATTGAAAGAACAGAATCTGGCAGAGGAGACACATTTTGCCCATCTGGATACAGTGCCCGTAATTAGTCTTGTAGGAGTTTTCCTGAGTGTTTGTGGAACTGAAAAAGATACCAGCATTTATTTTGCTAGTCTGGTAGACGTGGCAGAGGCATTGCTGATAGAATTTCTCTCGCGTTCTTAGGTGTCACTGATACAGTCATTGCAGTACAAGAACACAGTGATGACAACTGCTCTGTTACAGCAGGTCTTTTGTTTATTTAGAAATACAGAACAATAGAATTTCTTTAGTTTGGAAGTAGGCCATTTGGCCCATTGAGCCTGCACCAACAACAATCCCACCCAGGCCTTATCCCCACAACACCTGTCAATCTTCCCGACAATAAGAGGCAATTTAGCATGGAAAATCCACCTAATCCACACATCTCTGGACTGAGAGAGGGAACTGGAGCATTTGGAGGAAACCCACACAGACACTGGGAGAACATGCAAACTCCACGCAGTGACCATGGAAGACTTCTACAGAAAATGCAGATGTGTGGAATAGAGGGTGATTTAGCTAATTGGATTAGAAATTGGCTGGCAGATAGAAGACAGAGGGTGGTGGTTGATGGGAGATATTCATCGTGGAGTTCGGTGACGAGTGGTGTGCCTCAGGGGTCTGTTTTGGGGACCCTGCTGTTTGTAATTTTTATAAATGATCTGGATGAGGGTATTGAGGGATGGATCAGTAAATTTGCAGATGATACTAAAGTTGGTGGAGTGGTAGATAGTGAAGAGGGGTGTTTTAGTTTACAGAGGGACTTGGACAAGTTGCAGAGCTGGGCCGAGAGGTGGCAAATGGAGTTTAATGTGGAAAAGTGTGAGGTAATGCACTTTGGCAGGAACAATAAATGTGTAGAGTATAGGGATAATGGTAGGGCTCTTAATAGTGTTGAGGAACAGAAGGATCTTGGTGTATGTGTCAATAGATCCCTGAAAGTAGGCAGTCAAGTGGATAAAGTTGTTAAGAAGGCATATGGAGTCTTAGCTTTTATTGGCAGGGGGATTGGAATTTAGGAGCCACAGCATCATGTTGCAACTGTACAAAACTCTAGTGCGGCCGCACTTGGAGTATTGTGTGCAGTTCTGGTCGCCACATTATAAGAAAGATGTGGAGGCATTGGAGAGGGTACAGAGGATGTTTACTAGGATGTTGCCTGGTATGGAGGGCAGGTCCTATGAAGAGAGGTTGAAGGATTTGAGGTTGTTTTCGTTAGAAAGGAGGCGGCTAAGAGGGGATCTTATTGAAGCATATAAGATGATTAGAGGTTTAGATAGGGTGGACAGTGATAGCCTTTTTCCTAGGATGGAGAAAGCTAGCACGAGGGGACACAGCTTTAAATTAAGGGGTATGAGTTATAGGACGGATATCAGAGGTAGGTTCTTTACTCAAAGAGTGATTAGGGAGTGGAATGCCCTGCCTGCAGCTGTTGTAGATGCGCCAAGTTTGGTGGCGTTTAAGAGGTTAGTTGATAAGTATATGGAAGTGAAGGGAATGGTTTAGTTTGGAGGGGCATTGCTTTTTATTTTGGTCGGCACAACATCATAGGCCGAAGGGCCTGTTCTGTGCTGTATTGTTCTATGTTCTATGTTCTATGACCTAGGCCAGAATTGAACTCAGGTCCCTGGCGCTATAAGGCAGCAGTGCTAACCGCTGTGCCACACTTGCAGAGGTCATCAAACATCTGCTGTAATTTGTAGAAGGCTGAGCTGACCTAGCTGATCTTGTAATGGATCCCCTTTTCAATGGTGGCCTTTGGAGCGTGGTAGCTGCCAAGGAATAGAAGGTACTCAACATATTCCAATATATATGGGAGATGAAATATTTGCCTGTTCAGGTGTAGGTTGATATGAATTTTGTTTTGATAACATTCAAGGACACGCTGAGTTTCTTGCATGCGGAATTGAAAAGATAAGAATGACTTGAAAATCTGGTGCAGAGTGAGAAATAATACTGCAACTATTCACAAACTGTGGCCCACATAAGCCTGTGAAAAGTCAGTTGAGTTTTGGCATGCAGGCAACTGAGATTAAGAGTTTTCCAAGTACTTAATACTCACACTGGAGAGTCGATGATTATTGGTGAGGTGAACAGCCACAGTCAAGTCGATTGTAAATATTATAGGGGCTATCACACAGTCTGGATTTTAAAGTATCTATTAATGATCTCCTTCTTAAGAAAGCTGCAGTCATATCATCACAAAGCACTTGAAAGATTATGATGAAGTTTCTCGGACATCCAAATATCTGGAACACACTCTATAGAGTTTTACTGAGTCAAATGCTTTGGTCAGATTGGTGAATGCAATGAAGAATTCCTAATGTTGTTCTCAACATTTTTATTAGATTGGCCTGGCCATCAAGACCATGTCAGAGGTTCCTCTGAAAGCCCTAAACCTGGAAAGCTCTTATCTCTGGAAGGATCTCCTCAGTCACAGGAAGTAGGTCATTCAGGAGAATTGAGATTTTACCTGCTGTGATGAGAGGGAAATACCCCATTCCCATAGCATGTCTTCTTGAAGATATTTACAATTGTCTCATTCCTGGTTTTGGGGTGGGGAAGTTTTTTTTCCTCCCAAACCAATACAAAGGATGAGTTTATGAAGTCTTGATTAAGCAATAGCCCATTAGTTTTGGAAACCTCAGCTAGGATATCATCAGGGCCACAGGGTTTTATTTTGCATCTGTTTGGTTGCTTGTTGCAACTCTCCCATTGATGGTGGTTCAGCCATAGATTCTACCCGAGGATACGGAGGGATAGCCTGGGGTGTATTAGCTCCCACTGTGGATTCATGGTTGAGAAATTGCTGAAAATGTTTTTTTCAGTATTGACAGATTACATTGTCGTCCTTAAGAAGATAAGCCAAGAGGATCTTGTCCATATGGCCTTGGTTCATATGTGGCCCTAGTGGTTTCAGAAAAGTTTTGCATATCACGGCCAGCATATTGTTGGACCTCTTGGGCTCTTTTTTAGAGTCATAGACATTTTTTTAAACCCCTAAGCTAATTGCAATTGTCCGCATTTGGCCTATATCCCTCTATACCCATTTTACCATGTAACTGTCTAAATGCTTTTTAAAAGACAAAATTGTACCCGCCTCTACTACTACCTCTGGCAGCTTGTTCCAGACACTCACTACTCCCTGTGTGAAAAAAATTGCCCTTCTGGACACTTCTGTGTATCTGCCCTTTCACCTTAAATCTATGCCCTCTCCCCTACCTTTGGGAAAAGATATTGACAATCTAGCTGATCTGTGACTGTCATTATTTTATAGATTTTTATATGATCTACGCTCAGCTTCTATGCTCCAGAGAAAAACGTCCCAGTTTATCCAGCTTCTCCTTATAACTCAAACCATCATGTCCTGATAGCATCCTAGTAAATCTTTTCTGCACTCTTTCTAGTTTAGTAATATCCTTTCTTTAATAAGGTGACCAGAACTGAAAACAGTACTTCCAGAGTGACCTTACCAATGTCTTTCCACTGCTTGTCCTCTATCCTGGATTTGCATTTGGGCTTCAGCCTTATGCTATTCTATCTTCCTGAGGTTATTCATGAAGGCTCATCCTTCTCAACCTTACCCCTCGCCTGTGGTGTGGTGATCCTCAAGTTAAATCACTACCAGTCCGCTCTTTCTTTCTCTCTCTCTTTTAAAAGGGAAAGCAGTCTATGGTCATCTGGGACTATGGCAACTTTACCCTTTATTTGGAATACTGCCTTCTTGTCTTAACTTTAGTTGTTCTGCTAGACAATCAAAGCTGCTGATTTTTGTTCCAGAGTGTTCAGCACTGTTTGCCTTAAACCTGTCTTGGCAATATCAATGCTGAAACTCAATGATCAGGACATAGGATTATAATACAGCTAACTTTATTTAATTATGATGTTCTGAAATCAAGTTGGAAATGTGATATAACAACAAAGATGGTGATCCTGGTGGTTCCCCAATCAAGGAAAAGTTTGGTGGTCTACTAATAGAGCACCTTTCTAGGGCCTCCTGACAATGACTGCTGAGTCTCAGATGCCATTGCCCAGAGATACATTTGTCTCAACACAGGTATCCAACAACTTTCAACCTATTATCTGTGATTTTTGACTAGGAACTGGCAGGTTTACAGCTCTACTCCTGATGCCCGTTCTTCATTGCCACAGTGACAAATGAGCCCTGGTCGAAAGCTGTGCATGACTTTCTTTAATGTGAGAACCTTGAGGGTTCTGTCATTGTCCGTATCATCTTGACCAATTAATGGGTGATGTGTCGAGCCCATGCTGACCCAGATCACCTTGCTGCTATTTTTTTCTTTCAACTGCACAGCTGGTAAAATGCAGTCTTCCTTTGTCTGTTCTGCCGTTTGAGGTTTTTTTGAACTGTATTTTCTTCCAACCAAAAGTGACCCTTCTAGGAACAAGGAGCTTCTAACGGCATTGATCAGCACATTTTCAGAATGCACAAGCCTTCCCACCATATCAAGACCTGTGCACTCCACCAATCCCTTGGGCATTACAGTGAAGAACTCCTTGTCCTCTGTACATTACCACCTTGGTGTAGTGGAGAGACATTACCAAAATGATAGTATTTTCAGGAGTATTGAACTCTTCTAGGATTGCATATTGCATTAGTTTATAATATAATTTTACTTTTGATTTAATAAACAATTTGCAAAGGAAATACTGCAAGAAGGAGTAATTGGATGATACTGAATTGAATTGATTAAATAAAAGATCAGTCCATGCAACTTAATTATAGATGACAAGTTGTTCAATACAGACTTATAGAAATATATAGACTTACAAACAGCACTTTCTTTCACATGGATGTAAAAAATTACCTGTGTGGAGTTCATAGAGGTGGAGCCAGGAGGAGGATTCCAAGTCCATAATGGACTCTGTGTAATTTTAGATCCTTGAATTACAACAGCCAGAAAATTAGAAGGCATCTCTTCTTGTTTATCTGTTTCGTATGGGTTGCACACAGGCAATCACTTACACTCTAGGTCAAAAGAGAAAATATTCCCATTCATGTCTCAGTTGAATTCACCAGTTGTGGAGCTCCTAATTGATGTGAATGTTAAACGATTTGCCGTGTGTCCAACTATGAGTAATTTCCTCTCTATTCCTTTCATGGACAGTGTTGGACTGAATTGCATTGCAAAAATTAGTCAAAATTTGAAGGAGAACAAATGTTTGTTAAAATTGTTGAATAACATAAACAGAACATATATATTTGTTATAATATCCTTTAGATAAATGTCAGCATTTAAAATCCAGTAACAATATTGTTTGTAGCTCTCAGTGGACGAAACACAAAGAGGGATGGAGCTCAGCTCGGTTCAGTAATCATCCACACAGTATGCATCTTCTAAACTGCAGCCTCTGGCATCAACTGTTTATATGCATGATATGTGTCCAGCACAGTAATGACATGGAAAAGAAAGATTAGCATACTGAAAGCACCCATTGTTAAATGTTCTGCAAATACAGTTGTCCTTCACTATACCATGTTCTGAAGCATTACCAAGTGCAATATAATAAATGTCCTATAGGCTATCATCAGCAAAGGAATATAAAGCACCCTTCCCACAGAATACCTTAGAGTGCCTTACCACAGAGTGCCTTAGATATGATTTCTCCCGCAGCAATGGTCTAATAATAATCCAACAAAGAATTTAGAAGAAACTACTATGAAAATGTGTAGAATGTGCACTCACTACCCTAGGGTGAGGTTGAGGTGAATGGCGCAGAATAATTTAAGAGGGTTCTAGATAAATACATAAAGGGGAAAGAAATAGGAGGCTATAGTGGTGATGTTTAATGATATAGAATGGGAAGGAGACTGACGTTGACCATAAATATTAGGAAGCTCCTGTTGAGCTAAATGCACAGTTTTTGTGCTGTACAAATGAATAGGGAGCAAGAAAAGGCCATTCAGCCCCCTAAGCATGCTCCACTATTTAATGAGATCATGGCTGATCTGATAGTAACCTCAAATCTGCATCCTGCCTACTCCCAATAACCTATTGCCTCCTTGGTTTCCAAGAATCTATCCACCTCAACCTTAAAATTATTCAAGGACTCTGCTTCCACTACATTCTCAGATAGAGAACTCAAAAAACTTACAACCCTATGAGAGAAAAATAAAATCACCTCATCTCTGTTTTGATTGGTGGCCCTTATCTTTAAACAGTGACCCAGGTTCTAGAATCTCCCGCAAGAGGAAATATCTTTTCCACATCCACTCTATCAAGACCCCTCAGGAACTTTTCTAAACTCCAACACATATAATCCTAGCCTGTCTTTTCCACCCATTCCAGATAATAGTCTGATAAAGTTTCTCTGAACTGCTTCCAATTTACATCCTTCTTTAACTAAGGTGATTAATATTGTAGACAATTCTCCAAGTGTAGTCACACTTGTAGTGCCCAGTATGAAGCACAACCTGCTACTTCAGTATTCAATTATCCTCGCAATAAATGATAACAATCTATTAGTCTAATTACTTTTTGTATCTCCGTACTGGCCTTTTATGATCCATGCATTTGGACAGCCATGTCCCTCAGCACCTTAGAGCTCAGCAATCTCTTCCCATTTAGATGATAAGCATATTTTTTATTCTTTCTACCAAAGTGGACAATTTCACATTTTCCCCATTATAATCCATTTGGCAGATCTTTTCCCACTCACTTAATCTATGTATTTGTATTTATAGTCTCCTTGTTTCCACTTCACAACTTACTTTCTTAATTATCTTTACGTTATTAACAAATTTGGCAACCATCCCTTCAATCTCTTCATTCAAATCATTTATATGAATTGTAAACAGTTAAGATTCCAACACTGATCCATTTGGCACACCATTTGTCACATTTTGCCAACCTGATTAAGACCCATTTATGCCTACTCCCTGCTTCCTGTTAGCTAGACAAGATTCTAGTCATGCCAACATGTTACTCCTTCTATCATGCACTTTTGTTTTCCACAATAACCTTTGATGTAATACTTTACCGAATGTCTTCTGGAAATCTAAGTTTTAGGTATATTTATTAACGTCACAAGTAGGCTTATATAAACAGTGCAATGAAGTTACTGTGAAAATCCTGTAGTCACCACACTTTGGTACCTATTTGGGTACACTGAAGGAGAATTTAGCATGGCCAATGCATCTAAATCAATAAGTATATCTACCAGTGCCCCTTCATCTATAGCACCTGCTGCTTTATCAAAGAACTCCCATAAGTTGATTAAACACCATTTCTATTTTACAAAATGATTCTACATGATTATCTTAAACTTATCTAAGATTCCTGCTATAACTTCTTAATAATAGCTGCTAACATTTTTCTGTGATAAATGTTAAGCTAAGCGACCTGTAGTTTCCCACTTTCTGTTTGAATAAAGGAGTTACATTTGCTATCTTCCAATCTAATGTGACCTTCACTGAACCTTGAGAGTTTTGGAAGATTAAAACCAATGTATCTACTATCTCACTAGACACTTCTTATAACACTTTCGGAGGATGTCCACCAGGATCCTGTTCTTGTCAGTCTGCAGTACATTCTAGTACTTCTTATGTAATGCTCCAAATAGAGATTTTTTTATCTTTCCTATAAATCTTTCTGATTACCAATGGAGTTTGCAATCACTCTGGAATATTTTCTGTGGGATTACAATGGGAATCTTTTGGAACAGTTAGACAACTATACCCTCTTAGTTCTACTTCAATTCCAAGAGCAGCATGAAATATTCCTACTTTAAATGGAAATTAATCTAAACTGTTTATTGATCTTAAATGGTGAACTTTTGTTGTCTGGGTCTCAGAAGATCTGCAAGTTGTGCAAGTGGATTTGGCTATTTTAATCTGAGGTCACTGCCACCCTTGGACACTGTTTCAAAATTTATTTTGGACTGCAGCAAGTGACTCAACCATCATGGAGTAGATGCCTTTCTTTAATGTTCATGGAGTCATAGATTCGTATAGTGCAGAAAAGGCCCATCAGCCCATTGAGTCTGCACTAACAATAATTACCATTAAAGTTGCGCTAATCCTGTTTACCAGCACTTGTCCCATATCCTTGAATGTTACGTTTCAAATGCTCATTCAAATACTTTTTAAAGACTGTAATGTTTCTGGCCTTCACACCCTTCTAACACAGCACATTTCAGGTTCTCACCCCCTGATTAATGAAAAGAATTTTTTTCTCAAATCCCTCTGAATCTCCTGCATCTCACCTTAAATCTATGCCCCTTCATGATTGACCCTTGAATCAAGGGAAACAGCTGCTTCCTATTCACCCTACCATACCCCTCCTAATCTTATATACCTTAATCATGACCTGCCTTCCAGCAGCCTTCTCTGCTCTAATTTAATTAGATTTATAAGGTACGGCCTCCCTCTGACGAAGCCATGCTGATTAACCCTAATTAACCAATGCCTTCTCAAGTAGAGATGAACTCTCTCCTTCAGAATTTTCTGTAAAGTCTCACATTTCAATCACTATATAGTAAATTGAGTTTGTGAACACAACTCCCACTCACTTGATGAAGAAGCAGCACTCCAAAAGCTTGTGGCTAGTGCTACCAAATGAACCTGTTGGACTTTAATCGGTTGTTGTGAGATTCCTTACTGTGATTTCCTCTTTGGACAGAGAGGAAATAAACTTATAAAGTGAGGGAGTAAACAAGTAAACTTGTCCCTGGGATTTAGATCAAGGTCATGATGAGATCACATTAACAGGCAGAGCATCCTTTTCATTGCATTTCAGACAGAACAGGATTTCAATAATTTTGATCTTTGTATCAGTCATTTGTCATGGATGTACTTTACAATTGCAACATCATTAACAATTGGAACTACACATGCTGGTATTAAGATATAACACAATAAATAATTTTTTAAACAAATGATCTCACAATGACGCATTTAAGTGCAGGTTGCAGTAATGTGTTGATGCTAATTATAGCTGGCCCAAATTTCCTGCCGCATTTAATTAAGCACAGCAGTCTTCTCTGACCTGATAAATGCATAATCTAAGTGGAAAGCACATTGTGTTACCAATAATTGTATATTCTGAAATACACTGATTAAAATATTTACCTGTTTAGATTCCCAATGAGTTATAGAATTAGAAATTGAAATGAGCAATGTGACAAATTATTAAAAGGTAGTAATTTAGCAATTAAGGGACTGTGACGAAAGCAGTCCCTGTAGTTAAAAATTATGTAAATATCACTGAAGTGTGAATAAATGTTAATTTAATCTACGGTTTGTTAATTCGCATTTGTGATTTAGAACGCTGTACTGTACATTTTAATTAATGTATAGTACTCATGAGAAAGTTTATCTGATTTTTAATCTGGTACAGTGGAGAGCAGTAAAAATGCTGCAACAATTTAAAATGGTTTACCATAACCCAGGGAGAATAGGTTCCATACAAGACTGAATTACCATATCACTGCACTTATAAATATACTTGGAGAGAGATTCTCGCATATTGTTGCACTTGTTGAAATTCAAGGATGATGATGGTAGAATTCACAATGAGGCAAGAGGGAAGGTCAAGAGTTCAGATCAGGTTAAAGAAGATAAAATTATTTTTATTTGGCTTTGGGGAACTCGGGGACTACTCAGATATAAAAGTTAATTCTTCTGAATGTCATTATCATTCACTATTGGATCATGAGGTCCCAATGTGGGCTTATGCCAGCATTTTTTTTTATTCATTCATGAGGCATGGGCTTCATTTGCTTGACTAGCATTGATTGTCTGTCCCAAATTGCCTTTGGGATGAACTGCCTTCTTAAACATCTGCATTTAATATGGTATCGTTACACCCACCGTACTATTTGGGAGGGAATTCCAAGATTTTGATCCAGCAACAATGAAGAACAGTAATATATTTTCAAGGCAGATAAATCCCTGGGACCTAATGAAGTGTATTCCAGGAAGTTGTAGGAGACTAGGGAGGATATTGCTGATCCCCTAGCAGAGATAGTTGAATCATCAATAGCCAAAGGTGGAGTGCCTGAAGGTTGGAGGGTAGCAAATGTTGTGCCTGTGTTTAAGAAGGGCTGTAGGGAAAAGCCTGGAACTACAGGCAGTGAAGCTCACATCTGTAGTGGGTAAGTTGTCAGAACGTATTTTGAGAGACAGGATTTAGAGATGCAAGGACAGATTAGGGCAGTCAGCATGGCTTTTGGAGAAAAAAATCATGTCTCACATTTTTGATTGAGTTTTATGAAGAGATAACCAAGAAGGTAGATGAGAGCAATGCAGTTAATGTTGTCTACATGAACTTTAACAAGGTCTTTGACAAAGCACCGCATGGTAGGTTGTTGCATAAGGTTAAATCTCACGGGATCCATGGTGAAGTAACCAAATGGACACAAAATTGGCTTCTTGACAGACAACAGAGGGTGATTGTAGAGGGTTGTTTTTCAAATTGGAGGCTGTGACCAGCAGTGTGTTTCAGGGATTGGCACTGGGTGCACTGTTATTTGTCATTTATATTAAAATTTTGGATGAGAATTTAGGTATAGTTAGTAAGTTTGCAGATGACACCAAGATTGGTGGCATAATAGACAGTGAAAAAGGTTATCTTGCACTGCAACGGATCTTGATCAATTGGGCCAGTGGGCTGACAAATGGTAGATGGAGTTTAATTTAGATAAATGTGAAAGTGATACATTTTAGCAGATCGAACAAGAGCAGGACTTACTAAGTTAATTATAGGGTATTGGGGGGGTTATAGAACAAAGAGATCTAGAGATACAGGCTCATGGCTCCTTAAAAGTGGAGTCACTGATGGACAGAATGGTGAAGAAGTGTAGTTGGGACATCTTGTTGAAGTTGTACAAGATATTGGGAAGGCCACACCTGGAATACTATGTACAGTTCTAGTCACCCTATTATGGAAAGGATATTTTTATACTTGAAAGCGTGCAGAAAAAATTTACTAGGATGCTACTGGGCCTTGATGGTTTTGAGTTATAAGGAGAGGCTGGATAGACTGGGACTTTTTTCTCTGGCGTATAAGAGGCTTAGGGGTGATGTTTTATAAGTTCATAAAATAATGAAGGGCATTAATCCCCCATATAGTCAATACCTTTTCCCAAAAGATAGGGGAATTTAAAACTAGAGGGTGAAGGCTTAAAGTGAGAGGAGAGAAATACAAAAGCATCCAGAGGGGCAATTTTAGTAGGAGATGTCAGTAAAATTTTGTGTTTTAAAAAGCATTTAGACAGTTACATGGGTAAGATGGATATAGACAGATGTAGGCCAAACACGGGCAATTGAGACTAGTTTAGGAGTTAATAAAAGGGATGGCATTGGCAAGTTGGGCTGAACGGCCTGTTTCCATGCTGTAACCCTCCATGACTATGACTCTAAGTCAGGACGCTGAGTGATTTAGAACATAGAACATTACAGCGCAGAACAGGCCCTTCGGCCTTCGATGTTGCGCCGACCAATTAGGAACAAGCAGTGATCCTCTAACCTAAACCATTCCCCTTTCATCCATAAACTTATCTACTAACCTCTTAAATGCCACCAAACTTGGCGCATCTACAACTGACGCAGGCAAGGCATTCCATACCCTTACCACCATCTGGGTAAAGAACCTACCTCTGACATCTGTCCTAAAACCACCACCCCTTAATTTAAAGCTATGTCCCCTCGTGCTAGCTTTCTCCATCCTAGGAAAAAGGCTAGGAAATTTGGTGGGAAAATTTAAAGAGGAGGTGCTCCATGTGTCTGCTGACCTTATCCTTCTAGATGGTAGAGATTGTGGGTTTGGGAAAAGATGCCTAAGCAACCTTGTTGTGTTCCTGCTGTGCATCTTGTAGATGGTACACAGGGCACCCACTGTGCATTGGCGGTAGAGGGAGTGATTGTTTGTGGAATGGATGACAGTTAAGCACGCTGCTTTGCCTTGGGTGGTGTCAAGCTTCCTGAGTGTTGTTGGAGCTGCACTCATCCAGGCAAGTGGAGAATATTTCATCACATTTCTGACTTGTGCCTTGTAGATGGCAAATAAGCTTTGGGGAATCAAGAGATGAGTTACTCACTGCAGAACTCCTGGCATCTGACCAGCTCTGGTATTTCTATAGGTAGTCCAGTTCAGTTTCTGGCTATTGGTAACCCCCAGCATGTTGATAGTGGGGGATTCGGATGAAAAGAAGGAGCTACTCCTTTGGATGAAGTTTCCTTTGGGTTTACCAATAAAACAGAAACTAGGTTAGTCAGGATTTGTCCTGAATTATGCTTCCCTCTGCTGTTGATCAACTTACGCTTCTGGCATTCTAGCAATTTTTTCTGGGCGATCCGTTTAAAGAGCATTCATTTGTTCACAAAACTTAATAAATAACAACAGCTTTATTTATTAGGCCTTAAAACTATTCAACTAATTGCTTTTCTTCCCTAGCCAATTGTTATCATCATATGTACAACAGCAACAATTTCTATTTATAAAGCACCATTGACATAATAAATTATCCCGAGATCCTTCAGAGTGCTGTAAAGCAAAATATGATACGGAGCCACATAACAATATTAAGCCAGATGACCAAATGCATGTTAAAAGGAATGTGTTTTAAGGAGTGTATTAGAGGAGGAAAACAAAGTACAAAGACAGAGAACTATAGGAGAGCATTCCAGAGCTTGTGTTTGGGCTTAAGAAGCTGAAGGCACTGTCTGCAGTTTTGGAGTGACTAAAACTGGAGATACAAAAGATCCAGAATGAGATAAGCACAGTAGAGTTGTGGGACTAGCTAGAGAAATTAAAGAGATAGGGAGGTGAAAGACCATGGAGGGATTTTGAAACAAGAATGGGAAATTTAGAATCAAGATATTGCATGACCAGGAATGAATGTAGATCCATGAGCGCAAGAATGATTGATAAAAGGGAATCGATGCAAATTCCATAGGTGGAAATGGATTTCCTTATTTAAGGAGGGTACATTTGGTTGGAAGCTTATTTCAGGGTCAATTATGATGCATGGTTCAGCCTCAGACAGTTTCCAGGGTGAAGGATGGAATTAATACCTAGAGACAGATTTTGCAAAGAAGAACAAAGTAAATGGCTTCAGCCTTTCCCATATTTAATTGGAGAAGATTGTTATGCACCCAGTACTGCATGATAGATAAGAAATAGGTAATTCAGTAAATATGGAAGAAGTGAGAGGAATGGCGATGCGGTAGAGTTAGGTGTCATCAGCCTACATGTGGAAACAAATAGTCTTTCTGAATGACTACTTCAAAAAGGACAGCAGGTAAATGAGAAAGAGTGGAAAAATGATGAATTTCAGGGACACCATAACTAATGTTGCAGGAGCAGGATGAGAAAATGATATTTTGGTGACATTGAGATTGATAAGAATGGGACTAGATGTGTTTAATCCCAATCAACTGGATATCAGTGGAGAGGCTTTTGAGGATGACAGTGTTGCCAACCACATCACAGGTCAAGATGGATAAGGGTGGATTGCTTATCTTGTCAAGGTCACACAAGATGTTGTGTGGGATTCTCCCAGCCCGCTGTGCTGCTCGATAATGCAGTGGGTTGGGAGAAATCAGCGGCATTCATTTTGTAGGATACACATTGGGTGCCAGGGCCTCCACGCATCTCCCAGGCTTGACCATAATTAGCTGGAAATCTGCATTGAAATGAGCATGTCAGTATGATTAGCTAGCCCAGGATGGTATTCTTTGGGTCCGTTAGTGTCTCCATTCAACGTTTCAAATTTACAGTAAAAAAAGAGAAGAGAAAGACTTTGTAACCAAGCTACCACACTGAGAAAGGAAGGGCAGGTGGGTGAAAACTTTCACAGGGCACTTTGCGGTTGTGGCTGAACAGAGGCTTGGTTGGCCTTTTTCAGTAAGCATCAATAAGGTCCTTATTTCCTTCATTTGGCAATCTGTAGGTGGATCATTCTGCAGCCCTAACCCTCCTGCCTTCATAAATGTGGGGGCAATTCTCCCAAAAGCACTGAATTGGTGAGAAAACTCTTCTAGATCATGACTGATCTCTCAGTTCAACTTCACACTTGAATCTCCCCATTCTGCAGAAATCTCAGTCGTGAATCTTACTAAAAATGCAGGGAGTGGGGTTTATTCACACCAGAGTCTGACAGTTCTGCAACGCTGCAGATGCATAATGGGTCAGACTGTCCATTTGGTGGCCAGCCCAGAACTCCTGCAGTGCTACCCCTCCAACTCTCCCCAGAACCCAATCGCAATGAATGGGAATTAGTGCAAGTTCCAGAGGTGGAAATGGATTTCCTTATTTATGATGGGTACGTATGATTAGAAATTTATCTCGGGGTCAACTATGATGCATGGTTCAGTCTCAAACAGTTTCCAGGGTGAGGGATAGATAAATAGTTAGATTTTGTAATGAAGAACAAAGTAAATGACTTCAATTTTTCCAATATTTAAGTGGACAAAATTGCTGTTCACCCAATATTGGACAATAGACAACAATCCCCGGCCAGACCTGACTCCCCCCACAGTCCTGAGTGCCCTGATATTCAGCCCAGCAAACAGCAACCCCCCCCCCCCACCTCCCCCAGCAGTGACGATCCCCCCACCCCCTTACTCTGGTAGAACTAGACGCAGGTCGATGCACAAATTTCACATCTGCCCCCTCCCTTTTCTGCCTTCAGCTGGGGGCAAAAACCGCCCTTGGTGTTGCAGGAAAGATGGACATGGATTTGGGACGAGGCAACAGCAAGATCAATAACTTTAGAGCAAAAACTGAAGTTGGAAATTGGATAATGTTTCTGGAGAAAATACACTTAGACTCTCAAACATGACAAGAACATTCCCCTGGCATAGCAATTCATAAGTCTGTTATAACAAGCCTTTTTAATTACAGTTGTTATGTTACATGCTTTTGTACACAGTTGGAAACATATTATCATATGAGAAACAAGAGTTGCTACAACTGGGCACTCATTAATAACATGAACCTAAATTGCATGGTGTTGTTGCTATTTAGCAGTACCTCAGTAAATGGGCTTATTTTCATTCTTTATTCAGCGATGATGGGGGCAATTCTCCCCAAAAAAGACTCTGTTAAATTCACGTAAAAACTGGAGTAAATCATGCCGATATATTCAGCAGGAGTTTGAAAATGAATCTCCCACACTATGTGCACTGCAGAGGGCACCAAGTGAATCTCACAGAAAATCTGTGAGCAGAGTCTATTCCTGCTGACGAGGCTGAAATCAGCAGGCCAAACGGGCTCCGCACATGTCCCAATCCCTTGGAGATTGGTAAACAGCTCTCCACAGCATAGAAACTGCTGGCGTCAACTCCTCACAGCCTTTGCTAGTCTTCCCAAATAGAAGAACATCACTGGTCTCCCCATCCCCCACTGACCCAAACATCACTAGTCTCCTGACCTCCACATCCCCCACTGACCTGGAGAGCGGTGGCCTTGTAGCCTCCCATCCCCCACACCATCCCTCTTCACTCAGAGTTCTATGCTGCAATGCAGACCCCTATCTGCAAGCATTCCCTCTCGTTAAGTGAGGGCCTTGAGCATCATCCCCCTTGGACTCAGTACTTTGTTGAATTCACCCAGTTAGCATCTTTGGAGATGGCTCATCCTCAGTAAAAACTGGTTGCCTGTACATTGTTCATCATGAAATCTATCTAACAGGCCCATGACTGCTCTCCAAACTGACTGCAACTAGACTCCCTTAACAAGCCAGAGCTGTATATAAGCTGCAATAATGGACACACAGCCATCACACCAGGAGAATGGCCCCCAACAAATGTGGTCCCAGATTTTCTGAGAGTGACCGGGCAACCCTATTGGATGCAGTGAACAAAGAACAAAGAACAAACAGCACAGAAAACAGGCCCTTTGACCAAATGAGCCTACGCCGCCATTTTATCATTCCCACTTCCACCCATGACCTTGTCTATGTTTACAGAAATCTGCATTGGAGCCAATTTGGGGAGAGAATTTAGGGACAATTGTTTCGCCAATCAGCCTAAGAGCACATCTTTGGTATGGGGGAGGAAACCAGAGCACCCGGAGAAAACCCACGCAAGCACAGGGAGAATGCACAAACTCCCACAGATACCAGCCCAAATCACTGTATCTGCACAGCAACAGTGGTAGTCACTGAGCTGTCGTGTTACCCATCAACTGGTCCAGTTTAAGCGTACACTAACGACATGAAGCAATAGGCTATTCTCGAAAAATCCAAGAGCAGCCCTCTCATGACCCATCACGTGTATGCCCTTCTTGGCCAACAAAGCAGACCAAAATACCTGTAGGATAAAAGAGAAATACATCAACAATATGCACAACTCATGCAATTCCCAGGAACGTCCCAAGGCTCATGATCCCTATTTAAATCAGTCTACTATATCCCTCCATCCCTATTCCACTCATGTGCCTATCTAAGTATTTCTTAGGTTTCCAGCATGCCTGCCTCCACCATCTTACTTAGAACATAGAACATAGAACATTACAGCACAGAACAGGCCCTTCGGCCTTCGATGTTGTGCCGACCAAAATAAAAAGCAATGCCCCTCCAAACTAAACCATTCCCTTCTCTTCCATATACTTATCAATTAACCTCTTAAACGCCACCAAACTTGGCGCATCTACAACAGCTGCAGGCAGGGCATTCCACTCCCTAATCACTCTTTGAGTAAAGAACCTACCTCTGATATCCGTCCTATAACTCATACCCCTTAATTTAAAGCTGTGTCCCCTCGTGCTAGCTTTCTCCATCCTAGGAAAAAGGCTATCACTGTCCACCCTATCTAAACCTCTAATCATCTTATATGCTTCAATAAGATCCCCTCTTAGCCGCCTCCTTTCTAACGAAAACAACCTCAAATCCTTCAACCTCTCTTCATAGGACCTGCCCTCCATACCAGGCAACATCCTGGTAAACCTCCTCTGTACCCTCTCCAATGCCTCCACATCTTTCTTATAATGTGGGGACCAGAACTGCACACAATACTCCAAGTGCGGCCGCACTAGAGTTTTGTACAGTTGCAACATGATGCTGCGGCTCCTAAATTCAATCCCCCTACCAATAAAAGCTAAGACTCCATATGCCTTCTTAACAACTTTATCCACTTGACTGCCTACTTTCAGGGATCTATTGACACATACACCAAGATCCTTCTGTTCCTCAACACTATTAAGAGCCCTACCATTAGCCCTATACTCTACACATTTATTGTTCCTGCCAAAGTGCATTACCTCACACTTTTCCACATTAAACTCCATTTGCCACCTCTCGGCCCAGCTCTGCAACTTGTCCAAGTCACTCTGTAAACTATAACACCCCTCTTCACTATCTACCACTCCACCGACTTTAGTGTCATCTGCAAATTTACTGATCCATCCCTCAATACCCTCATCCAGATCATTTATAAAAATTACAAACAGCAGGGGCCCCAAAACAGACCCTGAGGCACACCACTCGTCACCGAACTCCACGATGAATATCTCCCATCAACCACCACCCTCTGTCTTCTATCTGCCAGCCAATTCCTAATCCAATTAGCTAAATCACCCTCTATTCCACACATCTGCATTTTCTGTAGAAGTCTTCCATGGGCCACCTTATCAAACGCCTTACTAAAGTCCATAAACTTTATGCACTTATCAAGTCCATGCACTTAACAGTGCATTCCATACCCCCACAACTCTCTCTTGAAAAACCTCCCTCTAACATCCAAATTATACCTCGTCCCTCTCACCCTAAGCCCATGGCCCCTTGTGATATTTGATTCCAACCCAGAAAAAAACTTACCACTGTTTATCCTATCTATACCTTTATAACCTTGTACACCTCTAATAGATCTTCTCTCAGTTTCCGTCTTTCTAACGAAAACAGCCCCAATTTACCTAACCTTTCCTTGTAACCCAGTCCTTCCATACCAGTCAGCATCCTGGCAAACCTCCTCTGCACTCTCTCCAGGACTCCACATCCGGTTGTAAGGTGACCAGAACTGGACGCAGTATTCTCAATAAGGTCTAACCAATGTTTTATACAACTGCAGTGGAGGAGAGGCGCCAGCTTCTGTACCCCACTCAGGGCCATCGTCCAACAGGTAGCGCAGCAAGCACATTATGGGAGATAGTGGCATCTGCTGTGAACGCCAGGATTCTGACCCCTTGTCTGGAGAACAGTACTGCAAGAAAATTAACGGCTTTCTTCAAGCAGCAACAGCGAGTGTGCATCCCATTCTGAAACCTCTACATATGCTGTGTTTACAATATCAAACCATCCCTAGTTATGTCAAGGGCAGCCACTAACTGCACCCACCTCTATCCATCGTTACCCAGTATTGCTTCCAGCCCCTATGGCACCCTCCAATCTGGTCCCTGAATTGGGGACACATTTTCTCGAAACGGCCAACATGAGCTCCCCAACCCTGACACACATTGCATCCCAGGCTCTTCTATACATCATGCTTTCCATTCCCTTCATATCCCCTCAGGGAAAGAAAACACACGTAACCACCGTGAGAGGGAAAAGACTGGTAGGGGTGTTTCTGAGCTGCGGCTGCTGACCAATTGTGAGCAGCAAGCCCTGGAGCTGGCAGTGGGGGAGACGTGCCTTGAATGGTGACTGACAGCCAGGTCAGTGTTCAGCATACAAGCGGGCATGAGCTCAGTATCATCCACAACTTGGCCAGGGCCCTGCAGGTCTCAGCCCTCTAGAGGATGCCAGCTAAGGGCATTACAGGCAACGGGACACAGATCGACTGCCAGCCCAGGCCCATTAACCTATTGTGATGTTTTTCGAAGTCAAGCTTTTCAAAAAGTTCAGGGATGTCCAACCACCTCAGAGCACAGACGTCATAGACACTCCCTGGTGACCTGCACAGATCTGCTTGATGTTCGTCTGATGGTCACATACAATTTGAACACTCAGGGAGTGAATCCTTCCTGTTAATGAAAGGTTGCTCCTCACCTTGCAAGGACCACAGGATGATGTGTGTCCCATCCAGTACCCCCTGAACATGGGGGCATCCCGGCAATGGTGGCGAAGCCTGCAGCCTAGGTCTCCTGCTGATCCTGTCCAGTATTAAAATTGATGTAATGTCCTGCATACAAGGCATCTGTGACCTGGCAAACGCATCTATGGATTGAGGCCTGCAAGATTCTACAGAGATCTCTACTAGGGCCTGAAACAACCCTGTTGCATTGATGTTAAGTGCCACCATCACCTTAACTTCTACTGGGAGTGGGTGGCCTTCCCTCCGCTGAGGTCCAGGTGCGTGAGTACCTCACACAAGTGCTCGACTGTGTCTTGGTTAGTCTGAGCCGACAACAGTGTTTGGCCTCTGATAGGTCATCAACTGACCTCTTGGTCCAGTATCACTTTGCCTCTGCATCCTTCTTCTCCTGGCCCACCCTTTCAGAACATTGTTCTCCCACTTCACGAGCATCACAGAAGGCCCCTACTCACCTTCCTGAGGGAATGCCATTAGCTGCTCCTCGAGTGGCCTCCCTACGCTGTCCACTTTCTGAGACACCTCACCGTCCTCAGCCACCACCCTGTAGCCATCTGTAGATCAATAAGACCGAAATCCTGTCTTATAAGACCGAAATTCTGCACAGTGGGGGTTAGAGAGAAAGAGATTGGTAGATTCATGCCATTGCTTGTATCTACTAGAGTACCACCATTCCCCCATCCTGCCCAATCCTTCACTGGGTCTAGTACTGCCACTTGTCAATGCTGGCAACACAACACCATCTGTGGTGCCATGCGTCGCTTAATTAGGTTGCTAGCCATTAGCATCGTGAACATGGCAGGGAGGGAGGGCATACAGGTTGGTGTGTGGGTGTGGTGTGTGGGTGTGATTACTGAGCTCTTTTGAGCGATTGTCGTGAATGCAACTACAGCATTGCCTTCCAGGGTTGTGTTGCAGGTCAGGGGCACGGGACAGGGACAAACTCCTAATTATCACAAGATGGGCTTCCATTCATTTTAGAGTATATGCAGTGTGATTTCTGTGTTAATCTGAACACCCCTGCTTGGAGCACTTGCTACTTGAACTGATCAGCCCTCAAACTGCACATAGTGCACTTCCCCCCCATTCCCCGAAACCCCAGCACTTAGTCCAGTCCCTTGCCACACCCCACAGCAGAACAATGGAACAGCCCAGAGGCTGTGGATAGCAGCCTGACCAGCACTCATAAAGGACCCTATCCCAACCCACAGAGATGACATGGAACATCTCTAGGTATACCCCACACCAAGCAGAAATTTCCCTGGCCCTGCCTCCAACCTCCCTGCAGTTTGGGGGCTGCAGCCTCATAAAACTTACCTCCTTATTCTCACCAGGTCTTGATTTTTATATAGCATTTATAAACCCCACCAGTGTGACGTCATGCCAGAGAGAGGGGAAATGCTAGCAAGGGTGGAGGTTCTAGTTGCAGACCTGCTAATGACATGCCAAGATATGTTAATGAATGCAAATTGCCATGACGCTGATTTTCAGCATGGATCTGTCGACGCTACAGAATCAGCGCAGCAAGGTGGGAGAATCACCCCCACTATTCCACTCCCACTTGGCACAGTATCATTAAACTTTGGTTTATGTTTTCTCCAAACTTTTCAATGGACATACATTGAATACATAAAACTATCATTGCTCAATGGCACAAATCTCATTATTATATACATTTGGCAGCAGGTTTTTGCTGCTTTACAAATTGCAATGTATTGTTTCAAACTGCATTGGTTGACCTTCTAGTGAGAGTTTACAGGATTTTTTTTCATCATTTTGATTTAGCGTTTGTTCTTTGGGATTGTACCTTTCAAATTTTCTCCGTAAGGATTTCAGCTCAACAGCTAATACCCAGTTGTGTGGTCAACGGTGCTATCATTTTATTGAGCTGCTGTTATGAACAGTTTATAGGAAGCACTTCATCTTTTAATACATTAATAATCCATAGTTTGAGGTTCATAATGGTGATGAAACTGTAAGTGTACTCCGTTATTACTGAGTAAAAATGAAAGCAATCTCTGGTGTTCACACATCAATTTATTTAGTTTTGAATTAAGCCTTTTATTCCAACTTAACTTCTCTGCCGTTAACGTTAGACTCACATTGCCTAACGTACTATTATTTTGGTGGTGGCATGGTGGCGTAATGGTTAGTGCTGCTGCCTCACACTGCCAGAGATCCAGATTTGATTCCTGTCTGTGTGGAGTTTGTACATTCTCCCCATGTCTGTGTGGGTTTCCTTCAGGTGCTCCAGTTTCCTCCCATGGTGCAAAGATGTGTGGGTTGGATGGATTGGCCATGCTAAATTTTCCCGTAGTTTCAGGAGTACTAGCTAGAGTAAATGTGTGGGGATAGGATCTGAGTGGGATTGTGATTAGTGCAGACTTGATGAGCTGAATGGCCTCCTTCTGTACTGCAGGATTCTATAACTCTATGATGGGGCAACACAATTAAATAATTGGAAAAGAAAATAGGGCAGCATACAAAATAGGTGGCCAATCCAACCTCACCTGGCATTGCAATTATTCAAGATGGTACTGGAGCAAGATGACTTCTTGCAATTTGTGCACAGTATACACTCTAATTGTATCTTTTACTCTCATTCTATACTTATAAAACTGTATTCTTACTCGTTTAAACTCTCTAACAATGCTATGACTGTAGCATTGCATTCTGTACCTTCTCCTTCTCTGTGTATAGTATGCTTTGTCTGTATAACGCACAAGAAACAATACTTTTCACTGTGTACTAATACATTTGGTAATAATAAATCAAATCAAATCGAATGACTCTGCAAAAGTGTATGGGTCCTGAAGTGGGATTTGATCCCTCAACTTCCTGATAGGGAGTATAACATTGGCAAATGTGAGGTTATCCACTTTGGAAGGAATAATAATAAAATGGACTATTATTTAAATGGTGATAAATTACAATATGCTACGGTGCAAAGGTGCATGAATCGCAAAAAGCCAGTCTGCAGGGTGCAACAGATGATCAAGAAGCGAATGGAATGTTGGCCTTTATAGTGAGGGGGATAGAATATAAAAGCAGGAAGGTGTTGTTACAATTGTACAGGGCACCGGTGAGGCCGCAGCTGGAGTACAGTCTGCAATTTTGGTCCCCTTAATTGTGAAAGAACATATTGGCCTTTAAGGGGGTGCAGAGAAAGTTCAGCAGATTGATACCGAAGATGAGGGGATTAGCTTATGAGGAGAGATTGAATAGATTGGGTCTATACTCATTGAAGTTTAGAAGGCTGAGTGATGATCTTATAGAGACATATAAGAAAATGAAAGGGCTAGATAGGGTGGAGGCAAAAAGATTCTTTCCACTTAGAAAGCAAACAAGATCTACAGGACACAGCCTCAAAATAAGGGGGAGTCAGTTTCAAATGAGTTGAGAAGAAACTTCTTCTCTCAAGGGGCAGTGAATTTCTGGAATTCTCTGCCCATTGAAGCAGTGGAGGCTACCTCATTGAATATCTTTAAGTCACAAGTAGATAGATTTCTGATCAATAAGGGAATTAAGGGTTATGGGGAGCAGGCAGGTAAGTGGAACTGGACCACTATAAAATCAGCCATGATCTTATTGAATGGCAGGGCAGGCTCAAGGGGCTAGGTGGCCTACTCCTGCTCCTATTTCTTATGTGGCCAAAGAGCTGAGGCAATCCCATCACACTGTGTTGCTGAATGAAATCAAAATGAAGACTAATATCTTGAAGTTGGAATCAGCCTGTTTAAAAATAACATTTGTTGTTGAGCTATTATGAAGTGAGGGAGTGTTGAGTGAGTGGATAAAATGCAATGTGTTGCATTGATGTTGTCACAAAAAAATCACAAATCAGAATTTTGAAGAATTATTTTATTTAGATGTGAATGTAATTATATAACTGTTCTTGTGTGTTTCATATTTGCATTTACATTTCTTGCAGTTGCTGGATAAGCGTCGAAACACATCTACTTTACATAGTACATGCTCCAATTGTTGCAGCTCTCTTGGTAAGGATTTCAGCTGAACAGCTAATGCCCAGTTATGTGGCCAAATGTGTTAGTATTTTACTGAGCTACTATTGTGAACAGTTTACAGGAAGCACTTCATCTTTTAACACCTTAGTAATCTATAGTTTGTGGTTCATGATGGTAGTGAAACTATCAGTGCATTCCAGAGTCAAAATGACAGCAGTCTCTGGTGTTCACATACAAGTTGTTGTCAAGGATATTCATGTTCCTCTGCAGAGTAGTCAATTGCAACCTTTGCTTCCCAGAATGAGTGATTTGACAAAAATTACGGTTTCTTACATATTATTTGCACTATAATTACCATTGAAATTGGCACGCTTTGTTGAATGAGATGCAACTGAGCTTTTAATGTTCTGTCATAACGACTGTTGAATAATCCCTCTGACTCTGAAAACTGTAATACCATGGATAGGATTCTCCAATCTCATCTGTGGCCACCCAGCTGCCAGTGAGAATGGAGAATTTGACACTCCAGCCAAAATTTCATTCGTTTCAGCAGTTAGGAAAATCCCAGCTGCAGATGAGGTTGAACGTTTCCGGCATGTATGTATGGGGAGTCATTTGGTCATAAGAACACTTAATGGTTCCATAATTTTAAGCATCATATTTTAAGTATATTTATGATATTTCAACCTCTACCTTAATCCCACGTGTGTGTCCAAGGTTTATTTCACTTCCTATAAAATGTCCTTAAATTTTAATCCTGAATCTTTACTTCCTGTTTTTCAATCTGTAAAAATTCTTTAGTCAGTCTGTCCAATCAGATTGCCTGTTACTTGCTTTGTTGCTATGTTCCATTTTAAACTGGGGTGATATCTTTGCCATCCACACCCACTCAATCCTGCCCACGTCGCCATCTCTGGTATAAATGTTCAGAACAGCCCACCCTCACTTGACTAGATTACTCACAGCCATCTAAAAGCCATCAAGCTCTTAAGGCAAATTCTCCGACCTCATTGGCAGTTGGAATTCTCCTGACCCGCTGCAGTGAGTGAATATTTGGCTAAGTGCCAGATTCTCCATCCTTGCTGGTAGTACAAGCAGAGCCTAAACAGCCGGAGAATTCCGGCCTTAATTGGATTGAGATGGACCTACTGCACCCACAATCTGGAAGGAAGTCCTACCTCCAAGAACTGATGGCCAATCAAGTGGCTTGGCAGCTGTCTGAACCCAGCAGATCCCCCAGACCTGTGGTCATTGCAGGAACTGCAGTAGTTCCACAAGGAGGCATGTAGCTCTTGAAAGTGGAATCTAAGGTAAGTCTGAGGTCTCGACACATTAACAGGCTATGGTGACTGTGATGAGGAGTTGAGGTGGACAGGGCAGTTTTTAGGCAAAACGCATTGGGGTATCCTCCAATGGGTAGTAAGTGTGGCACCCCATTGCCTATCCACCAGCCTGTCCAGTAAAACATGACGGACTGGATATTTGGCACTGGTCTCCCTCCCCAGTGGGTAATATTCCAGTGGAGGGAGGAAGCACTTATGCAGCAATTAATTGGCTGAATTGGGATCTGTACTAGAGTGGATCTTGCAACATTTCCCCACTTTGTATGAAATTAAATTTGGGAATTAGATAAGAAGCAGTTAGGTAGGGCCACAAATGGTGCCCTTGGTATGTTGCCCAATTTTACACTCCCTGCTTGTCATCCTGCTCTGGAGTCCCATAAAATCTAGCCCAAAATATGTCATCAGTTGCAAAGTTGTGTTCGAATGGAGGAAATCAGTATTGAAATTTCAAGGTCAATAGTCTTTCAACACTGACAACAAACTGCAGATCAGTATGTTATTGACATTGCTGTATCATTACATTAATAAAATAAGTCAATATTAATAGCTCCATAGTTGCTACAAGTAGATCTTGAGCCAGAGTTATGTAGTTTTTAAATTGTTTTTGGCCTTAAAAATCAATGTTGTGGTACATCACCAACCAAGTGCCAAGATGATCTGCTGCTAACTCTACTCAGGTAAAGAAGAGGTCTCTTCATTTAAGTACTAATTCTGGATATTTTTGCCACTAAGAGTGCATCTATGGCATTAAGTTGGCAAGACTTGACAAAGTTGTTGGGGTTTTCTAATCAATTTAAAGAGACTCTACCCCTCGTACCATCTCTGCCTACACCAATGGCTCTGTTTAGAAGGCTCACAACACCATGTTAAAGTCTAACAGGTTTATTTGGTAGCAAACGCCACTAGCTTTCAGAGTGTTGCTCTTTCACCAGGTGAGTGGGTGTTCTGTTCACAAACAGGACATACAAAGACACAGACTCAATTTACAGAATAATAATTGGAATACGAGCCTTTACAGCTAATCAAATCTTAAAGGTAGAGATAATGTGAGTGGAGAGACCGCTAAGCACAGCGTTTATCCCAGTCCAATGCCAGCATCTCCATATCTGTTTAGAAGGGGCAAAGGTTCCACCACAATAGCTTATGTGGCCATCAGGCACAAAGGATTACTCAAATTATCAGACCCCAGTCTAGCTTTTATCCATTTAGGCTGATTCTCACCAAGTTATAGTGGAGTTCACAAAAATACCATACATTTACTGTGCCAATTTATCTGTGCCCTTAAATATCTGTGATATTTTGATAATTGGACTAATATTTCAAATTGAAAATAAATAAAGAAATCCTTTGATAAAATGCATTATTGATATTGATAGCACTTTCAGTCCAACTAATTCAATAAACCATGTTGCGGTGCTTTATATTTCCCACTTAAAGGAAGTTGTAGTCTTTTATATTTCCCACAACAAGTATACTTTTTTAAAAAAATCCTTTTAAAACTTTGTGGCTTCCACCCCTAAATGTTGCAATATATTTTAGAAAGTGCATCATGTTAGTATAACAAGGATCATTTACAAGTTTGTGCTACTGGCATGAATCTTTACTCACTGGCAGCATCTGTCAAAAATGCAAGTATTCGGTTCCAAACGTTTTCCAGTCTTTACATGGAAAATAATAAGCATTGTGCACTTGAATTTCTCTCTGTGAGTTGCCAATAGGTAAAACTCACTGCCGGAAACTGAGATTTGACTCATTTACCCCTTTGGAATCTGTGTTAGAATTTAACCTAAACTTAAAAAAGGCCTTATGCGCTGGCTATAGTGATTTTATGTGACGTGAACTTGGATGGCCTCAGCTGATACTTTGTGGATAACATGAGTATTTTAAAAATGCAATGGACATTTTACAATATCTACTTCAGAGACAGCATGAAACAAAGGATTTTGGAATGATGAGCTATGAAATACTGTGTCCATCAGAGCATTTGATCTCATGCGCATTCTCAAAATTCCATTAGAAGGCTGCAGATAGGCTGCTAAATTCAATTAGAATCATAGAATGATTATAGCCGAGAAAAAAACATTTTTCCCAAATGTCTGTGCTGGCCCTCGAAAGCAGTAATTTTTCCCAGCGCCATTTCCCTGCCATTTTCCTGTATCATTTTTTCTTTGCAGATAATGATCCAGTTGTCCTTCAGAAAGCCTCAATTGGCATTAGCCACCCAATTCTTCTTAACTTTCTTTACCCTTTGACACAACCACATCATCCAACTCAAATGGTTCCAATTTCCAGATGGATGGGACTGTCTTCGCCTTGTTCACCCTTACCTATCTGGTCATAGCTGGGTCATCTTTAGCAATGTCTTCTCTTCATATTTCAATACCCCTTTCATTCCTCAGAGAATTACCTCTGGCCTATGCATCTCTCCTATCTTTTCTTTGCCACCATAAATTGCAGAGATCAGGTCAAGTTCCAAATGTATACTGATGATGCCCAACTGTACTTCTCGTCAACTTTTCTTGATCCCTCTTATTTTTCTGTGTTGTCAATCTGCTTGATTCATTCATGGGACTTGGGTGTCACTGACAAGCATTACTGCCCAACCCTTATCATTAAGAAATTGGTGGAGAACTGCCTGTTTCAACCATTGAGATGGTCCAAAATGTGAAAAATCTCCTATAGTACTGTTGGGTAGGGAGATCCAGGATTTGTCCCAGCAATGACAAAGGAAAGGAGATGTAGTTCCAAGTCAGGATAGTGACTGACTTGGAGGAGAATTTGGTCGTGAGGTCTCTACATAACCGTTACACTTGTCCTCCTAGATGATAAAAGGTGTGAGTTTGAAAAGTCCTGTCAAATTAGCCTTGACAAGTTACTCAGTGCATCTTCATAGAAATCATAGAAACCCTACAATACAGAAAGAGATCATTTGGCCCATCGAGTCTGCACCAACCACAATTCTACCCAAGCCCCACTGTGCACATTATACCCACTAATCCTGTAACTAATGCATCTACAATCAATTTTGCATGGCCAATCAACCTAACCTGCACTTCTTTGGGTCGTGGGTGGAAACTGGAAAACACAGAGGAAATCCACGCAGACATGGGAAAAATGTGCAAACTCTACACAGACAGTGACCCAAGCCAGGAATCGAACCCAGATCCCTGGAGCTGTGAAGCAGCAGTGCTAACTGCTGTGCTACAATGCGCCCACATTTGTAGATGATACATCTGATATGATGGGTTTGTCTCAGGATTGTTAGCTTAACCTAGAAACAATCTCGCTGGAGATAATGGTTTTTGTTCAAGAATCATTTATTTACATGCTAATTATTTACACTGGTTAAATTTGTGGTCTACATAAACGACTTGGAAGTAGGGGTAGGTGGTGAGATCAGCAAATTTGCTGATGACACCAAGGTGCTTGGATTGGCGGGTACAGAAGAGCAGTGTCAGGCAATACAACAGGACATAGACAGGTTGGTAGACTGGGCAGATAGATGGCAAATGGAATTTAATCCGGATAAATGCGAGGTGATGCATTTTGGCCGGAAAAATGTAGAAGAGAGTTATAGGATAAAAGGTAAAACTATACGGAGCATAGAGACGCAGAGAGACTTGGGGGTGCAGGTTCACAAGTCTCTGAAGGTGTCCTCACAGGTGGAGAAGGTGATAAAGAAGGCGTATAGTATGTTAGCTTTCATAGAAAAGGGTATAGAATACAAGAGTAGGAGTTTGATGTTGCAGTTGTATAGAACTTTGGTTAGGCCTCACTTGGAATACTGCGCCCAGTTCTGGTCGCCGTACTATCGGAAGGATGTGGAGTCCTTGGAGAGAGTGCAGAGGAGGTTTACCAGGATGCTGCCTGGTATGGAAGGACTGTCTTATGAGGAACGATTAGATAGACTGGGGTTGTTTTCCCTTGAAAGACGTCGGCTTAGAGGGGATCTCATAGAGGTGTATAAGGTTATAAGGGGTATAGATAGAGTAAATGGAGGTAAACTTTTTCCACCTTTAGAAATGGATAGGACGAGGAGTCATGGCCATAGGGTGAGGGGGGCTATGTATAGGACGAATATTAGAGGGCAGTTTTTCACACAAAGGGTAGTGGGGGTGTGGAATGCACTGCCGAGTAAGGTGGTGGGAGCAGGCACGCTGGGGCTGTTTAAGGGTCTCTTGGACAGCCACATGAGCGGTATGCAGATAGAGGGATATATTAGGACTGTTTAACTACGGCTTTTTCCACAGGTAATTCGGTCCATACTTGACCAACATTGAGCATGCATTCGGCAGGTGGTGCGGGTACAGCTCTTGGATGTTGATTCATGGGTTGCCTGGTACCTCATGTCGTAAATGAGTGCTTTATGTGGACCATCTGAAGGGCACCATGACAGCTCAGAGACTATCGATGTGGCTGTGCAGACACTTGGAATTGGGCCGGTGTCTGCGGGAGTTTGCGCGTTCTCCCCGTGGTTGCGTGGGTTTTCTCCGGGCGCTCCGGTTTCCTCCCACAACCCAAAAATTCGCTCTTAGGCTGATTGGGAAACAAATTGTCCCTATAGTGAGAATTTTCCATATTAGGAATAATATATATATTATTATATAGGAATAATATAATAGGATAATGGATTTGCTACTATATAGTTATGACGGCGGCGCGGGCTCGTTGGGCCGAAGGGCCTGTTTCCCGTGCTGTGTTGCTTAAAAAAAAAATAAGACTAACATATAGAGCAAGCTGCCTTCTGAGCTGTTACTCAGACATTCTCATATATTAACGACTTGGATACAGGGATAGAAGGCTCTGTAGCCAAATTTGCAGATAACTCAAAACTAGGTGGGACAGTAAATTGCAATGAGGAAATAAGAGCCTTATAAATGGATATAGGTAGATTAGGCAGATCGAGTTTACATGGATGAGTGTAAGATCATGTATTTTGATCATAAAAGTGGGAAGGTGACTTATTATCTAAATGGGGAGAGATTTCAGGGTACCCCAGTGCAGAGGGATCTGGGTGCCCTTATTCATGATTCACAGCAGATGTGGAGCGGATGCTTCCTCTTGTGGGGCATTATAGGACAAGAGATCACAGTCTTAGGATAAGAGTACAAATTTAAAACAGAGTTGAGGAGAAATTACTTCTCCCAAAGGATTCTGAATCTGTGGAATTCACTACCCCAAAGTGCAGTGGTTGTTGGGACAGGAGGAGTTAGACAAATTTTTAATTGGTAATCAGTTGAAGGAAACTGAGAATGAGAAGCATATTAGCTGTGATCGAATGGCAGAGCAGACTTAGTGGATTGTCTGGTCTATTTCTGCTCCTATATCTGATAAGTCTATGACTGACATCACTGTGACATAATTTCTTTTGCACATGCTTAGTGGATTCTTATTAGTGTTAGCCTTTTATTCTGTGGTACACAGTGGTTATAATTTAATGGTGGTAAAGGGAGTGAATGTTTAAGGTAGTAGATCGAATTTTTCCAGCATTTTTTACTTATCCTGGATACAGCAATGATTTTAGAGTTTCACTTGTTAAGGCAAGTGGAGAATATTTCATTACAAACTATGCCTCGTACATGATGGGCAGGCACTTGGAAGTCCAGAGATGAGCTTCTTGCTGCTGAATTCCAAGCTTTTGCTCTGGTCTTACAGCTACCATATTTACATGGCTGGCCCAGTTAATTTCTGGTCAATGGTGACCCCAGGACATTGGTGTTGGGGATTCAGCAATGGTAATGTCTTTGAATGTCAAGATGGAATGGTTAGATTCTATCTTATTGGAGACGGTTATTGCTTGTCACTTGTAAGTGACACCTCAAGTCCCTTTACTCCTTTAATCAATTTCTTTATATCTATGCCTCCAGTTAGTTACCTTTCTGGAAGTAGGTTTCTCCTTTCTGCTCTATCAAGACTTCTTATAATTTTATAAGCCTCAACTAAATTTCCCTCCAGCCTTCTCTGTCTAAAATTAATAACCTCAGTCTATCCAATCTTTCCTCAGAGCTAAAATTCTCTATTCCTGGCAATATCCATGTAAATCTCTACCCTATCCCCTCAGAGATGATTATTTCCTTCCTGTGATATGGTGACTTATCTTTATATTTTAATTAGGCAAAGGACAAAATTATCTTTTTGATGAAAATAGGCTTTGTTTGTCCCACTACTATGACTCATCGGTGAAACAAGATTATTAGAGATTGTCTGCTGCCAAGCTACATGTTCCTGTAGTTTAATTACATATTATTGCGGTTCTTCCATTTTCAGTAAAAGGAATTTTGCCCTCTGTCTTCTCCAATTATGAAACTTTATGATTTTCAAATGTCAGCATATACAAATAAGATGGGAATCTCTGACCTCTCTGCAGTGTGTTTCTCATAGCAGGAGAAGTGTGCCAAAAGTTAGTGGCAGGATTTTCTGGTCCCACTAGTGTCATTGGGAATTGCCATTGATTTCACTCCATGCCGCCGAGACACCCACGGTGGGGGTGCATCATCAGTGGGATCAGAAGATCCCACCAGTGTGAGCAACTGGAAACTTCTGGCCATAATCTCAGTTCAGATTCTACTATGGGTGAGCTAAAACTTTGCTGAATTACACTATATTAGAAAAAGATGTTCAGAAGGAAGGAAGTTGGTCGGGATTCTGCTGCTTCATTCTATCTCAATATCAAGCTACTAATCCAGATTAAAATCTAATTTCTGTGCTATTTTAATCCAGTTGATCTAATTGAGTTGGTTGTTGAACAAGTCTGTACAAATATTTGAAAAGAGGATCTGCTGCCAGATAAACCTTTTTTACAAGACCATCAATGTAATTCATCAGATTGCTTTCCAAACTTGCTGCATCTTTTTTGAATCTAATTGCCCAATTATATGTGGTGGTATCTTTACAATTAATTGCAGTATTGGTTTCATTGAGCTTCATTCATTTCACTGCTGGCACTGCTACTTTATCTCAATCTAATAGTTTGGATTTTTTTAGCCCATGTTCTTGACTTCCAAGTTAGTCAGGTGACCCCTTATTTTTAATCACTGATCCTTGGTTCTTGAGTCCCCCACAAGAGGAAACATCCTCTTCACATTGAGCTCAGAGAGGACTTTCCGGTTTTGGGACAAGCACAGCTGGAAAATCCTGCCAACCAGAAAATAATCCATTTATCTTTAATCTCTGCTTCCTGTCAGCTAGAAGTCTCACAACACTAGGTTAAAGTCCAACCAGTTTATTTGATAGTAAACTCACAAGCTTTCGGGGTTTGCCCTTTTATCAGGTGAGTGAAGTGGGTGACTTCTTACTGTATTTAGCTCAGTCCAATACCAGCATCTCCACATCGTCCTGTCAGCTAGCCAATCTTCTATCCATTGCAATATACACCATGAGCTCTTATTTTCAGCAAAACCTTTGATGTAGATTCTTATCAAATGCCTTCCACAAATCTAAGTACAGTATATCTACTGATTCCCCTTTATCCATAGCATATATTACTTCAAAACATTTCAATAAATTGATTAAACATGATTCCCCTTTTACAAAACTGCCTGAATATCTTGAAATTTTCAAAGTGTCCTGCATTATCAGTGGGTGGCATGGTGACACAATGGTTAGCACTGCTGTATCACATTACCAGGGACCCAGTTTTTGGGGTTCCCACCTTGCATCACTGTCTTTGCTGAATCTGCACATTCTCCTCATGTCTGCATGTGTTTCATCCGGGCACTCTGGTTTCCTCCCACAGTCTAAAAGATACATTGGCCATGCTAAATTCTCCTTCAATATACCTGAAATGGCACTGGAGTGTGGCAACCAAGGGATTTTCATAGTAACTTCATTTCATTGCAGTGTTAATGTAAGCCTAGTTGTGACACTAACAAATAAACTTTAAAACTTTAATATCTTCAATTATGGTCCTTGCATTTTCAGATGTTACTGCTTTCTGTTTCCCTTTCTTTTTCAATAAATTCACTATTTCCCAATCTAATGGAATCATCTCCACATTAAAACTAAAGCATCAACTATCTCATGAGCCACTTCTTCCAGTCCATCCAGACCCAGGGATTTGTCAGCCCACTGTTCCATCAATTTGCTCAATACCATTTCCCTGATGATTGTAATTTTCCTAAGTTCTTCTCTCCCGTCCATTTCCTGATTTACAAATATTTTGGGGACGTTACTTGTATGCTCTATCGTGAAGATTGATGGGCTATCACAGTTGCTTGTTTGATGTGTTAACCTAAGTGGTCTGCTGTTTTGTTCCACTTAATCAATGAGGAAATTAATAATTGAAAACAAGAAGGTGATAAATTGAACAGATATTTTACATTGATCTGCACAGTAGGGGATGCAAATAACACCCCCAAAATACACTCCTCCACATTGGTTCACGCATCCCTTCTATGTTACAGTTTAAAAAGTATTTCAATGGTTATAAAGTGCTTTGGAATGCACGGAGGTATGCAAGACGCTGTATAAAATCAAGGTTTTCTTTACTTTAATTGCCAGAGTAAAGGTTTAATTCTGAACCACACCCTTACAATCTTAACATTTTGTCATTATAAAATATTTTTACTTTCTCATGCATGAAAACATGGCCAATTCATGTCTTTCTCTAGTTGTTTAGAGAAGTGAATATGTTTGGTTGAGCTTACCTCCTGGTACATCATCAATAATCTCCTGCCACTTATTTGGCTGCCTTAGGGAGTTGAGGAAATAAGTATTTTTGTTTTTTCTTTTGCCTCATTCCAGAAATTGGCATTACCAGTACAACCTTCCTAAACTCATAAGCTTGCACTATCTAACAGATAGGAGGAACATGGATATTTGATAGTTCTTCATATTATTGTATTTAAGCTTGTATACATTTGCTTCTCACAATTGCATTTTTAACAAAATATTCAATATCACTAAGCTAAGAATTTTGTAGAATTTCTTTCTACCGGAAACAAATCTCCTTCTACCAGAAACAAAGCAATAAAACACCATCAGTCAAAACCTAAACCTGTAATCTGCATATGTCTCAAAACTCACTGTTGTCTCACTGTCTTACTGATTGAGAATTGCTTCTGGGTCATTTGCAGGTGAACCTTTTCTTCTTGCTTAACATAGTGCGTGTCCTGGTTACAAAGTTAAGAGATACACACCGCACAGAAACCAATATGTACATGAAGGCTGTCAGAGCAACTTTAATACTTGTGCCACTGCTGGGAATTCAGTTTGTTATTATTCCTTGGAGACCAGAAAACCGACTTGCTGGAGAAATCTATGATTATATCATGCACATACTTATGCATTACCAGGTATGCCACTGGGCTGCTTTCTAAATACATGTTTTTAGTTTGTTAAATGGAATTTAGATGTGCATAGCAATGTAATTTGAGTTGAATTAGTCCTAAATAAAATCCCACAGCCTACTTAGGGCCACACTATGACTCTTGGCTTTACAAGGTTCACAATGTACCCTCTCTCCCCTCCTTTGCCTCTGCTTGATTCGCATTCCAGTTCACAGAATCAATCTTTTCCAATTTCCCCCTCACTACTCTAGTTTGCTCCAGTCTTTACGATGTGGGTACATGTTACAGACAGAAAGTCCTGATTTGGCAAAATTACCACTCAAATTCCTGTATGTAATATGCAGAAAGATTCCATTCCAAGACTAATAGTAGGAATGGGGAGGAGCAGGGGAAAAGGGAGGACTGGAAGCAGGGCTAAGGAATTAGTTGAAGAGGTCAACATGGATAATTTTCATGAGGGAAGGCCCACACGTTTCTGCAGGGTTGTGTGATTTTCATGGATTCTTTGATAAAATGTGGCCATGATTTTCCAGCAACCTCACATCTGGTTTTGGCCCTGAAAAGAGGTCAATTTTCTTTTCTAACAAGTCTTTCCTATTGAGAAACAAAACATCTCAAACTTTCCGCTGGGTGGACAATAAATTATTGGCAATGCTATGTTTGTCTAGTAACATCTGGGTTTATTTTTCACCGCGGGTAATGAATACCAGATTAACATATTCACTATGTTACTGGCAGCATTTAGGTTGGAAACATAGGTTCCCATGTTCCTCTATTCTGTTCAGCCAAAAGGCAGTGAAACCATTAAAGACACCAGGAAATATGTTTACTTCATGATAAAATGTAATTTTTTCAGTGATTGCAACAAAGACAGTTGGAAGATGATGGGCTGTTAGTATGTATATAGGCAATAAGCACCTTGGAATGGTTTACTATGTTAGGACTGCTATACCAATTCAAAATAAGATCACAAGAAACAGGAGCAGAATTAGGCCATTTGGCCCATTGAGTCTGCTCTGCCATTCAACCATGGCTGATATGATTCTCATCCCCATTCTCCTGCCTTCTCCCTGTAGCCTTGATCCCCTTATTGATCAAGAACCTATCTATCTCTGTCTTAATGATAGTCAATGACTTGACCTCCACGGCCCTCTGTGGCAATAAGTTCCATAGATTCACCACCCACTGGCTGAAAAAATTTCCCCTCATCTCCATCTTAAAGGAGAGTCCCTTCAGTCTAAAGTTGTGCCCTTGAGTTCTAGTCCCTCCCACTAGTGGAAAGATAGTAGAAATATTAATTTACTTTGCTTCATCATAATATATTTTTGTGCATATTAATTCATGCAACTTTTGCTTCCCCACAGGGTTTGTTAGTGGCCACCATATTTTGTTACTTTAATGGAGAGGTAAGTACAAAGAGAGGTGCTAAAGTCTATGCGTCGGGAACCACATCCAATACAGTATGCATATGTTGTTATTATAAATTTAGTTATATTAATACTGCTTTCTTGCAATAAATTGAAGAATTGTATGCTGATATACAATAGGCAGGAACACCTGAATATTTTACACCAGCCAGGCCAACGTATCATAGAACCCTGCTGGATGGAATGCAATGCGTTAGCCTTCTGGTCACAGTGTCTAAAAATGTAACACAAAACAAAAGATCATTACCAAAATACAGTGCAAGTGAAATAACTAGACAATTCATTCCATTTCCAAAGCTCTCCATGCATTCAGAAAGACATATCACAGCATTTTCAATAAAGAGAAAAAGACTATTGTGGACATTGAGCTTAAGGAAAGTCTTAAAAGAGAAAAATAAATGGCAAAAGGAAGGTACAATCAAAGAGGAAGGTTTTCAAAACAGTGAAAAAGGTATCAAGATAAAGAGAAATGAGTAGAGAATTCCAGAAGTCTGGAACGATTGAATTAACAACTGTCATTAATGAACTGAGGGAATGGGAAAAGTAACAGCTTGTTGTTAGAGGGTCAGATATGTTGTGGGAACTTTAGGGACAAAAGATAGAGAGATTAGAAAGCAAAGGTAAGAATCTTGCTATCAATACTCAGGGACTTGGGGTGACAGTGAAGTCAACATGGTTTTACAAAAGAGAAGTCGCATTTGACAAATTAACTGGAGTTTTTGAGGATGTAATGCATAGGAAGTTAAAGAGGAACTAGTAGATGTAGTATGCTTGGATTTCCAAAAAGACAATTGATAAGATGCCTTACAAAAGATTAATACATAAATTAAGGACTCATGGAGATCATAGTAATATATTAACATGGATAGAAGATTGGCTTACAGGCAGAAAGCAGTGGGTTGGGCCATTCTCAAACTGGCAGGCTGTAATCAGCTGAATGCTGCCACAGTCAGTTCTGGAGACTCAACTATTTACAATCTATATTAATAACATGAACAAAGAGATCAACTGTATTGTATCTAGGGCTTCTGTTGGTAGAAAGTTACAGAAATGTAAGCTTTGAGAAGAACACGAAGAGACTGCAAAGAGATATATTGATAGACTAACTTAGTGGACAAGGTAACAGATGGAACATAATATGAGTAAGTGTGAGGTTAATCACTTATCTAGGGTCAGTTTAGCTCACTGACTGGCTAGTGGTGCAGAACAATGCCAACAGTGCTGGTTCAATTCCTATACTGACTGAGGCTAATAATGGAGGTCCTGCCTTCTCATCCTTGCTACTTCCCTGTAGTGTGGCAATCCTCATGTTAAATTGCCACCAGTCAGCTCTCCCCCTCAAAGCAGAGAGCAACCTATGGTCATCTGGGACAATGACAACTTTACCTTTACCTACTAATAGAAAAGCAGAATATATAAAAAAGGTTTGAAACTTCTAAATGTTAGTGTTCAGACAAACTTAAGTGCACTCATAACAAGGAACACGAAAGAGACAGCAAGCAATTAAGTAGGCAAATGGCATGTTGGTTTTTATGACATGGAAATTGGAAGGAATAAGGAAGTCTTCCTATAATTGTACAGAGCTTTGGTGAGACTACGTCTGAAGTTCTGTGTACAGTTTTGTACTCCATATCTTATGTAGGATAAACTAGCCTTGGAGACAGTACAGCAAAGGTTTGATAGATCGATTCTTGGGATGAGAGGGTTTTCCAATGATGTGACACTAAATAAATTGGGCCTTTACTCTCTGGAATTTAGGTGATTATATAGGAAAACAAGTTGCGAGGAAGATACAAAGAGTCTGCAAAAGGATAAGATTGGTTAAGTGTATAGATATAGATTGGTTAGGTGAGTGGGCAAAAATTTGGAAGGTGAAGTATAATGTGACAAAATGTGAGGTTGTCCATTTTGTTGGGGGCAATTTAAAAACAGGATATTATTTAAATAGAAAGATACTGCAGAATGCAACAGTAAAAGTGAACTTGGTATCCTTGTACATGAATCACAAGAAGTTAGCCTGCAGGTATAGCAAATATTTCAGAAAGCAAATGGAACATTGTCCTTTATTGCAAGGGGAATGGAAAATAAAAAGAAGGAAAACTTTCCACAACTGCACAAGACATTAATGAGACCACAGCTTGGGTACCATGTACAATTATGGTATATACTTGCATTGAAGGCAGTTCAAAGAAGATTTACCAGGTTGATTCCCAAGATGAAGAAGTTGCCTTGTTGGGCTTATATCCAGTCACTTCAGAAAATTAAAACCTTATTGAAACATAAAAGATTTTGATGGTGCTCAATAGTTTAGATGCTGAGAGGCTTGTTGCCCTGAGTGGGGAATCTAGAACAAGTTTAAATGGCAGTCTTCCATGTAAGATGGAATGAAAAGGAATGTCTTCACTCAGTATTGTTAGTCTTTGGAATTCTTTCATAGAGAGTTGTGTCAGCAAAGTTCTTGATCTACAAGAGAGTCAAGAGTTATGGGTGGCAGACAGGAAAGTTGAATTAAGGCCAGAGTCAGATCAGCCATATACCTATTGAATCGCGGAACAGACTGGAAATCCAATTGACCTATCCTGCTTCTTTGCTAGCATACTGAGGAATGATTTTGACAATGATGAACTGGAAACAAGATACTTGAAAGTAAAAATTGAGATATTCAAGGAAGAGGGAGAAAAGATTCAGGAGAAATGTGTTCCCTCAAAGAAATAATTAGGATTCCCAAATCTGGACCACTCTGGATTTTTAAGGAGGTAAGAAAGAAGGTCAGCAGCAGTAGCATGTATCATGTTGCCTACATGGAACTTAGCAAGGCTTTTGACAAGTTATCACATGATCAGAAAATTATAAGACACAGGATTAAAGGAAAGTGACAAGTTGAATCCAAAATTAGTTCAGTAAGAGGAAGCAAGGAATGTGTTGACGTGTTTTTGGAAGGCTGTTTTCAGTGGGGTTCCGAGAGATCAGTACTTGCTTTTAATTTAACCTTAAATATAAGAGGAATGATTAAGAAATTTGCAAATGATATGAGAATTGGCAGTTTGGTTGAGAGGATAATATAACACAGAAGGAGGTCATTTTGTCCACTTAGTATATTTCAACCATTTTGGGGAACAATCCAGGTAGCCCCTGCAACTTTCCCCGTAATCGTATTATCAACCACCACCACCACCACCACCACCACCACCACCCCCCCCCCCCCCCCCGCCACCACTTTTACCTGATAGCCCTGCAATATTTCCTCTTCAATTATTTATCCAATTCCCTTTTCCAGACTATCATTGAAGCTGTATCCAATATTGTCTCAGGCAGGGCATTACAAATCCTAACCACTCATTGCACAGAGGGGTTTTTCTCATATTGCCACTGGTTCCTTGGCGCTCTGACGTTCACCTTTCAGCTACTGCAAAATATCTCTTTTTTCATTCTGCCTAAATCTATCATGAGTTTAAATACCTTTATTACATCTTTTCATAGCTTTCTTTGTTCCAAGAAGAACAACTGCTTTGCCAATCCAGGCATGGCTGCAATCTCATCCCTGGAACCATTTTAGTAAATTTCTTTTGTGCCTTCTCCAAATTCTTCTCATCGTTTCTAAAATGTGGTGTCCAGATTTGGAATTCTAGATGCTTATTTTTATTAGAAACATTGAAGTAAAGAAAGATTTATGGTCTAGCAGGAGACCACTTGTCCCAGTGAGTCCATGGCAACCAAGAGCCATCCAGCCAAATCCTACATTCTTGTTCTGTAGCCCCACAGGTGATGACACCTCATCTGAACATCTAAGTGTTTTTACCACCTTTTCCAGCAGTAAGTCCCAGATCCCACCAGTCTTGGGTGAAAAAAATACTTAACTTTTCTTTAATCCTTCCACAAATTACTTGCCCTCGGCCTTTCCTCTTGATTGTATTTTATGTTCCTCAATTAAATCTCTTTTTAATCTCTTCTATTCCAAAACAAAACTCCAGCCTATCTAATCTTCCTTATGACTAATTTTTTTCATTCCTGGCAACAGTCCCATAAATCTTCTCTGTACTCTTTCTAGTGCTAACAGAGCCTCCTGAACCTGAATTATACACTATATTCCAGCTGCAATTTACTTATTATTTCATAGAATTCTAGCATTAGCCCTTAGTCGATAAGACTTTTAGCTTCAGTCAATAACGGAAACTATCCTATATGCCTTCTTACCACCTTATCTACCTGTCCTAGTACCAGCAGGTACCTGTGTTCATGCGTTCCTGTTTTCTACAATTCTCCCTGTTTTTCTGCATTTTGGAATAGCGAATAGCTACATGGGCAGAAAAGTGCAAAACAGAATCAAATCTGGATAATTTTGAGGTTGCATTTGGCGAGGACAAATATGGCAAGGGAGTGCACAATAAATGGTAGGATTCTATGAAGTGCATAAAAATAAGTAATGAATAAATAGTAGTAGATAAAGTGGTTAGGAAGACATATGGCATACTTTCCTGACACCAAAATCTTGCTGCCGTTCATACTGGCAGGATCTTCTGGCCTTGCCAACAGCACACTCTTGGTTTCCCAACAATGAGGGATGTGTTTAGTGGGAAATGCTTTTACATTAGTGGGACCAGAAGACCCCGCTACCAATGAATGGCACACCACCTCCCGCTACCACAAATCACCGCACAGAGGGAAAGGAAAATCCTGCCCTTAGCTTATCATTGGGGTACGGCCAGAATAAAACTATCTAGAGGTCAGAAAATCTGGGCCAACATTACACAATTAGGAACAAAGAACCTGGACTGAAAGCATGATTCTGCAATATAAACTGAAAAACGTGCGCAGCATATGAGGATGTCCAACTGAAATGTTTGGGCAAGGTAAGTATTTAAGTGTACATATTTATTAATCATACCATAATCTTAACGTAAAACAAAACCTGTCACTACATTAATTGTGTGCTCATTTGAATCTTTAACTTATTCTCTGCTCCTGCACTATGTGTTCCACCACTGAAGATCAACTTTAGGAGCTATGTCCCAATTTCTCACACCCTGTCTTTAATCTAATGACTGCTCTGTTGTTTCCTGGAAAATAGGTTTACATTTATATGGCATCTTCCACAAGCTCAGGATATCCCAGCATGTTTTACAGAAATTAACAATGCTCTGCACCATCAGCAACACTTAACTCCTATTTATCATTTTTTTCCTGTTGCCATTGCCCTCTGAAATGATTTGGGATGTGTCCCTATATGAAGGTTGACAAAGAAACATAAAGTGTTATTGTAAAATAATCAGAACATAGCAACAATAGTAGAACCCTCAAGTCTGTTTTTCCAGCTGGTCATGCATGAGTTTTACCAAACTTCATAAAATTTTGTAAACCTTAATATACTGACTTAACAAAATCTATCAATCTGCAATTTTCAATTGATCAATTTACATAGTTTTTGGCTAACAGAGTTCCAGAAATTTTCCAATATCTTTTGTATTAAGGAGTTCTTTATGATGTTATCTCTGAATAGCCAACTCTAATTTTAGGGATACATCCTTTTGTTCTGGACTTTCCAGAAATAATTTCTTTCTATCTGCCCTATCAAATCCTTTAATCATCTTAAACACCCAATTAAAATTACTGGGTTGTGTTCTATATATGAAGGAATACAAGATTAGTCTATGTACCTGTCCTAAGTATGTAATACTTTTAGCCCTTAACAATAAACTGGAAATTATTGTTGAAAAATCAGCAGCTAATTACGTGATTTATCCATCTGCTATTTTAACTTTAAAATTGTGGCTACAGGATTGTTGAATGAATGTGTTCTGCATTCATCTAATAAAAGTCATAATGCATTCATCTATCAAAAGTCCCAATCTTGCAACCATGTGGGACAAACACAAGAGTAAACTTGAATGAAGCAAGGTTATTTGGTACTACTTCTATCCTTCTGCCCTTCCAGGGAGATTAAGTTTTTTTAAAAAAAATTCTACATTAATCTCTGCTATGTGACAAATCAGATAATTTTCTTGTAATGATCTTCCCATTAATGAACCATAATACGCTATTAAAGAATAGGAATAGGAGTAAAATCTTTTGCAGTTTTATTTGTGGAACAAAATAAAGGGAAGAAGTGTATTGCTGGATCTCTTTGTTATAATGCTATACCAACGTGTAACATTGTTAGAATGCTACATATAACTTCAGTTCTCTGCCCAAGGACAGATCCAATCTACCTCTATCACTGGTAGGACAACTATGAATGCTGATGGTAGAGGCTCCAATCTTCTTTCCATCACTTGGCTGACCAGGAGTCTGTCCTGTCTTACCGCCTGCCTTTGGCATGAGCTGGAAGGATAAATAAGTTGATACTCAACCCATTTAGTCATGTAATCAATGCATCTTCTTTGGTCACCAAGTCCTGGAATAGTAATGGAACCTGAGCTTCTGGCTCAGGGGCAGGTACGCTACCCACAATGCCACAGGATGTCTTGACTATCCTTTCTCTCAGCCGTTCTCACTGGTGAGATCTTCCAGGACACCAGCAACAGTGGGAGGTTGGGGAGGGGGCTGGGGGGGGGGGGGGGGGGGGGGGGGGTGGATTGATTAAATACAGTTGAAATCCTTGTCGACAGCAGCAGGATTTGCTGATCCCGCTGCTGGCCAATAGCAGCCTGCCTCCGCAGCTGTGAAACATGTCACAGGAAGTGTGGAAAAATTGATAAATAAATAAGCATGAAGAATAAATGAAGAACAATTGGCAGATATATATGAAACACCAAGGCATTAAAATACATGTGGAAAATAAATTAAATGTTTGAGGAATAAATAAGCTGCAATAGGAAATGAAGGAAGAGTACTTAAAGATTGAGAGGAAAGCATTTGGAAAGTAAATGAGATGTACTTAGACATGATAGCTTTGTGGTTATCACACTAGAGTAATAAGAAAGATGTGAGTATAAATCCCACCATGATAATTTATGAAAATTGACTTCAACAAATTTGCTCACCTGCAGGTGAGCACAAAAGATTGACTACGGATTATTGTTAAATCCCAATGGTTCATTAATGGTTATATGCCACCTCTGTATTTGAATCCAATCTCCCAACGTATGATTAATTATTAATGCCTTCTGAGGTAGCTTAGTTGTGAAAGAGAAAATGAGAAACAGATGGAAAAAGCAAGAAGAAACAGTTTAGTAATGAACAAGAAGCATTTGGGGAATGAATAAATGACAAAACACTTCATTATGAAATATTATGTTCATCAAGCTGGAGAATGTCATTGGAAAGGAATGGAACACTTTGGCAGTCCGCTTCAAGCCTTGCCTTCTTTATTATGACACAAAGAGCAGAAAACAATATTCTGCATGCACAACATGTCAGCTGCTGGGGTCGAACCTCCCCCTATTGAAAATTTTTACCAATAACAGTGGGGTTGAGTTCTAATGAAGTTTCCTACTAACTTATTTATGACAGTTCTCAGCAAAAGGAATGCCATTTTTACATAAACCCAGCCTTAGATGAGCAATCTTTCTCCACCAGTATATTATTTTCACCTGGCTCCTTATGCAGGCAAATAAAGAAGTAAACCAAAATTGACTTTGCAAATACCACGTCATTAAAATTAATGAAAAAAGGATTGCATGCCTCAAAAACAGAAAATTAAGCTCAGCCTTCTTCAAGAAACAATCAACAATCGACCTCATCATGAATCCTTCTTTCCCTTTTCATTTCCTGAGGGAATTTCTTGACAAAGATGTTGCCAAGTGTCCAGGTAAAACTCCAAAATATTAATTCATTGCTACTATTCAACTCAGATCTGCCATGCTCTACAGAGAAGGTCTTTCTCCACACTAAAATCAACCACCATATCCCATTACCTAATGCTTCCAGATCACTCCCATGTCTAGAATTTGAAGCCCTGGTTTTCAGTTAGATACTTATTGAAATTGTTTTGGAAGTAATTAACAAAATCAAACTCAGAGCAAAAAAAATTTCCTTCATCTCTCGTCTCACTTTTATTACTTTTCAACCCATATGTTCTAAATCAGTATTTATAGTAATTAAAAGACTTTCTCAATCTTTCCTCATATGGTAATTTAATTTTCGCAACTCTAAGTTACAACTCAAATTCTTTGTTATTTTTCTCTGAGCTATTTTGAGGTTTTTACAGGCTGGGGGAAACCTTCCTCAAATGCAAGAAATTGACATGCAATTTAGAAAGAATTGAAAATGCTGTGAAGTAGTTTAACAATATGGCAAATGTGAAGAAAAAAATGAAGCTAACGCATGTATAAGGTATTGGCTCATACCTTTCTCTATTCACTTTCCCCTCTGTTCCCAACCCAAGCTTTTAGAAATACAAAAGCTGAAATATTACCATTCCTCTACAGTAGGATCCTAGGTGGGTGTTGAAGGAACATAAAATGGGGTGCATAGTAGCAGTTCCACACCCATCTCCCAGCAGCCCTCACCCAATGCCCTGTTATGAACTCTAGGTAGGGGAAGCTTGGGGCATTTCCACATCCACAGGCTGTTTGAAGTTATTTAATTGATTGCTTAAGTGCCTCTCCTGCTACCATTGGAATGTTGCCACAATGGGGGAGACCAGATGCAAATTTCTCAGCCACTTCCTAAAACTGGATGAGCCTTGCCCAGCAGGGGATTTAATTCCTGCGGTTCAGACAACTTGTTCCCATCAGTGACCCCTCCACCCTCAAAAGTCTCAGGTGAGTCTCCAGAGTTAACTCTGCCTGGGTTTAATAGCTTCTCTTCAGGAGATTAACTGAATCCCGGTAAAGACCATTTCTAAGAGACCTGAAATTCATTTAATTGGCTCACAGCTCTCTAAGACAGGACTTCCTCCCCAATGGGGGAGATGGCGGCCCACCTCAAGCCAACTCACATCCTGGAGGATGTTAAATGGCTGCAGAGTGCAGGCAGCTTGTTCCTGACTTCTATACCGGGAGACACTCTGCGGGACTTTATGGCCTTGCTCATCCTGAAACCATTGAATCCCATCGAAGATCAATGGACCTTTCCATGTTCCACTCCTTGCCTTCTCCAATTCCTGTGGCATGAGGAGTGGTAAAATTCTGGCCAAATACTCCACCCTCTTTTCCTAAATAGCTTAAGCCAGGGTACCTTTTCAAAGTTATGGTGGATCCCTGCTGCCAGTACAAAGCTCATGTAAGCTAAAAGGGTGTCTTCACAACCTACAACACCCGTTTTCTCTAGGACTGTATTGGGTTAGCCATGCAGAAGCCCGAGAAAATAATAGAAGCCACATTTCTGATGTCACGTCTAAGGCCATGTATGAAATTTAAATGCTATTGTCATATTTCAGGTTCCTTATCCACATCAGAAACCACCCAAAAAAGTGTTGTCAAGCGGCAAATGCTAAATGGAGCAGATCATAATTTCATAGAATTCCTACAGTACAAAGGAGGCCATAAGACCCATCAATTCTGCATTGACTCTCTGTCAGAACATCCTGCCCAGTCCCTACCCACAACCCCATATATTTACCCCACTAATATCCTAATCTACAAAACTAAGGACACTAAGAGACAATTTAGCATGGTCAATCGACCTAACCTGCACATTTTGGTGCGTGGAGGAAACCAGAGCACCTGGACAAGACCCATGCAGACATGAGGAGAATGTGCAAACTCCACACAAACAGCCGCCCAAGGCCTAAATCGAACGTGGGTCCCTAACACTGTGAGGCAGCAGTGCTAACTGCTGTGCCATCATGCTGCCATACTGTGATATCTGACATTATGAGCCTCCAGTGCCACTTCATCTGTCTGAGATGTTAGGGCAGGATATTTTTGAAACAGCGCCAGAGAACTTTCAAGCTAGGTATTTTTAGGGCTGCTGTCATCAATATACATAAAACGTAGATCTTATAATGTCAAAATAAATAATAAATTTTCATCATTCATGTCAACTCTTTAGATGCAGGCAGCACTGAAGAGACAGTGGATGCAATATAAAATGCAACTGGGCCAGCGACGTCGCGAACACTGCTCCATGCGTTCAACCTCATATACAACCACATCCATCACAGAGGTTCCTGTGTATCTATATCACCAGGACTGCAATAGTGAACATTTAAATGGGAAATATATGGAGGACTCTGAAATTATCACCCTGAAATCAAAAGAGACACACGCTTGAAAATAAACAACAATAAAACAAGTGATTTGCATTTTACGCATTAAAGTATAAGACTCCAGTATCAACCATCAAACTCCAAAATCAACAACTGAACCCAGCAACGGGTAAAAGAAAGTAAACACTCATGTGGTAGCTGCAGTCGTGCATGGGGTCAGGCGAGACAGATGTGGCCATATTTCATACAGTACAACTTTCAGAAAACTGACTGGAAAATGGAGCTGTTGGTTGATGTGTGTGACATTTCTATGGCTGCGAGTCATTTAATAAAGCAAGGCCCATCACTAAAGTGCAGCTAAGAAGAATTCAAGGAGCTTGCGCCAGGATTACAGACTATAAGCAAACGCCAAGCTGGTGTGCAAGTTAACACGCTGGGGCAGTGTGTATTGAGTCTAAGCCAAGCACGTTACTGATCCCAAGCAGTTGATTTATAGTTCTGAATATCATTTGTTGGCTTTGTTTTGCTCCTTGTAAAAATTAAGAGGCCTTGAAGGTTCAAGTTTTTTTTTGCCTTTTCTTGCATTACTATTAGTTTGAAATTGTTATTACTTTACAAACCTACAGGTGTTTCTAATTCACAAAATATTTCTTTGCGTTGCGACTCTTCGCTGGACAATAAACAGTTTGCCACAAAGGCACACTTGCCACAAGATGGAAAGTGGCTGCTGACCCCACATACTCAGGTGGCAAGAACTTGGGTGTCATTTTACCTGTAGCAGCCAAATAAGATGCCACTGCTGAGACACCCGCTCCCCATCCCCCAAATCTGTACCACCTTCCGGAGCTGCCAGCCTGGGGACCGCTCAGCAACCTTAGCAGCGTCACAAATAGAGGGAGTTGCTGTTGAGGCTGCAAGAAGAAGAGGATAACTCTTTTTTTTTATTTACCATGCTACAGCCAGGAAAAGGAGACCAGCAATCAGAAAGGGGATGCAGCGTCCAGTAGTAGCACCATCACCCTCAAGGGATCTATCTGTGAGCCATGGAGTAGCCATGCAGGAGGGTTTCCCCCACCTGGGAATTTATTCAGAGGTAACCATGATTTACTTAGTAGTCTCCCAATATGGCAGTGGCTCCTTCCAACACCAAATAAGGACTGAGATGGGAAATAGCCCTTTGTTAGCTACTTAATTGGTTTAATTGGCTACCCAATATCCAATTGGCAAGTGGCATGCTGAGGTTCCCTGCTGCTGATGCTCCTGCTAGCCCTATGATGAGATTTGTTGTCATGGTATAGCACGCTCATCTGCCTTGCTCCATCCTCAAGTCCAATGTGCAACCATCTGTGATGACCATTATCCAATAATGCCTAGCCTGAGCCTTCTTTTTGCTGCTCTGCATTTTGCGCCCCAGAAGAAACCTCTCTAGCTTTTCAACTCCAGTCAAGTAGCCAAAATACTGAAATTTTCTTTTCTAGATTTTTTTTAAGAGTTCTTTTTGTTCTTTCAATTTCAAGCACTCTTCATTGGTGTTATGATCTCTATCTGGAACTTTTAATATAGGTCTTGGCATCAACATTTCAAAGCCTGTATTTTCTTCCACAGGTCTCAATTTATTATCCAGGTTTCTAGGATATACAAGGAAGTGGATAGAATGGAGCATCTTCTGAGATTTTTCCTTACAATATTGCACTCCCTTGTTGTTCCCTTCCTGTGCCCTTCTTCAAATCTATTATCATTTGTTTTAAATGGATAAATTTCAGTTTTCACTCTGGTTTCTTCTAATGTACTCCTTCTACTGTTCTTTTTGTCATTTGGTGTTCATTTTGATCTATGATCTAAACTTCTAGATTTTATTTGATCTATGATATTTTATATAGATTCCACAAATAGTGCTGTTACATCAGCATACTGTAAATTTATTCTATTGCCTCAATTTTTTTTCCCTAGCTTCCTTCATCAGAGAAAATCCAGTGGCAGTAGGAATGCATGGGCCTCCCTCCCCAAGCCTTCTGTCACCATTTTATTACCTCTCAGTCCACATGTAGAGGGTTTATAAAATTCAGCCCTCTATCACTATTGGAATGAATGTGGTTATATGCTATGAAATAAATCCTTTGCCAACCTAAAAGGAATATTATCAAAATGTATCACACAATACTCTCTCAACAACCTTAGATTGTGGCTTTTCTCTTTCATCTTGACCTTTTTACACTTTTAGTCCCTATGCAAATCTCCTCTTCTGCTTCTCCCCACCTCTCTCTCTCCTCTACCAAGCCATCTGTCACTTGTTCTTAAGTTTTGCTTTCACCGAGCACTGATCTTTATTCCCCTATTAACATATTCTGATATCTTACTTTACTCAACTACTAGGACCTTCACACTGCCATTAATGCTTCCTCTGCCTTATGACTGCCACATTTTTGTTGCAATCTCTTCTAGCTCCTACCAAGCAGACCTCTACTCTGCTCCAACTGATTCACCCCCTTCTTGTACAGTATATAATCCATCACATTTCTCCCTCTCTTTAACTCTGAAGACGAGTCATAAAGACTCGAAACGTTAACTCTCTTTTCTCTCCTTACAGGTACTGCCAGATCTGCTGAGTATTTCCAGCACTTTCTGGTTTTTGTTTCACTCTCCAGTCATGGCTTGCCATCCATTCACAATTAACAACAGTTTGTCTCAGCTGTGACTCATTTAGTAGTAGCTTAATTTGTGAGTCAACAGGTTTGGACTAAGACCCTCCCTAGGATTTGAACACAAAAGGTAAGACATTTCAAAGCTGCACTGAGAGAGCTCCGCACTAACAGGGATGCCATCCTTTGGGTGAGATCTTAAACCAAGGCCTTATCTGCTCTCTGAGGGGCCATAGAAGAAACCATAGCAGAATTTCAAAGAAAGGAGGGGAGTTATCCAGAGTGACCTGGCCACTATTCATCACTCAATCAACACCACAAAAACAGATTATCTAATCATTATCAAAAGCTGTTTGTCAAAGCTTCTGAGTCAAACAATTTCCTGTTTCCTACAACAGTGACTGTGCTCCAGAGGTGCTTCATTGGTTTGAAATTGTTAAGGCAGTTATATAAATGCAAGTTTTATTATCTTCAATAAACATGTAAGTGGCTTTATTGCCACTGATGTTTTTGACCCCAGTGTGGAAATGCCGGCTTTGGACTGGGGTAATAGAATGTACAGCACTTTTGGCCCTCGATGTTGTGCTGAGCTTTGTCTGAAATCGAAAGCTATTCCCACTCCCTATCATTTTGGTGTTCCATGTGCCTATCCAGTAACCGCTTGGAAGTTCCTAAGATGTCTGACTCCATGATCACAGCAGTCAGTGCATTCCACACACCAACCACTCTCTGAGTAAAGACAGTAAGTTGTGAGACTTCTTACCTTTTTTGACCCCAGCACGATAACCAATAGCGCCACTGTCGCAGCTGTCTGTGTGCAGTGAATAGCAGCAAGAAGCAATACCTCAGCATTCCGGGATTAAAAACCAAACCAGACAAAAAGACAAGACTGAGAAACTCCTTTTAAGTCAGTCCTTTAACAAAGGATTGACAAGCATTGTATACCTGAGTGTCAGAACTCTGGAGGTGGTCTACCTTTATCATGCATGGACTATTTGAGGATTAGTACAGAAAAAGCCATATTTACTAATACTTATAGATTGCACTCTCTTGAATCTGATCAGTTGTTTCACAGTGACTGGCTCACATTGATAGTCACAGCTCTTTTCAGACTTTCCATCTAGATTTAATTTAATTAGCTTTCTTTTTGCATATATAACCTGCAAAGCAGGAGAGCAAGACTATAGTAGAAAGTGCCATTCCACATTGTGATGCCAAATGGCCTGTTTAGTGAGGAACTGTGGATGAATACTGATTTCACAAGAGTAGTTTGGAATGGCAGAAATTAATTTCAGTGTACATATCAACTTATTTAAAAACCTGCATTTTCTAATTATTCCTTTTTAAAATATAATTTTCTAACATTTGAATTTAAAATAATGCCATGCTTTAACAAGCTAAGGTAGTGGTAAAGTCAAAAGCATATGTTAAAATTTCCTCTAGTGCCTATGTACAATCAAACCAATGGCTTTTCTGTGAATATTTCTCTTGTTCCATATTCCAAATGAGGTTGTAAACATCTTTGTGTGGAATGTTTCTACAATCTGTCTAGAAATATTGAACAAAGATGATCTTTTACGCACAAATTTATGATATGATTACATATAACCATCAGAGAATTCTTCCTCACATCTTATGATGAATTTGATGACTAAAGATGTTAATGATTTTTCAGGATAGAAGACTAGGCACAGATAAGTGAAAATATCAGGCAACAACTGGTTTATTCAGAACCGTGGCAAAGTCAGTAAGCCCTGAGTAATCTCAACTAAGTTAATAATTCAAAAACATATCAGTATATTTCACTGGCCTCGCTAAAAGAATCAAGTGCCCTCCCAACTAAAATTGTATTTAAACAACTTCCCATGAAAAAGAGCTGAGAATCCTAGCATAATTTATTATAAATAAACGTAAAATTTTCTTAATAGTCACAAGCAGGCTTACATTAACACTGCAATAAAGTAACTGTGAAAATCTCCTAGTCACCACACTCCCTATTCGGGTGCACTGAGGGAGAATTTAGCATGGCAATGCACCTAATCAGCACATCTTTTGGATTGAGGGAGGAAACTGGAGCACCTAGGGAGAAAACTCGTGCAAATGTAGGAAGAACATGCAGATTCCACACAGACAGTGACCCAAGCCGGGAGTCGAATCCGGGTCCCTGGCGAGACTTTAGATCCATTTTATAAAGAGTTATTCATCTGAAAGGCACTTTTAATTAATAGAAATATCTTAGCATTGTTATACAGTGATAAGATCCAAACTGGAAAACTTCGCTGGACATGAACATTGCTAATACCATCAGAACACACAATTTGAACACTTTCATAATGCAGTTAAATGGGCACTAAGCTCCCTATCTTGCTCATATTTAAATGTTTGACCATAACAACAAATTGTTTAAGTGCAACACCACAGAAGCTATGCTGCTTTATTCTGCTGCCATGGGGCCCACACAAATCTGCAGTTCTCATTTCCATCAAGCTAACTCTGAATCTTGGCAGTTCAGGAGGGTAGGGAACTTGCTCCTTCTCAAACTTCAAAAATGGATGGTAAAGGTTTTCAGCTATCTTTTGATGGTCTCCAGGGATCTCATTAAGGGAAGGCAGCTGAATGTCTGGTTCACTTGTACCTCAAAATTCCAATCAAAGTCTGGTGTATGTCATAATACCCTGATTTGGAAATCACTTGAAACTCTGGCCACCCAACTAAAATAGCAGTAGCTACAATGGATGTATGGACAATGGACATACATGAGCTGATACCATTTCCAGACCATTACTATTGTTTGCATGCAGTGGCAATAGTAAAAATTAACCTCAGTGTAATAAACTCATCAGAGCCAATGTTCCAGTATCACATTGCTTTATTTAACATAAAGAAGGTCACACCCACACCTGAAAGCAGTACAAGTCATAAGTTCCAGAGCCACAATACCCAGTTCAGGGTGGAGATTCATTTTAAAACTCCCGCTGCTCGTTTCTCATTAAACAAGCTCCCACACGTTTTTTAAGGAAATTCATACTCCACAAAATTCATGGGGAGATCTACTGATGCTATTGATTCATGGCAACTATAACATCCCGCTCCCTCTCTTCCCCAACCTCCACTCTGATGTATAACCCCACCCCAGTAGCACCACTGTGAAACAGTTCTTTCCATCACTTGGCAATCAGTCTGTCAACTGGAAGTGGGTTCATCTTATATGGTTCATCTTACATGGGACACCCTGCTTCCTCAGCTTCCCTCAATAGGGAAACTCGTACTCCATGAAGCCCATAGAGAGACATGTTGATGATCCCCATATCCTCCATGGCCACTATAACACTCATCAATTCTGTTTGCAGCACTATCCAATTGCATTTCATTGTTGCAAACTGTTGCATAATATTTAACCACCGGCTCCAGGATAATGAACGCATTCAATGCTCGTCTCAGCTGGAGAAAATTATATACTGTCCCTTTAGAAAGAGATAAGTTCCTAATATTTGAAGCAGTTAACAGCTTAAAACAGTTTAACAGTAAACAAAAATATAAGCTTGATTTTAACTCATCCTCTCACCTCTTTGTTGGGAGTTCAATGGAGCAATTGCAATGAAGTAGTAGGCTTATCCATTTGTTTCTTCCAACAATATAAACAAAAATAATTTTAGATTGGGGTGGCAAAGGAATCTACTCAAAGCCAGCAGACTCTTTAAGTAAGCAGATTAAATAATCAGTGCCTGATTTACCATTTTAACTTCAGACGAGAGCAGGGCAAGCAGTGGAACAGACTGCTCTGCATCCCTATATCTCTCAGTTATGTAACATTTCACCATTCAAAACCTCCAGAAAGTTAATGGTGGGCGAGTTGAGTTGTTTCCTGAAGTTTACAGCTGCAGAAGTAGCTCATTTTTTAACAATAATAAGCAAAAACCAACGAAGACAACCAAATTCTTCATGAGAATGAGTGTATTCTTATATTCTGTTCTTCACTCTCTGCATTAATTTTTGTACTTCAAAAGCTGTTTAACACTTTTATATATAAGGAATCAATGTATAGTCTATTGCTTCATGTAATATGTAGTATTATGTTACATTGTGCGCTGTAGGTAATGTTACAAAGAGCTTGCCGTAAACTTTTACCAATGCAAAACTCTGTGAACTTGTTCTCTAATCCATGGATTTGTTTTTGATGTTTGATTTTTAACTTGCATCACTCTCTATCAGCTCATGTTTGAGAAGTTACTCAGATGTCACAACTTGTTGGTGTCTTTGCGTTAAGCACATTACTAATTAAAAAAAAGTTCTGGCTTTTGAAACAACTGTAATTTAAAATATATGTAAATAAATTGCACCATTAAAGCTGAATTGAAAATAGAATTGTTACTTTGCATTTATGTGCGTGTTAGAAGATGGACTGTAGAGTTAGTACTTTGGCATGCCAGCACTATGGCTTGAAAGTATTTGATTTACCATAGAATATGTGGACACATATTGGATCTCTGCATTGCACATGTTGTGCAAGTCTTCATATAAAGGGAGGGAAAACCATTCCAGCTTGACATTATTCGCATTAAGGTTGACTCAAGGGCATTGGCACCAGGAGGTACACTTTCAAAGTTGAGTAATGAAATGCGGGTCCACACCCTGGAGAAGAGGGAAGGAGTTTAATAGCAAATTATTTCCCCTTATGATAGGAAGAGTTAAGCTGCCAATATTTGCATGTGGTAGTTGGATTTTTGGTTACTTTTCAAAAGTTAGAACACCACAAGCATTGCCATGGTTACCGATTCCTCAGGTTCATCCAATGTCACATCAGATAAAGTAGCTCAACAATGTGTGGCATGATGATACCATATCAAGAAGTCACTTTCATGAGATAAAAATGATCAGATTGCATTCTAATTAATGGAATTATTTTGTCTCTGATATTTCACTCAAAAAGCTATGTCCTCCAGCAACAGATTCATCATTATAAACACCAGCTCAATTGTAGGTAAAATATAGAGAAATCGAGCACGTTCTAAAATTCATTATCCGCTTTGATTCTGTTACATGACTCTTCATCTACCACAGATTATATTGTAATATTCATAAAACTACGTGGCATTGTGATCAGAGAAACAGACTCAAACCAAGTGGGATCAGAGGATTAAAATAGAAAGTGCCAAACAAAACTCAGCTAATCTGGCAGCATTTGTAGAGAAAGAAACAGAGTTGACATTTTGAATCAAACTTAAGTCCTCTTTAGAACTGAAGTTCTGAAGAAGAGTCACATTTGATTCACTTTAAATGTTGGAAAGAATTCTCCCATTTTGAGACTAAATGCCCTGGTGAGAACAGGACTATGGAGTGTTTCCCACTGGAGAGACTGGAATCTACATTAAATCTTCCAGCCCTATTAATTACGCATCTGGGTATTTTACATTATATTCAGTGGCGGGGTGATGTGTGGATGACTTGTAGTCTGCCATTGTGTCTAGTTGCCATAACGAATAGGCATCCATCATCACTGACCCACTATTGAAAAAAGGTGGACCTCCTGAAAATGAAGATACAAGTCTAGGACATTCTCAGGCCAGAAGATGAACCATCTCAGAATGAAGATGGATCTCTAGCAACATTCTGAGGTTAGAAGATAGACCCTCTCCAGGACACTGAATCTGGAAGGTCCACTTGCAGATGTTTTCCCAAACCTACTCCTGTGGTATTACTGTGTTACCACATCTGGTTTCCATCTGGAACTCTGGAAGCAGCCCAGGCCTTGTCCAGATGAGTCTTGACACCTCTTGTTCCATGATGTAGAGATGCCGGCGTTGGACTGGGGTAAACACAGTAAGAAGTCTGACAACACCAGGTTTAAATCCAACCGATTTATTTGATAGTAAACTCACAAGCTTTCGACCCTATGGTCTTCGTCAGGTGAAGACTATAGGGTCGAAAGCTTGTAAGTTTACTATCAAATAAATCGGTTGGATTTAAACCTGATGTTGTCAGACTTTTTACTGTGTTTACCTCTTGTTCCAGACATGTTTCACATTGGCATGCTTTCTTGTCGGCATTATTGAGTATCTATCTTATTAGGCCATTTCAGAATTTGATATGTTGTAATGAGGTTACTGCTCAATCATCTAAACTCTAGAAACATCGCTTCATCACCTCTAAGGCAAGAATATCCTTCTTAGATAACGAGACCGAAACTGAGCTCAGTGCTCTAGGTGTGGTACCTATACAATAGTAATATTATTGCTTTATTCTTATATCCAATCCCCTTGTAATAGAGACCAACATGCCGTATGCCATCTTAGTTGCTTTGTACCTGCATGCTAACTTGCCATGCTTCTTGAATGAGAATACATAAGTCTCCTTGAAAACTAATATTTTAAAAATCCTCACCAAAAAAAATTCAGATTTCCAGTTTCTCCAATCCAATTTAATAACTTCACATTGCCCCATAGTAAACAGTTTTTTAATTCACCTATGGGATGTGGAATTCACTGGCTGGGCTAGCATTTTGTTGCATGTCCCTGGTTCCCCTAGGGAAAATAGTGGTGAATTGCTGTCTTGAACTGCTGCAGTCATACTGTAGGTACACCCGCAGTGCTGTTAGGGATGGAATTCCAGCATTTCGATCCAACAAAAGTGAAGGAATGGTGATATATTTCCAAGTCAGAATGGTGAGCGACTTGAAGGGGAACCTTCAAGTGGTGATGTTATCACCTATCTGCTACTCCTGACCTTTTCATGGCCATGGGTTTGGAAGGTGTTGCCTAAGAAACATAATCTCCCACCTGTTTGTGCAAGCACTTAACAGCAGAATTTAATTCTCTCCCGGAAGGTGAGCTGGAAGGTGAAGGAGCTTTTAATCAGGTTGAAAGATATAGTGTGGAAACCCAATTTTCCCCCAGTTAGGTTGAGACAGGAAAGTAAAAGGATGGCCTTCCCAACCAGAAACCATGTGAAGCTCTTAAACGGCTACTGGTGGGGGGAGGGGAACATATCAGATATATCTTGGCAGGTATATTTACAGCCTGAGAGGAGCAAGGTGGGTTACTAGTATTAGGACAGCTCATTCCCAAAAGAGAGATCGACTGGGTGCATAGGTTGCCGAAGAGTGAAGAACCCTACCAACCCTTAAAACGTATCCCATTACTCTTCCTTGCCAGGGCCTCTCAACTACACCCCCTCCAGCCACCTCCCTGGCAAGCCTGTCTCATCTGCCTCAATTTTAGGTTCTGTGATGATCCTAAAACCTGGGCCTGCTGTTGTACCAGCAGTGGCCACCATTTCCGATAGCATTGCTGATTGGTTGATGGCTGTCATAAGCAGGACCTGATGGTTGCCATCGCTGCCACTGGGTTGGGCACTTGCAATGGCAGCAGTAGGAGTGCCCCTGGCACTGCAACTGATGGACAGGCATACCCACAAGATCTACGTCCCTTTGCAGCCTCTTTGTGTCAAATATTATGTAATATTTATTCTAATTTGGTTTTTTAATACTAACTATTTTATACTTTTATTACTCATTTTGTCTTGTCTCATTCATTTTTGTTGATTTTTAATCTCAAGCTATTATTCTTCTATTTAACATATGCTCCTATAATTCAAATATTGGAGGCTATTTTCTGCCAGCAAGATTGCGTTTTTCAATTTTCTATGTTTCAGCCAGTGGCGTAATGAGATTCATGCCCACAAAGAATCTGACAGCATCAACTTGGCAGCGTAGACATGTGACAGAGGGCAATGCCAAGGGCAGAGCCTCGGGGAGCCCCATTGGGTTCACGTTATGCTTGCTGGGACGAATAGCTCCAGAAGCTGATGGTGAAAGGGGGTGGGGATGGGGGGGGGGGGGGGGGGGGTCAGAGTCTGCGGAAGAGAACCCTGATGCTGAAGGGGGGTATCCTCGTTTCCATGATGCAGGGAGCTGGGGGGTTTAGTTTCTGTTCTGATCAAAGTGCCACATTTAAAGGGTGCCTGTATCTCTCTGGAACCAGTCTTGGCAGCTCTATCAGATCCCTCCCTGCCACAATGAAAGCAAAAAACACACCCACTCAATCCTATTGTCAGAGAGGTTCAAAATCTGGACTATACACTCGGTTATGCAGCTGGGGAGTTACAGTAGGTTTCAGACAGAGCCTGAAAATTCCACTCATCATTTCTATTCCATTGAATTTCTTTAAATTTATGACTCTTATTTCAGACTTAACTGTGTCACTCTCAATGTAAAATTCTACCACATTAGTCATTCTGCTCCATAGAGAATATCACAATGAGATTACTAATTGGCCTTATATCATTACACAATACATAACCTGAAATAGCCTTATCCCTCATTGGTTCTACTACGTATTGTAGGAACTATTTTGAATATATTCCATGAATTCTTCTACAGACTTTGATTGCCAAATCTACATGAAGATTAAAGTCCCCCACAATTGATTGCATTACGTCTGTTACAAATTCATATCTTTCCTGATTAAGACGCTGTCTACAAAAGGTTGTGAATGTAGCCCAATCCATCACACAAACCAGCCTCCCATCCATTGATTCTGTTTATACTTCCTACTCCCTTGGTAAAGTGGCCAGCTTAATTAAGGACTCCACACACTCTGGACATTCTCTCTTTCACCTTCTTCCATCAGGAAGAAGTTTCAAAAGGTCACGTACCAACTGACTCAAGAACAGTTTCTTCCCTGCTGCCATCAGACTTCTGAATGGACCTACCTTGTATTAAGTTGATCTTTCTCTACATACTAGCTGTGACTGTAACACTACATTCTGCCCTCTCTCATTTTCTTCTCTATGAATGGTATGCCTTGTCTGTGCAGTATGCAAGAAACAATATTTTTCACTGTATTCCAATACGTATGATAATAATAAATCAAATCAAATTAAAATCTAGCAGATTAAGATCTCTGTGGATTATTCCCATCAGTGTTTTCTACCCCTTTCTTTTCCTTAACTCTACCCATACCTATTCTACTTGATCATTCAAGCCAACATCCTTTCTCACTGTTGTCCTCATATTATCCTTTATTATCAGGATTTCATACATGTATTCCCTCTTTCCATTCTGCTTGTCTTTTCAAAATGTCAAGTACTCTCGAATAATTTAGTTACTGATCTTAGTCGCCTTATAAGTATGTATCTATAATGGCAATTATGTTGAATCTGCTCAGTGCCGCTAATTCATCCAATTTGTTATAAATGTTTTCTGAATTCACGTAAAGAACATTGATTTCAATTTGTTTCCGTTATTCCTGTGCTGACCTTCTCTGCTGATGTACTATTTATGTTAAACTCCATATAATTTCAGGTCACATCTTGCTCTATTACTTTAGATTTTCTTTATAATTTTCTAAATTTCTCCTTCCTGCACATTTTCCTCATCCCCTTTTTAATTTAAAACCCTGGGTTGAATTCTCCCCAAAAAAATCTAAGAAACCAATTTTGCCAAAATGTTGCACCTGGTTTTGGGTGTGACAGGGTCATAAAGTGGGTGTAAAGCTATTACTGCAATTAGTGCCAGTTTTTCCAATCTCTTGCCAAAAATGGGCGAGAGACAGGTTAATGTACTTAAATTTATTTTAATGCTGTTTTACATCTACTTGGAGAGCCCAGTGCACAATCATCCTGCACTCCTCTTTATGACCTCGCTGGGAAAGAATCTCACTGGCAAGGAATAGACATGCTGCTCATGAACGCGAGTTGTCGACTTGGTCTTGCCAATGGAACTGAAGCCATTGAGGCCCCCCTCTACAGAGGTCAAGGGCAAGGGGAGGTGCCCTTGGCAGAGTGGGCCACTACGCATGCATTGATCTGTCAGTGCCAAGATTGGCGCATGCACAGTGGCTCTGCACTGACAGTCTCCCTCTTTGCTGGCCTGCTAGATTGCTGGCCAGCCCTGCCACCCCCATAACATGTGCCACGACCCAATCACTGGCTCCCCCTCCCCCCGACCGTTCCTGGGGCCCAGCTCTAACACCCCTTCCCTCCTGGGTTGCCTCAATCTCTCCATCTCCGCCCCCACCAGTTTCTTCTGCCAAAGTTAACCTCTCCCCTGCAGTCCTGACCTCTGAACAAAGTCCTGAACACCCAGCAAAGAACAAAGAACAACACAGCACATGGAAACAGGCCCCTCGGCCCATCTAGCCCGCACCACTATTTTAACGCTCCCACTTCCACCCATGACCCTTGTCTATGTTTGCCCGCCCCTCCAGCCCTCTCTGAATACTGGCCTCTCTGCTTCTTTGATCTATCCCAGGCAGAGTGCAGCAGGGCCCTCCATACCCACTAATCACCCACTAGACCCTGTCCCCACCAACTTTGCCTTCTTTGCAATGCCTGATGCCTGATTGGCAGTGCCACAGTGTCCCGTGGACATTGGCACTTTGCCCCTTGGGCAGTGCCAGGGGCACAGGCTGGCACTGCCAGGGTGCCCATGCCCTTCCGTTGCCCAACACACTAGGGTGCCCCGATTGCCTTGCCTTCACTCCAGACCAGAGTTGGTTTGGGAAAAAGAGGATCAGGTTTTCTTGGACTACGCAGAAACAAACAAGACAAATGGAATCTAGAACCAGGTTCTGTGGAGGGAGTTTCCCCAAAAGTGTGGAATTAGTGTAATCCCTTGTGGAATGAAACATTCTGGTGGGGTGGGAGAGGCTATTGGGCTCGGAGACCTCAGTCTCAGACCCACTAATCCCATATATACTATAGGGAAATGATTATGTAAATAATTTCCATTTTTCCCTAACAATTTCTGGTACGGAGCAAACACCACCAGAAATCCAGCGCTGGGAAACACAAGTGGAGTTTGTGCAAACCCTCTGAATCGGCCACCATGGGATTCTCCTGGTTCTCTCGCCTAAACATTAGGGCAGCAGGATGGGAGAATCAAGACCCCTATCCACAGACATAGCTCTTGCTGTGACCAGGATGCTGATTTAAGTGGAGATCATTCTAAACAATCTGCTCCTTCTTTCTCCAGCATTGGGGAAATTAATAAAGCGCATCTTCTCTTCCACTCTTTTGACGTAGATATTTAACTCTCTGATCTGTTTCACCCTATAGCAATTTGTGCATGGTAGTAATCTAGGGATTATTCCCCTTGAGGTTCTGTTTCTTAATTTAGAAACTCTCACCTCAAACCCCCTCCACAGAACCTGGTACTAGGTTCCATTTGTCTTGTTTGTTTCTGCATAATCCAAGAAAAACTGATCCTCTTTCTCAAGCCACAATGAGATATTCTCACCCCTGGCATAGGACAGGCAGTACAGAACTCCTAGCAGCAACTACAGATAATAGCACCTATTCTCTTACCTATGTAGACCGTTGCTACTACACCCCTTCTCACTGTCCCTCCTATGGCCTCCTACACCATGGCACCATGATCAATTTGCCCTTCCTCTCTGCAGTCCTTGGTCTCATCCATACAGGTAGCATGTACTTCATTTCAGTCAAAGGTCACAGGTTTAGTCTTTTTCAAAGCTACATTCTAATTCCAGATAGCTGCCTAACTCTCAGTCATACATTTCTGTCCCTGACCTGACTAACTCCAAAGCGCTACTTAATTCAAGTGGTGTGGTTGCCTCCCAGAACAAAATGGTAGATAACTTGTTCCCTCCCTGTTTCCCTGCAATCAGGCTCCAACTCAGGAACTCCAAGTTGAACTTGTCTGAGTCAATTACAGAAATGTTAATGTGGATGTGATTGCTCAATGTCTATCTTCCAGGGAACTGAGGAATGAAACAGTCAGTTTCTTTGTGGGGTGGAATAAATAAAAGAAAAGGATTTTATTAGGAAATTAAGTGCAATGGCCTCCATCGGGAAATTAAATAAGTAATGAATGGGCTTCTCACTTATTCTTACCATCATTGCTGCTGCTGAACTCCAGTGAGGTTCAGTCTTTGCTTACTTATCATGACGTTCATTGGTCACACTCAGCCATTTATTTTTAACCATAACTTATCAGCTTAACATCGCAGCCATTGTGTTAGTATTCATTGCACGTATGTGTCTAATCTATTAGAATAATGAGTGCTACAGGTCAACGCTGGTGCATTTTGAGTAAACTGAACAGGGGTTCTCAATGAATTTGAGATTAAATATTCCCCGTGCAACATTTTAAATAACTTATAAATTATATAACTCTGCAGGTAATGGAAATCCTTTGTCTCTTCTTGTTGAGAAATCCTGTACGCCTATACTTGCTGGTGCACTATGAATCACTATGGGATAACTGGTGCAAACATTAGGATTTTAATTGTGACTCGGAAAACAGTAGGGGCAATTCTCCCAGCTGAGACATCAGCAGAGGCATCATCAGCTCTGTGCCAGAAACCAGCGCTGAGCTGAATAAATTATTTAAATATATGTCTGATTAGAAGTCCCACAAGTGTTTCCTCTCCACAAGGGGCATCTCACTCCAAAGGGGTTTACAATAACTGTCCATTAATGGGGAGCTGGCACCCTAATCCAACTGCTGTGAAATGGAGCCATGGAGGCCCCCCAGGATGTCATGGATAAGGGGGATGCATCCTGAGCCTTGTCAGCTTGCCAGTGCCAGCCTGGCCCTTGGCACTGCCAAAAGGGCACCTTGGCACTGCTCACTGGGTATCAGACAGTGAAGGGCCAGAGGTGGCGGGGCCTAATTAGGAGAAATTGGTAGAAGTAGAGGTCCTGCTACCATTCTGCACAGGGAACAGTGACAGAGGGAAAGAGGCCAGCAATCCAGCTGGCCATTGGAATGGGTATGAGGAGGAGGGTCGACATGCGAGGAAATGTCAGGGCTGTGGGGATGGGGGAAGACTGGAGCTGGGTGTTTGGGGCTATGGGGAAGATCAGGAGGGAAGATCAAAGTGGGCTGGGGGTTGGGGGGGGAGGGGGGGGGGGGGGGGGGTGTGTGTGTGGAGGTAGGGTAGGGTTTGAAGGTGGCCTGGGAGGCCAGCGATTGGGAAGTGAGAGGTTACATAGCTAGTGATGCAAAAAACAAAGAAGAAAACAGCACGGCAAACAGGCCCTTCAGCCCAACGAGCCCGCGCCACCACCCCGATGTTCCCACTTCTATCCATGACCCCCGTCTATGTTTATAGATCTGTACATTGGAACCAAATTTGATACAATTTAGGGAGAATTTGTTCTGCCAATCAGCCTAAAAACACATCTTTGGGATGTGAGAGGAAACCAGAGCACCCAGAAAAAACCCACACAAGCACGGGGAGAATGTGCAAACTCCCACAGACACAGGCCCAAATCCATGTATCTGCACAGCACAGCGATAGTCACTGAGCTGTCGTGTTGCCCATCAAATGGTCTAGGTCAAGCGTACACTAACGACGTGAAGCACTAGGATACTCTCGAAAAAAAATCCAAGAGCAGCCCTCTCACGACCCATCGCGTGTATGCTCCTTGTTAGACAACAAGGTGGACCAAAGCACCTGTAGGATAAAAACAAGTACATCAATATCATCATCTATTTACACACTTCCCAGGGACTCTCAAGGCTCATGATCCTTATTTTAAATCAGTTTTCTATACCCCTCCATTCCCATTCTGTTCATGTGCCATCTAAGTATTTCTTAAATAACTCCAGAGTGCCTGCCTCCACCACTTTACTTGGCAGCGCATTCCATACCCCCACCACCCTCTGGGTGAAAAAACTCCCTCTAGCATCCAAATTATACCTTACCTCCCTCACCCTAAGCCCGTGACCCCTCGTGCTATTCGAGTCCATCCTAGGAAAAAGCTTAACCCTGTTTACTCTATCTATAACCCCTCATAATCTTGTACACCTCTATTAGATCTCCTCTAAGTCTACGTCTTTCTAAGGAAAACAGTCCCAATTTGCCTAACTCTCCTCGTAACTCAGACCTTCCATACCAGGCAGCATCCTGGTAAACCTCCTCTGCACTCTCTCCAGAGTCTCCACGTCCTTCCAGTAGTAAGGTGACCAGAACTGGACGCAGTATTCCAAATGAGGTCTAACCAACGTTTTATACAACTGCAACATTAAAGGCAAGCTCTTGTACTCTATACCCCTTCCTATAAAGGCTAGCATACTATATGCTTTCTTCACAACCTTCTCCACTTGCTCTGCCACCTCCAGAGACTTGTGCACCTGCACCCCCAGGTCCCTCTGCATTTCTATACTCTTAATAGGTCTACCCTTTATCATATACCTCCCCCCTACATTCTTTCTCCCGGAATGCATCACCTTGCATTTATCAGGATTGAATTCCATCTGCCATCTATCTGCCCAAGCTACCAGCCTATCTATGTTCTGCAGGTTGCAAGGGTTGGCGAGTGACTGAGATGATCAGAAATCAGGAGGCTGGCAGTGTGAGGCTAGTGCCCATGCGCTCATCTCCCCTACGACAGTTGGCGCAGTGGCTCACTCAGCACTATGCTGCCAGCCTGTCCAGCGGGACTTGGCCCCAACACTGATTTTTATTGTGATTCATGGTGAATCTCTCTGTGATGCAGAGTGTGGAAAATTCATTTTGAAAATCCCACTGAAAAATACAAACGGATTTACTTCAGTTTTTAGGCAAAATTAGCACTTAGAATTTTTTTGGGATAATCCATCCCAGCATCTCCGGCCTTATAAACAGTAAGATCAGCAGTCCTACACTGATGAAATTCAAAGTTATAGAGAAATGCTAAAAGAGAATAAAGATGAATCTGAGTCAATGAGGAACAAAAAATAAAAATAATGAGAGGGAAAATAAGACTGGATTAAGAGAGAGAAAAAACGAGAAAATGAGAGAAGGAAAAATAAGACAAATATCAAAAATGTAAACTTAAAAAATTAAAAGTCTTTCAGAACAATTAATAAGCTGGAGAAATGAGTCTCCACAGTTTCATTGTTCCTTTTCTGGCCCAGAGACTGGATGATATTGCAGAAGCATAATTCTCCTTATTAAAAGTGTGCTTAACTTGTCAAGTACAAGCACAAAATTTCAGCAGCAAGTTTAGTATGTTTAAACAATGCAAATATAACAGTATCTTGTGATTCATGAGGTAGGTGACAGTGATTGCTTAATTATTTATATGTTAATAGTGGCAAGTACATTAAATTCATGTTATTTTCCCAATAAATCCTGAGGCAATAATGTCTTGAGTAAAGAAACTTATCCATTTAGGAATGTGAATAACACACATGTCATGAGCACCTGCAGCATGAATGATTTATGACCCATCTCTGTATAGGGTAGAGAATATTTGCAAAGCATCAACAGTAGTGCGATGACCTATTTCTTCCATGAACATTACTTGAAACATTTCCTGCACCATGCTCCAAGTATCAGGACTAACTGTAGGTACTTATTGCTTTTAATAAATATCCACAATTTGCAATCATGCCAAGTTAACTTCTATTTTATTATACATTTAATTAACATTTTAGGATTTGAGTGGTTGGTTGAATATAAAAGTTGATCAAATATGCTCTATCCGAAAGACCATCAGCAACAACCATTTGCAGCAAAACCTTCAAATAAAGTGTTATTGTCATCTAACATTTCTATCATGCAGCAGTTTAATAACTGCAGTAACACTTCTTTTTTCCCTTTTCAAACCAGTAGTTGCTACAATTCTAGAGCGAACTAATAATCTCACTGGAATTTTTAAGAAGAAAATCTTGGAAGGGGAGGCAATGGCCTAGTCCATCATCGCTGGACTATTAATCCAAAACTCAGATAATGTTCTGGGGACCCAGGTTCCAATCACACCTTGGCAGTTAGTGGAATTTGAATTCAATAAATAATATCTGGAATTAAGAATCCACTGATGGCCATGAAACCATTGTCGATTGATAGAAAAGCACATTTGGTCACGGAGGTCCTCCAGGGAAGGAAATCTACCATTCTTACCTGGTCTGGCCTATATGTGACTCCAGAGCCCCAGCAATTTGGTTGATTTGCAACTGCTTTTGGGCATTTAGGTTTGGGCAATAAATGTTGGCCAACCAATGATGTCCATGTCCCACAAATGAATAAGTAAAATGAAGCCAAAATTGAAAAATAGCTTTCTCTACAGAGTTTAAAATTCCTAATAGAGTTTTTTTCACTTCAACCAGAAAGGCAGGAACAATTGAGGTACTTTAAAAATTACTGGAACTAGATGTTTTGTGATGCTCAGCTCATGAGTTATGAAAAATGCGAATATTCTCTGTCCTACATGCTCCGATTGTAGAACGAAGGAGATATGAATGGCTTCTGATTGTAAGTCCAGCCAGGTGGAAGTGCCATTGTCAAGCTGTCTCAAGCACTTGATTTCCCCTTGCAGCTCCACAACTGAAGTTAATTGTTTAAGACAAGGTAACAAAAGCCTGTCACATCTTTAGTGGTGATGGATGAGCTCGAAAGCATCAGGAAACAGGGTGCACACTGTCCTTCATGTAGCTAGTGACTGTCATATTCTAAATACAGCCTTACTTTTTAAACATTTTTTTAAAAAGGACAATCCATGTAATAAAAGCAAAGCAGAATACTAAGGAAACAATAGAATTTCAATTTCACTTTGCTAAGAATTGAATCAAATTTGGCTCTATTCACTCTTACTTCATAATTGAACAAAATGTCATTAAATACCTTCAGTTCACAAGTGCATCATTTCGCCTGCTCAAATCTCCACTGGCATTTAAGATTGTAGCACTTACAGCTGAAGTGGTTGATTAACAGCTATCCAAAACGCGGTTGAATTATTTCCCTGAAGGACTGTTCTTACCTATTGTTGCCTTGTTCTTGTGGAGGAGGTGATTTTACAAAATGCTTAATTCAGATAGTGGTGGCAGTTATACATGGCGACTTTAATTATTAAGATAAGAATATATTGATACCTGCCCTGAAACTGTCTTTAGTTCTCATTTGTATCATTGTAACTGAGCCAGTTGATTTAGTAAAACTTTTCAAACATAGCAGAGGAACCTGTGTTATTCTGTATTTTAACTGAGTTGCCATATGCCAAACTGGTAAGCTAGCTTTGGATTTGATCACAAGCTTGTTGGCTGGCTGGCTGGCTTGGTTCTGAGAGTAGGGGTACAGTTGAGGCCTGGAATGACTGATGCTGAGTAGAAGAGGCATGCATTTTTTATTTGCGGTCCCCAGATATCTTTGAAGATTCTCTTTGGCTCTATTAGATCTGGAGCCGATCTGAGCCCATTCAACCTGTCCAATTCCAAAATGCCAAATGGAGATAATTCAAATTATCATAATTAAAGTGGGCTGCTGCCTACGCTAAGTGGTTTGTGTTCTGAATGGTAGATCACTTTCAAAATATAGCCATTGTTGGGATTAAAAGGATGGTAAAACTACCAATCTCATTTTGAGGCCATTGTCTTCTGAACAATCCAAGTCTTAGGGAAATAAAATGAACCCAGTTATCTTAAAAAAAACTTATTCAGTTTATAAATCTGAATGACCTACTAGTCATGGGCAACTGAGTATAAATGATTTACAATAGTTCTTGGCTGATAATAGAGAACATTTGCAATGCATCATCGGCAGTGCAGTGATCTGTTCCTCAATGAACATTTAGTGAAACGTATCCTGTAACACGCATCAGAGACCAGGCCTTTCAGCAATGCCTAACTGCATTCAGTTATTGCATTTTCTTTTTGTCCATTAATATGTGGCAGTGCCATGGAAATATCATTAGTTACAATGAAAAAAACTTAGTGAATATCCACAAATAACAAAACTGAACTGTCAATGTTTTCTGTGACTGATGAATATTGAGTGATTGATTAATCCTGAAATTCAACCAATCAGGTTCTCTTTGAAATAGTGTTTAATCATGAAATAGGAACAAAGCAATGTCAGTTCGGATATCAGACCATTATTGCAGAATGCTTCTATGCCGAGCAACTTTGAAATATTAGGCATTTGAACTTTAGAACTGATTTGTGTGTTAGTAAAGTACAAGAATGTGATTTCAATATTCCCAGACGGTTCACAAGAATCCACAGTTGTCATCTTTTTATTGATAATTCTAAACTTATATGAAAATGAAACCCTGCAATCAATGCGATCATTGTGTATCAAGGTCGAAATTACTATCCGTGCCATTATTGTCTAAATCCTTAACAGACTCATAACCAGGTCCTCCTCTGTTCAGCTCCTTAAACTAAACAAGTCTGCTAAAAGTATCAAAGAAACTTGGTGCAGTTTGAGTTGTGAGGCTGTATGGATGTCACATCACGGGTTAAATACAAACAATGTTTGTCCCCAACCTATGTTGTTAACCCTAGAAAGACTTCTAGGATCAGGAAGGGTTTCCCACAAGTAGTCCCCAGCCCCCAACTCAAGCAAGAAGCTGAAAATTTAAGTGGAGGTTTTCAGCCTTGCAGGAATAGTGAAGTGGGCTGCATGGAAGTATTACTCACTCTATAGAACACCCAGTAAAAAACATATGATTGATCCCAGGAACAAAGTAAGTTGTTTTTCAGCTGCTCAGATCTTTATGAGTTTGGACCCCGATCACAGTCAAGTCACCAGGTTGCCAACTCTCCAGAAGTGGCCTAGAGATTCCAGAAATTGAAGATCAGTCTCAAGGACACTGCTGTGTGCAATCCTGGAGAAGTATCATCAGGACCATAAAAACAGAGCTTTTTTTGTAATTTTCTTTGAATATTTCTCTTTACTAGAGATAAAAAGGGTGTTTGGCTGAGTATCAAGCATCAATCGAATGAATAAGTCTATTTTTGCCGTCCAATTGGTGTAGGAAGACAGCGTCACAAGGATGGCTGTGTTGGCTGACCAATGGCTGAAGTGTGGGGATAAGTCATGTGAGAAAACATCCAAGAATTTAGTCACAATTGGCAACCATTCCTAGACTCCACATTTACCTCTTTGTCGGGAATTCCCCTTTCTCTCTCAGAGACACCCAAGTTCATGACAGCAGTTCATATCTCTATGGTTTGAACAGACTGACCAGAAAGACAGGTTTCGTCTGATATTTCACAGTTGCTTTATTGAATCACCCACAACCCACAGTAGAGAACTCCAAAATTTAAGGTATTCAACATAAGTTGCAATAACCCATGATATTTTGAGAGACAGGATCTGCAAGCATTTAGAGATATAAGGACAGATTAGGGACAGTCAGCAAGGCTTTGTGAGTGGGCAATCATATCTGACAAATTTGATTGCATTTTTTGAAGAGGTAACCAAGAAGGTTAGGGGCAGTGCAATTGATGTTGTCTGTGTGGACTTTAGAAATGCATGGTAGGTTGTTGCATAAGTTAAATCTCATAGGATCCAGGGTGAAGTAGCTAAATGGGTACAAAATTGATTTGATAACAGAAGCCAGAGGGTGATTGTAGAGGGATGTTTTTCAAACTGGACGCCTGTGACCAGTGGTGTGCCTCAGCAATTGGTGGATGAATTCACTATTATTTGTGATTTAGTTTAATGATTTGGATGAGAATATACGACACATGTTTAGTAAGTTTGCAGAGGACAGCAAGATTGGTGGCATAGTAGACAGTGAAGAAGGCTATATTGAATTGCAAAGAAATCTTGATCAATTGGGCCAGTGGGCTGACTAATGCCAAGTGGAATTTAATTTAGGTAAATGCACGGTAGTGCATTTTGGTGGGTAGAACCAGGGCAGGGCTTATTCAGTTAATGGTACAATGCTAGGGAGAGTTACAGAACAAAAAGATCCAGAAGTATAGGTTCATAGCTTCTTGAAAGTGGAGTCATAGGTGGACAGAGTGGTGAAGAAGGCATTCACATGCCTGGTTTCATTGGTCCGAACATTGAATACAGAAGTTGAAACATATTGTTGAAGTTGTAAAAACATTGGGAAGACCACACTTGAAATGCTGTATACAGTTCTGGTCACCCTATTATAGGAAAGACATTATTAAACTAGAAAGAGTGCAGAAAAGATTTATAGGATGCTACTGAGATTTGATGGTTTGAGTTATAAGGAGAAGCTGGAGAGACTGGGACCTTTTTCACTGGAGCGTAGAAGGCTGAGGGATGATCTTTTAGAGGTCTATAAAATAATGAAGGGCATGAATCAGCTAGAAAGTCTATATTTTTATTCCCAAAGGTAGGGGAGTCTAAAACTAGAGGGCATAGATTTAAGGTGATAGGGGAGAGATATGAAAGTGTCCAGAGAGACAATTGTTTTCACACAGAATGTGGTGAATATCTGGAACAGGCTGCCTGGGGTAGTAGTAGAGGTGGCTACAAATTTTTCTTTCAAAAAATCATTTAGATAGGGTTCACTGGCTACATCTATCCATAATTGCCCTAATGAGAAGGTGCTGGTCAGTTGTCTTCTTGAACCTCTGCAGTCCATGTGGTGTAGGTACACCACAGTCTTGTTATGGAGGGAGTTTTGGGCTTTTGACCCAACAACATATTTGGAAGGAGTAGTGATATATTTCCAAATGAGGATGGTGGGTTACATGTCGGGGAACCTCTAGGTTTCCCAAGTCTCTGCTGATCTTGTCCTTCTAGATGGTAGTGACTATGGGTTTGGAAGATGCCATTGAATATGAAAGAAAGATGGTTGAAGATTTGCATAACGCAAATTTTACTTGCCGTTTATCAGTCCAAACCTGAACATTGTCCAGGTCTCGCTGCATGTGAGCATTGACAGTTTCAGTGCATGAAGAGTCACTAATAGTGCTGAACATTGTTGAATCATCAGCAAACATCCCCAGTTCTGAATTTAGGATGAGGGAAGTTTATTGCTGAAGCAGCTGAAGAAAGCTGGGTTTAGGACACCATCATGAGGAACTCCTGTAGTGATGTTGTAAGAGGGAGATGGGTTGGCCTTCAACAACTACAACCACCTGTCTGTGTGTTTGATATGACATGAATCAGGAGAGAGTTTTTCTTTTGACTCTCATTGTTTCCAGTTTTGCTAGGTCTCCTTGATTTTACATTCAGTCAAAAATTGCCTTGGTGTCAAGTGCAGTCACTCTCACCTCACCTCTAGAATTCAACTCTTTTGTCCACATTTGGATTAATGTGGCCAAGAGCTGAATGACCCTGATCAAAAATCCTAAATATCCTTGAGAAAGGAGTGGTTCTTGAACTGCTGCAGTTAATATGATGAAAATCCATCCACAATGCTATTAGGGAGAAAACACTAGAATTTTGAATCAGCCACGTTGAAGGCATGGATGTTCCAATTCAGGATGGTGTGACTTGGAAGCGAACTTAGAGATGATAATGCTGTCATGTACTGGCTACCCTTATCGTCTTCAGTGTTCGAGCTTGGAAGTTCGGAAGCTGCAACTTAAAAAACTTTGGTGAGTTGTTGCATGCTTCTTGTAGCTGATGCATAATACAGACAAGGTGCACCAGTGATGGGGATGGATGGGATATTGATCAGGTGGGCTGTTTTGTTTCAGATGATGAAGAGCTGTACTCATAGAACATATATCATAGAACATTACAGTGCAGTACAGGCCCTTCGGCCCTCGATGTTGCGCCGACCAATGGAACCAATTTTATGACCCTCTAACCTAAACTATTCCAATGCTATCCATATGCCTATCCACTGACCATCTGAACGCCCTTAAACTTGATGAGTCCACAACTGCTGCAGGCAGGGCATTCTACGCCCTTACTATCCTCTGAGTAAAGAACCCACCTCTAACATCCGTCCTATAAATACCATCCCTTAATTTAAAGCTATGTCCCCTCATGTTATCCATTTCCATCCCAGGAAAAAGGCTCTCACTATTCACCCTATTTAACCCTCTGATCATCTCATATGTCTCAATTAAGTCACCTCTTAGCCTTCTTCTCTCTAATGAAAATAACTTCAAGTCCCTTAGCCTTTCCTCATAAGACCTACCCATCATACCAGGCAACATCCTGGTAAACCTCCTCTGCACCCTTTCCAATGCCTTCACATCTTTCTTATAATGTGGCGACCAAAACTGTACACAATACTCCAAGTGTGGCCGCACCAGAGTTTTGTACAGTTGCAACATGACATCTCGGCTCCGAAATTCAATATCTCTACCAATAAATGCTAACACACTATACACCTTCTTAATAACCTTATCAACTTGAGTACCAACTTTCAGACATCTATGTACCTGTACACCGAGATCTCTCTGCTCATCTACACTACTAAGCGTCCTACCATTAGCCCTATATTCTGCACACATATTACTCCTACCAAAGTGAATCACCTCACACTTTTCCACATTAAACTCCATTTGCTACTTCTTGGCCCAGCTCTGCAACTTATCTATGTGCCTCTGCAAACTGTAACATCCATCCTTACTGTCTACAACTCCTCCGACCTTGGTGTTGTCAGCAAATTTACTAATCCATCCTTCTACACCCTCATCCAGGTCATTTATAAAAAGAACGAACAACAGTGGCCCCAAAACAGATCCCTGAGGTACACCACTAGTAACTAAACTCCAGGTTGAATATATTCCATCAACCACCACCCTCTGTCTTCTATCAGCTAGCCAATTCCTAATCCAAATTGCTAAACCTCCCTCAATCCCACGCATCTGCATTTTCTGCAGTAGTCTTCCATGGGGAACCTTATCAAACGCTTTGCTAAAATCCATATACACCGCATCAACTGCCTTACCCTTACCTACCTCTTTGATCACTTTTTCAAAAAACTCAATAAGATTTGTGAGGCACGACCTTCCCTTCACAAATCCATGTTGACTATCCCTAATCAATTCATTTCTTTCTAAATGACTATAAATCCTATCCCTTATAATTCTTTCTAAAACTTTCCCCACTACAGATGTAAGGCTCACTGGTCTATAATTTGCAGGATGGTCTCTGCTCCCCTTCTTAAACAAGGGGACAACATTTGCCATCTTCCAGTCTTCCAGCACTACACCTGTAGCCAATGACGACATGAAGATCAAAGCCAAAGGCTCTGCAATTTCCTCTCTAGCCTCCCTAACCTGGGATAAATCCCAATCGGCCCAGGGGATTTATCTATTTTCATACTCTTGAGAATAGCTAACACCTCTTCATTATGTACCCCTATCCTGTTTAGTCTACAACCCTGTATCCCAGTATTCTCCCCAACTCCGTTGACATTTTCCCACGTGAAGACCGACGAAAAATATTCATTCAGTGCCTCACCAATCTCTACAGGCTCCACGCACAACTTCCCAATACTGTCTGTGGCAGGCCCTAATCTTGACCTAACCAATCTTTTATTCTTAACATATTTATAAAAAGCTTTAGGGTTCTCCTTTATCCTATCCACCAAAGTCTTCTCATGTCCTCTTCTAGCTCTTCTTATCTCCTTCTTCAGCTCCCTCCTGGCTAATTTATAATTGTCCAGTGCCCTAACCGAGCCTTCACGTCTCATCTTTATATAAGCCTCCTTTTTCCCCTTCATTAGTAAACTAACTTCCTTAGTACATCACAATTCCCTGGCTCTACCACTTTCTTCCTGCCTGACAGGTACATAATTATCAAAGACTCGCAGTAGCTGTTCCTTGGATAAGTTCTACTCATCCAGTCAAGTGGAGACTATTGCATCTCACTCCTGACTTCTGCCTTGCAGATGTTAGAAAGGCTTTGGAAAAATGAGAGGTGAGCCACTTCAATAAAATTCTCAGCCTCTAATCTAATCTCATAGCCACAGCATTTAACCGCCTGGTCCAGTTAGATTTCTGGTCAATTGAGAGTCTCTCTAAGGTCAACAATTCCCACCTCTCCAATCTAACTGAAGTTTCTTATCCCTGGAACCATTCTTGTAAACCTCTTCGGCATTCACATTCTTCCTATAGAAAGATGTCCACAACTGTACGCAGTATTCTAGCTAAGGCCTAACTAGTGTCTTGTGTAAGTTCAGTATATCTTCCTTGCTCTTTTACTCTATGCTCCTTTTAATAAAGACTAGAACGTCACACGCTTTATTAACTGGGTGCACATATAAACCCAGTTCCCTCTGCTGCTGCACCCTTTTAAGAATTTTACCCCTTATTTTACTTAATCTTTCTATGCTTTTACTACCAAAATGTATTGGCTCACACTCTGTATTGAACTTTATCTGCCATCTCTCTACCCAGCCCACCATTTTGTCTATGTCAGTTCTACAACTGTCCTCTTCATAGTTTATAACACATTCAAATATTGTGTCGTCTGCAAAGTTTGAAACTGTTGCCTACACACCAAGTTCATTTATATGTATCAGGATAAGCAAAGGTCCCAACACCAGCCCCTGGAGAATACCATTACGAACTTTTTCTCCAGCCTGAAAAATATAAACAACCATTACTCTTTGCTTCCTATATTCAGTCAATTTTGTAACCACATTGCTACTGTTCCTTTTATTCTTTGAGCTATAACTCATCTGTACCCATCCAAATAAGTGGAGAGTATTCCATCACACTCCTGACTCGTGCCTTGTAGATCATGTTTGGAGAATAAAGAAATAGTTACATGCCACAGAGTTCATAGACTCTGATTTGCTCTTGTAGTTACAGCATTTATGGGCTGAATCAGTTAAGTTTTTGATCAATGGTAATCCCCAAGCAATGGAGAGATGGGTAGTTTCTGTTTTGTTGGAGATAGTCATTGTCTGGCATTTGTATAACATGATTCTTACCTGCCACTTATCAGCCCAAGCATGAATATTGTTCAGGTCTTGCTGCATGTAGATAAAAACTGCTTCAGTATCTGAGAAGTTGTAAATAGTTCTGAACAGAGTATAATCATTTGGGAATACCCCCACTTCTGACCTTATGATTGAGGTCTGAAGTTGGGTGGTCCTGGGCAGAACATAAACTGAGCATTAGTGAGTAAGTTACTGATGAGTGTCACTTGACAAGTCCAGTCAATGACACCTTCCACAACTTTGTTGATGATTCAAAGTAGACTGATGGATCCATAATTGATTTGAAAGTATGTTTTCCTTTTTGTGGGCAATATGTCTAGGATACTTTGCTAGATTAATACCAACACTATAGCTGTGGAGAAGCCATACAGAATTTGTCTTTTAAGTAATGGCTAAGAAGAAATATAGATCACTGAGCCTAACATTGCACAAAGAACTAACATATTCTTTCATCTTTATTTAGCACAAGCCAACTTTACATCTGATTTGAAATCATTTCACGTTCCCATCTCCAGCTCAGGGAGTCAGATCATCTTACTGAATTAATTTAAATGGGATATGAGAAATATACATTCTTAAAGTATTCGTAGACTTTTCAAATCCTCATTTGTAGTCAGTTCATAGCGGAAATCCACAGACATGCTTTTCTAATTTCACATTAAACACTATGAGTGGGTGAGGATCAGGAAATGTGCCGTATTCTTTTGGTTTATTATTAACAAAGATGTATATTCATTAACTTAGCTGGAGCTGATCTTAAAGTGGAAGTGGAAATTGCTTTTGTATTTAGGTTATGTGCTAAATGGTCACCTGGCTGTTGACTCTGGAGATTCCCAAGTCTGGAATGTGTTGGTCATACACAGCTTATGGGTAACAGAGTAAGAGAATCACTTTTGGATGATTTGAGAATCTATACCAGATCTTTCCCACATGGATCAACTAAAAACTATTGTAAGATATGTATAACCTGATGATATTTACCTATTGAATGCTTTCTAACTTCCCTAGAGTTGGAAAATCACAGTGGTGAAATTATGGTGGATATGGTGGTGGGCTATCTAAGTAAAGACTGCAAAGTTGATTCAAATAAGTATTGAGGACAGTCATATGATAATGCAGCAAATATGGCTGGTAAGTACAAAGGAATGCAGCAAAAAATTCTAGAAAAGAACAAGCATGCTATGTATATTCCCTGTGCCGGACATTCACTAAATCTTGTTGGCCGTGACCTAATAGATTGCTGTTTAGATGCAGTAAACCTTTTTGCTGTTGTGCAAGAAATATACATTTTCTTTTCATCTTCTACAAAGAGGTGGGCTGTGTTGTTTTCATTCTTGAATACAGACTCCAAAGTACCAAAGTATGTTAAGAGTCTGTCCGACACGAGGTGGGCAGCAGATGCCAAAGCTGTGTCTGCCATAAATGAGTGTTACAGGTCAATCACTGATACTCTCAGTCATCTCCATACTAATGAGAATGAAAAGGGTGATACAAGAAGACAAGCTGGTACTCTTCTGAAAAAAGTGGAGGAACTAGTGTTTATTTTTATGCTACACTTATCGAGGAGCTTCACAAAATCAGTAAAGCTCTCCAGGATCCAGAGATTGCACTTACTGCATGTGTGAATCTGTACACATCACTTTCCCACTTTGTGAAAAATATTAAAGAAAACTTTGATGATATTGAACAAGAAGCTAAATCCAAATTACCTGATGTAGATTACAAGTATAAGAGAAAAGGATGAGGGTGAGAAAAAAAACAAGCCTACAATGGAGCTGCACCTGATGCTGATGAAGAGCTTTCTCCGAGAGAAAATTTTGAGTGAAATCCTTCATTCCGATAATCAATGCCCTTGAAGCAAACGTGAGCAGAAGAGCAACAGTCTATAATTATGCTGCAAAAAAACTATCATTTTTTGTTGATTTGGAAGCTTCAGAAGCACAGTTGTGTGAAGCAGTCGAAACTTTGATGAAGGAGTATCCACACAATGTTGATATTAACCCTACGGGGAGAACTGAAGCACTTCCATGCTTATGTCAAGCAGAATTATCCAGGAAAAGAACAAATTTGCCACAAAGACCTGTATCAAATCATCTTCCAAGACAAGATTCATTTAGTTTTCCCTAATGTGAAAGCAATATTACAACTATTCTTATGTCTGATGGGAACAAAATTGTTCAGGAAAAAGGTCATTTTGACGGCTAAAGAGAATCAAAAATGAACTGACAGCAACCACGTCTCAAAACAAACTTGTCTGCACTCAGCATCATCTGCATAGAAAGCAATAAGGTTCGAAGTGTATCATTTGAAAACATAATTCATGATTTTGTTTTTGAGAAATCAAGAAAGAAAATGTTTTAAGTTGTATCTGATATCAGTTTTCTGATTTTGCAAATTATTTCATTATTACTTCTTTTAATAAAAGTGATCCTGATTGCTTACTTTGTCAGCATTTTGTATACATATTAATGTATCTAAAAATTATTTTAAAAATTATGTTTAAGTATTATTTCAAGTGTATACTATATTATATTCTATGAGAGAGTTCAAGCCAGCCAAATGATAAGTATGTAATCAGTAAATTCATTCATTTGAAAATAACTTGTACTTTTCACTTTAAATACCTTGCTATTAAATAAAAGACATAATTTTCAATTTTTTTGTGGTGACCCAAGGTCCTGTTTTGGTAAACACCTTTGTGAGATCTTTTGATGTAACTTTTTAACAAGGGGCCTCCAAGGTTTATATAGCTCAGGGCCTCACCACATCTAAATCCGGCGCTGCGGGGAGAAAAAAGAAATGTAGTCTTAAATGGGGATAATATAGTTAGGGACATTGATACTGTTGTCTGTGACCAGGATCAAGAATTCCAAAGATTATATTGCCTGCCTAGTGCTCGGGTTCAGAATATCTCATCTGGGCTACAGAGGAACTTGGTGTGGGAGGATAAGAATCCAGTTGTTGTGGTCTGCAAAGGTACCAATGACATAGGTAGAACAGGAACAAAGATTCTGCTAAGGGAGTATGAACAACTAGGAGCTGAATTAAAAAGCAGAACAAAAAGATAATAATCTCTAGATTGCTATCTGAGCCACAAGCTAATTGGCACAGGGTAAATAAGATTAAGGAGGTAAATTTGGGGTGTGATGATTGGTGTGGGAGGAATGGGTTTGAATTCATCGGACATTGGTATCAGTATTGGGGAAAAGGGTGACCTGTTTCTGATGGGATGTGGCTGAGAGGGGATTAGGTCTGGGATCTTATTATCCAAGGATATGTGCTCCTATCAGAAGGATAGGCATATGGGCAAAGGGGATAAGGTTGCATTGTTAGTAAGGAATGAAGTTAAATTGATAGCAAGAAGTGATATAGGATCAGGAGGCACAGAATCTCTGTGGGTAGAGTTGAGGAATTGCAAAGGTAAAAAGACCCTGATGGGAGTTACATATAGTCCCCTAGCAGTTGTCAGGATGTGGAGCAGAAAATAAAGCAGGAGGTAGAAAAAGCATATAAAGCAATATTACAATAATCATGGGGAACTTCAATATGCAGGTGGACTGAGAAAGTCAGGTGGGTAGTGGATCCCAAGAAAAGGAATGTTTGGAATGCTCAACACATGGTTGTTTGGAGCAGCTTGCGACAGAGCCTAGTAGGGAACAGACTATTCTGGATTTGGTGATGTGTAAAGAGGCAGACTTGCCTCTAGGATTCAAAAAGAGATAGCTGAGAAAATGGTGGAGACATTGCTGCTGATCTTTCAGGAATTACTGGAGGCAGGGAGGGTCTCAGAAGACTGGAAAGTGGCTAATGTAACACTGCTGTTTAAGAAAGGAGGAAGGCAACAGGCAGGATATTATAGACCATTTAGCCTGACATTGGTCATTGGCAAGATTTTCGAGTCCATTTTTGAAGATGAGATCGCAGAGTACTTGGAAATGCTTGATAAAGTAGGGCTGAGTCAGCACGGTTTTGAGGAGGGGTGGTCATATCTAACAAATCTGTTAGAGTTCTTTGAGGCGGTTAGATAAAGGAGTACCAGTGGACGTGATTTATTTAGATTTCCAGAAGGCCTTTGAAAAGGTGCTGCACAGGAGACTTAAATAAATTAAAAGCCCATGGTGTTAAGGATAAGATTGTGGCATGGATAGAGGATTGGTTGACTGACAGAAGGCAGAGAGTGGGGATAAAGAGCTCTTTTTCAGGAGGCAGCTGGTGATTAGTAGTGTACCTCAGGGGTCAGTGCTAGAACCACAACTTTTCATAATATACAGTAATGATTTGGAGGAACGAACTAAAGGCACTGTTGTTAAGTTTGCAGATGATACCACAGTCTGTAGAGGGACAGGTAGTATTGAGGAAGTGGGGGGCTGCAGAAGGACTTGGACAGGTTAGGAGAGTGGGCAAAGAAGTAGACGTGGAATACAATGTGGAGAAGTGTGAGGTTATGCGCCTTGGAAGGAGGAATTGAGGCATTGACTAATTTCTAAATAGGAAAATGCTTAAGAAATCAGAAACACAAAAGGACTTGGGAGTCATTGTTCAAAATTCTCTTAAAGTTAATGTGTAGGTTCAGCTGGCAGTTAGGAAGGCAAATGCAACAATAACATTCATGTTATGAAGGCTAGAATACAAGAGCAGGGATATATTTCTGAGGCTGTATAAGGCTCTGGTCAGTCCTCATTTGGAGGACTGAGGGCAGTTTCGGACTCCATATCAAAGGGAGAATGTGCTGGCCATGGAAAGGGTTCAGAGGAGGTTCACAAGAATGATTCTTGGAATGAACAACTTTCATATGAGAAACAGTTGAAAACTTGTTGGAGTTTAGAAGGGATCTTAATGAAACTCACAGGATACTGCGAGGCCTGGGTGGAGTGGACATGGAAAGGATGTTTCCACTAGTAGGAAAAACTAGAACCAGAGAGCATAACTTCAGGCTAAAGGGACAACCCTTTAAAACAGAGATGAGAAGGAATCTCTTCAGCCAGAGAGTGGTGAATGTGTGGAACTCTTTGCTGCAGAAAGCTGTGGCGGTCAGGTCATTGAATGTCTTTAAGATAGAAATAGGTAGCTCCTTGATTGACGAAGGGATCAGGACTTATGGGGAAAAGGCAGGAGAATGGAGATGAGAAAAATATCAACCATGATTGAACAGCAGAGCTGACTCGATGGGCCGAGTGGACTAATTCTGCTCCTATGTCTTATAGTCACCTATACTCTGCTGTTGAGAAAAATAAGAAATGATCTCATTGAAATGTGTTAGATTTTGACAGGCCTCAGCAGGGACAGGCTGCTTCTCCTAGACAGGGCACAGTCTCAACATAAAGAGATAATCATTTAGAACACAGACAAGAAGAAATCTCTTCATTCAGAGGTTTCTGAATATTTCAGAAAATTTTGGATGCTCAGTCATTGTGTACATTCAAACTGAGATACTTTTGGGAATCAAGGGATTAGGGGATAGGATGGAAATGTACAGTTAATATGAGCTCAGCTCAATCTTACTAAATGTCAAGGGGCTGTATCACATACTCCTGCTCCAATTTCTTATGTTCGTATATTTTTCTTATTTCAACCTCTTTAGAAGTTGCCCTGGAGACATCGTATTGGTGAGTGACGTGTGCTCACCTTATCAAGCAAATCAGAAGTGCATTGTTTGCTGGAGGAAGCAATTTATCTTTTTCTATATGAACAAGGAGTGATAGCAGAAGATGGCAACACAATGTTTAAATGATACGTTTGCTAAACCTGCTAATTATAGACCAGTCATTATGATGACAGCATTGGGAAAACTTTTAGAAACAATAAACAGAAGAAAATAAATTGTTTCACTTGCACAAATATGAATGCAGATTTATTAAGGGCAAATCAGGTTTGACTAAATTGATTGAGTTCTTTGATGGGGATACTGAGAGGATAGATAAGGGCAGTACAGCTGATGTGGTGCATATGGACTTTCAAAAGGCATTTGATAAAGTACCACATTACTGGCTTGTTAACAAAGTTGAAAGTCATGGAATAAAAGCAGCATGGATGCAAAATGAATGGGTGATAAATAATTTTGCTGAATGGCTGTTTTTCAAGGTGAATGGAAGATGTACAATGGAACTTTCCAGTATTGGTGAGTTGGACTGGGGGTAGATAGTGCAATTTTCAAATTGTCAGATGGCATGAAAATCTTAAGTTTTTAAAAAAGCTTTCTCCTTTTATTCTTGCTAAGTGAATAATCTTACATATCCCCACCTTATATTCCAATTATTACCTTGTTACCCATTCACCTAATCTATCTTTATTTCTTTGCAGTCTCTATGTAACCTCTTCACAGCTTTCATTATGTCCTAGCTTTGCATCGTCAGTGAATGTGGATGCATTGGGTGGGATTCTCTATCCTCCCTTCAGTGTTTTCTCAGTGATGAGAAATAACATGCCGTTTCCTGGTGGATAGTATTTTCTAGTCCTGCCTCTATCAGTGAAATTCCCACTGAAGCTGCCCCATGCTGCCAGGAAACCCACAGTGAGCTTGGCCAGCAGCGAGACCAGAGAATCCCGCCTACAGGAACTGCCAGAGAATTCCGGCCATTATTCTCGGTCTTTCTTTGACCTATCAGGATCTTTAACAGTTTCCTCTCGCTACCTTACCGAGGTCACTCTTATTAATCTGTCTGAAAACATCTGGCTCCTGAAGCAGTAATTTGAGCCAGAGAATTACCCAACTTTCTACACTCACTATGAGAAAATCATAGCCGGGATTATCCCACAAGATTTCTATGTGCCAAATTCATGTAAAAATGGGAGTAACTGCTGCTGGTTTTTTCTAAATGTATCTCCCATATTCTGAGCATCACAAAGTGCCTCATGTTGAAAATCTGGGGGCAGGGTCTATTCCCACCCAGGAGGTCGGATCGGCAGTATGAGTGGGCCATTGCACATGTACCGATCTGTCAGCGTGAAGATTGGCGTATGAGCAATAGCCTCGCATTGTCCATAACTCCTTGCTGGCCAGCTCAATCATTAGCCAGCCTCTCGATCCTGCAACACTGCCCCTCTGATGCCTCGACCCCATAATTGCTGGCTCTTGAATGTCTTCTGATGAACCCCCATTCCCCTTGCTAGCTCCAATCTCCCCAAACTCCTCCCCCACCCAGCAGCCCTGATCCCCCTCCACTTTCTCGGCAGTCCCAACCTTACTCCCACCCCGATGGTTAGCCCTGATCAGCCACTTCTCTCCCTCTGCCAGCAATCCCAAGTGCAGAATGGTAGCAGGGCCTCCGCATTTCCATCCATCTTCCCCTCATAGGCCCACCCTTTTTGACTCCTGCACCCTTGGCAGTGCCAAGGTGTTCCTTGGGCATTGTCAGGGAGCTAGACTGGCAATGCCCAGAGAGCACCTCTGCTTACCCCAGATCTCTTCCAGGGCTCCATGGGCCTATTCACTCCCACAGGTTTGGGCTGCAAGCACCCTGTTGGTGGGAAGATGTTGTAAAGCCACTGCAGTGAAACATTCCTAGCCTGGGGTGCGGGGGAGGCCATCGGGCCCAGAGACTTCAGTCCAAGACTTGCTAATGATATTAAAATGTCAATTAAAGTATTTAAATCAGCTCCGCACCAATTAACTCCGGGCCCCAGAGACGTGAGAAGGCTGTGACGCCCAGTTTGGGACCTGCTAAATGGCCTCCACTGATGATTCTCAGCCTACTGCATAGCTGGGAGAATTGCCCCCCATATTTTCAAAACTAAAGGGGCATAGCCTTGTGACAGTTTGAACTCAGCAACGAGCTCAAATGGCTCTACTAACTAGTCAAGGCCCATTACAGTTAACCATTCAGTGAAAATAGGATATCTCTGAAATGGAGACAGAACATTCAGATCCAGGACCCAGAACAAATTTTCCATAACAGCATAAACATAGGCCCATCATCTCAAAATGTGTCAATGAAAAAAAGACTGTTACTCAAACAAACTTATTATATAAAGAACAAAGAACAAAGAACAAAACAGCATGGGAAACAGGCCCTTCGGCCCAACGAGCCCGCGCTGCCACCTCGATGTTCCCACTTCCACACGCGATCCCTGTCCATGTTTATAGATCTATGGATTAAAAACCAAATTTGAGACAATTTAGGGAGAATTTGTTTTGCCAATTAGCCTAGGAGCACATCTTTGGGATGTGGGAGGAAACCGGAGCGCCTGGAGAAAACCCACGCAAGCACAGGGAGAATGCGCAAACTCCCACAGACACAGGCCCAAATCCATGTATCTGCACAGCACAGCGATAGTCACTGCGCTGTTGTGTTGCCCATCAGATGGTCCAGGTCAAGCATACACTAATGATGTGAAGCAGTAGGATACTCTCGAAAAAGGTCCAAGAGCAGTCCTCTCACGACCCATCGCGTGTATGCCCCTCGTTAGACAACAAGGTGGACCAAAGCACCTGTAGGATAAAAACAAGTACATCAATATCATCATCTATTTACACACTTCCCAGGGACTCCAAGGCTCATGATCCCTATTTTAAATCAGTTTTCTATACCCCTCCATTCCCATTCTGTTCATGTGCCCATCTAAGTATTTCTTAAATATCTCCACAGTACCTGCCTCCACCACTTTACTTGGCAGTGCATTCCATACCCCCACCACCCTCTGTGTGAAAAACTCTCTCTAGCATCCAAATTATACCTTACCCCCCTCACCCTAAGCCCATGACCCCTCGTGCTATTCGAGTCCATCCTAGGAAAAAGCTTAACCCTGTTTACTCTATCTATACCCCTCATAATCTTGTACACCTCTATTAGATCTCCTCTAAGTCTACGTCTTTCTCAGGAAAACAGTCCCAATTTGCCTAACCTCTCCTCGTAACTCAGACCTTCCATACCAGGCAGCATCCTGGTAAACCTCCTCTGCACTCTCTCCAGAGTCTCCACATCCTTCCGATAGTAAGGCTACCAGAACTGGACACAGTATTCCAAATGAGGTCTAACCAGCGTTTTATACAACTGCAACATTAAAGGCCAGCTCTTGTACTCCAAACCCCTTCCTATAAAGGCTAGCATACTATATGCTTTCTTCTCAACCTTCTCTACTTGCTCTGCCACCTTCAGAGACTTGTTCACCTGCACCCCCAGGTCCCTCTGCGTTTCTAAACTCTTAATAGGTCTACCCTTTATCATATACCTCCCCCCTACATTCTTTCTCCCGAAATGCATCACCTCACATTTATCAGATTGAATTCCATCTGCCATCTGTCTGCCCAAGCAACCAGCCTATCTATGTCCTGCTGCATCGCCTAACAATGCTCCTCACTATCCGCAAGTCCAGCAATCTTTGCATCGTCTGCATAAGGTCCCAAAGCCTCAGCAGTGAGATGCATGGCTGATTAATCTATTTCTTTTGCTGTTGTTTGAAGAAAGCATGTTAGTCAAAATACTAGGATACTCTGGTTTTATTTGAGTAAGTGTTTGGGGGGTTTTAATGTATAGTTCAATAAATCAGACAGGATCTCACTTAAAGGCTTTACCTGAAATTGGCATGTTTGACATTGCAATCCTTCCTCCGCACTTTACTGAAGTGTCAGCTTATATCTTGTGCTCAAATCCTTGAGCGAACCTTTAGTTGACAACCAAGTTAAGATGATTAATGTTAAGATTACAGAAACATATATAAAAATAGCCTTTAAATAGGTTGTAAGAAGGCATTTTTAGCACTTTTTTTTGAACCAATAATTAAATTTCATCATAATATTCAAACAAACTATGACTATTAACCTTGGTGATGAAACTTTTTTTTGTAATAAAGTCTCAGAAGGCACTATATTCATGTCAATGTTACAATACTATGTCATGCATGATTTATCTTTGAGTTTAGCTCTGATTGCAAGAAATATTGTAAACCTTATCTGGCACATTGAACCCTGATGGGCCTGCTGTTTAATCAAATCCCAAAAGAGTATCTGCTGTTGTTCAGAATTTAAATTTGTTTCCCTGTTGTTTTCTCCTCACATTAATGGCTTAGAGGCCACCTGTTCAGTGTTAAAAATGTCATGTGTAATTGGCAATGAAATTCTTCTGTTTTGTTTATGACTTTCCATCGGTGAATAATGCATGGTAACATTCAGCCTTCCAGTGGTAACAGGAATGAGCTCCCAACTGGGATTCACACAAAAGCTATTATGTAAAGTCAGTGAAGTGATTTTGAAACATTCTTCATGAGGTTGTGCAAGGTTGAATATAGACGTCACAGAAGTACAATATACTGGTCAAAAGAAAAGAGCATGAATAGCTAAATGGCTTCAAATAGACGATGGCGTGGTGGGTGTGCTGAATTGACTAATGTGAATCAAAAATTAGCCAAGCTTCCCACTGCTCAAACAGGCCAACTGGCCTGTTGTTCAATGTTTTCTCTCTTCCTCTTTTCTTAGAAAGTAATGTAACTTTTGCTAAGATTGAATCTGTTAGCACTGTTCCCCAATCTAAGAAAATTTGGGAAAATTATTGCTAGCACATCCAATAATATTAATTCCCTTAATTTCCTCACAAAGATCTAGACCTTCATGGAGATTTGATCCTCCCCAGTTGGCTAGATTAAAAACGGAAGTGGTTAAAATGGGGTAAGGTCATTTCTCATTCTATTCCCCATTTTAATTCTGCAGATTTCAGAAGCAAGAATCTCATTAATAAATGCTCACTAGTGATTTATGACATACATAATATCCAATTACATTTAAACCCGCACCTAAATGGATTGCCTACAGCAACAGCTCCAGTATGTAAAAATTGTTAGGAAGTTGGCAAAGTCATTGAAGGTATATAGAGAAATCTCCCTTAGTGGGGCCAGCAGGAATACCTCCAACAGGCCAGCAGCTGTTCGCTACCTAAAACAGGTGAACAGCTAACTATAGGCATTCAAATGCACTTCCAACTCAAATTTGCAGACAGGAGTGTCTTCCAACCTTGCCAGCTTCCTGCCGTGAGTTCCAGTCAACTATTGGATTATTTTCCACCTTCCAGAGCAGACATAGGACATTGGAAGGGCATCCAAGTAATGTCTGGTGCACTCCTGGAAGGAAAAAGCCAAAGCATTTGCAGATAACTGGTACTGGTCATGCTGCTCTGGTATATCTGAACATGGAACTCAAGCAATACTGGTGCCAGTGTTGCTGTCTTTTGATCATTTTGAATGTCTTTTTTTTCCCCAAGTGTTGGTCCTGTGGCATGCTATCCATTTATTCCATACAAGCTGAATTAATAGTAGGCAAAGTCCACTAATGAGTGTTGGTACAATGCCCAAACTGTGCAGTGTATCTAAAGAGCACCTCGACTGCATCCGTGTGACTGTTCCATTTCTCACACCACTGATTTTTGCAGTGGACACTAATGTTGAATCTGTTTCATACAGAATTAGTTATACTCCTCCAAAACCATATAATCAAGAAAAGCAAGTAATGTGGGAAATTGTTTTTTTGTTATTTTGTACTAGTTGTTTTTCTCTCCACTTTCCAACCAGCATACCAGGCAATCTTTATTAAATGGCATTGTTCCCAAAGAATTTGTGTGAAAGATTTTGAAAAGCTAAATTTGGAAACTGTCTGATCCTTTGTCTGTGAAAGTCTAACTTCTAAATGAGGCTTCACATTGCCAAATATTGCCACTATCAATCTTGGCAAAATTATACTATATGCGTGCACTGACTAACAATGATTCATTTTTCTTGAAGCTAGAACTTCTTGATTCCTGCAAAAAGACAAAATGTGTTGCACGCATGTAAACACTTAACCAATCACAGCCTTTGAAACCATTATAATGTGTTGTTTAGTTTGTTCCTGATACAATGAATTAATGTTTGCTTCAGAGTCTCATTCGTGTAGCTTACTGCTGGTCGGAAGAATAGAATGAAAACCTTACGCATATTTTCTACTGTTCTACATTTGTCTAGGAATCAGTCTGCCTCTGATTGGAAAACATTGGACTGGGGAAACATCTAAGCTTCTGAAAGGTTTTAACCAGTTAGATGCTGCCAAAACACTGTTTCCCCTGAATGAGATCCAACATAGTCTTAGGTTAGGAAGTTGATCTGTTTGGATTAAGATGAGGACAAATTTCTTCACTCAAAGGATCATGAATCTTTGACATTCTCTATCCTGGAAGATTGTGAATGCTCCATCATTGAGTATATTCATGATAGGTAGACAGATTTTTACTCTCTCTCAGGGATAGTGTTAGACTGAGCAGCCAGGAGCATAGAATTGTTGTACTGAATGGCAGAGCAGCCTTAGAAGCCTTTGATCTGATTTATTATTGTCACATGTATCGGGATACAGTGAAAATTATTATGTCTTGTGCAATATAGACAAAAAAAATCAGCCATGACTCTCCCATCACGACTCGTAACTTTTCTGGTGGGTGGGGCTGGGAGATGCGTGTGTTGGCCATTTTTTGGGTCTCCTGCCAGCTTTTACAATCCACGCGCATCTCCCTGTTGGAGAAAAATGGAGTAAGAATTTAGCAACACCAATTATAATCCAAACGATTTATTTGATAGTAAAAACGCGAGCTTTCAACACTCTGTGTCTTCCTCAGGCAAATGCAGTGTTCTGGTCAGCCAGGATCCAGCTGAAAATCGGAGACCGCTGCTCAGCATGAATTTACATATCTTTACATGCCATTATTATGATCTACACAGCAATCTCCACCCACATTTGCGCCTCCCATCTCTTTGGCATGATGTAACTTTGGCACAAATCAGAATAGCTATTTAAAAGTCTCAATATGGTATGGCAGCCTGGAATTGGCGTGAGGAGGTAAGTGCTGCTAGGGGAGCACAGGGAATATTGCAGGAAGGCCCTGGAAATGTCTGGTGGCCTTCTTCCTGCTGCCTGCAGGTGTTGGCCCATAGACCAGTAATATCTGGAGATGTTTCCTCTTGTGGGACAATCTAGAACAAGGGGTCACTGTTTAAAAATACATGGTGACCCAGTGGACAAAGTGTCTGTATTTTTGCAACTCTCTCTAACGGCAGTTGAAGTAAGGTCTTTAAATATTGTTAAGAGAAAGGTAGATACATTCTTGACAGGCAAGAGGGCAAAAGGTTATCAGGGGTGGTGGGAATGTGGAGTTGAGGTTGCAATCAGATCAGCTATGATAGCATTGAATGGCAGAGAAGGCTAAAAGGTTCAAGTAGCCTATACCTGCTCCTAATTCATATGTGCGTATGTTTGTATGATCCAAAAAAATTAGATCAAAGATCAACTGGCATCAAAGCAGCATTTGGCTGAGTGTAGCCTTACGTGTAATGATGCATGTTCACATACTTCATGGGGATTAATTAGGAAAAACTAGACAGAGGATGACAGCCTCGCTCCCCCCACTTGTTGTCCTGGAGCAGCTGAGCTGTTGCCCCAGTCCTTATATGTCTCTACATGCCTTTTTGGTGTCTTCTGCTTAAGAGAGGATTCCACCCCCAACACCCCCAACAACCCCCCCCGCAAACCGGGGTGATTACCCATGTTAAGTCCCAATGGATCCCTCAAGCCAGGTGACCCTCTTCAGTGCGTTGACCTTAAAATTACAATTGTCACAATCACCATATAAGGATGCCTGGAAAATCTGAAATCAATGAGAATCAGGGGATAAACTCTGCACTGGCTAAAGACACACTTAGAACAAGAGATAATGTTAGTTGTTGGAGGACAATCATTTCAGGAATCACTGCAAGAATTCCACTGCAGTAATGTCCTAAACAAAACCACTTTCACCTGCATTTTCAATGACCTTTCTTCCAATATATTGTCACAAGTGAGGATGATTGCACAATGTCAACTAGCATTTGTAACTTAGATACTGAAGCACTTTTTACCTATAAGAATCAAGACCCAAGCAACATTCAGACTTGAGCTGATATTTGCAAGTATCAGGCAATGACCATCTCCAAACATACATTGTTCTATAATTTTATAATGAAATGTGGCACGGTGGCATAGCGGTCAGCATTGCTGACTCGCAGTGCCAGGCAATGAGGTTCGATTCCTGCCTGAGAGGAGTTGCAACGTGCCTGCATGGGTTTCCTCTGGGTGTTCCCACTCCTTTCACATTCCAAAGATATGTGGGTTAGAGTGATTGGGCCATGGCAAATTGTCCCTTAGTGTCCCAAATTATGTACATTAGGGGAATTAGCAGGGTAAATACTTGAGGTTCCAGGGATAGGGCCTGGGTGGGATGCTCTGTTGAATGGTTGGTGCTGATTCAAAGGGCCAAATGGCCTCCTTCTGCACTGTAAGGATTGTGTATGCTTCTTAACAGTTCTTATATAGAATCAACGCTCTCTGTTTACCACTCAGATTGACCAGACTCTGACTAACAGCTACAATGGCAACAGTCAAGGCTGCAGTATTCCAACAAACTGAAATCATTCTCCAAAATTAAGATAAATATGAGGCTGGTAAGTGTGCCAATTTGACATGGAATCACTTTTTCCAAAGTTAAATGAATTATGGATGTGTGACACTGAGGAATTTAAGGAGCTAGTTTCAGCAATCTGACCCAAGGGTATTAAAGGTATCTGTTATTCGAATCGGAGTAAAACATTGGAAAAGTATCATCGTGTTACCAGTTTTCAAGATTTAAAAATGTTTCTGAGCTGTGATATTTAAAACTAGAAACGTTATCATCTGGATTAACAATAGCCAAATTAGTTATTAATTGAGATTCCGAGAGATCATGAAATATTCAAAAACCTCATTCTTTCCAGTGTTCTGAATTTCACATTGCAGAGGGAAGGACTATCATTACTATTTAATCCAATTACCTTCTTCACTCTCAGATTTGGGATCTTTCTTGAAATCTAACAAATATATTTTTTTACAAAAAGCAATGACGACTTGCATTGAGGAGAGAACAATGCTCCCCTTAACCTCTGTGAAATGCCTGACTCCTGCCTGATAGAGGGCTGACTGTGACCTGCAACCAAACAAAGTCATTAAGGGGCCAAAAGGTGCTGAATGACACAAAGGTGCTGTCTCTCCTAAGGTTAGGGGTCCTGGTGTGTGTTTGCATCTATTGAGGAAGTGGACAGATTCTCACTAGTTTTCAGCTTCCTCATGATGAAAAATGTTGGGAGAAATGAGGGGGCTGAGCTTTGCTCTGGGTGGGGGTATTGGTTGAGGAGTGAAGGAGCTAGAGAGGAGTGACAACTGTTGAGATCCCATGAGGTGGTTAGGAATGAGGTCTCAGTGGAAGTGTGATCGCTGTATTAGGGTGTGCCGTGGGAGACATGAGAAGTATGACCTACTCTGGCTGCACGAAGGTCAATCATCTTCTTTTGCCACTGCTACCTCGTCGTCTTATAATGCAAGCTGGCATTTACTATCATAGCAATTGCTTCCCAGGCAAGGTGGGTTACCTTGTGGGCAGGTTGCCCGCCTATTTGAGGATAGAGGATGTTACACTGCTGCTCCACTCCTGCTAGCATTTTGGTGAGGCTCCCTCAGCGAAACATGGGGCTGTCTTCTCGGCTGCCATCTCCCTGTCAGGACTTGGAACAAGTGCAGGAGAGTGCTGGGGAAGTGTTTATGAGCAATTCCTCATTGATTACTGAAATTAAGTAATTCCAGGCAAGCAAATCAGAGGTAGGCTGACATGAGGGAGGCATAAAGCTCTCAAAAATATGGCTATTTTTCACACCGATGATCACAAAGTCAAATTCTAGGAAATCTTCCCTTACAGCACTGTGTATCAGATGGATTGCAGTGATTGAAGAAGCCAATGCATCACCTTCTGAAGGGCAATTAGTGAAGGGCGACAAATATTGGCATAGTCAATACTTGTGAAAAATTAATAAAAATAGAATGAAGTGTAAAGATTGTTTCAAAATAAAATTCATAAAATTTGATAATGTTATTCTCCAGTGAAGGAAGTCAACATGAATGAAAATATAGTGCAAGAATAAAAGAAGAAGGAGTCTCTCCTGAAGAAGGTGCTCAAGACAAACATGCGTTTGGAACAGGGGCCAGTCACTGTCCTGGGCCTGAGAAGCAGAATAGCTACTCAATAATCATAATGCTTAGACCATCATCAGAAGAGTAATGTGTATAAATAGACTTAAATGGGTCAAATAAACCCAGAGTCAAGCAAAGATTTCACAGCAATAGAGTGGCCACTATATGGAATGAAAATATCTAGCTTGAAAGCAGAAGACCAAGATCATCCAGAGATTATCAAAAGTCTTGATGCCAAAAATGATTCATCATCAGATAGTAGCAAATACACCAATTCCCCTTATACCTTAAGATTTCTGCTTAGGTTTTGCTGTAACAAATGTAAAGTATTTTAGATATCACTGTCAATAATTTTAACATTCCCAAAATAGGAAGAAGCTAGTTTTCAAAACCTAATAAAAAGATTAACCTGTATTTAAATAAAGTTAAAAACATTTAGATCAGAGGATTACATATAAAACATCACCTGACATAAAACTAAATTGTTTGCATTGTTGGATCTTATTAAAACTTTATACACTTAAAGAGAAATGCCAACTGTGCCATTTAGGTCAACTGTGCCAGATGTATCATGTGTGTGAGCAGTGCTGTGAATATTGTAACAACTGTAGCAATTGTATCTAAGTTCTGATAAAACTCTCCTAAACCTCCTGTTCATGGTGAATAAAACAAAAGCAGTTCACCACGTCAGTCTCTTAAAGATATCTATGCAAGTTGACAAATAATCCCAAATAATCACATGACTCTCCAAGTAATGTTGATACCTAGCATAGGTCACCATGCACAAGTTGAAATGGATACATTGTAACGACCCTTTGACTATTTATGTGAATTCACTTAGAGCAGAGGGATGGTCAGAACTATTGATAAAAATAACTGTGACCTTCTGAGCAATTGTTTGGTAAATATTTGTGACACATAAACTTACCATAAGATGCTCGTTGGTCAACTTCTTCTCCTTTTATTTGTGTCTTTTTCTTTGTGGGGAATATTTTAGCTGTGGATGAATTTGCTGATTATTTAAACACTTAGATCAGATTAGCACCAAAAATAATATATGGGTCAAGTCAGGCACTCTGATTAAAAGCAAGGCATTGCCAATCTTTATATAGTGAGATCATTACCTCACTAGCACCAAACAAAACATTGTCCTCACTTCATGTTGTCTACAGTGGTATGTTTTACATATATTCATTTTAATTGGGTTGAAAATCAGATAGATTCAACAATGGGATTATTGTCCAAGAAGTAAAGACAAAATTTACCTCAATGTTGCATCTACTGAATAAAGTATTCCTGTTATTATAAAGTCATGATAAGTCATTCTGCCCATACGTTCCTGATTGTGTATTCTCTTGTGTCTGTGTCATATTAAGGAAAAATTCAAATAATTAAATTCCCTGATATTTATAGAGCTTTCTGATTCTGTAAGATTTGTTGTCCCACTGAATACTATTCCCAGTGGAAAAATAAATGTGTGCCTCGAGTGTGGTTTCTCTGAAGGAAAACAATAGAATCCTATAAAATCCCAACAATGCAGAAGGAAGCAATTTTGCCCATTTAATCTGCAGGACCGTCCAAAAGAACATTTTACCCAGGTCCATTCCTGTACTCACCTCCCCCCAAGTTCCCCCTCCCCAAACCCACCTCACACTCACCTCATCCCTGTAACCCTTCACATTTACTAAGGCTATTCCATCTAACCCACATATTTTTGTGGACATTAAGGGGCAATTTAGCATGGCCAACCCATCCACACGGACACAGGGAGAACGTGCAAACTCCATACAATCACAGATGGCCAGAATTATACTTGTGTCCCTGGCACTGAGAGACAGCAATGCTAACCACTGTGCCGCCATACCTTCCTAACTCCATTGAACGCTCAGCAGAAATGATCACTTTCACAGGTTACCAAAGTACCTAAGACAGAGTCAGTCTGCCCCATGCTCATTCCCAAGACTTGAGAGCTGAAAGAGGGGCAGATCTTCTCGGTAGAAGCTGAAAATAGTTTAGAGCAATCATCAATATCTCTATTCCTAGAGCACTTAGCTCACAGTATGCATGCACGTTGACGGAAAAAAGCAATGTTTTTGTGATTAGGCTATAAACAATTTGAAAAAAAGTAGCACTGAAATGTTTAATTGATAGACTGCCTGATGCTTGGCTTCCTTGCATAGTCATGGGAATCAGATAATGTGTTGATGTTGAAACTCATCTGTGAAGAGCAAGGGCCTCACTTAGAACAGAGGGCGATTAGTGAAAGAAGTCAGACCTTTGATGAGATGAGACAGTAGAAAGAACAGTACTCTATTTGAGTATGTCATGTGAGTCTGATTCAACTGTCCAGCAGTTATTAGCATTACACCACCTTGCTCTTCAATGGCTCGGTCTTCAGTGTTTATATTGTCATCATCAGGGTCACTGACATCCTGTGGGACATCTACAATCATTATAAATTGAGAAAGCACTTAATCAGCCAGCACAATTTGACAGGTGGACCATTTTGTTCAAAGAGTCTAGCCTTAACTGCGCAAAATCTTAAAATTCTAGATAGGCATTCAGAGTCAATCAGGAAGCTTTGTTTCACACAAAGAGGCATGGAAATTTGGCTGCAAGAAGGCTCAAGATAAGCCCAAAATTCTTCACTAGCAACCTTAGTTCAGTGTCATTTCTTTAACAGTGTATGCACTGATTTGATAAATTAATTCTGACAAACCATGTCTTTTAATTAGCTCTCATGAGAAGATTGGAAGGCAAACGTCATGGAATTTACAATGGGTGATTCCATCCATCTTAACTCTGTCACTGAGCAGGCAGAACTTCCACTGTGCAAGCTGAGACTCACTGGAACTGTTAGCAGGTGCTTCTGTAACAGAACCCCTCGAAGATCCAATAGCTGACTTACCAATTCCTCCCAACCCAACACTCAACGTTCTTTTCAACATCAGTTGGGTTCCTTTGCCAAAACAGACATCTGCTGGTTCATGGGTAATGACTTTACACAAAAAGTATGAACAAATGAATAAATGGAACAATGGAATAAATGGTGTGTGATTTCCAAATTAACATGCCAACAAATTATTTCGTCTCTGCAATGAATTCATAAGCATGGTCTACAAGGAATTGATTACACTGAGTGCATGAAATACTTTTTCCCCAAATGATAGATGATTATAGCAAAGCATTAGAGCTTCTAATGAATTATTTTACAAAACAGAACTAAAATGATTTTTTAATGTAATTTTCAAAGTTCATTCAATGTAGCATGTTTTTCTCTAGGAAAGTAACCGAAGGCAGATGTGGTCTCACCAGAATTTTGTACAGTTGCAGCAAGACTTCCCTACTCTTCTACTCCAATCCTTTTGAAAGAAGGGCCTCTTCTTTACCTATTATGTGCTTCTATGTAGTGCTCTGGGAAGGAAGGTCAAATACCTAGAATGAAAGGTGGCAAACATTCCATTGATATTTGATAGGCTTAAAACTGATTCCCTTTCCCTCTTCAACCATTTTCACTTTTTTCAAGTCCTTAACAAAGAAAGATGTAATTATCCATAAGGGATATGTGTGGTTTGACAGAAGTTGTCCAATGACTTGTCTAACTCTTTTGAAGAGTTTAGGAAGGGCAAGAACTCTCTAATAATGCTTTAATGCAATTTCTTATGGCTCCTGCTCTGCCCAAGACTGCAAGGAACTACAAAAGGTCGTGAATGTAGCCCAATCCATCACACAAATCAGCCTCCCATCCGTTGACTCGGTCTACACTTCCTGCTGCCTCAGCAATGCAGCCAGCATAATTAAGGACCCCATGCACCCTGGACATTCTCTCTTCCTTCAGGAAGAAAGCACAAAGGTCTGAGGTCATGTACCAATTAACTCAAGAACAGCTGTTTCCCTGCTGCGGTCAGACTTTTGATCAGACTTACCTTACATTAAGTTGATTTTTCTCTACATCCTAGCTGTGACTGTAACACTACATTCTGCACTGTCTCATTGCCTTCTCTATGAATGGTATGTTTTGTCTGTATAGCGCACTAGAAATAATACTTTTCATTGCGTGTTAATACATGTGACAATAATAAATCAAATCAAAATTCCTAAACAAGAAGGTATTATTGAAATGCACTGTAAATCTGGCACTAATGAGGTGGTTTTTATGCATTGACTCACATACAGTTTACATACTCACTGATTGGTCATCCTTTATTCTAACAAACTTTAAAGATTAACTTAAGCTCACAATGTTACGACTATGTCATTTAAAACACCCTGAACTTCGGACAACCATGAGTTGCCTTGTTGTCACGTCAGACTGAATGAATTCTTCCATGTCCTGATCAATGCATATCTAGGCAAAACTTCTGGTGAGATCCTCACTGGCCAATTGAAATGAGTTAATCACATATAAATTGAGTGCTATTGTCACTTTTACAGATGCATACTAATAATGGAAAAAGTTTGTAAATTTAAAACTCTTCTATCCAACATAATTTCAGGTGCAGCAAATATCTTCATGCATCTTGGTTCTAGGTGGAATTCTTCGGCTTGTCTATCTCTCAAAGTAAGCTGCTTGAGATTGTTAAAACCATTATTCTTCATGACTAGCCACAATATACATATTGGGACCTCTGCACGAGATCCCTCGAAATCTCAGTCACTCCATCATGTGCTGTTACATCATCATTATATGCTTCTGATGCCAATCCTTTACACAGCTTGCATCAATTCCATTTCATAAAGGAATTACACATTGGATTTTTTGCAGATACTGATTAATTCTTTTGCTTTGATTCGATAAACAGTAATAAGTAGAATGACATACATGATAGTTTGAACTCACTAAACACAGAATTCCTGGGAATCCAACCTCCAGTACTTTTAACAAGGAACAGAATCTTAATCAACTCTATCTCTAAATAAGTTCTACCCAATCCCAGGCATGGAGTTTACACGAGTATATCAGTCATGCCAGCTCCAACCCATTGGTATCAAATTAGTGTAGTGCCACTACACTATGCTCATTATCAGCCATTTTAATGCCTAAAGAAAGTTAAGATTTTCTCCGCTAAATGCATCAATAGATATTGCAGTCGTCATAGCCAATTGTCATAGCCAAGAATAGCCATAGTGGGTATTTATGAAGAATTATGGTTTTAAAAGTTTCAAACAGCTTACTTTGTGAATAAACAAGCTGAAGAACTCCAGGATGCATAAAGATACTTGCTGCACCTGAAAATAGGTAGAAGAGTTTTAAATTTACAGACTTTTTCCATTATTAGCATGTGTCTGTAAGAGTGACAATAGCACTCAATTTATATATGATCATACCATTTCAATATTGGATTAGAGGTCCAGCAAAGCACTAAAAAAGAATGTCTTCTTTCATCATTCTATCTCCAATGAAGGAAGGGTGTCTTTGGAGAAGGTAATCTGTCGCCTCCCAGAGTTTGGGTGCCAAGAATACGATCTTGACATGTAAAGGTGGCTGAAAGTTATTCATGAACACTTGAAACTGGAAAATGGCAGATTGAGCTGAAATAGAGCTGGGTTTTTCCCCAATTCTGATTTTCCGTTTGGGTAATCCATTCCAGTTCCAATTTTGGCAAATCAGGATTTAGAAATTCAGTGGTTCTCAATAACAAAAGCAGAAAGGACTTTAGTATATGATACTATAAGTATGGGATGCTTCATTCCAATTAATAAAATAGTCTAAACATAAAGTATGCCACACTGCAGGCAGTTAATTCAAAGTTTTTTTCAATCCCCACTATGTTAAATTTCTGAAACTTTATTTGATGATTTTTTTTTTACGGATTTGGAAATTTTAAGCTTTTGCAAAGATTACCAATATAGAATTAAATCAATTTTTTTGAAAAAATATACGAAACACAGAATAATCCTGATTGGCTATGATTTGATTGTAATATCTATTGATGCATTTAGTATCAGAGATCTTAGCTTAATTTAGGCAGTAGTGTAAAATGGATGATAATGAATTGACAGTTTGTTTTAAATAGTCTAAATGCAGCAAAATGCAGACAATATTGGGGCTTGGGCTTACAAATGGCAAGAACATTCATACCGCATAAGTACCAGACAATGACATTCCCCAACTAGAGAGAATTTAACCATGGACCCTTGAAATTCACTGGCATTACAATTGCTGAATACCCCACCATCAACATGCTAGGAGTTCCCATGGCCCAGAAACACAACTAGACCAGCCATACAAATATTCTGGCTACAATAACAAGTCAAAAGCTAGGAATCCTGTGACGAGTAATTCACTCCTGATTCCCAAAATCCTGTTCATCATCTACAAAGCACAAGTCAGGAGTTCGATGGAATATTCTCTCCATGCCTGTTTGAGTACAGATCCAACAACACTTGAGTTACTCGATGCCATGAAGACAAAGCACCCTGTCAACAAATGTTCACTCCTTCCTTCATTAATGACCAGTGATAGCAATCTATAAAATACACTGGGTTCCTTAGACAATACTTTCCAAACCTGTAACCATTACCATCTAGAAGCACAAGGGCAGCAGATATCAAGGAACTGCACCACTTGGAAGTTCTCCTTCAAGTTGCTCACCATCCTGACTTTGAAGTATGTCACTGTTCCTCACTGTCATGAATCCCGAACACCCTCTTTAACAGCACTGTAAGTTATACCTATTCCTTAGGTAATGCAGCAGTTCAGGAAGGCAGCTCAACACTACCTTCTCACGGACAATTAGGGATGGTTAATAAATATTGGCTTATCCAGTGACATCTTCATCCTGTAAATGAGTTAAAAATTTATTATCTTTGCCTCCACAACTTATGTTTGTTTACATTATTTTCACATAATCTCCTATAATTGATTCTCAGCTATCCCACCTGCCTTCTGCAACTAAAAACATCTTCTGAATATAGTTTTTGTGTATACTTGTTAGAAATGTATTCAGACAGGGAAATTAACATTTTTTGCCACTGATACAAATCAAAGCAGCCCTGCAATGAATTTTGTACCAATTAAAAAAAAAAATGCCCTCTGTGTCTGAACTTTTTGGAAACTATTTCAATTATAGTTACAGCTGGGAATATGGATAGACAATATGTTAACATATTTCACATTTCTATATGAGAATTGTCTTCAGTTGAGGAGCGAGGGGTGATCAAAAAACAAAGAACAAAACAGGCTCTTCGGCCCAACGAGCCTATGCCGCCACCTTGATGTTCCCACTTCTGCCCATGATCCCTGTCATCCTTGTCTATGTTTATACATCTATGCATTAGAACCAAATTTGAGACAATTTAGGGAGAATTTGTTCTACCAATCAGCCTAAGAGCACATCTTTGGAATGTGGGAGGAAGCCAGAGCACCTGGAGAAAATCACGCAAGCACGGGGAGAATGCGCAAACTCCCACAGACACAGGCCCAAATCCATGTATCTGCACAGCACAGCAATAGTCACTGAGCTGTCATGTTGCCCATCAACTAGTCCAGGTCAAGTGTACACTAACGACGTGAAGCACTAGGATATCTCGAAAAATCCAAGAGCAGTCCTCTCACGACCCATCGCTTGTTTGTTAGACAAGGCGGACCAAAGTACCTGTAGGATAAAACAAATACATCAATATCATCGATAATTTACACACTTTCCAGGGAATTCCCAAGGCTCATGATGCCTATTTTAAATCAGTTTCCTATATCCCTCCATTCCCATTCTGTTTGTGTGCCCATTTAAGTATCTCTTAAATAACTCCAGAGTGCCTGCCTCCACCACTTTACTTGGCAGAGCATTCCATACCCCCACCACCCTCTGTGTGAAAAAACTCCCTCTAGCATCCAAATTATACCTTACCCCCCTCACCCTAAGCCCGTGATTTCTCATGCTGTTTGATGTGAAGAGGGGCGGGAGTTGTTTTCAATGGCCAGTTTTGCAAATGGACAAAAAGAAATGCTAATATATTTTGGGCAAGAGAACAATTAAATATGCAGACTTAGGCTGTGCACCATTGGGAGGTTTCAGCTAAAGTGCTCAACTTTAAATCAGCAGAGTATGCAGTTCACCACCTCCCCCACCCAGATCCCCGTATGCACCAGATGGTGAGAAGCCAAATTCACATATTTAGAAAGAACATTTTTTCAAAAGGAACCTTTATTTTTAAAAAACACCCAACAGTCATTTTTCCTCCCTTATGTTCAACTGGTCTTGAGGAACAAGAGAATGTTTCTCATGTTTTCCAAAAAGTGCTTTGGCACAATGCTATCTCATACACCCCACATCTCCACACTTCTCTGTGGAGCACTCTGCAGCACTCCCACAGAGCTCAACCAATGCCCACCATTCCACAATTGACAAAATGTACATAAGCAATGGCTGCAGTTTGCCTGCTGCGTTGAAATAAAGCCCCAATCTGAAAACAGCTTAGACTTCTGTACACCAAGTTTGGCTCCTGAATAGGTCTGATCTACTAATTATGTGCTCATGTTAGTCAGAAGCTGAAAATCCAACCCTAATGGTCTTGGATTTCTCAGATATATAAAAATCAGTTTTTCTACACATAGGGGCCTACAATACAGCCTGCCATCAAGAATCAAAGTGAGCACTGCAAGAATTGGTCCTTCACAAATATTTCTTCCTCATAATTTTGCTTAACACAACTGCAAGCAATAACTGCGGAGAAACTTCAGCAAATCTTGTGCTCCATGGGGGCATACCAACAATGTGGTGCTGATTATCAGGCTCATGATTCCCGCCAACATTAGATCATTGAACTTACTCTTGTAAATAAATATAAAATACAAGTCTTCCTGTGCAATGTCCGCCAATGACTCAGTAATATTCTTATAATAAGAACAGCATGTTCAACTATAAAAGTGTAATGGAAAAGAATGTAATTTTATGACTATGCTATTTGAGCCTGACCACTACACCAAAATGAAGTATTTATAGTATGTCGTATTTCTAGATTCACAAGTTTCGCTCCTGGAAAAATCTTCTGTAAAATAGCATCTTGCATCAGAAGTCACATCAAACATTGAAGATCTGGATAATGGTTTAGGATTCTTCATAGAAAAGCTTTGGGAAGACTCTTGGCACTCTGAACAGCAATACGCTGAAACACGACGTAGCCACCTATATAGTGAATAAGTTAACAATGCAGCCAACCTGCTCTGCCAGCTGTGTCCAGTCCAATTACATGATGGCAGCAGTGTGAGTCTGATTGTTTATAACTAAGGCAGCAGAATAAATACTCAGAATATTTGATGGCACTGTTAGAGATTAATGCTGGGATTTTCCATTCCCAGTCACACTAGGCTGGTTCAGAGATGGGCAGAAACAATTGTGAGGACTGAGAAGTCATATTTTGCTTTATTGTAAGCACGTGGTGTGGTTGTCCCCAATCCCAGTATGGGGCATGTTTACTGATGTTCAATGTCAGGAACATCATTTGACTATATTAACATCTCATTATCAGACCCCTACATCCGAATCACCTCCCCATCCTGTCAGAAAACCTATAACATTGGTGAGACAGCCAGATTTCATGCCACCCAGCGGCCAGATCTCCCCACAGGAGTTCAGATGTGTACAGTGCTCAGAGAGGGTCATATCCAAGTGCTGTTCCCTGGCACTAATAGTGCCAGACTGGTGCCACAGTGATGCCAGGGTGAACTCCTTTGTTTTTTCTGTGCTGGGGAAGCCTTTTAAAAATAATGCCCTGATCCTCAAATGTCTATATCGCTGGCAAATCCGAGGCCACACTGCCAGGGATGCGTCATGGATTTCATCACTTGGTAAAAACAAATTACTGCAGATGCTGGAACCTGAAACCAAAAGAGAAAATGCTGAAAAATCTCAGCAGATCTGGCAGCATCTGCGAGGTGAGAAAAGAGCTGATATTTTGAATTCAGATGGCTCTTTGTCAAAGTTGAAAAGCATAAAAAGTGACAGATACTTACACTGCAGAGGGAGGGAATGAAAAATGAGTCATTATCATAGAAACCAGGGAAAAAGACTGCTAATAGCTGTCCACAGAGAGAATAAAGGGTATGAATGGGGGAGGATGTTCTCTCAATACCTTCATCAGTCATAGCTTACAGCTTCTCTGCCAATTGGCCATTCAAAGGGTCATGTGGATTTGAAACGTAAGTTCTTTTCTCACCTTACAGATGCTGCCAGACCTGCTTAAACTTCCAGTGTTTTTTCTTTTGGTTTCATCATCTGATTATTTTATTCCCAAAGTCCTGGATTATATGGTGAAGAAAGCCACTATTGCTGTCAGCAGCTTCATCACTACTCTTCATACCTACCATCATTGACTTTTAGCCAATTTCTGGGAAAATCTCACCCTAAAGTTGAGAAGTAATTATAAAATATATTTTAGTCAAAATAATTGTTCAACATTCTATTTTTAAATCTGACAGAATGAAAATCTGAGTTTAACTGGAAGATAAGTGAACAATTCACCTCCCATCCTGCTTGATACGTGGGATTCCTACAAACATTCATATGGATCTTCAGTAGGAGAAACAACATTAGATCCTGGAGCTGAAAATCATAGTTATTGGGCATGTTCCATTTCCTAAGTGTCCTAGTTTAACTTCAAATGCTGGCCAGACTTTTTTATGGTTAATTACTAAATCGAAAAGGCAGAGAAAATTTCATCTAAGTCACATAAAATTAAAACAGACATAAAAAAGACTAAAATAACAAAACCAAGTTCTATTTTCTGCTGCAATCCAGGATCGTCATGTGAGATAGATGGTTAAGAAAATCTCTCAGTTTCCTGGCTGTAGTGAGCATTGATTCTTTTCTATTGCCTCACAGATGGATTGTAAATTATTGAAAGATAGAACCTAGATTTGGCTTGATCTAACAATTCTGTCTTTCTAAACTTGTAGCAGGCTTTAATCCAGATTAGCTAATGTTCTAGGAAGTCAGAGAATTTCACTACTGCAGCACATTCTACAAAAATGATTGAAAATAGCAATTTCCAAAATAATATTTCATAAAATCTAGACATGCTATTGTTTTCAAATAAAAACAAAAAGAAAGATCAGTCTACTGGTGAAACTATCTTCAAATCATTGATTGAAATTCTAAGAAAGGAATATTTCATCCTAGCTGTTACCCCAAGGACAAGATGTTTGTGCGTGGAGGCAGTAAAGACGTGGGGACATAGGGAGTAGGATGGGGTTTTGGAGAAGGATTTGGGGGGTGCTGCTGGTGTCCTAAAATAAAAGCTACCAATAAAATCTCTGTCAAAATATCTTTAACAACCTCCATATTTAATTTTGTAGAAATGTGCATACTATTATGCCAGTCATGTAGGTGCCTTTGTCCACTCACTGGAAGAAACTGCAGGTAGTCTTGCAGAACACTGTTGGCTAGCTCTGAGCCTTAAGGTCTCAGGTTCAGATGTATCATCTCAACACAGGCAGCAGTACTCAGGGCTGATCCCTGTGAGTCAGCAGCAAGAAAACTGGCAATGATAGGAGCAATAATGCTGTCATCCCGAAGTCCTTGCTCCACAATGTCACTGCCAACTGTTAGTGCAAGAAGGTCAGAATGTTATTGATTGTCTGCTCTGTACCATAATTAAATAGCTGGCAGTTTGTGGAAATAGCAGGAGCTGGGGTGAAACTGGCATTATTGGAAAGTGAGTGAGAATGTAGGAACTCATTTCTTTGCAGAATCACTTCCATTTTAGTAACATCCCTCCATTTACAAAATCGAACCAATTCCTTAGCCAGGCCAGAATTTACTTACCTATCCCATGGATTTCACACTATTCACCCTTTTGTGTGATATCTCGCCAAACGTCCAAATGAATAATGTCTGGGAACTTACCATCCTGCCTGCTGTGGGAATCGTAGCAGGTGAGACAGAAAATTCAGTGGACCATTTAAAAACCTATTGACCTCAGGCAGTATTTCTGGTCTTGGGGCATGCGCAGTCCCAAAATCCTACCCATTGTTTTGTGAGTCACCTTCATTTAGCAACCTAGGATTTAACTGAGTTGGAATGACTTTGTTTTCCAGAAGCCATATTGGGACTATCTGTTAATGCTATCACTGAATAATTCAATACATTTCGACTTGTTAAAAATGCTTACCTTGCTAAAACATCAAAAGTGCTGGAGAAGCATTCAATGCATTTTAAAACAAATCAGCCTGACAGAAATCATTACTGCTCTAGTAAACTTAAACTTCTTGTAATTTTGTTGTTCCAATCCAATGTAGTTTCAAATTCAAAAGTTAGTCATTATTAGGAGTACTTGGCAGCAATATTCAAAACTACACAGGTCAATAATCGTACCATAAGGGCAAAGGACAAATCTTCAGCTGAATTTTCTAGGATACATACAGCTTTGGTTCTTAATCAGACTTTATTCACAGTAATTCCTCGTGAAGGATGCTTATACATTTGTTCTTTAAAGACTAGCAATGAATCCAGGAACTGCACACAAGAATTAAGAAAATCAGTTGTGAGAGGATGTGAATTGATTTTTAACTGCTCATTAACACTAAAAACAGTGGAAGTGAGCCAAGGAATAAAACCAGAAAATACATGAAATCCTCAGCAGTTCAAGGAGCTTCCGTGGAGAGAGAAACAGAATTAACTGCTGGGATTTTTTAGTCCAGGTGAGGTGAGTCCAGGTGAGGCAGATTCAACAATCTATTGAGTTCTTTTTTAGTTTATTTATTCATGTCGCAAGTAGGCTTACATTGAAACTGCCATGAAGTTACTGTGAAAATCTCCCAATTGTCATACTCCAGCGCCAGTTTCGATACACTGAAAGAGAACTTCGCACGGCCAGTGCACCTAACCTACACATCTTTTGGATGGTGGGAAGAAACTGAAGCATCTGGAGAAAACTCACGGGGAGAACGTATAGACTCCACACAGTGATCCAAGCCAGGGAATGCTAACTACTGTGCCACCCGTGCTACTACTCTGGTGGACTGGAAGATTCCACCAGTAGGCAGGATCAGAAAATCAGACCCAACATTCCAGGACAGCAACCTTTCATCAGAAATGGGTACAACAGGTTTTAAACAGGTACAACAGTAAGAGACAGGGTCACAGAGGAAAAACATAAAGCACTAGGAATGGGATACAGGGGGAATTATTCCCAGCTCTCCTTCTCACATTCTCAGTGTGACAGATTAATTCCTAACTGACACTCAAAATAGTGGCATGGTCCTCTTTGTTACTGAGAGTGAAGGTCAAAGAGAGGAACAATAAATTACAGGGCAAAGAGGCGCTTTGAGAGAGCAAGGCTCATGTGCAAATACGAATGGAATGGAGGAAAGGATTTCATGTAAGGAAAGGAGTGAAAGGGATGAATAGAACATGGCAACAAACCAGAGTTTTGTCCAATATAAACAGCTTGAACTGTAAAACGGAAAATGTTTGCATTATTGTCAATTTTGTATGAAATAAAACAAAATGTATATTATGCTAATAACTGGAATCATTATAAGAGGCATTGTATGTAAAAAGCAGCAAAAGAGAATCTAACTACTTTACCGAAGACTTTGATAAAAATCAGCAATATTATTGGGATTGGACATTATTTGGTTCATTTGCAACTCCTCAGAATTTGAAGCAATTTGTACCCATATGCATTAATATCTGGATGATATTCAGGCCTAGCATGATGAGTGGCAAGTAACAGTCACACAACACTGTCAGGCCATGGCTATCTTCAACCAGACAGAATTTAACAAGAGAATACCCTTAACATTTAATGGTAATACCATCACTGAATACTCCATATTAACATCTTGGAGCACTGCCATTGACCAGAAACATACTGTGATCAGTCATATAAATACTGTGATGACCACAGCAGGTCAGAGACTGGGAATTTTGTGGCAAGTAACTCACTTCCTAATTCCCTAAAGTGTGTCCACTATCTGCAATGCGGAAGTCAGCAGTACGATAGAATACACTCACTTATCTGGATTACTGCAGCTCCAACAATACTAAAGAAGTTCATCACCATCCATTTAAGTCTCTAGTTTCGGACTTAACTAAAATCACCCCTTCCATATAACATTCCACCACAGTGTATCACAAAATAAGTGATTTGAAATAGCCTGTTTCTTAGTTTGTTCCTCAGCATATTAAATGTATCTTAAGATACCATCTAGAAAGTCATCTTCTTCATTATTACTGCAAATTTGGTTAGTCCAGTCTGTAAGGAGATTAAATTCTCTTGATTACTGTACTCGCCTTATAAAATTCATCTCTAATTTCCTGATTTATACCAAGTTTGACCCTATGATTATTAAGGCTCCTAAACAAAATACTCAACCGTTCACTGCTCCTTGTTATTTGGCTGCAACCACATTGATTCCACATCATGATTTTCTTAGCTACGATTCTTTTTCTCTATGTCATTTATCCCATCTCATCTTTTATCAGCACTACCCACCCCTTTTTCCATATCAAGTATCTCTGCTCGAATCCCACTCCTAAGAGTATCTGAATACCAGAGGTAGGATTGAATAAGAACAGAAGTCTTGAAGTCCCACGATTACTAACTAACTTGCAGTCACTGTCTAAGCTTATGTTTGAAAACCCACAAAACCGTGCCCCAGAGTGTTATAGTTTGAGGAATGGGTAAAAAACTGAATACAAAATAAGAAAAAAGTTGATCATGAAACAGTTATGTTTCTTTTTGATTAATTGGCATTTTGTATCAAAGTGAAATAAGCCAATTGTGTGTGTGCAGATTCAGTACTGTACTAATAATTTAATTGACTTTACTACAGTATTGTTTGAAAAGTTCTGTAAACTGAGCTGATGGGAAGAGGGGAAACTCGAGATCTCTATTATGGATGGAGTTGGGTGTGGTGGGGAGGAGGGGTTACTCTTTAATCTGATTGGGCACCTTTTAAACATGTGTCAAGATCTCAGCCAACGTGTTAAGGCCCTTTACATGATGGTATGTTTTTTGTGAGCACGACGTATGATTTGGAGAGAAAACTGGCTTGGGACTGCTACATAAGATAAGAACATAAGAAATAGGAGCAGGAGTAGGTCATCTAACCCCTCGAGCCTGCCCTGCCATTCAATAAGATCATGCTGATCTGGTAGTGGTTCAGTACCACTTTCCCACTTTCTCCCCATAATCCTTAATTCCCTTGTCTATCAGAAACCTATCTATTCGTGACTTAAATATATTCAGCGAGGTAGCCTCCACCACTTCAATGGGCAGAGAATTCCAAAGATTCACCACCCTTTGAGTAAAGAAGTTCCCCCTCAACTCCAATCTAAACCACACCTCCCCCCTTATTTTGAGGCTGTGCCCTCTAGTCCTGCTATCCTTTCTAAGCAGGAAGTATCTCTCTACCTCTATCCTATCCATCCCCTTCATTATCTTATATGTCTCTATAAGATCCCCCCTTCAGCCTTCTAAACTCCAACGAGTACAAACCTAGTCTGCTCAATCTCTCCTCATAGGCTAACCCCCTCATCTCCGGTATCAGCCTAGTAAACCTTCTCTGCACTCCCTCCAAATGCGGCGATCAAAACTGCACACAGTACTCCAGTTGCAGTCTCACCAGCACCCTGTACAGTTACAACAAGACCTCCCTGCTTTTATATTCTATCCCCCATATTCTATCACCATATTCTACTTTCATATTCTATCTATAAAAGTGCAAGGTTTTACAAGTATTGCATTAGTATGGATAGAGGATTGGTTAATTCACAGAAAGCAAAGAGTGGGGAAAATGGGTGTTTTTCTGGTTGGCAATCAGTGACTGGTGGTGTACTTCAGGGATCAGTGTTGGGACCGCAATTGTTTATGGTTTACATGGATCATTTGAAGTTGGGGACCAAGTGTAGTGTGTCAAAATTCGCAGATAACATTAAGATGGATGTGTTGAGGACGCCGGAAATCTGCAAAGAAATATAGATAATCTAAGTGAGTGGGTGAGGGTCTGGCAGATAGAGTACAATGTGAGGTCATCCATTTTAGTAGGAATAACAGCAAAATTGATTATTATTTAAATGGTAAAAAATTGCAGCATGCTTGGGTGTCCTTATGAAGGAAACTCAAGGAATTGGTTTGCAGGTGCAGCAGGTAATTAAGAAGGCAAATGGTATTTTGTCCTTCATTGCTAGAGAGATGGAATTTAAAAACAACAAGATTATGTTGCAGCTATATAAGGTGCTGGGGAGGCCACACCCAGAGTATTGTGTACAGTTTTGATCTCCTTGAGAAAGGACTGATACTGAAGGGGGTGCAGAGGAGATTCACTATGTTGATTCCAGAGTTGAAAGGGTTGGCTTATGAGGACAAAAGACTGAGTAGACTGGGCTATACTTGTTGGAATTCAGAAGAATGAGAGGAGGTCTTATAGAAATATGTAAAATTATGAAGAGAATAGATAAGATAGAAGCAGAGAGGTTGTTTCTGCTGGCGGGTGAAACTAGAACTAGGGGGCATAGCCTCAAAATAAGAGGAAGCAGATTTAGGACTTTGAGGAGGAACTTCTTCACACAAAGGGTTGTGAATCTGTTGAATTCCCTGCCCAGTGAAGCAGTTGAGATTACCTCATTGAATGTTTTTAGAACATAGAACATAGAACACTACAGCACAAACAGGCCCTTCGGCCCACAAGTTGTGCCAAACACATCAAAACCTACCCAGCTATAGACCTATCTATAACCCCCAATACCATTGGATCCCATACACTCATCCAGAAGTCTTTTAAAAGACCCCAGCGAGTTCGCCTCGACCACCACCGACGGCTGCCGATTCCATTCACTCACCACCCTCTGAGTGAAAAACTTTCCCCTAGCATCCCCTCTGTACTTGCTTCCCTGCACCTTAAATCTGTGCCCTCTCATCGCGACCATTTCAGCCCTGGGAAATAGTCTCTGAGAGTCCACCTATCTATTCCTCTCAACATCTTGTAAACCTCTATCAGGTCGCCTCTCAACCTTCGTCTCTCCAGGGAGAACCGTCCCAGCTCCCTCAACCTGTCTTCATAAGGCATGCCTCCCAATCCAGGCAACATCCTTGTAAATCTCCTCTGCACCCTTTCAATAGCTTCCAAGTCCTTCCTATAGTGAGGCGACCAGAACTGCGCACAGTACTCCAAGTGTGGTCTGACAAGGGGCCTATAAAGCTGCAGCATTACCTCCTGACTCCTGAACTCAATCCCTCGATGAATGAAGGCCAGTACACCGTAAGCTTTCTTAACCACATCCTCCACCTGGGAGGCCGATTTGAGAGTCATATGGACCCGGACCCCAAGATCCCTCTGCTCTTCCACACAGCTAAGACTCCTACCTTTGATAGTGTACTCATTCATCCCGTTGGATCTGCCAAAATGGACCACAACAAATTTATCCGCGTTGAAGTCCATCTGCCACTTCTCCGCCCAGTCTTGCATCCTGTCGATGTCCTGCTGCAACTTTTGACATCCCTCCAGACCATCCACACCACCACCGACCTTCGTGTCATCGGCGAACTTACTCACCCATCCCTCCACTTCCTCATCCAGGTCATTTATGAAAATGACAAACAGCAAGGGTCCTAGAACAGATCCCTGGGGCACTCCACTGGTGACCGACCTCCATGCAGAAAAAGAGCCATCCACAACCACCCTCTGCCTTCTGCAGGAAAGCCAGTTCTGGATCCACAAGGCCAAAGCCCCTTGGATCCCATGGCCTCTCACCTTCTCAAGAAGTCTTGCATGTGGGACCTTGTCAAATGCCTTGCTGAAGTCCATGTACACCACGTCCACTGCTCTTCCATCGTCAATGTGTTCAGTCACATTTTTGAAGAACTCAATTAAGCTTGTAAGGCATGACCTGCCTTTTACAAAACCATGCTGACTATTTCTAATCAACCTAAACTTCTCCAAATGCTCGTAAATCTTGTCCCTCAGAAGCCTCTCCATCCGCTTACCAACCACTGAGGTCAGACTCACCGGTCGGTAATTTCCAGGACTATCCCTGTTCCCTTTCTTGAAAATAGGGACCACATCCGCAATCCTCCAATCCTCCGGAACCTCTCCCGTCTCCATCGACGACGCAAAGATCATCGCCAGCGGCTCTGCAATGACATCCCTCACCTCCCACAATAACCTGGGGTACATCCCATCTGGTCCCGGAGACTTGTCTATCTTGATAGCATTTAAAAGTTCTAACACATCCGCTTCCTTAATATCTATGTACTCAATCTTTTCAGTCTGCCGCAAACTTGTAGTGCATCCTCCCAGATCACTTTTCACCGTGAATACTGAGGCAAAGTACTCATTAAGCACCTCTGCCATTTCTTCCAGTTCCATAGAGACTTTTCCCCCTTCACCTTTTATAGGTCCTATCCCTTCTCTTCTCATCCTTTTACTTTTCACATATTTGTAGAAGGCCTTGGGATTCTCCTTAATCCTACCAGCCAAGGCCTTCTCATGACCCTTTCTGGCTCTCCTAATTTCCTTTTTAAGCTCTCTTCTATAAGCTTATACTTCTCTAGATCCCCAACATCTCCTAGCTCTTTGAACATTTTATACACCTTTCTTTTCTTCCTGACTATGTTCACCACTGCCTTTGTGCACCACGGTTCCCGCGTCCTACCAAAACCTCCTTGTCTCACCGGAACGTTGTCGTGCAGAGCTCCAGACAAGCATTCCTTGAATATCGGCCACCTTCCTTCTGTGCTTTTCCCCAAGAACACCTCCTTCCAGTTTATTCACCCCAACATCTGCCTGATGTCTTCATATTTCCCCTTATTCCAGACAAACACCTTCCTAGCCTGCCTAAACCTATCCTTTTCCAATGCAAGGGTGAAGGAGATAGAATTATGATCTCCATCCCCAAGATGCTTTCCTACTGAGAGATCCATCACCTGTCCTGGTTCATTAGCTAGTACCAGGTCCAGTACAGCCTCTCCTCTCGTAGGCTTGTCCACGTGCTGTGTCAGGAAACCCTCCTGAACACACCTAACAAAATCCTCCCCATCCAAACCCTTTACCCTTGGGATATTCCAGTCGATGTTTGGGAAATTGAAGTCTCCCATCACAACAACTCTGTTATTTCTATATCTCTCCAGTATCTGTTTCCCTATCTGCACCTCAACTTCCCTGTCACTATTGGGCGGCCTATAGAATACACCAGCAACGTCACCGACCCTTTGCTATTCCTAACTTCCACCCACAGAGACTCCGTAGACATTCCCTCCTCGGTATCCACCTTCTCTGCAGCCATGACACTGTCCCTAATCAACAGTGCCACTCCACCACCTCTTTTGCCTCCCTCCCTGTCCTTCCTGAAGGATCTGAATCCCGGGACCTGTAGGACCCAGTCCTGTCCCTGAGACATCCAAGTCTCTGTAATGGCCACCACATCACAATCCCAAGCAGCAATCCACGCCCTAAGTTCATCCACCTTATTTACTACACTCCTGGCATTAAAATAGACACAGCTCAGTCCCTCAGACTGGACATTTCCCTTCTCCCCCACTCGTCTAACCTGCGTCTCATCCTGCCTAGAGTCCTTCCCTCCCTGGGAGCTAACTTCCTTGCTCCCAGTCTCCACATCACTATTCCCTCCCCCTAACCTTTCTAGTTTAAAGTCCCCCCAGTAGCCCTAGCCAGTCTTCCCGCCAAGATATTAGTCCCCCTGGGATTCAGGTGCCACCCATCTTTGCTGTACAGCAAAAGACGGGTGTCCTTTTAAGGCAAGGATAGACAAATTTTTGAACAGTAAAGAAATTAAGGGTTATGGTGAGCAGGTGGGTAAGTGGAGTCCACAAAAAAGATCAGCCATGAACTTATTGAATGGCAGAGGAAGCTCAAGGGACCAGATGGCCTACTCCCACTCCTCGTTCTTATGTTCTGAGAGAAATAGGTAACTTTTCTTACTGGAACCAACATTCTGCCATTTTCCCAATGCTTTTATTTCAAATCAATCCTTTCTCTACTTCGTCATAGTATAATATTTTAACAAATACAGTATTAACATAATTTGGGCTTTAGAAACAGTTATTTTAAATTAATCCCTGAAAATAAATCCCGATTAAATGCAAATACAAGTCATTCACGCAGTGACTAATTTGTCGTAGAAAGATTATAATCTCGTTTGATCTCAACACTCAATTCTGATCAGTTTAAACTGCTATTACAAAATCTTTTTCGAAGTAAGGGGAAAAAAAATAGCATGGCTGATTGTGACTAACTTATTTTACCTGAAATCATAATTAAGGAATATAGTTAACCGATGTAGTGAGGAAAAATTACACCATTTAGTAGCCTCCACCACTATATAACTTTAATAAAGTCTTTGATAAGGCAAGAAAGAACAATTATAATGAAGACCAAAGTCTAAATTTAATACCGTCCCCCAACGTATGATTTTAAAAAAGCAAGCACATAGAAGATAGCCCATAGAACAGAGGTGATTGTTAAGATCTTTCAATTGAGAAGACCCCTCAAAACAAAATAAACACAGACTTGTGTTACAGAATTTTAAAATCCAGTGAGATAATTATAAAACTTCCATTCCACATAACCTTAACCTGCAAAGTGCATAATCTCATGCAGTTGGCATCCTTCATATCTGGTTTGATTTATTGTCACATGTATTATCACACAGTGGAAAGTATTGTTTCTTGCACGCTATACAGACAAAATATACTGTTCATAGAGAAGGAAATGAGAGAGTGCAGAATGTAGTGTTACAGTCATAGCTAGGGTGGAGAGAAAGATCAACTTAATGCAAGGTAGGTCCATTCAAAATTCTCACAGCAGCAGGGAAGAAGCTGTTTGAGTCAAATGGTACGTGACTTTTGTATCTTTTTCCCAAAGCAAGAAGATGGAAGAGAGAACGTCTGGAATCTTAATTATGCTGGCTTCTTTGCCAAGACGGCAAGAAATATAGACAGAGTCAATGGATGGGAGGCTGATTTGCATGATGGATTGGGCTACATTCATGACCTTTTGTAGTTCCATGCGGTCTTGGGCAGAGCAGGAGTTACACCAAGCTCTGATACAATCAGAAAGGATGCTTCCTATAGTGCATCTGTAAAAGTTTGTGAAAGCTGTTGCCAAATTTCTTTAGCCTTCTGAGAAAGTAGAGGTGTTGGTAGGCTTTCTTAACTATAGTGTCAGCATGGGGAGACCAGAACATGTTGTTGGTGATCTGGACACCTAAAAACTTGAAGTTCCTGACCCTTTCTATTTCATCCTCATTGACGTAGACAAGGGCATGTTCTCCTTTATGCTTCTTGAAGTCGGTGACAATCTCCTTCATTTTGTTAACATTGAGGGAGAAATTACTAGTTCACCAGATTCTCTATTTCATTCCTGTACTCCGTCTCATCATTGTTTGAGATCCAATCCACTACAGTGGTGTCATCAGAAAACTTGGAAATCGAATTGGAGGGGAACTTGGCCACACGGTCATAGGTGTATAAGGAGTACAGTAAGGGCTGAGAGCGCAGCCTTGTGGGGCACTGATGTTGAGGATGATCGTGGAGGTGTTGTTTTTCCTTACTGATTGAGGTCTGTGAGTTACGAAGTTCAGGATTCATTCACAGACAGAGATGCTGAGGCCCTGACCATGAAGTTAGAAGATGAGTTTCATGGGAATAATAGTGTTGAAGATAGCTGTAGTCAATAAATAGGAATCTATTTATTGTTATATAGCTTAGATGAGAAGTTTCCTGCTTTTGACATAGAAGTTTTGTTTATCTAATGATGCATGAGGCAGACAAAGCATACTTTTATGTCTGTTTCCAAAGGAACCCAACCTGTCACCAGAAGCTATAGCTTGTGGGGCACTGCTCCAGAAATAAGTAGGGCTGACTAGAAGATTCTTCTACTCTTACTCTTATGGATTAGTAAATTTGCAGATGACACTAAAGTCGGTGGAGTGGTAGATAGTGAAGAGGGGTGTTATAGTTTGCAGAGGGACTTGGACAAGTTGCAAAGCTGGGCCGAGAGGTGACAAATGGAGTTTAATGTGGAAAAGTGTGAGGTAATGCACTATGGCAGAAATAATAAATGTGTAGAGTATAGGGCTAATGGTAGGATTCTTAGTAGTCTTGATGAACAGAGGGGTCTTGGTGTGTATGTGCATAGATCCCTGAAAGTAGGCAGTCAAGTCGATAAGGTTGTTAAGAAGGCATACGGAGTCTTAGCTTTTATTGGTAGGGGGATTGAATTTCGGAACCACAACATCATGTTGCAACTGTACAAAACTCTAGTGCGGCCGCACTTGGAGTATTGTGTGCAGTTCTGTCCCCACATTATAAGAAAGATGTGGAGGCATTGGAGAGGGTACAGAGGAGGTTTACCAGGATGTTGCCTGGTATGGAGGGCAGGTCTTATGAGGAGAGGCTGAGGGATTTGAGGTTGTTTTCGTTAGAAAGGAGGAGGCTAAGAGGGGACATGATCGAAACATATAAGATGATTAGAGGTTTAGATAGGGTGGACAGTGATAGCCTTTTTCCTAGGATGGAAAAAGCTAGCACGAGGGGACACAGCTTTAAATTAAGGGGTGATAGGTTATAGGACGGATATCAGAGGTAGGTTCTTTACCCAAAGGGTGGTTCGGGAGTGGAATGCCCTGCCTGCAGCAGTTGTAGATGCGCCAAGTTTGGTGGAGTTTAAGAGGTTAGTTGATAAGTATATGCAAGAGAAGGGAATGGTTTAGTTTGGAGGGGCATTGCTTTTTATATTGGTCGGCGCAACATCGAAGGCCGAAGGGCCTGTTCTGTGCTGTAATGTTCTATGTACTCCCTATCATGGTCATATTAGAAAACGTATAGCTTGATAATCAACCTGGTTGCACACATTATGATTGCAACTTCAATGGCTATCAAGCCCTGGAGCAAGTCTCAAACCCGATGCTAAATGCTCAGAAACAGGGGTATTACCCATTATACCGCAAGTCCTTCCTTCCTGTTTTATTCGTAGTTAAATGAGTGTCATATCAATTCCATAACTCACAGCCAGAACAAGAATCATGTACTCCCTAGAAAGCTGTCAGAGTCCCACCATCCATGATTTTAACTTGCTCTCCTGAAAGAACTAGTAAGTATGGCCATCCAAAACCTCATTAAAGGGCAGAGGTAAGTAATTGAGACGAGGGGAATGATTTTCAGCGACCTGGCTTGCGGAAATTAATCGCACACATCAAGCTGCAGGCATGATGGTAAAGCTGCCAGCATTTGCCAAAATACTCCACTAAATCACATTTGCAGGTCTTATGAGGAGAGGCTGAGGGATTTGAGGTTGTATTCGTTAGAAAGGAGGCGGCTAAGAGGGGACCTAATCGAAACATATAAGATGATTAGAGGTTTAGATAGGGTGGACAGTGATAGCCTTTTTCCTAGGATGGAGAAAGCTAGCACGAGGGGACACAGCTTTAAATTAAGGGGTGATAGTTATAGGACGGATATCAGAGGTAGGTTCTTTACCCAAAGGGTGGTTCGGGAGTGGAATGCCCTGCCTGCAGCAGTTGTAGATGCGCCAAGTTTGGTGGCGTTTAAGAGGTTAGTTGATAAGTATATGGAAGAGAAGGGAATGGTTTAGTTTGGAGGGGCATTGCTTTTTATATTGGTCGGCGCAACATCGAAGGCCGAAGGGCCTGTTCTGTGCTGTAATGTTCTATGTTCTATGTTCTAAATCTGGTAGCAACTTAAGGAGAACTTATGCACGGAATAGGATGGAAATTCAGAAGTGGCTCTTTGTGAGTTTAGCCTCCTCCACACTAGAGGTCTCCACAGATTTCATTGCAATGTTGAATTGACAAAAACTTGCATTTCCTTACCATTGGCTTTGTAAAAATTGGGTTATTTTTGTCCTAGAGAAATATGTATTTGTTGCAGGCCATTTAATACTTGTTTAAATAATTGCATATCTAATGTCAAAATTTAAGTGTATTTCCACAACTTACCGTAGCCATCTTGCCCCTCATATATTTAGCATTGCCTTTAATCAGATTTAAGAACTATGGATGGGATTCTGCAGCTGTTGATACCAGTACAGTTCACTGGCCCTGCTGTAATGAATGGAGATCTGGCTGAGTGCCAAATTCTCCATTCTCGGTTGCAGCAGCAATGGGGTATGAATGGCCAGAGAATTCCGGCCTGTACCATTTTCAAACAACATTGTCACTATTTCCTAAAAGCTCTTCTACAGCAAGTTATTAATTAGTTCTTCCTCATTCTGCAATATAAAATCTAAAATAGCCCAATTCTATTTGATTCTTCATTGTACTGCTCCAGAAATCCATCCCAAATGTCAGAGCAGCGTTCTCAAAAGGTCAACCTACAGAAAACAGTTGGCTCAGATGAGGTCCCTGGACAAACACTCAGATCTTACGCAAACCTACTTTGGGGGTATTCATAGACATTTTCAATCACTTTTTACAACAATGAGGTCCCTATCTGCTTCAAGAAGACAACCATCATCCTGGTACCCAGAAAAAACCAAGCAGCGTGCCTTAATGACTATTGGCTGGTGGCTCTGATATCCATCATTAGGAATGCTTCAAAAGGTTAGTCATGGCACAAATCAATTCCAGTTTCTCAGACTACCTGGATCCACTACAGTTTGCCAACTGCCACAACAGATCCACACCAGAAGCCACCTCCTTGGCCCTCCACTCAACTCTGGGACACCTAGATAATAGGTACACATGTCAGACTCCTAATTATTGACTATAGCTCAGCCTCCAACACTATTATTCCCATGAAACTCATCTCCTGAGCCTTGGCAACTCCCTCTGCGACTAGATCCTGAACTTCCTAACTCTCAGACCACAATCAGTAAGGATAGGCAACAATTCCTCCTCCACGATCATCCTCAACACAGGTGTTACACAAGGCTGTGTTCTCAGCCCCTTACTATACTCATTATACACTTATGACTGTGTGGCCAAATTCTTTTCCAATTCGATTTTCAAGTTTGCTGATGACATCACTATAGTTGGTCAGATCTCAAACAATGACACTGAGTACAGGAATGAGATAGAGAATCTGGTGAACTGGTGCGGTAACAATAATCTCTTCCTCAATGTCAACAAAGCAAAAGAGATTGTCATTGACTGCAGGAAGGATGCCGCTATTCATCAATGGTGATGAAATAGAAAGGTCGAGATTTTCATTTTTTTTTAAGCGTCCAGATCACCAACAACCTGTCCTGATCCCTCCATGCCGATACCATAGTTAAGGAAACCCACTAAAGCCTCTACTTTCTCAGAAGACTAAGGAAATTTGCCATGTCAGCTATAACTCTCACCAATGTTTACAGATGTACTATAGAAAAAATCGTTTCTGGTTGTATCACAGCTTGGTATGGCTCCTGCTCTGCCCAAGATTGCAAGGAACTACAGAAGGTCGTGAATATAGTCCATTCCATTACACGAACCAGCCTCCCATCTATTGACTCTGTTTACACTTCCATTTCCTCAGCAAAGCAGCCAGCATAATTAAGGATTCCACGCACTGTAGACATTCTCTCTTCCACTTTCTTTTGTTGTGAAAAAGATAGAAAAGTCTGAGGTCATGTACAACCGACTCGAGAATAGCTTCTTTTCTGCAGTCATCAGATATTTGAACGAATTTACCTTGCATTACGTTAATCTTTCTCTACACTCTACATTCTGCACTATCTCGTTTCCTTCTCTACCAACAGGATGTTTTATCTATATAGCTTGCAAGATATAATACTTTTCACTGTATGCTAACACATGTGACAATAATAAATCTAATCCTACTCATTTCAGCAATTCATCCTCCATTGCCTCAGGTGATGGGGATAAGTGTACCCTGTCTAGAAGTAAATTGAAATTCATATTATTGTACTATCCAAATTACATGCAGCTCTAATTTCTTAATGTATATTATGCCCAATGTACTACCACAGTTTCATAGCCCAACAACCACCTGCAATATTTGTTGTGCCTTGCTATTTCTTATCTCCAGACAAAAATTCTATTGTTTGGTCCTGTGATCTAAAATCCTCTATCACAAATGTACTGACCTCACTCCCCATCTCCTTTTCCTTTTTGGTCCTTAAATTAGCCACTTAATTGATTTAATTAGACATCCGGCTATTGACTGCATTAATGAAGTGTCCGCAACTGACAATATACGAAAGCAGCAGAAAGATGTTGGGCTCCTTTCCCAACTGCTTCTTCACCATATTGCCAGCCTTCCTGCTTCCCAGTGCACCTTCAATGGACTATGAGCATTCAACCCATTGTTGCTATCAATTTATCAACCTAAGCACTTTTAAGGGTAGCATGTTGTCATTTGGTCCAACAGTGCCATTTGTTTCTTCGTCCAAGCATTGGGTTTTCTAATTTAATCTCCTATGGTTTCTTGCACACAATTACTTTATCTTTTAGATTAATATTTATATGTGATCGTCCTTTCAACTACAAAGTTTGATCATTTTAAACTGTCCCTGGATATTTGACCCTCTTTACTATAATGAGCAATTTGCCTAGCTTAATTTTGTCCATTGCCTTCATAAACTTGAAAACGTCAATTAGATTGCTTCAAAGCTTGAGAGGCAGCACAATGGTACTAGAGGTGACATAGTGATGCCTCAGAGTGCCAGGGACCCTGTTCGATTCCTGGCTTAGGTCACTATGTGGAGTTTGCATGTTCTTCCCCACATCTGCATGGATTGCCTCCAAATGCTCCTACAGTCCAAAACATGTGCTGGTTAGGTGCATTGGCTATGCTAAATTCTCCCTTGATACATCCGAATAGGTGTTGAACTGTGGCGACTAGGAATTTTCACAGTAACTTTGTTGAAGTATTAATGTAAGCCTACTGGTGATACTAATAAACTTATCAAAAAGATCATTTTATTTATATGATATTGGATGCCAGCTTCAATGAAGAGAGTGAGAAGCACTTTCTATCGTTTGGCTAACTTATGTGTCATTGATCCATCCTGAGAAATTATATATATTTACATTGCATCTTGTTGGATTGAAGGACGTGCCCCCTGCTTACGAAGTCCAAGGATAGGCTTCGAACAGCCACAAAACATTCACAAATCTGGTAAACAAGAACAATCGAGTGCGAAATGTAATGTCACTGAGAAAATTGAAATTATACTTTTATTTAAAAAATTATACATTATGCTTCTGCATAATTATTCTTTCCAGCTTTGGAGAAATGAGAGAAGCCCATTGCATTAATTATTTTCCAATAATCCATATAACTCCAAATGCATTATCATGACTAAAATTCTATGCGTAACTTCAATTCCAAAGAAAATTCTATTATCAGTATCATATTTCAAATGTCTGGTGGCAGTTCACAGACTTTAGAAAAGGAGTTACTTTTAATGTATTTTTATGAAGTATACTCACAAGTTTAATAATAGGACACCAAGATGAAATGTGATGAATATTCCTGACAGAAGTTGTTTTTCTGAGAAACTAATCAATAAATTAGCTTATTTGTGCCATCAGAAAATATTTCTTAGCCATTGTGTTGGTAAAACCATTTTATTTCTGTTTGTCTGGAATCAAGTAGTGACACACAAATGCTAACTTGGCAAACTGACTCGTGGAGAGAAAGGTGCTGTTGGAGATGGTTAGAAAAGAAAGCTTTTCATTTATATAGCGTCTTTTCTGACCATTGGGCATTTCAAAAAATTTTCAAACAATGAATTATTTTTGACTGTTGTTGCTGTTGTAAAAGTCTGTTTAGGACAGGAAACTGCAAGGTACTGCCCCAGGTTACAGAACAGAATTGAAGACATATTGGACTTAATAATTTTCCAAGCATTCAACCAATGGGATCTTATTATCTGGTTGATGGTGCACCACTGCCATGGGCTTTCTGATGGAAAATCCCATTCTCTGTTTTCCTCTCTCCTCTGATACTGTCAGACTTCCTTAATTTTTACAGCACCTTCTGTTTTTATTACAGGAAACTTGGTCTGATTAAACCAAGCAAGGTGATCTATTGAAATTGTACTGCATTGACTAAAAAAGTGAACCTTGGCTATTATTTTGTACATTCAACCTATTACACAATATAGCAGCTGAATAATTTGAAACCCTCTTCCATTAGGGTTAATTTATTCCACCAAGAGAGATTGAAGAAATAATTGTATTAAAAGCATTAATAATGGATACTTTGAATTGAATTTGCATTTTTGAGGTAGGGATCAGGAGTTGGTAAATTTCTCAAAGTTGCGATCTTGTCTTCCGCTGCGAGTGACTGTTGGTGGAATTTCATCCAGCAAAGGATGGATAACCTGGGGATGGGTTAATGTTGAGGCTGCCTGAATAAAAGGCTCAACTCCATATGCTGAGATATTGGCCCAATTGCACAGATCAGTGTGAAGACTCCCTCCAACCCTCATGCCTACTGCTCGAACCTATTTCATCCATGATACCTCCTCTCATCACAAACCTCATCAATAGCTCCAAGCTCCTCTCTTTTTACGCCTCACCCCCTAACCTCCTCACCTAGTCCTCACCATAAAAGGACTCAAGAGTTTGATAAAAATATTTGAAAAACTAATAATCCTGTTAAAATCGTTATTTGATAAAACTATTTTCTTCAGAAGCTCATAAAATCTGTGAAAATAATTGAGCTCACAGTTCCCTCGACAGCTATCCAAATGATCTCTGCTGAACAGAATCAAACACTGATTTGGAAGGTAGCAAAACATTCACATTGTCATTTCACAGAACAACTGTGTAAACTTCACAATGTGAGGGCTATGTAAAGTTCTGGTTGCCACACCATAGGAAGAAGATGATTACACAAAAGGGTGTAGAAGAGATTCACCAGGATGTTATCTGGGTTGGCGCATTTCAGTTGGGTTATTTTTCTTCGATCAGAGAAAGTTGAGGGAGAAATCTGATTGAAGTGTACAAAGTTATGAGGGATGTAGATAAGATAGATAGGAATAAGTGTTACTCCTTAGTAGAGTCAATAACCAAAGGGCATAAATTTAAGGTAAGGGGTTGGAGAATTACAGGGGGTTTGAGGAGAAAATTTTTATTGAAAATATATAACACACACCAAAGGAAATATAAAACGTATTTATAACGTCACCTCGATAAAGAATGCATGTTTTAGTGTTCATGGAAAGGGGAGACATACAAGAAGTTGTTAGGTTTCCTCTTACATCATTAAATAATATGCAGCAAGCACACAAACAGATTTACTTTACTGACAGAGTGCAGGCATGTCACAGTACTTGTGCAATCAATCAGAAACCCACAAGGGATTATCCCAGCAAAAACCTGCCAAATGTGGGATTGTCTGATGTACAATTTTGACTACTTGGCATTTCTCGTTCATCATAAATGATCTATTTCACAACTTCCAATTATATAGCACTTTTAGTATGGCAAAACGCCCAAGGTACTTCACAGGTGTTATTATTAAATAAAATTTTACACACAGATACAGAAGGAAATACTGAGGAAGATAACTAAAAGATTAGTCAAACAGCATTGGTAAACAGGCCTGAAAGGTAGGGAGATGGAGAAGTTTTGAGGAGGAATTCCAGTGTTTAGGGTGGCTGAAGAATGCCTCAACATTTCAACTGAAACTAAAGCCAACTTGGAATATGACCTCAAATTTGCAAGAACAATGCAGTTACTTACTTACAGTGATTAGCATTGCTGCCTCACAGTGCCAGGGATCTGGGTTCAATTCCAGTCTTGGGTGACTGTGCAGAGTCTGCACGTTTTCCGAATCTAAGTGGGTTTCCTTCAGGTGCTCTGGTTTCCGCCCACAGTCTGAAAGACGTGCTGGTTCAGTGCATTGGCTATGCTAAATTCTTCCTCTGTATATCCAAACATGCACAGGGTGTGGAGACTAGTGGATTTTCACAGTAATTTCATTTCAGTGTTAATGTAAGCTTACTTCTGACACTAATAAATAAACTTTAATATTTTACTTTTATTTTATAACATATGTAAAAAGAATTCTACATTGGATTTTCAGACTTTAAGCTAACTATGTTCATGTTATCAGTCTAAAGTTTTAAAACACATCTTTGTTGCAATTTTTGAGGTAATGAAAACATTCAGCAAATTAAGTATATCAGTGCTTTGCCTGGATCATAGATGAGTGAAACATTTGTGGAAATATATCGTGTTTTCATCCTGATCTAAATTCAATGTGATTAACACAGTACAAGTGCTTCTTACTTGTTTGAAGTGTCAGGTTGATGGTGCATTTCACAATTATTTTATTGTAATGGAGCTAGTAATATTCATTTAAAACTCTTCCGTGAAATAACATTTAGCAGAGGCACAAAATCTCTGTGCAATATTATGACTGAATACCATGAGCCGATGCAGGGTATAAAAATTCTAAGTTTGTATTGTTTATTATTGAGTCACAAATGCATGATACATTTTCCATTTTAACAGGAACAAATTAGTTTTCCAAATTCTAGAACCAGAACAAATTATTTGAGGATGTACAGAATTCAACCTATTGTTTACTTACAGTAGTTCTAATGAGGGATAAACATCCTTCATTTATTAATAATTACCCTTTTACATCTGGAAAAGTGATTGTAAAATCAATTTTAGTTCAGGACATTTGTTTCCATACATACAGTAATCCACACAATAACACTATTTAATTTACAGTTTCTTTCAGTTATAATATAGAATCCTTATGGCCCATATTTTAACAGATAAAAATGTATAACTTGCCCCACCAAAAATAAGCAAACATTGTAAATAGTTTTCATCCAGGTTCTAAAAACAGCATCACTGAGAAGATTAGCCCTACAAACAAGACAGGAAAATAAGCTAAACTGTAACACACATTCGTCACCAAAGCAGCATTTCCCAGATCATCACGTAACATTGCTTTTTTTGATCAGAAAAGAAGTAACATGCATCATAAATGCGTGTAACACAGGAGAGTCATTATTTGCTCATTTGGAGTGGAAATACTTATCTCTCTGCCAGCTGGAACAATTCTAATGCATAACTGTTGGTAAGGGCTATCTTTTTGGCCTGTCCGATTCATCAATGGCTGCTATCAGCTTCTGTCGAGCTTTTTTATTTATATGGGAGCCCAAACAAACATTCACAAGGTTGGTCAGTTGCTTGGTTGAATATTCCTGCAGAAAGAAAACAGGTTAGATTACAGATAGAAAATAAATCACCAAACTTAGCAAAACAAATTCATAGAAATTGAAAAGATAATATGTTGACATAAAAGCTCAGTTTGTTAATGTTTAAAATTCTAACAGAAGCATAACTGTTTTACAGGATATGAATCCATTTGTTTTGAACATCTAAACTATATATAAAACTTAGCAGCTGTAAAAATATTTCTATGGGCATCAAAATGAAAATACTATTTCCCTTAGTTCCCCCTTACCCGGTGTTCTTTAATCCACCTCTCCATGTCATTTTCAGTCAAATAATAGGCTTTAATGTAGGTTTCCACAAATTCCTTATCAGGAATTGGTCTGATGTCAGTCAGTTTCTCCAGCTTCATTAAAAACTGCTGGAAGTCCAGCTGCATCAAGGCACGTCCTTCATTGCTGCATTTTTTCACATTTGCATAACTGTAATGAAAAGGGAAGAAAACAGATACTTCTGTAAATGTAACAAATTAAAGATACTCCTACGAAATGATTACATTCAGTATTTGCTGTAAGGTCTATATACTGCTTGCACCTCAGCCTCTGTCAGGACCAATTATCTGAAAATGGTATCTAGTGTCAAGTAGAGGCAATCTTCCAGCATTATTTTAGAAACTTTAATTAGACAGACCAAAAGCGAGTTCTGTAGAATCCTTCTAAAAATCTTCAAATCAATGGATGTGCAGCGCTAAATATTAAAACATTGTTAAGTATTATTACAGTCTGATTTTTTTCAGGAACTTATTTAATACAAATCATCTTCATCAAGAGTTTTTCTTGTCTGAAGGTGCTTTCACCGGCAAGTGACAATTTGATCTAATGCAAAGAAAGCGATTATGGAGGACTCATTTCGCAGGAATCATAACTACTCTATTACCTAATTATCCCTGCAGTATCAGACAGATCAGACAGACACTGCAGGGATAATTACCTATTTTGCATTGATACATTTTGTTATTAGCAGCTTGCAACTGTAAGGAAATGAAATAGGAATAATAATTTGAATATTGTTCCTACTTAGGTTAACCAATGGCAGGATGCATCAACAAGTTCAATAAAGACAGGTTCAGCTCTTTTACAACTTGACCAAATCAGTATGTACTGAGGTATATGCATGTGTAGACTAAAATGTTTGAAGAGAAAGGAAGAAGGGTTGACATTGCACTGAAGGTAATGAAAAGGCAGAGAAGCTGGCAAAGGGATGGATTTTCATCTCCCAAAAAAAGATTTAATAGTGACTTTGGCACCACACATTACAGGCATTGAAGCCATAATGAAATCCCATTCAACGACTTTTTTTTAATGAATTGTTCATAGTGATTACGTCAAAACAATTACAAATTACCTGTATTTTTAATGAATTTATAATTACATTTGGATTATAAATCCCTTGTTTTTAGTCTTACATGCACAATAGTACTTTGAAATTCAACTGCTAATTATAAACAGATTGACTTGCAGTTTCAGCTGCGTTTTGAACCCATTGATTAAACTAAAATATTGCAGTCAATTGGTGCTAAATATTTCCTACACACAAACCGGTAAGTTGAAAATTACATACTCAATTGCTGATCAAATTAATGGTAACATTGGGATCAATGGTGGCAGTCTTGCACGAGTCAGAGGTTGAATTCAGGGCACACTCCATGACACGGATACATAATCTCAAACAAAGCAATTGGGTATATAATTTTCAACTTACCGGTTTGTGTGTAGGAAATATTTAGCCACCAACTGACTGGATTATTTTAGTTTAATCAAGAAGTTCAAAACGCATCTAAAACTGCAAGTCAATCTGTTTATAATTAGCAGTTGAATTTCAAAGTAGTATTGCGAGGTAGGGGTCACAACAATGCATTTGTAAATTCAGTTTCTTCCTGCGCTTTTGGGTTGCGTAAAGATCCTATTACACTTTGTGAAAAATATTTATTCCTCAACAACTATTGATAAAACTGTTTTATTTCTCCTAACTCAGAGCTGTTTGTTGGATCTTCCTGTGCAAAAAATTGATTACCACATTTTTTCATGACAAGAATGATTGCATTTGAGACAGTTTGGGATAATCTGACATTTAAAATTCAAGTTCAAGTTTTTTTTCTGAAATTAAGGCCTATCCAATGTGGTTGATTACAGATTCTCTAATCGAGTTAAATATTGCTCAAACTTGATTTACATGTAGCATTCTCTCACTTGCTAAATCTGGATTGGATCAAACTAATGTCCCAGAACTGAATGGATACTGAACAAAATATAATTTCAAATCTGGATTGGGGTAGGAGGGTAATAAAATGTTTATGTACACTGACATAAAAGCTAAGTTGAAGTGTAATTACGCTGTTGACAGGAAACATCATGTCATCAGTAGAGAAATTCAGGCAGAACAGGGATGAGATTCTCCCAAAAAAATTGTGTTGAATTTGTGTAAAAACTGGAGTAAATCCTGCTGGGTTTTTTCAGCAGGATTTTCAAAATAAATTGCCCACACTCTACACTGCAGAGTGCGCTAGTGTGGATCTTGTGAAAAATCTGTGGATAGGCTTATTTCTGTTGGAGAGGCTTGACAGCATAGTGCTGAGCGGGCCACTAAGCATACACTGATCTGTCAGCGTTGAGACTTGCGGAGGCCATGGTGTCCAGCATTAAGCTCGCTAAATGGCCCTCACTTGATTCCCTCTCGCTTGCTCGCACACGCAGCAGCTGCCCCACCCCTCCTGGAAATTTTTCACTTTAATGTTTGGGATATTGCAGGAAATGTACAAAGTTCTAAATTTTGCTGTCACTAGTAGTATAGGCTCAGAAAATTACCCTCAAAACTTATGAATTGCAAGGGATCCAAGATATTTTCTGATGGTGCAATTAATTTTTAGCAATTTGTAGTCTACAAAAAAAACTTCTATCAGTATTACACAGTTCAAATAAAATTGTATTAACAAAACAGGCAGTTAATAGGCTTAAACAGCTGCGAAAGGTCAGATCACCTGCGAAACATGGCACAGCCAGGCATGGAATTTATTTGGGGGCTCTGCTGGTCTTCTAAAACTACATCAGGGTAACTTTGCAGAAATTTAGTACCATTTTGAATTTCAGGAACAACTAACAAAATACAACTTACCCTTCGACAATGGTTCTGTTAGCCAGCCGAATACAATGCTCCCAAAGAACATTAGAGACTTGTAGTGGTATGCGCACTCGTTTGGAAACCTCCGATAACTTCTTATTGAATTGTTCAAATTCCTGCAGTAACAGATGTCAGAATTATATATAAACACATCCTAGCTCAACATATCCACTTGTATTTTAATACCAATTTCAATGAATGAATAGTTGCAAGGCATTTTTAGAAGATCCAAGGTTGAAAACAGTACATATGTAGAAATATTAGGAATGACTTGGCAATTAAATACATTTTAAGGAGGAGCAGAAAGTTAACAGTGTGGAGTGTAAGTGGCTGAAGGAAGCTCTACTAAAGCTGCACACGGTTCAGATTCATAGGAAGCAAGAGCTTGGAAAGAGAGGACGTGAGTGGGAAACACCCATGGGGTAGAAAGTGGTTACAGAGGAGGCCCACCTTGAAGGAGGCAAGGATAAAAATTTTCAATTTGAGGTATTGAAAAATAAGGAAAGAATGGAGGGAGAAAGGTTTTGGTTGCAAATGGTAGAGGTGTGATCTTTGCAATCAAAAGAATCTGGATTTGGAAGTTCTTCTTGGGGATGAATGGAAAATTACCAATGCAGACATCTTCCAAGCGTACAGCTGGAAGAAATGCTGTCTCATCCAAGAATGGACGCAGGGCAAATAGTTCGTCAGCACAGAGGCAGCGAAAGGATTTAAATAAATGACAGAGGTAGAGCTAAGTGTCATTTGTGTGGAACATATGTAAACTGGTCCCATGTCGGTGGATGATTTCAGCAAGGAGCAGTATGCAGATGAAGAGGAGGCCCATGACAAAGACTTGATCAGTGATAGTTCAAGAGTGGAAAATGTTGGCAGAGATGCTGTGGCTACAATCAGGAAGTTAAGAGTAGAATTAAGTGCAAGCAGTCCCACCAAGTCAGCAATGGAGGATTCGGGTTGGATGACTTGACCAATCTTATCAAAGGCAGAAATGTCAAGCATAGATAATGTGCCTTGATCACATTTTAAAATAATATTGTTTATGATTTTGTTGGTGCTATTTTTGGAATGCTGGGTATTTGAATTATGATTGAAGGATTTCAAATAAGGAGTTGTGGCAGAAATGACCACAGATCTGGGAAGGAGCAATATGCTCGAGAACTAGTCCGCTTATTATCCCATTGCCCACAACAGTTATCCTGTGACTAGAATCTGAATCATTCAGTATTATGTTCCTATACCACTCTGTCTATTTGCTTGAATTTGATGAGTAAAGCAACATAATCATTCTCTTTTTCAAAAAGCAACACTCCTTCTTTAATTGAATGAGCTCCAAATCAATTCTCTTTCCATTTTAATCAACTGTTTTAATCTCTTGTATTCTTTTTCTTGTAGTTTTGAAGAACACCAAGTGACAGAAGGTGACAAGCCATTGTGTTTTCTCCTGTAATCTTTCACGATAATTTCCCAACCTAATTCATAGTGCTTGGGGAGTTGCCACAACTCTCATCTACTCCCCTGGTTGGGAATGGTATATGGAAAACAATGTCTTAAGGAAGATATTCATTCTCAAGGCATATACATGTTAAAAAATTATACTACATCCGCAAGAAATTACAAACTCTTTTTTGTGTTTTTACTTGACCTCAAGTTGAACTTTCAGAGCAAATTAAGATCGCTACAAAAGAAATAAAAAGCACTTTATGGTAATGCAAGCTATTCTAAAATTGATACTCTAGAAAAAAATTGAAAAGTAGGTATAAATGTAGCAAAAATAGATTATTCAATTTAAATAATTTAAACACAAAATTTGGTTAACTAAACTCAAATAAATGTAATTCCCACTGATTGCTCTCAATGTTGGTCATGGTTGGGCCATCTAAATTACACGATCATGAAGCTGTAGCACCAGGGATGTTTTCAGAACACTCACTTTATGCAGTGAATCACAATGTGATATAGGTGCTACAGTATCTTCTTTTGGCAAAATAGATACTCAAAATGACATACTGGCAGAGCTCATCTGGCACATTGGCAGTGCTTACTAGATAGCCAAGCAATGTCAAGGGGTGGGGCCACAACAGGTGAGGAATATACAGGGAGTGCTATGCAGGGGTCATGATGAGGGCGGCACGTCAAGGGTCAAGCAGGAGCACCAAACAGGAGAGTCCCAATGTCGGCAACCAATGCCAGGGAGGGGGATCTCCAAATACATTGAGAGATCGGGATGCCCTTGTTTGTTCAAGCACTCTGTGCTGGGCTCACTGATATGTTTAAGCACGTCCCCAACATCGCACCTCCCTAGGCCCCATCAGTGCCAATGTAAATTTCCCAACTCTATAAGAAGAGCAACTGAGCATGGGAGGATTGCAGTGTGGTGCACGCCTGAGAGACGAATGCAGATCACTCCATTATTTATACCATTATGAGATTTAGCTTTATTTGGGCAGAATTTTGCCCATCTTCTCAGCATTTGCCCTATCAAACTCTTTTAGAATCCTATATATTTGAATGAGATCACCTCTTATTCTTCTAATTGCAATAAGTACAGTCACAACCTGTTTTATCTTTTCTCATAAGACAATCTCTCCATCATCACAGTGAACCTCCTAAAACTGCATCCACTGTAATATTATCTTTCCTTAAATAACAGGACCAAACTGCTAACAGTATTCCAGATAAGGTCTCACCAGCACCTTGTACAATTGCTTCAAGAAATCACTATTCATATACTCCAACTTCCTTAATATAGGGCTATATTAGCCTTCCTTATTACATGCTGCACATGTGTGCTGGTTTTCAGTGTTTTATGTACCAGTCATGCCAAGTCCCTTTGTGTTGTAGCTGTCTGCAGTTTTTCTCCATTTATAGAACACTCCTGTTCTCTCTTTCAAAATGAACAACTTCACATTATTCCACATTATACTCCATTTACAAACTTTTTGTCCACTCACTTAGCAATATCTCTTTGTAAACTGTTTGTAATCCTTTCACAACTTGCCTTTCCACCTATTTTTGTGTCATCTGCAAATCTGTCTACAGTACATTCACTTCCTTCCTCCAACTCATTAATAGTTATTGCAACCAGTTGCAGTGTCAGCACGAATCCCTGTGGATTTCACTGGCTGCAGGTGACCAGCCTGAAAAAGAAGACCTTATCTCACAATTTCCTGTCCATTAGCCAATTCTCTATTGAGAGCAATATATTCCTCCCAACACTATGGGTTCTTATCTTATGACTTAATCTTTTATGAAGTACCTTGACAAACCCCTTTGGAAGTCCAAATACATCTACTGATTTCCTCTGTCCCCTCTGATTGAGAACTCCTCAAAAAAATGGTACTAAATTAGCCAAACATGATATCCTCTTCATGAAGCTGTGCTGACTCCGCTTGATTAGATTATGATTTTTCAAATGTGCTGCCAATACTTCCCTAATAACTGATTCCAGCATTTTTGCAACAATAGATGATAACATAATTGTCCTATTTGTCTTTTTGCCTCCCTCTCTTTTTGAATAGACTATTCAGAACCTGGCTTAATTTTTAGACCTTCTGATGTACCCTCACTAGAGAGACAGTCCTCGGACTTGTGTGTTTTGGCAAATATTTAATGAATCATCTGTATATGGTATTTTTTTTTGCAATCAAATCATTACAACTTTCACATGTGGTTTCATTAAAGCATTCTGCTTTGGAAATATTATAAGTTTGGATATGCAACAAAAATGCTGCATTAGATTAAAAATATGAAATAAATATTCCACAGAAATTACAGGGTTAAAGAGATCAAATTAATCCTCCTCTGTATATTTGGGATAAAGAATAAACATTGAAGTAATTTAAAGAACTCATTTAAATTTCTATCTAATTTCAGTAATCACATTAAACAATTCCCATAGACTGTGGAAATTGATATGAATAATTATGGCTCCAACCTACAGTGAGAGGTAAAGTAGATTATCTGGGCACTCATGCTTTTTTAAAAAAAACACAGACTATTGAGTTATCCAGTGCCGAAAAACTTAATGAAATGACATTCATTAACCTGTTTGCATGGTTAATTATTTGACTGAACTGCACTTGAATTTAATTCTTGTGATATTTCTGGTCATTCTAATTAATAAATACTTTATATTGAATAAGCTGAAAAGCTCCCCTTCTTTATGAGGTCAAAGCAAGCAAATACCATGACTATAATCCTACTAGGAATACCATGTCTATAATCCCAATTGCAAAGTGGGTTAAAAGCTATTCAGTTACACTGCAAATACTAGAGAGGAATAATAGTAATTCCAAAAACAAATTCCTATATTCTGAAGAGGAGTCATTTGGTCTCGAAACATTAACTCTGCTTTCTTTCTCCATAGAAGACTTTTCAGCACTTTGTTTTCATTTTACATCTCCAATGTCTGGACTATTTTCTGTTATGTACCTTGATTCTGTGCATATAATAATTTAAAGAATTTTCTAACTATTTAATGGATTATTATACTTTGCCATAGTAACTGTTTCCATTCTTTCAGTTACCTTAAGAAGAGAATCGATGTACACGTTGTGTTGTGACATAATTTCTTTGATATCCCATTTAACATTAGCCATAAGATGCAGCATCTGTTCATAATCAATGGCTTTGGCTGCCACAATCCAGTAAATTGGCTTGCGCAGCTCACTAGCAGTTGACACAGTCTATTTGATGTCAGAGCAGAAGAGAAAAAAAGAGAAAAGAATAAGATGTCAACCACAACAAGCAAACCAACTAGGCAAATTTTATTTTAAAATTAACCCAATTTTTTCCCTACATCACAACTGCCCCCATGTTAGCACTACGTTGAAGAATTTAGTCCCTACCTGTGAATAAAACTGTTGCAAAAAAGGCTTCTTTGCTGAAGGCATCATGGCATCGAGATGTGGCTGTAGACATTCAAACTGATCAGCCAAAAACACCCTGTAACAGACATTGGAGAGCATTTATCATGAAATAATTTTTATACGCATTGCAAATATATCTCATCAAATGTCAACTAGAACAATATACCAAGGAACCAATGAAATTGTTAAAGAGACATTGCTATCTGAGAGCTCAGAAGTCATCCAGCTGTAGTCTACAACTTCAAATTATGAACTCATTTTTGCATGTGTTATCAAAGGAAACAAATAATTTTATCCGATCCAAAATAGATTTTGTAAGGAAGGACAGAGGCTTGAGAAAAAAGGATAAAAAAGGCAAATAATCTGTTCAATCAAAGATATGCTCCTGTCTACATCATTGGGGCTGAAGTAAAAAGGTTCGGAAGCTTCAAGTTTTTAGGTGTCCGGATCACCAACAACCTATCCTGGTTCCCCCATACCGACGCCATAGTTAAGAAAGTCCACTAGCACCTCTACTTTTTCAGAAAGCTAAGGAAATTTGGCATGGCAGCTACGACTCTCAGTCTTTTACAGATGCAGCATAGAAAGCATTCTTTGTGGTTGTATCACAGCATGGTATGGCTTCTGTTCTGCTCAAGGCCATAAGGAACTACAAAAGGTCAAGAATATAGCCCCCAATTCATCATGCCAATCAGCCTCCCATGCATTTACTTTGTTTACACTTCCCACTACTGTGGCAAAGCAACTAACATAATTAAGGACTCTACACACTCTGGATATTTTCTCTGCCACCTACTTCCGTCAGGAAAAAGATACAAAAGTCTGAGATCACGTACGAACCAACTCAAGAACAGTTTCTTTTCTGCCGCTGTCAGACCTTTGAATGGGTTTACCTTGCATTAAGCTGATCTTTCTCTACACCCTAGTTATGACTGTAACATTACATTCTGCACTCTCTCACTTCCTCCTCAATGAACATTATGCTTTGTCTGTATAGTGCACAATAATACTTTTCACTGTATGTTAATGCACGTGACAATAATAAATCAAATCAAATCAGATGCTCGTCTCCCTGCTCAAATCACTGATCTTGAACACAAATGGTGGTATGTGTTTCTTGAATTGATTATTCTCATTCCTTTTCAATGTGATATTTCTAATAACTACTACACAGCACAGATTTACAGATAAAGTACAACAAATTCATACCTAATCAAAAAATAATTTCGGAATCTAAAAAAGGATAGAGATGATCGAATGCCAATAAACTAGTTAATATCTGAACTAATTTATTTACATAACTATTACATTTGATCCTGTTATGGATTTCAGGGAGGGAGCCATGCTCCCTGATTGGAAAGGGAATTCATATCAAAGCTAGATAGAAGAATTAACAGGAATGCATACCTTGGTGTTGAAACCTAGGACCCCTTGCAGAGCAAGATTTAACTTGGAGATGTTAAAACAAAGGCCAAAGCTGGAATTTTATTATCCTGTCCATCACGGAATGTGGAGCAGGCAAGGGGGCAGAGAATGGGAAGATCCATTGACCTCAGGTGGGATTTTAGAGTTTTGGGATGAGTAAGGCCGTAAAATCCTGTCTTAAGGGTTGGGCTAATTTAAAATACAAACAGATATGTAACAGGAGAAGCAAAATCAGCATCTCTATATTTGAACACAATCAGAACGGTCTCAAAATTTGCAGTGCTGGAAGAGGTTATAGTTACAGAGCTGTGAAATGTCTGGAAATTTACAACGGATGTGCACTAATATTTAGTGGATTGCGTCTCTGTACATTAACAGCTAATCGGGAGCTTTAACATGTATCACTACATCTATCAAAGCTGGAATTCTGCTATGTAACATTATTAAGTATGTAATGGTAAATGATCTCCGAGCGTTGTCCATGACCTGTAGGAAGATATGCTTCAATGCAACAAAATAAAAATCTATAAGAATTTAGTAACAGTCTTTCTTTGCAGAGGTGGCTTTTCTGAGAGTTCATATCTCTCACTGCAACAATATTAAAGTCTCCAATTGCAAATGGATCTTGATCAATTGGGCTAGTGGGCTGACGAGCTGCAGATCAAGTTCAATTTAGACAAACGCGAGGTGATGCATTTTGGTAGACTGAACCAGGGCAGGGCTTACTCAATTAATGGTAGAGTGTTGGGAGAATTGCAGAATAGAGATCTAAGGTGCATCTTAATAGCTCCTTGAAAGTGGAGTCACAGGTGTTTAGAATCGTGAAGAAGGCATTTGACATACTTGGTTTCATAGGTCAGAACACTGAATACAGGAGTTGGAATATCTTGTTGAAGTTGTACAAAACATTGGTAAGGCCATACTTGGAATAGTGTGTGCAATTCTGGTCACTCTATTATAGAAAGGATATTATTAAACTAGAGAAAGAGTACAGAAAAGATTTACTTGGATGCTCTTGAGACTTGATGACTTAAGTTATAAGGAGAGGCTGGATAGACTGGGACCTTTTTTCTCTGGTGCGTAGGAGGCTAAGGGATGATCTTATGGAGGTCTATAAGATATTGAGAGGCACAGATCAGCTAGGTAGTCAATATCTTTTCCCAAAGGTAGGGGAGTCTAAAACTAGAGAGTATAGATTTAAGGTGAGAGGGGAGAGATAAGAGTGTCCAGGGAGGCAATGTTTTCACACAGAGTGTAGTGAGTGTCTGGAACAAGCTGCCAGAGGTCTTTTAAAAGCATTTAGATAGTTACATGGATATGATGGTTATAGAAGGATATGGCCCAAATGCTGACAATTGGGATTAGCTTAGGTTTCAAAAAAAAAAAGGAGCAGCATGGATAAGTTGGGATGAAGGCCTGTTGCCATGCTGTAAACTTCAATGACCCTATGCTGTAATTCTGCATCCAGTCAGGGCCTCATCGTGATTTCTTTGTTTCTTTAAGCCAGCCTCAATTCAGCAAGTAGTGACTCTCTCTAAATATGACCTGAATGACCTCTCAATATCTTATAGACCTCCATGAGGTCATCCCTTAGCCTCCTACGCACCAGAGAAAAAAGGTCCCAGTCTATCCAGCCTCTCCTTATAACTTAAGTCATCAAGTCTCAAGAGCATCCAAGTAAATCTTTTCTGTACTCTTTCTCCAGTTTAATAATATCCTTTCTATAATAGAGTGACCAGAATTGCACACAGTATTCCAAGTATGGCCTTACCAATGTTTTGTACAACTTCAACAAGATATTCCAACTCCTGTATTCAGTGTTCTGACCTATGAAACCAAGTATGTCAAATGCCTTCTTCACAATTCTAAACAGATTTTGCCACAACAATCCATTAGGCTACCAGCAAGTCCTGAGAACTTGAAAGAATGATAACTTATGTATTTTCCATGACAACATCTCTACCAATCTGAGTCCACTTGTCAACGAACCAGCACTCTCTTCTCATACTGTATAAATTGTTGCTTTTTCCTTCTAATGGTTTTCTTGTGAAGTGTCTGCTGAGTGCAAGACAAAAAGCTCTGACATTCTCTTTTTTCAGCAAAATATATTATAAATATATAATATATTATAAATACTTTTCAGCTTATATATATAGCTAAAAAGTATTTATAATATGTTATATATATAAGTATATATACACACACAATTGTAAAATAACTTATTAACAATATACTATCTTGAGTGTAAAATAAGGCCTTAAGGTACTTTGTGCATTATTTGCAGAAAACTGACCAAACCATGAAAGGACGAGATATTTGGAGGTAACCAAAAGATAAAAGAAATTAAAAAGGATTAAACAGGGAATTTCAGATAATAGTCACTTTACCCACTTAATATAAAAGCTTAGCCATCAGATGTTCATTACTACTTCAACACTAGGTCTCTAGTTAAGATGATTTCATTTAGTGCTTATCTTCAAAGTGTCGATATACACAACTGTATTGTCAAAAGCTCATTAAAAAGATTAAACCAGAGCAGTATTAAAATAATCCCAAAAACATCATCTTCAATGGATATATTTCTGCCATAAAATGTTGATGAATCAGTGTCATTAAGTTTTTTTTTTAAGGACAGCTGCTTATAAAGAAAGTGGAGTATGCTGTAGCATGTAGAGAATGAGCAAGAAAGAAAATAAGTTATGCCATTCATTCAGGGAAAATCACAGGCAGACTTGATATTGTTTCTTGAGCTGTTTCAATGACAGATATCCAATAATTCTGTAAGAACAATATATTATTTAATAGTAAATAACTGGCATATTATTTGGATTTCAGGATCTCTCTATAAGAAAGAAAATAAAAATGTAAACTATTTAAATGATGGTCAAAATTTACAACTTACAAAGATTCTGTAGCCACTACCCTCTCTGCAAGACCGTATAATGTTTCAGTAGAATTTAAAACAACAAGATGACTCAAATGTGGGCTTGGAACCTTTTCTTTCCTCTCTTCTGTTGCTGTCAAGGGACCAGTGGTTTCAGGTGGTGCTTCCTACAGAAAGATCAAGTTGCATAATTATGAATACAACAACATTCATTTATATGTTTGAAGCATGAAAATAAAGGATCAGAACTCTAGACAAACAAACAAGCTGAACAATGAAAAAACTGAGAAAAATTTGGGGGCTGAGGAGAGGAAAATTGACTCAAAGCGATATTGAAGAGAACAACTTTTGTGCATTTCTGATATGAAAACGCTGCCAGCAAGATGCAGATTCCAGAAAGTAAAATGGTCCAATCGAATAGTAGAGCAACAACAATCTATACTTCCCTGATGCCAAATTAGATGGAAAGTCCAGAGGTCCATGGCTATAGCTCACCTATGCAATAAAGCAAGGAGTTAGGAAAAAATTGATGAAAACGATTAGGATTTGGAAGATGATTTACTGGGTAAGATAGCAGATAGTACAACCCAGTAATGATAGTTTTATGTAAAAGGGCCTTATGTATAAAATTCTAGATTAATTGAAGTTTGTTAAAGATGGAGGACGTCAGAATAGGCTAAGATTCAATGTGAAAATGAAGAGTTTACGACATTCGTATGCATCTTTTGAGGATGAAGCTTTTTTGACTCATATTACAACCTTTCCCATAATACATAAAGTATCCAGACTAATCTTTGTTTAAAAATTCTAGCAGGTCTATGAAATATGTGGTTGTAGATGACTGTGAAACAGAAAAACATAGGACAGGGAGAGGGATGGGAGGAAACAGCTTTACTAATGCTCAGCATCTCACAATAGTAACAATGTTGAGAATAGGAGGGATATGCATACATCTGCAAGTGAAAGTATGAGGGAAAATAAGAACAAATCAAAAGTAAATGTCCTAGTAAGCTGTGGTACAAAATGTTGATGTTTGATGTCGCATCTGTACTGCTGTCCCATATTCTTTAATTTGTGTAATTGAATCCCACTTGCTATTCATTTTATAGGAAGGTATTTCCTAGCTAAAGCTTTTCCCATGCTCTTGGAGACATCTGCAAATTATCTTAGCTACTCTGAGGAAACTCAAGTCATTGAGTTTGTTTAAAGCAGATTGACAGACTGCTAAATACCAATGACAAAGGGATATGAGGTAGTATAGGGAAAAGACACTGAAGTGGATGATCGATCATGATCATATTGAATGATGTTGCAGAGTCAATGGGTGGAATGGCTTATACTTCTCCTTATGCTCCTTTGTTCCTAATATATTGTATTAAATTTAATACTCAGTTTATTGAAATACTTATTAAAATTATCAAAATATTTGACCACACATCTTCCTATCCCACTTCTTATAAGGACTCTATGTTATTCTGAGTTTACTGGTCTCTGCTGCATGTTTGAATGATGCGACCTTCCATGCTAGCAATTCTAATATATTTTTTCCAACATATGGTGGAAGAACTCTTGATCACGTCTGTTCTGTTTCATGACTTCTGTTCTCATCCCCCCCTCTTCCACCCAGAGTTACAATAGAATGTTCTTTGTTCCCTATAACAGCTTCAGCATTCAATGGACCATCCTTCACCATTTTCACCATTTCTAGTCTGATACCACCACCAAAACATCATTTTCCCTTTCAGCATTCCGAAAGGACTGTTTCCATGATGTTACTATGCTTCACTCAATCACCCTCAGCAACCCAACAATGAATGGGTGTCCACTTTGCGGAATCCTAGTTTAGTCCACAATCACAAATCTCGAACTTCCAACCATCTAATTTTAATTCTCCAACTTGTGTGCATTCTGACCCTTCTATTCTTAGTCTTTTGCAATATTCCAATGAAGTTTGAGGAACAGTGCCTTTCAACTGAAACTTTATATCCCATTTTAAAGTTACTAGATTTGAGGCTCATAGAATCAGCAAAGCAGTGGCTGCACGAATATGAAATTGGTTAAAAGTAGGAAGCAGAGAGTAGTAATGAACAGTTGTTTTCAGATGAGAGAATAATATTGGTATTACTGCTCTTTTTGGTTCAGAGTAATGTTTAGAACTTATTTACACAGAGGATAATATAATTCGAGTCTTTCAGCTGGGCCCCTAACAATCTATTGGGCTCATCATGGAGTTCAATAATTTTAGATTGGAATCTTTTCCCCATTTGTTTGGCTTCTCGCTGAGACTTTCTTTCTCTCTCATTGTCTTTCTTTATTTCCTTTGCTTTTGGAAGGCAAGCTACTCAGGATCCTGCCATTTACATCTCTGAATACATTTTTTATTTCCTTGCTTACTGCATTTCCAGTTCCTTGCATCATGAAACATTTTATTATTTAATCTATCCTGCCTTCAACTGTATCACAGAGTTTCTCATTTGTTTTCTTCCTACCCTGTCCCTTTGCATTTGCTCAAACCTGTTATCATTCTAAGTTTTCCAAATTCTCATGGAAGGTTATGGACTTGAAATGTTAATTCTCTTTCTGTCTTCAAAGACACTGTCGGACCTGCACAAAATATTTCTAATATTTTGTGTTTCAATTTCAGATTTTCTACATTATTTTGCTTAATTATGGATGTACATTGTTCTTTTTCTCAACTAGATATTCGTCCAATCAAAAGGCAATCCAATTCAACAGCTAAATAGTGACATGCACTTGCCATAGATCTAAAACTGCAAATGGCAGTACGGTCCAGTATTTCATAATAATCTTTTAAATTATAAGGTTGAAATAACCAGGCCTTTTTTTTCCCCATTCTCGTTCCTAAGTATAATGCAGAGTATCAGAAGAAATGTAATGACTTGACCAGCTTTAGTGTAAAATTATACATTTTTTTTGGAAAGTCATGAATAATGTGAAGAAGTGTTTAGAAGAGGGCATTTGCTGTCCTTATATCATTGTGGTGTCAAGTTAGAATACTTTGGCTGCAATTTTCCCCCTGCATTCTTTTTAGACATGAAAGCAAGACATGATTTCCTCCCCCCATCAGTGATGGGCCAGATTTTCCCACGTTGAAAGTCAGGATCATCATTGCACTGAAAATATATATTATTAAGCATGTATGCCGGAATCATCCTCCTTCATCAAACAAACCCATCCATGGTGGCATGACGGAGGAATGACGTGAAGCTGACTGATCTCCGATGGCATGCAGCTGGCAAGAACCGCCCCCGCAGGGATGCTCAGGTGAGTGTCAATCCCTTGGGGGAGGGTCATGTTCAGGTACTACCCAGGCACCATAATGGCACCATGTATAGTGCCTGCTTGATGTCCAGGATGTGATGGGGGTCGCTGGGTAAACTGGTTTAGTCGCTTTGTACTGGAGGGGGTAGGTGCTTCAAAAATGGCACCCCGGATCACAACGGCCAAGTTGATGGTGAGGCTGGCAAATCAGAATCCCCCCCATCCTTGCCAACAATGTTGAGGGACCTGTGGCTTGAAATCGACCCGTCTTCCCCTAAAAAGTCTTACATCATACGGCAGAGACAGTTTGCCATTGCCAACCTTTGCCAATATTGGGGAGAATCACAACCTTCAAATTAACAGGAAATTTCAAGGAAGGCAAGGAAAGTAGGATATGCAGAAAAAATTAGAGATGACATTTCAGTTGTGCAACACTGCACTGACATGGGAGTCAGTGATTCTGAAACAAATCTGTAACCTTCAGTGGTTATCACAACTAAGTTCAAGCATCAAAGAAAAGTCAAGGATGCATTGTTGATAAAGTGATATTTGATGTGAGAAGGGATTCATGAGACCAGATGATGATAGAACGTAGAACATTACAGCGCAGAACAGGCCCTTCGGCCTTCGATGTTGCGCCGACCAATTAGGAACAAGCAGTGACTCTCTAACCTAAACCATTCCCCTTTCATCCATAAACTTATCTACTAACCTCTTAAACGCCACCAAACTTGGCGCATCTACAACTGGCGCAGGCAAGGCATTCCATACCCTTACCACCCTCTGGCTAAAGAACCTACCTCTGACATCTGTCCTAAAATCACCACCCCTTAATTTAAAGCTATGTCCCCTCATGCTAGCTTTTTCCATCCTAGGAAAAAGGCTATCACTGTCCACCCTATCTAAACCTCTAATCATCTTATACGTTTCAATAAGATCTCCTCTTAGCCGCCTTCTTTCTAACGAAAACAACCTCAAATCCCTCAGCCTCTCTTCATAAGACCTGCCCTCCATACCAGGCAACATCCTGGTAAACCTCCTCTGTACCCTCTCCAATGCTCCACATCTTTCTTATAATGCGGGGACCAGAACTGCACACAATACTCCAAGTGCGGCCGCACTAGAGTTTTGTACAGTTGCAACATGACGTTGCGGCTCCGAAATTCAATCCCCCTACAATAAAAGCTAAGACTCCGTATGCCTTCTTAACAACCTTATCGACTTGATTGCCAACTTTCAGGGATCTATGCACATATACACCAAGATCCCTCTGTTCATCAACACTATTAAGAATCCTACCATTAGCCCTATACTTTACACATTTATTATTCCTGCCAAAGTGCATTACCTCACACTTTTCACATTAAACTCCATTTGCCACCTCTCGGCCCAGCTCTGCAACTTGTCCAAGTCTCTCTGCAAACTATAACACCCCTCTCCACTATCTACCACTCCACCGACTTTAGTGTCATCTGCAAATTTACTAATCCATCCTTCAATACCCTCATCCAGATCATTTATAAAAATTACAAACAGCAGGGCCCCAAAACAGACCCCTGAGGTACACCACTTGTCACCGAACTCCACGATGAATATCTCCCATCAACCACCATCCTCTGTCTTCTATCTGCCAGCCAATTCCTAACCCAATTAGCTAAATCACCCTCTATCCCATACATCTGCATTTTCTGCAGAAGCCCTCCATGGGACACCTTATCGAACGCCTTACTAAAGTCCATATATACCACATCAACCGCCTTACCCCCATCCACCTCTTTGGTCACTTTTTCAAAAAACTCAATAAGGTTAGTAAGGCACGACCTACCCTTCACAAACCATGCTGACTATCCCCAATCAATTCATTTCTCTCTAAATAACTATAAATCCTATCCCTAATAATTCTCTCCAATACTTTGCCCACAACAGAAGTAAGACTCACCGGCCTATAATTCCCCGGAACGTCTCTCTTCCCCTTCTCGAACAATGGGACCACATTCGCTATCCTCCAGTCTTCCGGCACTATACCTGTAACCAACGACGACCTGAAGATCAGAGCCAGAGGCTCTGCAATCGCCTCTCTCGCCTCCCAGAGAATCCTAGGGTAAATCCCGTCGGGCCCAGGGGACTTATCTAACTTCAAACCCTCAAGAATATCTAGCACATCCTCCTTACCTACTTCAATACTTTCCAGTTTACAACCCTGTATCCCAGTGTTCTCCCCAACTACATTTACATCTCCCTGCGTGAATACCGAAGAGAAATATTTGTTCAGTGCCTCTCCAATCTCTTCAGGCTCCACGCACAACTTTCCACTGCTGTCCATAACTGGCCCTAACCAATCTTCTATTCTTAACATATCTAAAGAAAGCTTTAGGATTCTCCTTGATCCTATCAGCCAAAGTCTTCTCGTGTCCCCTTTTAGCTCTCCTCAACTCCCTCTTTAGCTCACTTCTGGCTAATCTATAGCTATCCATTGCACTAACTGAGCCTTCAAGCCTCATCCTGACATAAGCCTCTTTTTTCCTTTTAACCAGCGAATTAACTTTTTTAGTACACCATGGTTCCCTTACTCGACCATTTCCTCCATGCCTGACAGGGACTTACTTATCAAGGACTCGCAGTAGCTGTTCCTTGAATAAGGTCCACATTTCAGATGTGCCCAGTCCCTGTAGTTTCCTAGTCCAACCTGTGCACCCTAATTCCCTCCTTATGGCCTCATAATTACCATTCCCCCAGCTATAACTACTGCCCCCAGGTTCATGCCTATCCCTATCCATCACTAAGGTGAACATAACCGAATTGTGGTCACTATCACCAAAATGCTCACCTACTTCCAAGTCTAACACCTGGTCTGGCTCATTGCCCAGTACCAAATCCAATGTAGCCTCACCTCTAGTTGGCCTATCTACATACTGAGTCAAAAACCTTCCTGCACACTTTGTACAAAAACTGACCCCTCTAACGAGCTAGAGCTATAGCTATTCCAATCAATGTTAGTAAAGTTAAAGTCCCCCATAACAATTACCCTATTACTTTCACTCCTGTCCAGGATCGACTTTGCAATTCTTTCCTCTACCTCTCTAGAACTTTTAGGAGGTCTATAGAAGACTCCCAACAGGGTGACCTCTCCTCTCCTGTTTCTAACCTCAGCCCATACTACCTCAATAGACAAGTCCTCATCAAACTTCCTTTCTGTCACTGTGATACAGCCTTTAACTAATAATGCCACTCCTCCCCCCCTTCTACCTCCTTCTCTACTCCGACTGAAGCATTTGAACACCGGAACCTGCAACAACCATTCCTGTCCCTGCTCTATCCATGTCTCTGAAATGGCCACAACATCGAAGTTCCAGGTACTGATCCAAGCTGCAAGTTCCTCCACCTTATTGTGAATACTTCTTACATTAAAGTATACGCATTTCAAACCATGCCCTACTCCACCCGTACACTGCTGTGTTTTACAGTTCTCATCTATGTCCCCCCTGTTCTTGTCCCTCTTAACATCCAAACTACTCAGGATCCCACCCCCCCTCTGAATCAGTTTAAAGTCCCCTGCATAGCCTTCGCAAATTTTCCCCCTAAGATATTGGTTCCCCTCTGGTTCAGGTGTAGACCATCTCTCTTGTAGAGGTCCCACCTATCCCAGAATGAGTCCCAATTGTTCAGGAACCTGAACCCTTCCCTCCTGCACCATCCCCGCAGCCACGAGTTCAAACATTCCCTCTCTCTGTTCTTCTCTAAACTATCCCGTGGCACAGGCAAGAGTCCAGAGATAACCACTCTGTCTGTTTTGGCCCTAAGCTTCCACCCCAACTCCATAAATTTCTGTTTAATATCCTCTTCCCTTGTCCTACCTACATCATGAGTCCCTACATGAACTATGACTTGGGGCTGACTCCCCTCTCCCTTAAGAATCTTAAAAACCTGCTCTGAGACATCCTGGACCCCGGCCCCTGGGAGGCAACATACCAGCCCTGAGTCCCGTTTATTACTATTTACTCTCCTATCTGTCCCCCTAACTATGGAGTCTCCAATTACCAGGCCCAATCTCCTATTCCCCCTACCCACCTGAGCATTCCCAGCAGGCTCACCCCCAGGGACCTGCTCCCTTTGGCCATCTCCAGTTGATTCCTCCTCAACTGTAGCCTCCAGGACAGGTATCCTCCATTCTAGCTAACTAAGTTGACTGGTACTTTTGGCGTCAAAACTAGATGAATGTATCAATAACTGGAGTCTCTTTTTGATATTGTATGCAATATGTATCTACATCATTTCAAATATATTTGGTTGGAATTGCTGCAATAGGTTGATATTAAAAAGAAATTTCCTCTCCAAGCTTTTTGCATGGCTCACCAACATATATAGCCAAACTTTTCATGTAGTTTATCGCATAAAATACAAATTTTAAAATCAATAGTAGCAGATTGCTCGCAAGTGGGCAGCCAATCAAGAGGGTAAGCTCTGATAAATGAAGGGGTGGATGTGCGTGTGCGGAAGGGGAGACAATGGATGGGAGAGAGGTAACTTTGAAAAAAAGTTGGAAGAGGAAGCAATGGGGGAGAAAAAGTAAGGAAAGATGGAATAAAGTCAGGGGAAAAAGTCGGGCGGGGGGAAGAAAAATTAAGCAAGACAATAAAGAAATAAAATGAAAACAAAGGGGTTGAGGCAAGATAGAGCTAATCATCTGAAGTAGCTCTACCCCACCTCGAAGGCACAATAGAAACATAAGGCGCTATACTCTAAGGCACTATACAAACACAGTCACACAAAACATGACAAGACAGATAAGGTGACATTGGAGCAGATGAGATTTAAGATGCGTCTTAGAGGGAGGGACAGAGGAAGAAAAGTTTCAGGAGGAAATTTCAGAGATTAGCATCAAAGAAGCTTAAGACATGACTGTCAATCATGAAATAATTAAAATTAGTAATGCTCAATTCACAAGAATTGAAGTGTTGATCTTTCAGAGAGTTATGGGGCTTGAGGAGATTACAGCAATAGGAAGGAGCAAAGCCATGAAGTGATTTGAAAACTTCCGGAAAAAATTTTGGATTAGAATTTTAAAATCAGAGCGTTGCTTCACGAGGAGCTGATGTAGATTAACATGAATGAAACTTGGTGAGAATTACATCAAGGTAGCAGAGTTGTAGATGGCATTAAGGATCGAGGTAATTTGGGGCAGCACAGTGGTTAGCGCTGCTGCCTCACAGTGCCAGAGACCTGGGTTCAATTCAGGTCACCAGTCATTCTGCGGAGTTTGCATGTTCTCCCCATGTTCGCATGAGTTTCCAATGGATGCTCCAGTTTCTTCCCACAGTCCTAAAATATGTGGATTAGATTGATTGGCCATGCTAAATTGACCCTAGGGGATTAACAATGGGGTTACGGGAATAGGGCATAGTTGGGATAGTGGTAGGTACAGACTCGATGGGCCAAATGGCTTTCTTCTGTATTGTAGGGATCCTATTCTATGAACATGGAAGAGGGCTTCAGCAGATGAGTTGAGACGCATCAGGCAATATTACCAGGTTAGAAATAGTTTTTGTTATGATTATGATTATTATTATAGTCTTTGTCCAAGATTGCGATTGGTCTGATATAACCTCAGTTAGTTTTTACAATAAGGGATGGCACGGGATGCTAGAGAATGGAATTTGTGATGGGGACTGAAGAGAATGGCTTTGGTCTTTCCAAAGCATGTTTAAGGACCCAAATTTCATTAGCTAAGGGTCTAATGATTCAGGTGGATGTTCCAGCTGTTCAGTGGACAGTGTCTTTGAGGATGACGGTAACCAGAGTACCAAAGTAAATTGGATGCCAATCCATTTTTGAGCTGCTATGGTTGGACAGTCCAAGTTTAAATATAAACTGCAAGGTTTATTAATAATACTTTCAGATAGCTGAAAAGATGTTGTGGGGGAAAAAATAATTTTTGTTGTAATGACTTTTAGTGCCACAGAAAAGTAAAAGGGAATTTTAACAAACTATCTGAGCAGGAAGTTACTATATCACATACTTTTGTGATTACTTCTATATTCCTCACTTTAAATGATAGGAATGTTTAGCAAAGATGCAATGAACTTCAGTTGCTTCCTATATTTATTCAAATTTTCCTCCAAGAAAATAATGGATACTGCTGCAGTAATGGTAATTCTGCACTTTTTTGGCTCCCCTACATGTTTCTCAGTTTAAAATAACAGCATTGAGAGTACTTAACTTGACAACAAATTTTGTAATGCAAGAAATGTGGCCATATATTAAAGGCATACAAATTAGTTACATAAGAAAGTGACAGTGGTTAGAAATAGATTATAATAATCAAAGAAAGTCAAATACTATTATTTCCAATTGCGTGCTTGAAATAGCTTGCAAAATGCTATCAAGACATTTTTGAAACTCTCCACTCCAAAATAAACAGAAACAGGTGCATATCATTTTTAAATACAAACCATGCTATCCAAATATACTGCCAAAAATAGAAAATCTGTGACATTGTACAAGATGAAATGGTGCTATTTTGTGCAACCAACAATAAAGATGAAAATAAAAAGGTTTGTGATGATTAACTCTTGACTGAAAGCATTTGCTGCAACATCTTTATTCAAAATTTATCATGGATTTGTTTTTTTTCCCTCAGCCCACTCACCACTTTTATTAATTACCCTTGTATGAAACTCAAAGGAGAGCCTTTCTGGCTCAAGACCACTATAATTACCACCATTTCCCTATTTTGCCACAATCAGTTTACAAAAGCTATAAACGTACATTGAACACCTTCGTATAAAACTGAATTGGAATTCTAGGCATTAAATAAATCTTAATATTGCATGCAAAACATAGGTCCAATCCTACTGGAAAACACACTTTCAGATAAATAAATAGCAAGAACATGATGAGTGGAAATTGGGTTTATCAGGCACAATCGTTCTTCACTCATTCCAGAATAGCTTGCGTTGCCTTTACTTGTTTAATCTATGATCAGAACATACTGTTTTCTACTTAAAGCTAAAGACTGGAATTTATATGGAATGAATACTGATATAATATCTTGCATTTGGTGGTGTGGCCACACAGCAGACAATATTTGTTCTCTTAAAAAAATGTTTACAATTAAATACTATTACTTCCCATTGTGTGCTACAAATATCTTGCAAAATAGTATGAAGGTATTTTTGAAACTCTTTTCCAAACTAACCAGAAGCTTAGTTTTATAAATACAAGTCATGCTATTACAACTGTACTATCCTAAAAATGTCTGACTGTTTCCTTTCTGTGGTTATTCAAATACTGATAATGATTTAATGATGAACAAATGCCACCTGTTGGCAGATTCTATTTCTAATCTAAACAAAAGGGAAAACTCTTCAACAGAAGCCCTCTTCTTCTACATCAATGTTCATCTATTAGTGCAAACCTGTCAAACACAATTACTCAAAGATTTAAATGGGATATGCTCCAGGCAAATTCAAGAATATTAAAAAGTGAGCAGAAAATAGACGTGCAGAGCTATGAAGATAGAGTCAGGAAATGGAATTTACAGACTTGTCCTATGAAGAACTAGAATATCTGCTTTGTGCATGCACGTACGCGCATATGCACAGACAGCATTTAACACTGTAAAATAGCAACAAGGTATAGCCAGATTAGGGGAAAAAAGCTGGATGAACCTCCATGTTGCCTCCATTGGAGGCAGTCCACCACATCAGGTGCCAATAAGACATTTAGGTGGGCATTGTTGTGTCTTTCTTGAAATTAATGACTCTGGGATGGAATTCCTACCCCTGAGCTGTCAGACAATCAAAAACTTATACTTTTCATGACAGGCAACACCACTGGGAGCTGTAGAAATTCCACTCACCTGATGAAGGAACAGCACTCTGAAAGCTAGTGGCTTGTGCTACCAAATAAACCTGTTGAACTTTAACCTGGTGTTGTGAGGCTTCTTACTGTGAAAGCTGCCAGTAATGTATCTATCAGAGGCATAGGGTCATTGAAGGACCTGAGACCAGAGCTGGGTAAGACCAAGTTGTGGGTGCAGGAGAGGGGCCTCAGGCCAGAACAAGAGGTGGCTTTCATCAACCTGTCCCACCCTTCCCAATGGCGTCCCTCGATGAGGCTTAATTGGCCACTTAATCACCTCAGCTAGCATCCAAGCAGCTAGACTGTCCAAGAGCATTCCTGCCTCAGATACAAACAGCAAGAGATGAAAAAGTGCAGAAATCAGTACCCACCATTTCCCCACCCAATTAAATGCCACTTCTACCCCCCCCCCCCCAAAACAAACTCACCACCAAAGGTTAGATAGATTTTAAGGAGCATTTTACAAGAAGAAAGAGTGGCAGAGAGAAAGAAAGGTGAGGAAGGGAAATCTAAAGCTGAGGATCTTGGCAGCTGAAGGCAGAGTCACCAAGTCAAAAAGTGGGATGTTCAAGAGTCAAAAACTGGTGTATGCAGCTAGCAGTCAGAGATACAGAGATAGGGAAGGGTGAGACCATGGAGGGATTTTGTCAGGAAAACCCAATAAATTGTAATATTTTTCTGTTGGTAATATTCTTACCATTTATTTTTAAACTGTTAGAGATATGAGTGATAATTAAAGCCTGAGACAGAGTGATGGTGAGAATCTAAACTGTGGGTTTGATATTGTAATGAGCCTAGAAACACTTCAAACATAAGTTTACATCAGGCAATTTAGTACGGATGCTTATTGAACAGGAGGAAATTTGAATGGGTTGTTTGTGGTTTAGAGAAGATATGCCCAGGTGTAAAAGAAAGGTGTGAAAAATCAACTATAAATAAAGTGAGTTTATTTTTCTACTTTTCTAAAGTAAAGAAATTCAGTGGATCAATTCTGGGAGATAGCATTTCGAAAGAGTCCAGCAGACAATAGAACATAGAACATTACAGCACAGAACAGGCCCTTCGGCCTTCGATGTTGCGCTGACCAATTATGAAAAAAGCAATGACCCTCTAAACTAAACCATTCCCTTCTCTTCCATAAACTTATCAACTAACCTCTTAAACGCCACCAAACTTGGTGCACCTACAACTGCCGCAGGCAGGGCATTCCACTCTCTAACCACCCTCTGGGTAAAGAACCTACCTCTGATATCCGTCCTATAACTATCACCCCTTAATTTAAAGCTGTGTCCCCTCGTGCTAGCTTTCTCTATCCTAGGAAAAAGGCTATCACTGTCCACCCTATCTAAACCTCTAATCATCTTATATGTTTCGATTAGGTCCCCTCTTAGCCGCCTCCTTTCTAACGAAAACAACCTCAAATCCCTCAGCCTCTCTTCATAAGACCTGCCCTCCATACCAGGCAACATCCTGGTAAACCTCCTCTGTACCCTCTCCAATGCCTCCACATCTTTCTTATAATGTGGGGACCAGAACTGCACACAATACTCCAAGTGCGGCCGCACTAGAGTTTGTACAGTTGCAACATGACGTTGCGGCTCCGAAATTCAATCCCCCTACCAATAAAAGCTAAGACTCCATATGCCTTCTTAACAACCTTATCGACTTGACTGCCTACTTTCAGGGATCTATGCACATATACACCAAGATCCCTCTGTTCATCAACACTATTAAGAATCCTACCATTAGCCCTATACTCTACACATTTATTATTCCTGCCAAAGTGCATTACCTCACACTTTTCCACATTAAACTCCATTTGCCACCTCTCGGCCCAGCTCTGCAACTTGTCCAAGTCTCTCTGCAAACTATAACACCCCTCTTCACTATCTACCACTCCACCGACTTTAGTGTCATCTGCAAATTTACTAATCCATCCTTCAATACCCTCATCCAGATCATTTATAAAAATTACAAACAGCAGGGCCCCAAAACAGACCCCTGAGGTACACCACTTGTAACCGAACTCACGATGAATATCTCCCATCAACCACCACCCTCTGTCTTCTATCTGCTAGCCAATTCCTAATCCAATTAGCTAAATCACCCTCAATAGACAGATCAATGGGAAAGAACATATTAAGGGGATACTGAAACCTTTGCAGGTAGCTGTTTTTTGATCTCAGCAGACAGCAAGAATCATTGATTTAGTTCCCAGCAAGTAGTGTGAATGAATTTAGACCTGAAGAAGCAGCTGCTGTTAAGCTGAGATAACACCCCCAAGAAAAATTAAAGGCACTGTGTGGTAAAAATTACTGGATTTTTATAAATTTTGAAATCAATAAAGACATCTGAACAGATATGAGAAGGTTAGCTCTGCAGGTAGTTGAATTATGATTATTTGGGACTGTTTGGGAGTATTGGTACTGTGTGAAGCCATTCTCATGTTGAAGTGCAATTATTTTTATTACCTCTTAATAAACATTATGAAATTATGCAAGTAGGCAGGTCATCATTTCTAGATTTCAAAACTTCTCAACATACTATCCAAATTACAAAAATCAAACGTGGACCCATTGTTTCAAATTTCCCTATGGGATTTAAGCAGCTCAGCAGTTACTATTAATTGTGCCTTAACAATGCAAAAACAAGGATAACGATTTTTAAATTGAGTAGTGTGATTTGGTGAGAGTTAGGACCCAGGCCACATAATTTTGAATAATCTTACATTTAAAGAGAGCAGAATGAACGAGGCCAGCCAGGATTGCACTGAAATAGTCAAACCTAGAAGTAACGGGCATGGACGAGGATTTCAGCAGCAGATAGAATCAGGCAAGGGCTGAATCAAATGATGTCACAGAGAAGGAAACAGATAGTGTTTGTGAGGATGTAGCATGAAGCTCAACCTGGAGTCAAACAAAACATAAAGGTTTGCAGCCAGTTGTCAGAGAAAGAAGTGGAGTCAGTGGAGAGGGAAATAGCTAATAATGACAGTCTTCCTCGTATTTAGTTGGAGGAAATCAATACTCTTCCAATATTGGATTTCAGTCAAGCAACTTCACAGTTTAGAGACAGAAGTAAGGTAGAACTGGGTATCACCACCACACATGGAAACTGACTTTGCTTGCAGCAAAAAGCTGAATGTCACTCTCATGATGTTTAAGGCAGTTCAAAGTTTTCTCTTCACTGAAATTTTTATGTTTCATGTTTGTTCTAAATATTTGTAAATTTAAATTATAAATATAACTAAATAACTGATCTCTGACCATTGCTAATTTTGAGGGTACAAGAAAAGTGGTTGATGTAAAATAAGTCTGCACAACAAACTTATCTTGTGTAGTTTAACTCAACAGAGACCAATCATGGTAGCAATCACAAAGCAAACAATAATTTGATTGTCTATTTGAGCTCAATTATACAGAGATGCTGTGATTTGCTTGTTAGTTGAATAACAGGTTCCTTGTCTTTCATTTTCCTGCTGCGCCAATATGGTACCCTACTAAATAAACAGTTGCAGGCATTCATTTGTATATGGAGTTCAGTTCCTTTAACTAAATTAGTTTTATTTAAATCATGAAGCATTTATGTTGATAATATCAGTAAAATTGATTTGTTCTTATTCTTATTAATAGTTTTAAAAGGAGAATAGTGAGCAATGAAAATGCATTAGAAAAACGAACAGCCAGATACCCATTAGTGCTAAACTGACAATCACTGTTTTATGTTGAGAGCCCCAGGAATTAAAGTATCCTCAATATGCAGTAAGAAGGAAGAACACTGAAACAAATAAAAAGATTAATGACAAACTGTAAAGATAAAAGGAAAGCATTGGTTTAGAAGAATTATAAAAGAAATACAGCACAGAAAGAGAACATTCAGTTCAACTGGTCCATATTGGTGTTTATGCTCCAAATGAGCTCCATCAGACTTTTGAATGGACCTACCTTGCACTAAGTTGAGCTTTCTCTACACCTTAGCAATAACTGTTACACTACATTTTACACTCAATCCTCAAGTATGTCTTGTCTGTACAGTGTGCAAGAAACAATACTTTTCACTGTATGCTAACATGTGACAACAATAAATTATAGGCAAAGGTAGTGATTGGGACTGTGAGATGGAAGCACTGAAGATCACGGGTATCATTGTGAGATTTTTGCCAAATACAGAAGCACTGCCAGACTTATGCTTAGCAAGGAATCAGCAAATAAAGTACAAGTTCTTAGAATTGCTGTTGATTGATTGAACTCAGAAAATACCTGCCAGATTCATCTAGTTCACCATTCATTCTTCTGATATTTACACAGAGTCTTCCACCATGACATCTTGAGATTGACATGATTGATTTCCAATGACCACAACCATTTTACTTTGTGCTAAGTTATGACTACAACCACTGTAGGATTCCTCGCCCACTTTACCTCTCTCTGTTTTCAATTTTGCTAGGTCCCTTTAATGTTGCAGTCAATCAAATGCTGCCTTTCTCTCACCTCACCTCCGAAATTCAGCTTGTTTGTCCATGTTTAGATCAAGGTTGGAATGGTGTCTGGAGTGGAGTGGCACTGGCAAACCACAACGGAGCATGAGTGTTGCGAAAGAAACAAAATCAAAAAATCCTGAAAAATCTCAGCAGGTTTGACTGCATGTGGTGAGAGAAATAGACCCAATGTTCTGACTCTGTAATTGATGAATATGTCAAAGACAAAAAGATAAAAGGAATGTAATAGGCTGAGAATTTTGCTAATAGCATCCATTAAGAGGTCAAAATGTGTAAATAGCAGAATAAAGATACAATGTGTCAAATGACACAAAGAACAGCCTGAGGCATGGGGCAGATGGCCCTAGTAGGGTGAAGAGCAGAGGGGAGGGGAACGAAGATGGCAAGCGAAATTTTAGCAGATGAATGAACCAATAGAAGGAATGAAAATGAAAAATAATATAAATAAAAATGGATTAATATGAAAAAAATGGAAATGGGGTGAAGGTGGAGGAGAGAGTTTACACTCCGAGGTTGTTGAACTCAACGTTCAATCCAGAAACTTGTAAAGTGCGTAATCGGAAGATGAAGTACTGTTCTTCCAGTTTGCATTGGGCTTCATTGGAACATTGCAACAGGCCAAGGATGAAGATTTGAACAAGCGAGCCGGATGGTACATTGAAATGGCAAGCAATGAGGTTTGAGTCTTATTTGCAGACAGATTGAAAGTAAGTGATCACTCAGTCTGCGTTCCTGTCTCCGATATAGAGTAGCCCGCATTGGGACAGTGAATGCAATACACCAGATTAAAAGAGGTGCATGTGAAGTGTTACTTCACCTGAAAACAGTGTTGGGGCCCTGGTTGGCAGCAGGGAGGAAGTAAAGGGCAGGTGTTGCTTTTTGTGGCGAAGGCATATCTGGGTAGTTATCCACACTGACAGGTACTGGAACAGCTTGTCTATGAGCACAGCTAGTTGTGGAAATCAGGTCTTTAGAATTTGCTGGAATGCTGACTCCAGTGCTCCGGTTTCCTCCCACATCCTAAAAATGTGCTCTTAGGCTGATTGGGTAACAAATTGTCCCTATATTGGTCTCTATATGTCATTAAGACATTAGGATGGCGGCGTGGGCTCGTTGGGCCGAAGGGCCTGTTTCCTGTGCTGTGTTGTTCTTTGTTCTGACAGGGCCCACAAGCCTTTGCAGTATCCAGAACCTTCAGCTATTTCTTGATATCACATGTGTGAACTGAAATGGCTGAAGACTGGAATCTGTGATGTTGGGAACCTCGGATGAGACAGAAAGGTATCATTGGCACTTCTGGCGTTAGATTTTTGTAAATGTATTTTGCACTGATGTATTGAGCTCCTCCTTTATTAAGGATGGAAATGTTTGTGGACATTTTTTCTCCAGTAAGTTGTTTAATTGTCCACTACCATTCATGACTGCGGGGTTTAAATCTGATCCATTGGTTGTAGCTTTGTTTAGCTCTGTCTATCATGTTCTGTTTTCACAATTTGGCATGCAAGTAGTCCTGTGTCGTAGCTTCAACAGGTTGACTGCCTCATTTTTAGGTATGCCTGGAGTTGCTACTGGCATCTCCTCCTTCACTATTTGTTGAATTGGAGCCCACTAGTTTAATGTCAATGGTAGAGTTGGGGGAATACCAGGCCATGAGTTTCAGATTGTGATTTAAACAATTCTACTGCTGCTGGTGATGCACTAATACCTTATGGAAACCCAATGTTGAGTAGATGGATGTATTCAAAATCTATTCTATTTAGCATGGCGATAGTGCGATACAGCAAGATGGAGGTTATCAATGCGGAGATAGATCTTCATCTCCAAAAGAATTGTGCTGTAATATCTTCTGACAATACTTTCGTGGATGGATGCGGCTGTAACAGGAAGATTTGTGGGCATGAACTCATGTAGTTCTTTTTCCTTCTTGTTAGTTCCCTCACTATTTGGAGTTACCACTGGAGTCACATGTAGACAAAGTAATGATGGCAGATTAGATAATAACTGCAGATTTCCCATCGCGGTAGGATTCCCTGCTGTGTTGGGATTCAAAACCATATCTTCTGGATTACCAGCCTGAAAACATCATCGCTACCCATTGCCTCCCAATAACCTTCATCATTACACAACTCTAGATCCAAAATAGCTTCACCGTAAATTGGTTTCACAACATATTGTTCCAGGAAAATGTCATGAAAGCATTCCACAAACTCATTTTCTGGACCACCTTTGCCAATTTGATTCATCCAGTCTTTACAAAGATTAAATCTTTACCATTATAACAAAGTACGACATCTTGTACTTTTTTTCCTCTAATTATTGTACTAATATGTCTATGCCCATGAAAAGTCACAACAAAAACATATTACACCCAGAAAGCATCTACGATGCTTTATAAGTTTAGACATGAGGTTCTCTAAAAGCTCCATCTGATGGCAGTGTTTGCAACTGCACGCGCTTAACAGGACTGAGTATGTCAGTATGACAGAGTACACATACTATAGATAACTGTTTCAACTGAACACAATGACTCAACACTTCTGCAAGATTTCAGCTTTGTTCTCCAACAGATTAATCAGTCACTGTTTTTCCAATGGATCGGTACTTGTACCAGAATCAGGAAGATTAAGAATTTCCGAAAATGATAGCAATCGACAGATTTCAATAAAAGTTCAGTTTATAACTAATTGCCATAAATGCTTGACTATATTCAAACTTTTAAAATTTCAGCTATTCTATAAATATGTAAATGAAGAGTCTGGCTCCCAAATTGTATACTAAAAAAAGTTGTGCCACAGAAAACATATAGTAAAGTAACTGCTTCAACTGTGATAATTACAGTCACAAGGGCAAACAGAAAATTAAATCAGCAGATCACTTTGCATATTTTATTTACATTCATCTCCCCTCCTTTATCCATTGTGTGAATGGCCCGATGCATTACAACACAAATCAATTTAAGTAATCTTGTTATTCACAATGTATTAACATCCTGAATTTAGAGACTTTATATTTCTCTGAAACTTCCAACGTCTCCCTCCCTTGAGGATTATTTATTACATGTGAACAAACTGGTGGATTATGGATTAAAGTGAAAAACAAAACTTAACATGAGCCATATTTATATAAATTGTTAAATTTAACTTTGTAAGGTATACATTTCATTATGTAAGCATTTCAAAACCTTAATATACATTGTGGCACAGGAAAATTGTGTGCTGATTGACATAACTATTTAAAATTAAGTAAAGGTTTCTACATAAAATATAAAATGTTTATAAAATGTTGAGAGGAATAGATAGGGTGGATTCTCAGAGACTATTTCCCCGAGCTGAAATGGTCACCACGAGAGGACACAGATTTAAGGTGCAGGGAAGCAAATACAAAGGAGATGTCAGGGGTAGGTTTTTCACTCAGAGGGTGGTTGCCATCGGAGGTTGTTGAGGCAAACTCACTGGGGTCTTTTAAGAGACTTCTGGATGAGTATTTGGAAAAGAATAGGATAGGGGGTTATAGATAGGTCTGTGGATTGGTAGATGTGATCGGCGCAACTCGTGGGCCGAAGGACCTGTTTGTGCTGTATTGTTCTATGTTCTATATATTTTGCTCAATAGAAAACAATCTACATTTAGTGTTAGATAATCTTGGAATTCTCCATTCACTAACATATGATTACATGCAACTTTTATTAATGCTGTGATTGTCATACTACCAAAATGTTGTAGAGTAAAAAGTACAGACTTTATTTACTTGCTCCATTTTATCTGGTAGAGTCCAAATTGATTAGTGAATAGGTTGTTGCTCAGTAAGTGCTGCTTGATAGCACAGTTGAGAACCCCTTCCATCACTCTGCAGATGATTAAGACTGGTGGGTGGTAAGTGGCAGGTTTGGTTTTGTCCTGCTTTTGAGACAATTGCTGGGTAGTGTTGTAGCTGACTGGGACAGTTTGGCCAAGGGAACAACTAGTTCTGGAGCACATGTCTTCAGTACTATTGCAAGAATGTTATCAGGGTACATTGTCTTTGTAGCATCCAGTGCCTTCAACTGTTTCTTGATATCACGAGGAATGAATTAAATTAGCTGAAGATTGGCATCTGTGATGCTGATCATCTTTTCTGTACTTCTGATCGAAGGTAGTTATAAATGCTCAGCCTTTTCTTTTGTACTGATGTGCTGGGCTCCACCATCATTGAGAGATGGGATATTTGTGTAGCCTCTTTTCCCACCACCACTTCCAATTGGATGTGGGAAGATTGTAGGACTTAGATCGGATCTGTTGGTTGTGGAATAATTTCACACTGTCATATGCTATTTTCATTGTTTCATATGCAAGCAGTCCTGTTGACATTTCAGTTTTTGGTATGTCTGGTGTTGTTTCTAGCATGCTGTCCTGAAATCTGCATTGAGCAAAGGTTGATTGTAAAGTGGGGGATATACCTGACCAAGAGGTTACAGATTGTGTTGCAAATAATTATGCTGCTGATGGCGCACAACACCTCATGGATGCCTAGTTTTGAGTTGCAAGGTCTGTTTGAAATCTATCCCATTTAGCACTGTGCAGTATCACAGAACACAATGGAGGGCATCCTCAATCTGAAGACCAGCAGTCTCCACAGGACTGTGCAATGGTCACTTCTGCCAATGCTGTCATGGACTGATGCATTTGCGAGAGATTGACCTAATCTAGCAGTTGCGTCCTTTAGGCCTGAGCCAGCTTAGTCAGTAGTGGAGCTATTGAGGTATGCTTGGCAATGAACATTGAAGTCACCCACCCAGAATACCTTGTTTTCTCCAAGGGGTGTTCAATGTGCAGGATTAACAATTCATCAGCTAGCGATCAGGTGCAGGAATGAAAAAAAGAGATAGAAGATTGGGGGAAGAGATTATGGGAGATTGTCTATAAAGGTATGATTCTGCGAGGTGGACTATTGTTACTTGGCTAGTCTGTGGGACAACTCTCCAGTTTTGGCACAAGCTCCCAATTGTCAGTGGGTCGACACAGCTGGGCTTGTGTTTCCCATGCCTAGATTGATGCGGGGTGATCTGTCATTTATTTTTATAGACATTGTAGTTGTTTGATACAACTGTGTTGATTGCTAAGCCAACCACATTGCTATGGATCTATGGATGAAGATGAGGTGCAATGCCTTATATTGTCAGCTCGGATCTTGTTTTTCTGTCTTGTGGGGATCATGAATTGGATTCAATTGGAAAGTGCATTTGTTTGTGAAGCAAACATATAGGCCAGAGCAAGTAAGGACAGCAGATTTTGTTTTTCTAAAGTGAATCAGATGGACTCATGGTTTCATTAGCTTCATTCTAGGTTTATTGACTGAATTTAAATTTCATTGTGGTGAGGTTGGAATACATGTACCTGAACATCAGCCCGTACCTCTTGGTGACATTACCAAAGCCTCCTCATTGGATTGACCCATGATTATGATTAGCAAAGTACTGAAGTGGTTTGTCATTGCCTTCTGTAATATAATTGACCAGGAAACCCTCCTGCTCTTCCTGCCTGACATAAGGCATATTGGAAGCTGATCATCAGCTTGCTGGCCACATCATGAATGTAACTTCGATGGTCACTAGGTCCTGAAGTGGAATTTGAGCAGGGAGCTTTTGGCCCAGAGGTAGGGAGGCTGCCACTGTGCCATGAAATCCCCCCATCCTTTAAAGAAATATATTCAAATTTGACCTTTTGGTTAACATCAAGTGATATCGCATCATAGAATCTCTACAATGCAGAAAGAGGCCTTTCAGCCCATCGAGTTAACACTGACTCTTCAACAGGGGATCCCTTGCAGACCCTTTCCTATAACCCTCCATGTAATCATGCTAATCCCCCTAACTTTGGGCTATGATAGAAACCAGAAACCTGGAGGAAATCCATGCTGACACAGGGAGAATGTGAAAACTCCACATAGTCACATGAAGCTGGAATTGAACTCGGGTCCCTGATGCTGTGAGGCAGCAGTGCTAACCACTGTGCTATGGTCTCACCACAAACCGAAGATGAGGTGCAATGCCTTATATTGTCAGCTCGGATTTTGTCTTTCTCTCTTGTGATCATGAATTTGATTCAATTGGAATTTGAATTTGGTTTGTGAAGCAAACAACGAATGGATTCAGATCTGCCTGATCCACTCTGAGCATTCGCTTTGTAACCTTAAGGATAAAATAAAAATGAATTTAAAAAAAAAATTCAAAGGTTTAATTCACAACTGAAAACCTCATCAGGCACCCCTCGGGAAAATTAGAATATTACAGCACAGAAACAGGCCTTTTGGCCCTTCTTTGTTGTGCCGAACCATTTCTCTGTCTAGTCCCACTGACCTGCACCTGGACCATATCTCTCTTAACCCCTCTCATCCATGTACCTGTCCAAGTTTTTCTTAAAAGTGAGCTCGCTTTCGCTACTTCATTTGGCAGCTCATTGCACACTCCCACCACTTTCCATGTGAAGCAGCCCCCCAAACATTCCCTTTAAACTTTTCCCCCTTCACTCTTAACCCATGTCCTTTAGTCTTTTTCTCCCCTAGCCCCAGTGAAAAAAGCCTACTTGCACTCACTCTATCTATATCCATCATAATTTTATACTCTTCTATCAAATCTCCCCCTCATTCTCCCACACTCCAGAGAATAAAGTCCGAACCTATTCAACCTTTTCCTGTAACTCAGTTTCTCAAGTCCCAGAAACATCCTTGTAAACCTTCTCTGTACTCTTTCAACCTTATTAATATCCTTCCTGTAATTTGATGACCAAAACTGCTTACAATACTCTAAATTCGGCCTCACCAATGTCTTATACAATTTCACCATAATATTCCTCTTCTTATACTAAATACTTTGATTCTTAAAGGCCGAAGTACCAAAAGCATTCTTTATGACCCTATCTATCTGTGACAACACTTTTAGGGAATTATGTATCTGTATTCCCAGATATCTCTGTTCTACTACACTCTCCAGTGTTTTAACCATTTACCTTGTATGTTCTACCTTGGTTTGTCCTTCCAAAGTGCAATACCTCACACTTGTCTGCATTAAACTCCATCTGCCATTTTTTAGCTTATCCAAATCTCTCTGAAAGCTTTGAAAACAATCCTCACTATCCACTACACCTCCAAATTTTGTATCATCAGCAAATTTGCTGATCCAATTTACCACATTATCATCCAGATCATTGATATAGAAGACGAACAACAATGGACCCAGCACTGATCCCTGTGGCGCATCACTAGTCCTACCACAAAGAAGCAATCCTCCACTACCACTCTCTGGTATCTTCCATTGAGCTCATGTCTAATCCAATTTACTACCGCTCCATGCATACTGAGTGACTGAACATTCCAAACTAACCTCCCATGTGGGACTTTATCAAAGGCCTTACTGATCTCCAAGTAGACAACATCCACTTTCCTGGTAACCTCCTCGAAAAACTCTAAGAGTGGTTAAGCATGACCTACCACACACAAAGCCATGGTGACTCTCCCTAATAAGTCCCTGTCTATCCAAATATTTGTAGATCCTATCTTTTAGTACTCCTTCCAATAATTTACTTACTACTGATGTCAAACTTACCGGCCTACTTTTTGAGTCTTTTTTAAACAACTGAACAACATGAGCTTTCCTCCAATCATCTAGTACCTCATCCACCAATAACCACATTTTAAATACATCTGCCAGGGCCCCTGCAATTTCGACACTAGTCTTCTTAAAGGTCCGAGGGAATACCTGTCCGGTCCTGGGGATTTATCTACTCTGATTTGCCTCAAGATAGCAAGCACCTCCTCCCCTTCAATCTATATAAGTTCCATGACCTTCATACTTGTTTGCCTTATTTCCATAGACTCCATGCCAGTTTCCTCAGTAGATACGGATGCAAAATACCCATTTAATATCTCTCCCGTTTCTTTTGGTTTCATACATAGCCAACCATTCTGATCTTCAAGAGAAGAAATTTTATCCCTTACTATCCTTTTGCTCTTAACACACCTGTAGAAACTCTTAGGATCACTTTGACTGCCAAAGCAACCTCATGTCTTCTTTTAGCCCTCCTGATTTCTTTCTTAAATAGTTTCTTACACTTTTTATACTCAAGCATCTTATTTACTCCCTGTTGCCTATACATGTCATACAATTCTCTCTTTATCAAAGTTCCAATATCCCTTGAGAGCCAAGGTTCCTTATTCTTATTCACTTTCCCTTGAATCCTGACAGGAACATATAAACTCTAACTCTTCTCTGATACTATTGCTCATAGTTATCAAATATACATAATTTGAGAAACTCAATTTTGAGTAAGAGCACACACGAAAAGCGAATAAAATAGATATAGCATCAAAAAAGGGATGAGACACAAACCAGAAATCATACCTCAATTTGCCTAAAGAGAAACTTCACATCAGCATTTTAACAGTATGCTGCAGTGTTTATCTAAAGAGATAATAGGCAGTGGATAAACATGTACTTCAAAGCAACAGATTGCATTTCATTAATTCACTGGAATTCTTTAAAGGATTAACAAAGTCATTTCATGATAGTTATCCAGTGTATGTAATTTACTTCACTTTCAAGTTTATGATGATATCCTTCAAAAAAGGCTTTTGAAAGAATTTAAAACTAATGGGCTTGATGGTAAATTAACTGGCTCAATTGGAAACGTGATGTAGAGATGCCGGCGTTGGACTGGGGTAGTAATGCCATTTGCCTGACAAAGACACAGAGTGTCGAAAGCTCGCAAATTTACTATCAAATAAATCGGTTGGATTTAGAATTGGTGTTGCTAAATTCTTACTCAATTGGAAACAGCCATAGCAACAGAAAGCTAGGGCAACGAAAAATGAACAAAGGCAGTGGTTGGGAAGCAATGATTAATGGAATTCTACAATTCCAAGTTCACACAATTCACTTATAGCTCAGAGAAACGTACTTCTACAATATAATATTTACTGCCATACAGCCACACTGACAGGTGAAAAATCCAACAAGAACAACAGTCCTTCCCAATGTGTGTAATGTCCTGCAGCCATGTAACCTGAGACTCACCTAAGCCTCTTGCGCATTTTCCATCTCTCTGTCCCACTATTAGCAGCTATGTCTTCAGTTGTCTATGTTCTAAACTCTGGATTTCCTTCCCTAAATCTCTTCATATCACTATCTCTCTTTCCTTTAAGCACATCTCTTTGTCCAAGTTTTGGTTCCAATCACTGTTTATGTGGCTATATGTCTTATTAACGCTTGGATTTTATCTGATTATGCTCCCGTGAAGCACTTTATATATATGGCTACATTAAAGGCAACATATAAATGTTTGCTATTGTCTAAAGGAATGTTGCAATCTAGGTAGATTTCATGTTGTTTGCCAAAACTAACCAACAATATCATGTTCCATATCTGCACAACGCTACTTTCACCATTCAAATGGCAATTTACACTTCAGTATTGCTGCTATCACTGGAAAATTCAACTCTTTATCGTAAGGTTTTTATTTTGCCTTCTGTTGTCTACTATCTACTCTGCCTGGTCACACAAATGCAGTGGTGAACACAGCAGCAATGCTGATGGCTGAACGCTACTGCGGCCAGTACACACCATACAATGGTATGTCAGCAGTACTAATAGTAGCTTTTGAAGGAGTCAATGAGGCAAATGCAACAGGCATTAGTGGGGTACCAGCAGGAAGATATGGCATTATGTTTAAGGATAGGAGGTCTTGTTCCTCAGTGCCTAGTTTCCAGTGCTTTGATCTAGTCATGATTGGGCCATGCTCATGACATGGAATGAGTGGGCACCAGGTTTTCCATCAATGAAGCCCTTTGTAATGCACAAAATGGTGTTTTATCGTTAGTGGCAACCGCAATAAGTCAAAGGTTTAAAACAATAGGAATGACCTACTTGCTATGCATGAGGTTCACATGTCTATTAGTTTATTCATTTTACGACTTTATCCCCCTTCCACAGTGTACATGCTGTGTTTTGGATTTCCATCACTTGAGTTCCTGCATTGAATCTTTCTTATAGAGTGAAGAGATTATTAACTATTTAAGATTATTATCTGCAAGCAAAATACAGCAGATACTGCAAATGTGAAATTAAAGAAAGATTATTGGAAAACACTGAGCAAGTGAAGAGAAAAACAGAGTTAATACTCCAAGTCAATGACCAGTTCTGTTTGAAGGCCCTTTCTTTCCCTCCCTACAGATTCTGTCTGGCCTGCTGAACATTTGCAGCATTGGAAGTGAGAAAGAATTGAAAAATGTTACTCAGCACCAGGAATAAATTCCATGTTAACTAAAGCAAAAATAAATATGTTTAACTGTGAAATCAAATTTTACACAGAAAAAAATACTCAAGTTACATGAGATGGAACAAAGAAAGAGGGGGGCTCAGAGCAAAAAGGTCACGAACCCTTCATTATAAGGTATTGCAGGTGGATTTTTCATATTAAGGGCAAGCTAGCTTGTAACTGAACTTTAGATGTGCAGAATAAAGGGACTCAATTTTTAAATCAGCAAAGCACAAGGCAATTTGACAACAAGTTGTCACAGTTTATTTCAACTCTGTAGATTACTGGCGGAGTCATATTTGGGTTAACGTGTGGAGCTTGGGAAGCCCTAATTTGAAAATGACAGTTATGTACTGGGAGGTAGCTTTAAAGAGGAGTAATAGTAATGATTCTGAGATTTAGAGTTTGATTTAAAATCAATGAATTGCCAAAATGTACAAAGGAATTAGGTTAACTCAGAGTGCCCATTGACTGAAGGTTCTCTAAAATGGGGATAAATGGGAAAGACTAAGAAATAAGCATACACACGTGCAAAAACAGAATAGAATAATAAAATTTAAAAGTGAACAAAAAAGTAAAAATTGACATCATGACACGAGTTTGTTGTGAGATTCTTGAGAGAAAAAGCCACATTTTATAAATGAACCAAAATTTGTGAAAATTGTTTACTGATCAAAAAGTCTAAAGATTGACTTAAGGCTGAAAAAAGAAAGTAATATCCAGGGACACACACAAAGAGATTTTGAGACCAAGTATATGATAAACTCACTGAGTCAAAGGTCCAGATTTGACTGGACTCTAAAAATACACCGAGAACATAAGAACATAAGAAATAGGAGCAGGAGTAGGCCATCTAGCCCTTTCAGCCTGTCCCACCATTCAATAAGATCATGGCTGAGCTCAAGTGGATCAGTTCCACTTTCCCGCCTGCTCCCCATAACCTTTAATTCCCTTGTCTATTAGAAATCTATCTACCCATGACTTAAATATATTCAAAGAGGTAGCCTCCACCACTTCAATGGGCAGAGAATTCCAGAGATTCACCACCCTTTGAGTGAAGAAGTTCCTCCTCAATTCTGTTCTAAACTTCCCCCCCGGCCTTTATTTTAAGGCTGTGCCCTCTAGTTCTGGTTTCCTTTCTAAGCAGAAAGAATCTCTTTACTTCTACCCTATCTAGCCCCTTCATTACCTTGTAAGTCTCTATAAGATCCCTCCTCAGCCTTCTAAACTACAACAAGTACATGCCCAGTCTATTTAATGTCTCCTCATCTCTGGTATCAGCCTAGTGAAACTTCTGTATTCCCTCCAAGGCCAATATATCCTTTCATAAATAAGGGTTCCAAAACTGCACACAGTAGTCCAGTTACGACCTCGCCAGTGCCTTGTAGAGTTGCAGTAAGACCTCCTTGCTTTTATATTCTATCTCCCTCGCAATAAAGGCCAACATTCCATTTGCCTTTTTGATCACCTGCTGCACCTGCAAACTGAGTTTTTGCAATTCATGCACAAGAACCCGCAAGTCCTTCTGCACAGTAGCATGCTGCAACTTTTCATCATTTAAATAATATTCCATCCTACTACTATTTCTTCCAAAGTGGATAATCTCACATTTGCTAATGTTTTACTCCATCTGCCAGGTCCTCACCCACTCAGTCAGCCTATCCAGATCTTTCTGCAGACTTTCCATTCATCTTTGTGTCATCAGCAAATTTTGTTACCCTACACTCAGCCCCCTCCTCCAGATCGTCTACGTATATGGTAAACAGTTGAGGCCCCAGCACTGACCCCTGCGGCATACCACTAGTCATCAACTACCAACCAGAAAAGCATGATTGATTGTAACTTTTTGTTTCTTGTTAGGTAGCCAATCCTCAATCCACGCTAACACTTCACCCCCAACTCTGTACACCCTAACCTTCTGCAGCAACCTTTTGTGAGGCAACTTATCGAACACCTTCTGGAAATCTAAAAACACCACATCCACTGGTTCCCTCTGCCTACCATACTAGTCATATCTTCATAAAAATCCAGTAAATTCGTTAAACATGACTTCCCTTTCACGAATCTGTGCTCGTCTGTTTGATCAAACCATTCTTTTCTAGGTGCCTTGCTATTTTTTCTTTAACGATGGATTCTAGCATTTTTTTAACTATGGACATTAAGCTAACCGGCTGTAGTTACCCACTTTTTGTCTGCTACTTTTTTTTTTAAACGGCAGCGTAATAGTAGCTGTTTTCCAATCCACCAGCACTTCCCCAGAGTCCAGCAAATTTTGATAAATAATTACTAACGTATCTGCTATTACTTCTGCCATTTCATTCAGAACCCTGGGATGCATTCAATCAGGTCCCAGGGACTTGTCTACCTTCAATCTCGTTAGTCTACCAAGCAGTACCTCTTTAGTAACAGTAATTGTATTAAGGACCTTATCTCCTACCAACCCTCTATCTATAATATTCGATAAGCTATTTGTGTCCTCCTCCATGAAGACCGACACAAAAAACTTATTTAAAATCTGAGTCATTTCCTCGTTTCCCACCATTAAATTCAGGTCAGAAAGCAGGTCAGACTTCAGAAAGAGATAGCCATAAAACAAAGTGGATTGTTTGGAACGCAGATAAAGATGATGGTAATGGAAATCTCAAATTATACTGTGACTTGTAAGCCGTTTAGGAAAAGTGGATATCCGTACATATTTGAAAGATAATAGTTCGTGGATGGTAAGTTCTTGGAGTTACTTCTAAGGACAAATTGTAAGAGATAGTAAAAAGCATAGCAGTGATATGCTATAGACGGGGTAAATGATTTTTAAAAAAAGTACTTTGAAGTTTTCATATATAAGATACAAGATAAAAAAAAAATGATGCTTTCTGGTGATGACCACTATTTAGGAAAGGAAGGAAAGTCACAAAAACGAACATATCAACATCTGATAGCAAGGCAAACTTCAAAAATAAGAAACATGACATCGGCTGCCGTCAGAGGTTGTTGAGGCAAACTCACTGGGGTCTTTTAAAAGACTTCTGGATGAGTATATCTAAAAAAATAGGATAGGGGGTTATAGATAGGTCTGTGGATTGGTAGATGTGATCAGCGCAACTAGTGGGCCGAAGGGCCTGTTTGTGCTGTATTGTTCTATGTTCTATGAAGAATAATCGGAACTGGCACAGAAGAAAACAGCCTCACTTAAATCAAACCTAAAGAAGAAACTTGAAGAACATTGAAGCAGTAAGTGTGAAAAATTAAGAATGAAAAGTAAAGTGGGGTAGAAAAAGATATGGAAGAAATAGATTTCGAGAGAAGGCAGATCATAGGTTCACAAATTAGTATTAACAGAAAGCCAGAGAAACATTCATGAAGAGGAGACCACAAATAGGCAATACGTGAAGTCTTCAAAAGAGAATTTTTTATAAGATGTGTGTGCATAAATGTCAGAACGTTAAGATGTCCCAGATGGAGGCGAATCAATCTTGAGGCAGTAGTTATAACCCCCTGATTTTGCTCACATTGTAGGGGAAGTCCAGCCTCACAACAGATGACAGATACTCAGCATGCAGATTGCTCCAAGTAAAATTTTGCTTGCAGCTTGAACAAATAAAACTTAAGAAAATGATTGTTAAATGACACTACGCTTTAATTATCTTCATTTGATAAGACAACACGTAACAAAACAAAAACTTATCCATATGTTGGAGCATACAAGTTTACAGTAAGAGACTGCCAATGCTCCAACTATGTGCTGGCTTTTCATGAGGGCGATACAAAACTAATTCTTTCCCTATAGTCTTATAACTTTCTTTGCCTCAAATAACTACCCATTTTTCCTTAAGCAATAGTTTCTGTTCAACTACTTCCTGTGGTGAAGCATTCCAAACTTCAACATCTTTCATGCGTGGAAAAATATACGCACATAAGAAGGCTTTAATATTAATTGCAAATGTTTTTAAAATTGACTCTGAGCATGGTTCAATATTTGGCCACCACATGAGCTGAACAAACTTCAAATGTTCACTCAACTGCCCACCTAAATAACACACGAAGCACCAGTTTCATTACCCAGGTTGCTGATTTCTGTTTAGTAATGGGTTGAGTAAAATCCTGTACCAGAAAAACATATTATTTTTTAGATTGAGCAACATTGTAACCCAGTTGTTTATGCTTTTTGGATGTTTCCCATTACTCCAGCTTTCACAATACATTAATCAATCTCCTCTTTTTAATGTATTTTGAGATCCATGTCATCGTGTCAGTAATAAAGAAATCACGCATTCAAATGTGCACTGTCAGTTTGCTTAGAATCTAAATCAAATAACACAGGAAACCATAATTCACACGTTCGAAATGTTTTGTCTAGTCTGAAAATCCTCTGACTCTGATCAAAGCCAAATTTCAGAATGGGATGCATAAAGCTGACAGCACATTCCTCGGTTTTTAGCCATACACATTTGAGGATAGCAGGCACTGTTAACTGTTAAAAAAAAATCTGATCTCACACCCCCTCTTCAATGTGCCCAACAGGGGAGAATCCAATAACCACCAATTGCTGGACAATGGCTTTTTTTTCTTGAACCACATTACTTGCCATGACTTCTGAAATAATTTCTCATGAGAGCAATGATTATTTATATTTAACAAGCACTAATTTCCAATCTGATTGCCACAAAAACTTTAATCAATAAATCCTCAATCACCTGAAACAAAAAGAGCACAATGAAACTACTCTTCCTATCCAAGTCTGACATAACAATTGGGAATTACTATAGTAGTTTAGTCATGTGGCTTATGTTTATTTATTGGCCTTGCCAGTTTTCAATTCTCACTATAGCTGGGCCATAAGTCATTGCAGTGCACGTTTTGGATTATATGTACTGCAGATAAGTAAGTGGAAGGAGGAAGTGAATATTTAGTCATTGGCAGGTGCCTAATGAAGTGAGTTGATTGGTCTTTGATATATGAGCTTTGAACGTCGTGACAACTGCATCAATTCGGCTGGGTGACAAGTATTTATAATGCAACAAACAAAGAAATCGTTGGAAATTCTCAGCACGTCTGACAGCATTGAAGAGAGAGAACAGAGCTAATGTTTAGAGTCTGGGTGATCTAACAAGGGTCATCAAGACTCAAAACATGAGCTCTGTTCTCTTTCCATCACTGCTGTCATGCTTGCTGAGATTTTCCATCCTTTTCTGTTCTTGTTTCAGATTCCAACATCTGCAGTATTTGCTTTTATTTAAGTATTTATAAGTGTCCTAGGCCTAATCATCTTTAGATGTTTCATCAATGATCTTCCTTCCATCATAAAGTCAGAAGTGAGAATGTTTGTTGAAGACTTGGCACTGAAGCAGTCCATGCTCAAATGCTGCAAGATCACAACATTGTCCAGACTTGGGCTGATAAGTGGCAAGCAACATTTGCACCACAGAAGTGCTAAGCAACAACCATCTTCCATAAGTGAGAACCTAACCATCATTCCTTAACATCCAATGGCATCACCACTGCTGGATGCCCCACTGTCAACATCACACAGGTAACCAATGGCCAGAAACTAAACAGAACTTGCCATTTAAATACTGTGGCTACAAGAGCAGATCAGAGGCTAGGAATGTCACAGCGAAAAACTCATCTTCTGACTCCACAAAGCTTACCCACAATCTACAAGGCACAAGTCAGCAGTGTGATGGGATACTTTCCACTTGCCTGGATTAAGCTCGAAAAACACTCAAGGAGCTTGACACCATTAGACAGAGCAGCCCACTTGAATGGTGTCCCATTCACAAACATTCAGGACACTCATCTTTCTGAACTGGAAATATATCACTGTTCTTTCAACGTCACTGGGTTAAATTCCTGGAGCTCCTTTACTAACTGCATAGTGTGTGTAACCTGACCACATGGACAGTAATGGTTCAAGAAGGTAGCTCACTGCCATCTTCTCAAGGACAATTAGGGTTAGGCAAGAAATGCTGGCCTAGCCAACAATGTTTACTTTCCTTGAATAGATATAAAGTATTCAGTCATATGCATGGTTTGAGTTTTGTAGATGATGAAGATTCTTGAAGGAGTCAGGAAATTTACCATTCATTGTAGAGTACCTATCACTTCTCCATTCTTAGAGGAAGCATTTGCATTGTTGCTGGACCAGTAATCCAGAGTAATGAGGACCTGGCTTTGTAATCCAACACAGCAAATTGTGAAACTTGAATTCAATAAGAATCTGGAATTAATAATTGAATGGTGACCGTGAAGCTATTGTTGAATGTTGTAAAAACCTGTGTGGTCCTTCAGGGAATCAAATCTGTTGTCCTTGCCTATTCTGCCTAAATATGACTCCAGATTCACAGCAACATGGGTTGACTCTTAAAATGCTCTCAGGGATGGGCAATGAATCCTGGTCCAGCTAATGATGCCCACATCCCACGAACAAATAAAAAAAATCTCTTGCCAACAGTGCTCATATGACTAATCTAGTTAAACGTCTTGTCACTGTGAATTGCTAAAAGGTTGTTGGTGGAAAAGGATCAGTTGTTGATAGTCCTGAAGAAGGGGTTGGACCTTCTCTTGTTCAGTGGTCAATATTTAGCATTAATTTGGTGTGAAGGAATGTGCTCTTTTATGAACTGCCAGTCTTTGGGCAGCATGACAATTTATATATCATATTACACATTTACAGGCATATCGAATTTTGTTTTCAATGGCAGGCAGCATCCCTGTTAGTGGAAAATACCATTTATGACGCCACTGCATAGTTAAAGCCTTATCAGTTGTTCAAATTTTTGAGATATATTACCCTTCAACGATAATTTTAAGAAAATAGGGCACTTTGCAGCTCTGAAAATGTGGCCTTAGGTTCATGTGTAGTCGTGATGCACAATGAGCAATGACATGATCAGGGTAGCTGTCATTCTGCAGAATTGCTTATGCACTCTATTTTGGCATCAAGCTTGCACAACAGGAATTTGTCCAAATTCTGCTGTAGACTGGTCTGGGCTTCTCAACTGTCAGGAATTGTGAATATAACTGAACACTGACGTCAACAGCAAACAGCCCTACTTAGGAGGTTATGGCTGGGGTATGTCAGTAATGAAGAAATTGATGATGATTGGGCTAAAAACACTTCCTTGAGGGAATATTATAATGTTGACCTCATGCTGCAATGATCAGCCTCCAACATCAATAACAATAATCTTTTGTGTCAAATAGGATGCTAGCCACTAGAGAGTTTCCTCTCATTTAAAACCCACAGACATTCGGTCAAAAAGGACTTCTAGATTCATTTCAGTTGAATAAAGTCTTGATATTGGAGTTAGTTCTTACAATCACATCAGAAGCAAAAAATAAGAAAAGGCACTGTCTGTTTGAAAGAAAACATTGTGGAGAATATCAGACTAAAAGAATGGGCGAGATATAAATGCCAAGTTTTGCTTTACCCAAGATGGGTATCCAAAAAATTGGAAATGGAATGTACTAAACAGAAAAATCTTATGTACTGGAGGACAAACTATTGGAAGAACTGCATCTGGTCATGGAACAGACTATGCAAGGAATGTTCAAGTAAGCAGCCATGAGCACATGGTGAACATGTATGCTTACTTGCCAAATATCAATCACATTCACTGAACTTGTCTCTATTCTCACTACAGTGAACACAATCACTCAACATACCACATTGGTCTTTAAACATTACCTTTGGTAACTGACATCAGAGTGTAAACTGCAATACTGTGCCAAAGTTAAATGGCATGATTTCACAAAACTATAAATTCACATCAATAAACCCGAAAGGAAACAAATTATTTCCACAACCATATACAGTATATTATAATAAACATGAAAAGAAAAAATTTTCATAACTATTTACAGTACATTGTGGAAATATTGTTAGCTTCAGAGGCTAGTCTAATGCTTTGAATTGTTTTTACAAAGGAAAGAAATAAGTGGGGGATGCAAAGGCATAGTTTTAAAATGGCTGCAGAAAGCATGTGACCTAAAAATTGGCCAAATTTTGAGCTGGCTCTGAAATTGGATTACCAAGAGATATGTCCAAAGAACAAAAATACAAAGAAAAGTACAGCGCAGGAACAGGTCTTTCAACCCTTCAAGTCTGTGCCAATCATGATGCCAGCCTAAAGTAAAACAACATGTATTTACAAAGTCCTTTTCCTTCCATTCCCATCCTATTCATGTATTTGTCTAGTTGCCCCTTAAATGCCTCTAACGTACTCACTCCCACCACCTTTCCAAGCAGCACATTCCAGACATTCATCTCTGTGTAAAAGAAACTTGTCTCGCACATCTCTTCTAAACTTTTCCCCACGCACCTTAAACCTACATCCCCTAGTACTTGACTATTCTTTCCTAGGAAAGAGTATCTGACTATCCAAGACAGTTCCTCATTGGACTTCTCACTTGCCATCGTCTGAACTCTTCAACGAACACAAGGACAATAGGCCACCAGAGTTTTTGGATCCAGAAACTACCAGGAAAAAGGAAGATTTTGTACAGTTCTGGTCACCTTCTTATAGAAAGGATATTATTAAACACGAAAGAAGAGATTTACTAGGATGCTACTAGGTTTGAGTTTTAACGAGAGGCTGGAGCATAGAAGGCTGAGTGCTGATCTTATAGAGGTTTATAAAATAATGAGGGGCTTAGATCAGCTATGTAATCAATATTTTTTCCCAAAGGGTCTCTAAAACTAGAGGGCACTGGTTTACAATGAGAGGGAAGAGATATAAAAGAATCCAGAGGGGCAATTTTTTTAACACAGAGAGTGGTGAATGTCTGGAACAAACTGCCAAAGGTAGTAATAGAGGCGTATACAATTTTATCTTTTAAAAAACATTTAGACAGTTACATTGGTAAGACAGGTATAGAGGGATATGAGCCAATAGCAAGCAATTGGGACTAGCTTAAGGGTTTATTTAAAAACAAGGCAGCATTGACAAGTTGGGCTGAAGGGCTGTTTCCATGTTGTAAACCTCAGTGACTCTATGAGAACTAATAAAATTCATTTGCAAGGAGGGTATGATGCGGTCAACTCTTAAATGTTCTTTGAAAATGGCCTAGCAAACTATTCAGTTTAAGGGCAATTGCAAATGGGCAATAAATATTGGTTCAGTCAGTAACACCTATGTCCCCCCACCCACATTGCTGACAAATAAAGAAAAAATTTTGATAGTTTTAATAATAGGACAGTCTACTGAAAACCCAGGTAACATACAGAAGACGCCTGCAGAAAGTATCATCTCCCTTTCCCTGCTATTCTTAACTTTGGGACCCTATCTCTGACGGTGACGGAGAATTTTAATGACAAGAAATTTCAACATTACAGCAGCTCTTTGGAAAAAATATATATAATAGTTTAAAAGAGACTGTCTGCAGAAAAATAACCAACTTATATCAGTCACTACAATTCTGGAATTTCAAGACCAAAGGAATGTCGGAATGTATATTTCTTTCTTTGCATGGACTTTAACTCTTATCAATTCCATCTTCTTGACCATGTAACTTGTTCTGTATTTTGCAAGCTAGTGTTTGTGCTCACATCACATGATTCAAGACTTTTCTACTTTTTAAATAAATCTTATACTTCTTTCTCAGTGAGCTTTTAAGCAATAAAACAACTCCTTACTTGCTAACTAAAAAGATCTGGATTGTTTATTACTTTATATAGCTTTAGATATGGTCAAGTACAAAGGGGAATGAAAAATCCCAACTTCTTAAAAATCAAACTCAAGAGTGAGGAAGAGAGAAATTTATTTACTCCTTGGACTTGGTTGTAACAAGTAGCTAGCATTAAGGAATATTTCAAAGAATCATAAAATCCCTATATTGCAGAAGGGGGCTACTTGGTCCATTAAGTCTGCCTCGACTCTCTGATAGAGCATCTTGCTCAAGCCCAATCCCTGCCCTACATCTGTAACCCCACACATTTATCCCGCTAATACCCCTAATCTATTCTTGGGGCACTAAGGAGCAATTTAACATGGCCAATGCATCTAACCTGCACATCTTTGGACTGTGAGCAGAAACTGAAGCACCTAGAGGAAGCATGGGGAGAACATACAAACCACACACACAGTCACCCAAGACCAGAAATGAACCCAGGTTCCTGGCACTGTGAGTCAACAGTGCTCGCCACTGTACCACTATGCTGCCCATGGAACCTCATGAACAAAATTCAAGATTTTAATTCAAAGCTAAGTGTTTTGCTTATGTTCAATATTTCTTACGTCTTCACAAATGCCACTTTTTTCTCCTCAAATAAATCATTAAGTAAATATGAAGCATCTGTGAAAGTAAAATGTCAAGTTCCAAATAACTTCTTTTAAACTGCAAGCACCTTAAATTTTAATCAGTTTAAAATATTCATTCAGATATGGTGCAAAGATTAAACCCTTTTAAGTTTGATTCGTCATTCATCAGGAATTAAAAACCTTTGAAAGATCAAATTACGATTCTAAATAGAATTCAGAATTTCCGACCTTGCTATTGAAGCCCAATGCAAAATGATACTGCACAAAGATTTTTTTAAAAAATGAAACCAATCAGCCTATCAAAAATGATTCATGAGAAGTGAACTAATTAAACCCTATTTCAGTTAAAGTAAATAACTTGTTGCATTAATTAATAATTAATTCAGAAAACACAGACATGCAGTACTGCCATATTGGCAGTCATACCTCAGGTGGGTGTACACTTGTCTCTGAAATAGAAGATTGTGGTTTTCAATCCCATTGTAGAGATCTCAGAACAAATTCTAGTTAATATCAGTACTTTACTGAAGAGGTGCTGCATTGTTGGAAGTGCTGCCTTTTAGCTGAAATGTTAAAGGAGGCTCCCTGGAGGGGAATAAATGATACCATGGAACTACTGGAGAGTTTCCCTTGTGTCCTGGCCAATACTTATTTTTCAATATTACGAAAATCATACTGCCAGGTAATCACATTGTATGCCAACTGGGTCTAAGCTGGTAGCACACTCATCTCTTAACCATAGGTTTCTGGGTTTAAGTCCCTTTCCAGGAATCAGGCAGTCCAGTGCAGTACGAGGCAAGTGCTACACTTGTGAGGGGGTGCTGTCTTTCAGATAAGAATGTCAAATCAAATCCACATATGTCTGCTCTTGTGGATGTAGAAGACTTCATGGCACTATTTTGAGGAGCAGCAGGGGAGTTACCCCAGTGTCCTGGCCAAAATTATCTTTCAATCAACATTACAAAACAAATTATTGTTCATTATTATATAGTGGTTCGTGAAAGATTATCGTTTGCAAATTGCCTGCCTAAACTACAACAGTGACACACTTCAAAAATACTTCATTGGCTACATAAAGACAAGCCTTTCTTTTTCTGATCATGTCACCTTGCTGTGCACAAATTCATATAGTTCCGATCACTGACAAATACTGAATAGTGGTGAAACATTTTGGCTTGTCCTAAGGTGATTAGAAGGCGCTATATAACTGCAAGCCTCTCTTCTTTGCCTTTCATCGTATCACACATGGGATTTAAAATGATTACAGGTATTGTCTGTCTGTTAAGCTGAAAGGAGAATATCTGTTGGAAATTTAAAATTCATTTCTGCCAGACTTATGGAAGGTCAAAAACATAATTTTCATTTAAGTATTTTTTCAAGTAATTTTTTTTTAAATGGAAGGATTTGCACTTTCCAGCATTTTGCATACAGTCCAAGAGATACTCTGCCAGTTTGCTGCACTCTCCCTGCCAAATACAATCCAAGGCTAAATATTAAAATTTCCTACAACATTGTTAGAAATCACAAATGAGGTGATCTTCGAACATATCTGATTTATAAGCAGGGGTGCTCCAAAATTCTGGATGCAAATTCTGGCATTTCTTCCTGTTGCAGTTAGTTCAACTAAAACAAGAAACAGAATCTTCTTCCTTACCAGATCAATAAGACTCTCTTGTATTCTATTCAATGTGGTTCGTAGTCTGCTGCTGATGAGTCCCAATCCTGTAGATTCATACTGAAAGAAAATAGCACAAGTCAATGATCTAACTGAGACCATCCATAAAATCCAAGCAGTCTCGTACAAATAACAAACAGTTTAAATTTGTCAGACTATATCTACTAGTTTAAAACTTGAAATCTGAAAAACAGCCAAAATTTGATTTATCACATTATTGCAGTTAGCATTTTCACTTGGAGTTGCAGTAAATATTTCTTTGTGCTCTTCAATTATTTAATTTTTGAAAATATCAGTAATCAACACATAGAAATGGAATAAAAGCAAAATAGTATAGATGTTCGAAATCTATGAAGTAAAACCAGGATAAACTGGATAAACTCAGCAGATCTGACTGTATCTATGGCAAGAGAAATACAGCAAATATTTCTCTTGCCATAGATGTTGCCAGTATTTTCTGTTTATGTATAAAAATTGAAATGGCTTTTGACTTTATAAATCAGGAAAATAGCATAGAATCATTACAGCAAATTGAAGCACAATCAAATATGCTATTGGACTCAGTCTCCATCTCATAGGGGTGAGTTGCCCCAGCCCCACAGCAAGTACTGTTTCTCTGAATACTGTTATCAGAAACAATTAAATGTTTTATTAAATGTTATACCCAATTGATATCAAAGTCCACCTAAAGTCAGTAAATATATAAAAACTTACACAATTTCTGATCATTAAGAAATAATCTAAACCAACCAGAGATCTAAGAACAAGACTAAAATCTGAAAATGCTGGAAAATCTTAGTATGTCTGATAACATCTGTGGGACAGAATGAGCCAACATTTCAAGTCTCGGTGATCCTTCGTCAGAGCTGAAGAAGCTCTGACGAAGGGTCATCCAGACTCAAAATATTGGTTCTATTCTCTATCCAAAGATGCTGTCAGGCCTGCTGAGATTTTCCAGCATTTTCCGTTTTTGTTTCAAATTCCTGCATTGGGAATATTTTGCTTTTATTTAAGAACAGGACTTTTTCTGAGTTATTGTAACAGGACTATTCTGCAATTGGTTACATGAATGCACATTTGTCAAGTTGCTATTTTAGCATTATTGTGTGAATTCTTGCCAGACCTGGTAATTACTGACTTCAGCTATGGATTCAGGAATCAGGAAGAAACCAAAACAAACATTTGCACCTTCAATATCTTTTCCATGTTTATTAGTTCTACTCATGTCATTTTTATTATGCATTGCACTTTGTTACACATTTGTATACTATGTAAAAATAAGAATAGTACTTGGAATCTCATCTGCCAAAATCTGCATGGTCAGTTGATCTAATATTTTACTGATACATATGGTTAACAGTGCATTGAAAGCAGTGAAAAAAATCATTATAAAGATTTCCTGCATTACAAATCAGAAAACAATGGTGGGAACATTGCAGAATTGGTTTGCAAATAAGTATTTCCTTAAAAGAAAACTCAAATAGTGATTGGGCATGCAGGCAAGTCCGCCATTGGTAAATAATTAAAATCAGGCATGTTCAAGAACCCAGGATTGGAGCAACATGGCCATCTTAGGGCATGGTAGGGCTACAGGCATAGAGAGATGGGAGGGGGGGCATGGCCATGGGCAAATATGAAACAAAGATAAAAGTCTTAAAATCAAGGTGTTGCTTTACTGTGAACCAATGTAGATTAATGAGCAGGGGTTGATAGATGAACCAAACTTGGTGCAAATTAGAACATGAGCCGCAGAGTTTCCAGAGAGTGGAATGTGGGTGGCTAACCAGAAGTGTGTTGGAATAGTGAAGTCAAAAAGTAACAAAGGAACAGATGAGGATTTCAGCAGCAGTGAATTGAGACAGGGATAGTATCACGGGGTGTGCTGAAAGTGGAAATAAGTGGTTTTAATGATGGTACAGACACATTGTCAGATGTTAAAAAAGTAAGATACTGAGGTTACAGTGTGACTTAGTATTAGTTTCAGTTGCCAAAAAGGATCCAGTCAGTTGTTAGGCAAATAAGTTGGTGGTAGAAGTTTTCAACTATTTAGTTGAACAAAATTTCTACTCATTCAATACTGGATATCAGACAAGTTGTCTAGGAACATCAGAGCAGGATTAGGCTATTCGGCCAGTCAAGTCTGTTCCGTTATTCAATTATATCTTGCCTACCTCAATGCTATTTTCTCAAACTATTCTCATATTTCTTGATGTAATTAGTATCCAGAAGCCTTATCAGCTTCTGTCTTAAACATGCTCAATGACTGAACTTCCATAACCCTCTGGGGCAGAGAATTCCAAAGATTACCATTCTCCAAGTGAAGAAATTCCCTCTCATCTCAGTCTTAAATAACTTGTCCCTTATTCTATTGTCCCCTAATACTGACTCACCAGATAGGGGAAACATCCTAACTATGTCTACTCTATCACACACGTAAGGATTTATTAAGTTTCAATTAGATCATCTCTCATTCTTCGAAACTGCACAACATAGACGCAGTTTCCTCAATCTCTTTTCAAAAGACAGAACCTCTTTTGTACTTACAGGCCAAGGTGGCAGAGTGGCTAGGACAGTAGGTGGCAAGGTATTAGGGTTGGTAAAATATGAGAATCTAGGATCAAATTGGAGGCGGCGGTGTTGGAGATGGACGCTGATGAGTTGGAGCGTCAGCGGGAAATCGGGGGCGTCAGCAGGGAAAACAACACGGAATGGTCAATGAGGAATCGGGGGTGTCAGTTGTATGGCTAACCAGAAATTAGTATGTGTTTTTTGCCTATCTAACATTTCCCGGATAACTATTTTGGTGAGTAAGTTAAAACCCTTAAATGTTAAACTCAAGTTGGAGACTTTTACGGAAGATTGCAGACACAAAAAACTGCCCATCAGAAGTTGATCTTTTGATAATTCTGCACAGTCCTTGCATTGGGACTTGCAAATGTGCCACCAGCTCATCTTCCAAAGTACAATGCTGCCCGACCTGCTGAGAATTTCCAGCATTTTCTTTTTAAAATTTCAGTTTTCCAGCAATCACAGTATTTTGCTTTTGCTTTAGAATGCTCCTGTTATGTGTTTTAGAATTTTTATTATATTAAATGCATTGTTCAAATGCAAGTATCTGTTGCTACATTATAATCTACTTCAGATATCAATATATTTTTAGAAGTACTATTGACTTCAGAACTTACCATGTCCTCCCGTCCAAAAAATGTATATACAGCATATAGGTAGTAATCAAATAGTTGTGACATACAGTGGATAACATCAAAAGCAATTGGTTTAAGGATATTCATCATTTGCATGTATTTCCCTAGAGACAAAATGAAAAGAAAAAGATTTAAAAAAACAACAGTCCAAAAATAACTTTTTTCCTTGATTGTTTCTCTCACATTTACACAGCAAATTGATTTAACAGCAGGAAATCTATGAGAAACAAAATAAATACCAGAATGGTACCAGGAATGAGGCATTACGGTCATTGACCTACTGTCCTACAGTTCTTGATGGATAAGGGGATCATGGGCTACAGGAAAAAAGTCAGCGAATGGGATTGAGAAACTTATCAGGCATGACATGGAGCAGACTCGATGTGCTGAATGGCCTAATTCTGCTTCTATACCTTCGGGTCCATATGAATAGATGGGAGAAATTGAGTTGTTTTTCCACACTGCAGAGAAGATTAAGGGGAGATTTGGCAGAGGTGTTTAAAAATCATGGGGAGTTTGGATAGACCAAATAAAGTGGATCTGCTGCAAGTAGCAGAAAGATAAGCCAGAAGGAATTGGTTTAAGATTATTGGCAGGACCAGACATGATGTGAGACAGAAGTTTTTTCTAATGCAGTGAATGCTTAACATAGCGGTCTTCTATCTCAGAAGACAATGGTTTGCTCCATGTGTGAAGCATCATCTAGTGTAGCGCAATGGTCTCACTCAGGCACTGAGCTGAGAAAATGCACAATTCACTGGCCTCTGTTGACTCTGTGCTCTCTTCTCAGGCAACTAACTTCATTTCTCTTCAACTCTTCCAAACAGTCAGTCTCCAAAGTTCGCAGATGTCAACAATGGTCTCCCAGCTATCAATGTCAGTGTCGGCCAGCTTTGCAGATGTCTTTATAGTCGAGATATGGATGTCCAGCTGGTCATTTATCTGATGAATGCAGCCAAGCCAGTGCTGATGACATTGCCTTAGCAAGAAGTGCATGTTAATGGAATTAATAAGCTCTCAGATATCTACCCATTAAGGACAGGCTCACTCCTCCACCAATCCATCGCCATCCTACTCAGGGCAACCTGCCAGGCTGGATAGCTGGCATCGACCTCTCTTGCTAATATTAAATCCCAGCAGTGGTAAAATAAAACTCAAATTGGAACATGTTGTCCACACACAAATTAGCAGCAGGCCACATGACTCCACGAGCTTGCTGTATCATCCAATGAGATTATAGCTGATCTGATTGCAACTCCAATCCCACATTCCTAACTATCTTGATAACCTTTCACCCCCTCTTGTTAATCAAGAATCTATCTAGCTCTGCCTTAAAAATATTGTAAAGCTCTGCTTCCACTGCCTTCTAGGGACAAAAGTTTCAGAGATTTTCAACAATCTGAGAGAAACAAATCCTCTGCATATCTGTCTTAAAAATTTGCCTTATTTTTAAGAAGTGGTCCCTGGTTATAAGGGGAAGCATCCTCTTTACATTCACCCTGTCAGAATCCCTCAAGATCTTAAAGGTTTTGATCAAGTCATCTTTCACTCTAAACTCTTGGTTGCAAACCCAATTTCTCTAAATTTTCCACCTAAACCCACCCATTCCAGTTATTAATATAGTAAGCCTTCTCTTTGACTCTGCCTGATTGCCTTGCACTTTTCCAAATGCTCTGCTATAACATCCTTTGAGTTTCTAACACATTTATATATTGCCTTAAATAAGGAGACCAATATTGTACATAATACTCCCTGATTGTATACCAGGATATTGACAGCTTTTGCAGTGCAGCAGGCCAGGATACTCAAGCAGAGGTTGCTTAGCAGGCTTCCCGCTGGGCAACATGACCTCTGTGAATCTGTGAGCACCAGATTTGTGGCATCATCAGCTCCGTGCTGATTTCCGGCACAGAGCTGTATAAATTATTCAAATTCCCATTTAAATACAATTGGCAAGCACAGGACTGAAATCTCCGGACTCACTAGCCTCTCTCCTGAGGTAGGGGCCAGGAGTGTTTCACTCCAGCGGGGTTTACAATAGCTTCCCACTTGCACCAAGCACCCCGGTTCAATTCCAGCCTTGGGTGACTGTCTACGTGGAATTTCCCCATAACTGATTGGGAAGAAACTAAAGCATTCAGAGGAAACTCATAGTCCAAAGATGTGCAGGTTAGATGGATTGGGTAGGGCAAGGGGTGGACTTGGGAAAGATGCTCTGTCAGTGAGCCAGTGTAAATTCGATGGACCAAATAGCCGCCTCCTGCACTGTATGGATTCTATGATTTCTAAAATCAATACTTTTGTTGCATGGGGTCATTTAGAAAATAGTGACCATAATATGATAGAATTCCTTACTAGAGTGGGCAGTGAAGAAATCCGATCTGAAACTAGGGTTCTAAATCTAAACAAAAGAACATACAAAGGTATGAAACATGTGTTAGCTAAGATGGATTGGAGAACTTCATTAAAAACATGATGGTAGATTGGCAATGATTAATATTTAAGAAATTAATGTATGTATTGCAAAAGTAATACAATTCTTTCTGGGATGCAAAAACACAAGCTATCTAATCATGGTTTAAAAAATTAAAGATAGTATTAGATCCAAAGAGGAGTCACATATGGTTGCTAGAAAAAGCAGCAAGCCTGAGGATTGGGAACAGTTCAATATTCAGCAAAGGAGGACAAATAAACTGATTAAGAGAGGAAAAGAGTGTACAAGAATGAACTTACAAGTAATATAAAAGCGAACTGTAAAAGTTTCCAGATGAATAGAAAAATAAAAATATTAGTGAAAACAAATGTAGGTTGGCCCCTTACAGCCTGAAACAGCAGAATTTATAATAGAGAACAAGGAAAAGGCGGAGCAATTAAATAACTATTTTAGTTCTGTCTTCACAGACAAAGTTGCAAGTAACTTCTCAAAAATGCTAAGGAATCATGGGTCTGATGAGGAGGAGGATTTGAAGGAAATTAGCATTACTAGAAAAATTGTGTTGGAGAAATGAATGGGATTGAATGCTGATAAATCTCCAGACTCTCTCAATCTACACTTTAGGATATTAGAGGTGATGGCCATCGGAATAGGTAGTGCATTGGTTGTCACTTTCCAAAATTCTGTAGGTCCTGGAATAGTTACAGTAGTTTGGAAGATGATAAATGTAACCCCACTAATTAAAAAAGGAGAAAAAGGGAAATTACAAACTGGTTAGACTAACATCAGTCATAGGGAAAACACTGCAGTCTATTTTAAACAATGCAATAGCACAACACTTAGAAATATCAATTGGATTAGGCAAAGTCAACATGAATTTATGAAAGGGAAATCATGTTTGACAAACCTACTAGAGTTTTTTGAGGATGCAACTAGTAGAATTATCAGAACGAAACCCATGGGTGTCTGGATTTTCAGAAAGCTTTTGATAAAGTCCCACGTAAGATGTTATTGTGCAAAACTGAAACACTTGAGAGTGAGGTGGTTCAGATGTCAATTTGGCCCAGTTGACAGCATGCTGTAGTGTGCAAGAATCATCCTGACTCAAGCCCCAAAATAAAACAGAAATCTCAGTACAGAAAAAGCTACACTGTTACAGGTCTCTTCCTTCAGATAAATAATAAAGTACCTCCACATTTGCCCAAATGTTTAGGAAGTTTATGGGGGTATTAAAATATCCCAGAACATTTGTTGAAGAGGAAAAAATTCAACTAGAGCCCAATCAAATTTTTCATTCAACAAATATCAAACAATGATTAATTTACCATTCAAGTCACTGGTATTCGTGGAACATTACTACATTTGCTGATAGAAAAGTCATGGCAGTCAAGTCGATAAGGTTGTTAAGAAGGCATATGGAGTCTTAGCTTTTATTGGTAGGGGGATTGAATTTCGGAGCCGCAACGTCATGTTGCAACTGTACAAAACTCTAGTGCGGACGCACTTGGAGTATTGTGTGCAGTTCTGGTCCCCACATTATAAGAAAGATGTGGAGGCATTGGATAGGGTACAGAGGAGGTTTACCAGGATGTTGCCTGGTATGGAGGGCAGGTCTTATGAAGAGAGGCTGAGGGATTTGAGGTTGTTTTGGTTAGAAAGGAGGCGGCTAAGAGGGGACCTTATCGAAGCATATAAGATGATTAGAGGTTCAGATAGGGTGGACAGTGATAGCCTTTTTCCTAGGATGGAGAAAGTAGCACGAGGGGACATAGCTTTAAATTAAGGGGTGATAGTTATAGGACGGATATCAGAGGTAGGTTCTTTACCCAAAGGGTGGTTCGGGAGTGGAATGCCCTGCCTGCAGCAGTTGTAGATGCGCCAAGATTGGTGGCGTTTAAGAGGTTAGTTGATAAGTATATGGAAGAGAAGGGAATGGTTTAGTTTGGAGGGGCATTGCTTTTTATATTGGTCGGCGCAACATCGAAGGCCGAAGGGCCTGTTCTGTGCTGTAACGTTTTATGTTCTATGGCTCCTGAAGTGATCATTTGTGAAGCATTTTTGAGACAATTCAATGTAATAATACACTAAATAACACATTTATCAAGTTATTGTCTGACCAGTTAGATAATTATTCTGTAACTGGAGTTTGGTTTTATACTAACAGATACTAAATAATGATAATAATGAAGAGAGAATAGTTAGTTACTTTGTAGAGGCCAGAAAATTCAGTCCCAGGCCCTTTAGAAACATTTAAGTGATAGTGGGATGCGAACATTCACCAGAACGTTACAAATCACCCCCGTGCAATTTTCCCAGCTTGCTGCACTGGAAAATTAATGCAGCGGGATGGGAGGAGTCCCCTCTAAGTCTATGCATTCTGATCTAAGAAATCAAATTCAGTGGTAACAAGTCCACGATGACGAACCCTATTTCATTCAATAGTAAAGCTATGTCTTTAAAAGGAAAATTTCTGGGAATTACCAGTTCCAAAAGCACACTTTGCCAATTTCTACATCAGCACTGTCAAACTCTAGGTGGTAGACTGTTGAGAGATAACACATGGGCGTTGTACTCTAATTTCTCCATTTGACAGGTTTCCATTTCATGCAGATTGTTAATGCATATACAAAGCATAAGGTAGGTGCAAATCTCTAGGTAACGAGACACACATTAGCAAAAGACGACAATTTCAGGGATTCCTTTGTGATATTAGGGATAGCAAGAAGAAAACAAACTACAAGTAAATATTGCAAACTGCAACTCTAAACACGAGATTTTAAAATAATTAATATACAATCATAATTATATATGATGAATTAGCATTTTAAACATCTCCAAGACAAGCATTAATGTATCTCAGTTAACAGACACAAGAGACAAAGTACTAGTAGTCATGAAGTTAGAATTCAAATCTGGTCATGCTTGTAAAGCTCTCAAGAGAGTGAGTATCTAAGAAGGAGACACAAAAAAATAAAAATACCATAAAACATAGTGGGAGATAAAAGGAAAGGAAGAGGGGTGGTGGTGGAATGGGGAGGAAGAAAGGATCAGGCAGAAAGGAAAGGGAGTAGACTATGAAAAGGGTGGGGGGGGGAGCATGAAATGGAAGAGGTGAAAAGAAAAGGTGGTGCTAAGCGAAGGCTGAAAATATAGACTTGGAAATATAATCACTTTTCTTTCAATATCGCTGAATCAAATTCCTGGAATTCACTCCCTAAAAACATTGTGAGTATATCTATGTGACATGGACTGCAGCAATTCAGAAAGACAGCTCATCACCACTTGTCAATTAGGGCAAATAAGGATGGACAAGAAATGTTCATTCTCCAAATCAAGCTCTATTCCAAGTTGAATGCCTACTCAGTACATCCATGTTTGGAACAAATGATATGTGCAAAAGTTTAAAAGTTAATAAGATAGGTAAAAATTTCTTCCAATTAAACATAAGCGTGACTGAAGCCATTGCTTTCTGTTCTCGTTCAAACTCCATGTCCTAGCACTGACTTCATCCCTCTTCTACAGATCAAGCCCATTCGCAACTTTCATGCCACATTTGACTCAAGATAAACGTACGAGCTTTTACTCAGACTTGATTTTTTCCATAACATTACCTAACTTTGTCCAGCTCAGCTCCTTCACTGCTGAAACCCTCATTCATGCCTTCTTTATCTCTAGACTCCGCTATTCCACTGCACTCCTGGCTGGTTTCTCACATTTTATTCTCATTAAACTTGAGGTCATCCAAAACTTTGCTGTCCATATCTTAACTCACAGTGTGTCCCACGCCCATTTCAACCACATATTCACTGATCTACTTTATTTACCAGTCAAGATTTATAAATTCTAATCCATACAAAACCAAAATCATTTGAGGCTCTGCCAAAGAAGTGAAGTGGAGGCACAAAGAGATAAAAAGAGGACTGGATGGCACAAGTAAGGATGCAAGGTGAAAGCAAGCTGCAAAGGTAGGCTGGACAGGTCATGGAGAGAGTTATGGATCATTGGTTGAGGAGACAGGACACAATTTTAAGTCAGTGACATTCATTATCTGTGCAAGGTGTTAGATTAACCTCAACTCAAAGCTTTCATACTCACCAACAAGCCTTATTACATTCAAAGTAGTGTTTGTTAAAATGAGTGCATTGCCCTTGTTCAGGTAGTAGTCGGACTTCTTCCTACATTTCATCGTTTCTTTGGAAACACTAATTAAAAACAGAAATTTAATTACCATAGGTCTAATGAGAAGTTCAAGGCAAAATGTGAGCTGATTGCTTAAGTAGCTGTTACATAGTGCAGCAGTAGAGTACATCAGTATTTATTCTGACAATTATCTCTTACAATATTTGTAATTGTCAGTCAATATTAAAAGATCTATTCAGAAGAGATTTTGAATTATAGAATTCCTACAGCACAGAAGGAGGTCATTTGGCCCATACAGTCCGCATAAACAACAATGCCTCCCAGACCCTATACCCATAATCCCCTTAAATATTTATCCTGCTGGTCCTCCTGACATTCAGGAGCAATTATGCATGGTTAGTCCACCTAACCTGCACATCTTTGAACTGTGGGAGGAAACCAGAATATCTGAAGAAACCAATGCAGACACAAGGTAAATGTGCAAACTCCACACATACAATCACCCAATGCTGGTATTGAACCCAGGTTCTTGGCGCAATGAGGCAGTAGTGCCAATCACATTGCCGCCCACTTGTTCATCAAGTAAACAATAAAGCATTGCAAATGCAATTTATTTATATTAAAATAATCATCAACTTTTTTGAAGATTTTTGTCTAATATTTCTTATGTGACTGCAAACAGAAATGGATCTTTACAAATTAAGTTTGCAAAAATGTTTCCCTCTTAACATTAAAAATGGTGACTGAAACAAAAGTGCCTGCAAATTGTTAGATTCTTTGCTCTGCAATTTGGCCAACATGCAGAGACTTGGCTCCAGGTGCCAACTGGATTGTTGGAGGATCTTTCAAAGTCTGTAGGAGTTTACTTGATTGAAAACCAAGCCATATGACCTGAAGCAGGCAGTAAGGATGGAATTTTCCCCTCTACATATTAAGCATGGAGACAGGCAGGAAAAGTGGCATTTTTTTCTCCACCAGTTGCAAAGGGAGGTTTTCAGTTGGGGTGGGGGCTCCGATTTGCCTGCCCATATTTAAAACACAGCTTTACAGCTGTACAGCTTTCATCCCAGCATTGCTCCAGGTGAGAGAGAATCCCAAAGGCAAGAAGTGTTCAGTCCCCAAGTTGACTGATCCAATGACTCCTCGCCAAGCCACCTTCTATTACCATGGAGGCCCGCCGGCTGGTGCTCTACCCTACTGGTCATAGAGTCATACAGCACAGAGAAAGCCCTTCGGCCCATTGAGTTTGCACCGACAATAACTATCACCAAAGACGCACTTATCCCGTATCCTTGAACATTACGATACTTCAAGTGCTCATTCAAATATTATTTTAAAGGTTAAGATTTCGGGCCTCTACCACTTCCCAAGCAGTGCATTCCAGATTCCCATCACCATCCGAGTGAAAAACGTTTTCAGAAATCCCGTCTGAATCTCCTGCCCCTTAGCCCAAAACTATGTTATGATAGACCCTTTAACCATGGGGTACTAAACCTCAGTTATGCCCGCCCCCAGCCTTCTTTGCTTTAAAGAAAACAATCCAAACTTATTTAGTCTCTCCTTATGGCTCAAATGCTCCATCCCCAGCAACATCCTGGTGAACCTCCTCTGTACCTACCCTGATGAGTGCAATCACATCCTTCCTACAGTTGTGAGGTAACCAGAACTGCACACAGTACTCTAGTTGTGGCCTAACCAATGCTCTGTACAACTTCATGTGCATGCCTGCCTCATCTGACGAATGCAATGGGCTCTTCTGTGCAGCCTCTGTTTCCTTAAAGTCAACACCCTATTCCCTTCAGTGTCCTTCTCATCAGAAGAGACGTGCAGCTTCTCCCATCATCTTGGAAAAGTATAATGTCCAAATGACCCTGCCTCCAATAACCTTTGGCTCTCCCCTTGTAATCATTAATCCCATTGCAATCATGGTGGATACCCCTTGTATGATCTCCTGAATCATTTCAGATGCATGTGCTATGCCCAATGTGGCTCTCACTGCATCTTTAGGTCAATTGCTCAGTGAAATATAGAGACTAGCCCCTCCAAGAGACTTTTGAGTGCCCCAACAATTTTCCTCATTCAAAGGCTGCAGATCCCTCCTGACTGTGAATGTGCCATTTGCAGCTCAGTATTATGCCACAGACACTCCCAAATATCGCATATGATGCTGTGACTACAAACTATGTACAACATGCTGGGCACAAGTGACACTGGACTGACATGCCCTCCCTTTCCCACTCTGGGAAAAGAATAGCTTTCACAAACTTAGCGTTGTAATTTGAAACATTTCTTCACTCCATGATCCTGCCATTTTGGCTCCAAAAAGCCTATGTCCTTCTGTAACAAACTCTTTCTCCATGTGGCCTGGAAGGCGCTTCCCTTCTGTACCCCCAAGTCAAATGTCTGAGTGCAATCTTTTCCCAATATACCCTCACAGTCCCAAGTTGATACAATGCCCTGCAGCTCCCCCCCACCCTTGCCTACCCACTTCTCCCACATCCTCACCTTTGCAAGTCCCCAACTCAAGTGTTTGCCTTGAGCACATTGCAATCCGACGCTGGTCGGAAAGTCTCTTAGGAGATGACTCCAGTGAGGTTCTTTTATAATGGAACTTTTTTCAAAAGGATTTGTAACTGTGGACACCCATCTAAACTGATAATACTACATGTTTGTCATAATACAAAAGCATTTCACGTAAAGAGTATTTCACTAATACTTGTAAGAAAACAGATATTTCTTTACTAATATCAGTGAAACGAGAATGCCTGTTTCTCATTACGGAGTCCTTCTATCCTTGGTAAGACAGAAACCCACAAAGAAAGCACTACAGTAGCAAGGGGAGAACATAAGTATAAAGCGGGGAGCGGGGGCATAGCAGAACATGCTTCAGGCCATCAGTCACTCTTTTATTCTTGCCAATCTTACCCTAAGTCGCCCACCTTTCCCATTTGTTATCTGGCCTTGCCTTGTAAACCCTGGGAAGATTCCTGCAGACTCCCGATTGGAGAACTATTATAACCAAGTAAGAAATATATTTTAAAAATATTACTGCTGACTTCAACCCTTATGGAATGACATGCATTTATACTATTAGAATTTTTTTTTTGCATGATATCGTAATTCTAACTAAACCTGACTTAATGATATTCTCAGTAACATGATTTGACAATGTGGTTTTGAAGCACACCCGCGAATGTGGTGAGCATTTCTAGTGATCGCCAATGTATTATAACATAACTTATTCCCATGTTAAGTTATGGGAATAAGTTATGTTATAATACACAGGAATTGGTAGCTCCAAGTATGTTATCTGACCTATAGCACACATATGTTGCTATGTTTGGTCATCAAGTGGTTTCAACGGATTAGATTAATTATCACATTTTTGATGTTGAATCAAATAATCAGAGATTACTTGTCTGCAACATAAAAGTGAAAGTACAGTGATGAAAACAATACAAGCATTGATTAAGGCATATTGGCCAATTATACAGGAATGTCTATAGCCCTCAGATAACGCACACAATTTCTGAACATGCAATTACATTGTTTTGGTAAAATATTTATTATAAACTACCTTTTCACAGGAACATCGCCAGTCTGTTCATCCACATAGTCTCTTTTAAGCTCTTCTGGAACATCACTATCACTATCGTCATCTTGGTAAGCACTCTTCTCCAACTCATCAGATTCATACTGTAGACAGAAACATTCCTCAGTCCAAATACCTAGAATTAGTAATTCAGCTAGCCAAATATCACCAAGAATATGGAGTCTAAATTAAAATTACTTCAGTTGAATACACATGCTGTGCTTGCAAATTGTTACAATAATGAGATTATTATTCTTTTTTTACACTATTCTTTCATGGGACATGAGCATCCCAGATTAGGCTTTATTGCCTATTGATAATTGCCTGAGAAGGTGGTAGTAAGAAGCCAAGGTTTAGAAGATTGTCGTGATTTGGAACTGTGTCTTTAACACGAGATAAAATAAAGAAGATCATGCGCCCTGTTCTGAAGTCTCAGACAGAAAACCTGGAGGTTTGATTATTAGAGATTAAAGTGTGTCTGGGTTGTTTTCCTGGGAAGGACGCGTAAAGTGTTTACATTTGGAGACAATGACAGTGGCCTGTGCGCTATGTGGGTCGACTAGAGTCTCTGAAGTCCCAGAAATGCATTGAGGATGTTGGGTGGTAAACAATTGTGCTTTAAATTTCCCATTTACTACAAAGATAAAAGAGAGTTGAGGTCTCAAGAATAGTAAATCAGTATTTCTACCTGGATATAAAGCCATAGAGTCATAGAGGTTTACAGCATGCAAACAGGTCCTTCGGCCCAAATTGTCTATGCCATCCTTTTTTTAAACCCTTAAGCTAATCCCAATTGCCAGCATTTGGCCAATATCCCTCTACATCCATCTTACCCATGTAACTGTCTAAATGCTTTTTAAAAAACAAAATTGTACCTGCCTCTAACACCATCTCTAGCAACTTGTTCCAGACACTCACCACACTCTGTGAAAAAACTGCCCCTCTGGACACTTTCGTATCTCTAACCTCTCACCTTAAATCTATGCCCTCTGGTTTTTAACTCACCTACCTTTGGGAAAAGATATTGACCATGCCCTTCATTATTTTATAGACCTGTATCAGATCACCCCTCAGCCTTCTACACTCCAGAGAAAAAAGTCCCAGTCTTTCCTTATAACTCAATCCATCAAGTCCAGCAGCATCCTAATAAATCTTTTCTGCACTCTTTCTAGCTTAATAATACCCTTTCTATAATAGGATGACCAGAATTGTACGCAGTATTCCAAGTGTGGCCTCACCAATGTCTTGCACAACTTCAACAAAATGCACCAACTCCTGTATTTAATGTTCTGACCAATAAAACCAAGCAAGCTGAATGCCTTCTTCATCACTCTGTTCACCTGTGACTCCACTTTCAAGGAGCTATGAATATGTACCCCTAGATCTCTTTGTTCTGCGACTCTCTCCAGTGCCCTACCATTAATTGAATAAGTCCTGCTTGGTTCAATCTATCACCTCGCATTTATCTAAATTAAATTCCATCTGCCATTTGTCAGCCCACTGGCCCAATTGATCAAGATCCCGTTGCAACTGGAAATAACTTTCTTCACTGTCTACTATGCCATCAATCTTGGTGTCATCTGCAAACTGACTAACCATGCTCCCTGTATTCTAATCCAAATCATTAATAATAAATGACAAATGACAGTGGACCCAGCACTGATCCCTGAGGCACACTGCTGGTCACAGGCCTCCAGTTTGAAAAACAACTCTTGACAATCACACTCTGGCTTCTTTCAAGAAGCCAATTTTGTACAGTTTAGACACTTCACCCTGGATCCCGTGAGATTTAATCTTGTGCAACAACCTACAATGCGGTACGTTGTCAAAGGTCTTGCTGAAGTCCATATAAACAGCATCAACTGCACTGCCTTCATCTACCTTCTTGGTTACCCCTTCAAAAAATTCAATCAGATTTGCGAGACATAATTTTCCATTCACAAAACCATGCTGGCTGTGCCTAATCAGTCCCTGCATCCCTAAATGCCTGCAGATCTTGTCTCTCAAAACACCTTCCAACAACTTACCCACTGCCGACGTGAGGCTCACTGGTCTGTAGTTCTCAGACTTTTACCTGCAGCCCTTTTTAAACAAAGGTACAACACTTGCCACTCTCTAATCTTCAAGCACGTCACCCACAACTATCGATGATTCAAATATCTGAGAGGACCCGCAATTTCCTCCCTTGCCTCTCACTTGGTGGTGAGATCAGCAAATTTGCTGATGACACTAAGATGCTTGGATTGGCAGGTACAGAGGAGCAGTGCCAGACAATACAACAGGACATAGACAGGTTGGTAGACTGGGCAGATAGATGGCAAATGGAAGTTAATCCGGATAAATGCGAGGTGATGCATTTTGGCCGGAAAAATGTAGAAGAGAGTTATAGGATAAAAGGTAAAACTATTTGGAGTATAGAGACGCAGAAAGACCTGGGGGTGCAGGTTCACAAGTCTCTGAAGGTGTCTTTACAGGTGGAGAAGGTGATAAAGAAAGCGTATAGTATGTTAGCTTTCATTGAAAAGGGTATAGAATACAAGAGTAGGAGTTTGATGTTGCAATTGTATAGAACGTTGGTTGGGCCTCACTTGGAATACTGCGTCCAGTTCTGGTCGCCGTACTATCGGAAGGATGTGGAGTCCTTGGAGAGAGTGCAGAGGAGTTTTACCAGGATGCTGCCTGGTATGGAAGGACTGTCTTATGAGGAACGATTAAATAGACTGGGGTTGTTTTCCCTTGAAAGACGTCGGCTTAGAGGGGATCTAATAGAGGTGTATAAGATTATAAGGGGGATAGATAGGGTAAATGGTGGTAAACTTTTTCCGCCTTCAGAAATGGATAGGACGAGGGGTCATGGCCTTAGGGTGAGGGGGGCTATGTATAAGACGAATATTAGAGGGCAGTTTTTCACACAAAGGGTAGTGGGGGTGTGGAATGCACTGCCGAGTAAGGTGGTGGGAGCAGGCACGCTAAGGCTGTTTAAGGGTCTCTTGGACAGCCACATGAGCGTTATGCAGATAGAGGGATATAGTAGGACTGTTTAACTATGGCTTTTTTTTTTCCACAGGTAATTCGGTCCAACTTGACCAACAAGGAGCATGCATTCGGCAGGTGGTGCGAGGACAGCTCTTGGATGTTGATTCATGGGTTGCCTGGTGCGTCATGTCGTAAATGAGTGCTTTATCTGGACCATCTGAAGGGCACCATGACAGCTCAGTGACTATCGCTGTAGCTGTGCAGACACTTGGAATTGGGCCGGTGTCTGCGGGAATTTGCGTGTTCTCCCCGTGGTTGCGTGGGTTTTCTCCGGGCGCTCCGGTTTCCTCCCACATCCCAAAAAATTCGCTCTTAGGCTGATTGGGAAACAAATTGTCCCTATATTGAGATTCTTCCATATTAGGAATAACCTAAAATTAGAATAGGAAAATGGAATTGTTACTATAAAGTTATGACGGTGGCGCGGGCTCGTTGGGCCGAAGGGCCTGTTTCCCGTGCTGTGTTGCTCTAAAAAAAAAACAATGTCCTGAGATACACTTCATCAGGTCCTGGGAATTTTTCTACCTTGATGCACTTTAAGACTTCCAGCACCTCTTTCTCTGTATTCTGTGTGCACTTCTCAAGACATTATTATTTATTTCCTTAAGTTCCCCAACATTTATGCTTTTCTCAATATTAAATGCTGATGAGAAATATTCATTTAGAATCTCACCCATCCTTTGTGGATGACCTTGTTGATCCTTAAGAGCCTACTCTCTCCCTAATTATCTTTTGCACCTTATGTATCTGTAAAAGGTGTTTGGATTCTCCTTTGCCTTATCTGCCAAAATAATCTCATGTCCCCTTTTTGCTTCCTGATATCTCTCTTAACTCTACTCCTACATCACATATCTTCAAGAGATCCACTTGATCCCAGCTGCTGATGCAGGTCATGTGCCTCTTTCTTCTTCTTGACCAGGACCTCAATATCTCGAGTCATCCAGGGTTCCCTACTCCTGCCAGCCTTGACCTTCACTCTAAGAGGAACGTACTTACCCTGAACCCTGGTGAACACATTTTTGAAAGCCTCCCACTTACCAGATGTCCCTTTGCCTTCTCACAGACCAACCCCCCCTTTAGCTATTGAATTTAAAAAATGTCTGCCAAAACATTCTTTCTTGTTCCGGTTCATATAAGATGATTAGAGGTTTAGATAGGGTGGACAGTAATAGTCTTTTTCCTAGGATGGAGAAAGCTAGCACAAGGGGACATAGCTTTAAATTAAGGGGTGGTAGTTATAGGACGGACGTCAGAGGTAGGTTCTTTACCCAGAGGGTGGTAAGGGTATAGAATGCCCTGCCTGCTGCAGTTGTAGATGCGCCAAGTTTGGTGGCGTTTAAGAGGTTAGTAGATAAGTTTATGGATGAAAAGGGAATGGTTTAGGTTAAAGGGTCATTGGTTTTTCTTAATTGGTCGGCGCAACATCGAAGGCTGAAGGGCCTGTTCTGCGCTATAATGTTCTATGTTCAGCTACGTTTGCACAATTTATTTTGTTGTCTCAATTTTTTATGTGCATCCATTGACTAACGTAAAAGAATAAAGATAAGCTCCCAGATGTCTGACCAGGTTGATTTTTTTTTCTCTCCAGTCCTCTACCGAAGGCTTTAGGTTTTATTAGGGTTATGACATCACAGGCAACAGTCACTTCCCCACACCTTAACCAACTGGTTAATATTCGTAGGACATTCAAATTACTTTTGAACTTTAATCATGTCTCTTTGATTTGCATATACTACTTCACTGAACAGACCAAAAGCACAGACTTTGACTGATTATTTTCGTTCTAAACCCAGACACTGAGGAAAACTGTAGGGATCAACTAAGATGTGGAGATGGACTGGGATAACCATAGTAAATCTCACAACACCAGGTTAAAGTCCAAAAGTTTATTTGGCCGCACAGGCTTTATAAACCTTTTGGATTTAACCTGTTGTGAGACTTCTTACTTCCCAACTAATGTCATAGCTGGATCCAGCTGCTTTCATGATCTGTTTTTGTTCATTTGGTAAACTTGCTGAGTTAAAAAAGTAACTATGAACCTAATATACTTCTGGCAATATGACAAAGGATAAACACTGAGTGTTCTGTCAGTGTTCACAGCCAACTCAGAGGTAACAGATAGTCAATGCATACGTTTCTGTAAAGTAGCTAAGAAATAAATCATCATGATATATGGCATCAACAAGGAACTTAGGTTTTACTGTTATACAGAAAATTTAAAACTTTTAAAATAACATAAACACCAACATTCTAGTCTCCATATCAGTATTTCAATTCTATCTGTGCCTATTAGCTTTGAAGACAATTGTAAAAACTACTTGTCATTAATGTCAAGATCTACTTTCTGCACATTTCACTCATATCAACATAAGAAAAATGGTCTTTACAACATTGAAGTTTTGCATACAAATACTTAACCCTTTTATTCCCCTTTCAAAAGTACTGCAGATACTTCTGACATTACAGTTTAATTTCAGATAGTTAATATTGCTCTCTTTCCACCAAAAAAAGCCATTCTAAAATTATCATTCTTTAAACTATTGCAAATAGCAAAACTCATACCCCATTAGCAGCAAGGACATCTTCTGTTTCATCATCTTTGACATCTGTCTGGTGTTCAAATGGATTTCCACCATTTTGATACTGGTCAAATAGAGATCCTGCTGTTGCTGTATATTGCTTGCTAGGTGAGACTGAAGGGGAACGTGACTGCTGCATAAATTTAAACTCCTAAAAGCAATAGATTTCCATTAAAATGATTTAAATAGATTAGAATTTAGGATTAATGATAGTGAAGCATCATATCTCAGTTCAAGCAAACACGTCAGGATACAATTCTATTGAATATACGATCAATGAAGTGAAAGTTATAGTACTTTATTTCATCGGCAACAAGGTGCAATAATCAGTAGTAATTAGATAATCAAGAGTAATTAGCTCTTGGAAGCTAATCAATCATTTTCTTTACTTTGAAGAACTGACTGTACCATTAGATATTCCTCAAAAATGGCAATAGCTGACAGCCATGTGTGACGTTGCTAAGACAACGATAATCATTAAATGGATTGCTGAACATAGTAACTAAAATCATCCACAGACTTAAAAATGAGCACTGCAATTCATCTATAAAGAAGTTCAAAATTTCTAGGACCATATTTTGTACAACTAGATCAGAACAGAAACCTTCATACTGAGAGGCTTCAGTGTGAGTGTTTTTTGATGTACGTGAAGGAAAACTGAATCTGCTTCTGCCTAACAAACCAGAGATTAGAAAACTATGATCATTACATGAGATTGTCCCACATTAGGCTGTCCATGGGATAAAGAAGGGTACAATGCAGAATTGTAACTTTAGAAAGATGGACTTGAAAAGAATGGGAAGAATGAGGGAGTAACTAATCAATCTGGACTAAATGGTTTAAGGGCAAAAATTAGAGTAGTGGCATTTTTTAAATGCACAATTCTGGAATTACCAGATATAAATAACAAAAAGAATATTAAGAAACCTATCTAATAACAAAAAAGTTAAACATGAAATAAGAATGTCCCTTTAAATGAGATTTTTAAAAATTCATTTTTATGGGACATGAGCATCATTGGCTGGGCCAGCATTTATTGCCCACCTCTAACAGCCCTCCATTTCAGAGGGCATTTGAGAGTCAACCAAATTGATGTGGATTTGCAGTGTAAAGACATTAGTAAACCAGCTGGTTTAGATGATTGACAATCTATTTTGTAAACAATCAAAAAAAGACACTGATGGAGGGAATTGCATTGAACTTGAAACCATAGCTACATTCAAAAAGCACTGCAGTAGGACTTCAATGGTATCAGATATCTGATCACATTATTCACAGAAAATGTAACTGACTCTGTCCTGGAAGTAATTGTAATTATGATAGAGTGAAGTTATATACACAAATCCTATATTGCCCTCTGAAAACTTCAACATGGTCCCGGAAGTTTATCTATAAAGATGGTGGCTGGATAATAATGACGTGTGGTTGCTGAGATGGATATGTGGATTAACAAGAAAGAACAGAATTAGGAAGCAGCACGTCAGGGGGTCAGTGAAAACTGTAGGAACATTGAAGAAAGTAACTGAGAAGAGGTAGATTTGACATGGTCTTCTGCTACAGAGAGGGGGGGGAAATGTGGCGAAGTGAGTGATAGAGATGGGACTGCCAGGAAGGAGAAGAGGAAGGTCAAAGACCATGCAATGGAATGAGGCTTGAACATGGCAGGACTGGAAGAGGAATGGGTGACTGACAAGAGGTGAGAGAGAAGATGATAAAGCAGCATTGCGGCAATCCCAAGTAAAATGGAAAAAAAACAAAAGAATAAAATTCCTGTTCCATTCCTTTGACATTTACAGTTGTTTTGGCAAACTCTATTCCCAAGAGTAATCACTTACATGCAATTGCAAAATACTAAAGTTTGATTTCACAGGACATAATTCCCAAGTTTCATTTTCCAAAAACATTCTTAGTTCTTCAAGGCGTATTCTATAAAAAGAAAAAATAGTTCATTAATATGTTAACTATAATAATCTTATTTTACATTAACATGTTTCGGATGGTAAACACACTTCTAAATTTATTTCTCCTCCCTCGATCTACTTATTTTATATCAATATATTTACTATAATTAAATGGATTTCTTCACACATCTCAATCCTCAAGCCATAAAACATCCTAAAATGGTTGTTACAATAAACTTAAAATTTTCCTCCCACGAGATCATCAAGATTCATTTCTTTAAAATCTATGAGCATTAGGTATTTCAAAACTAACAAAAGTTTATCTGTTTTCAAGGAAGCGAAAAAAATTATGAATAGAGCATAAAGTGCTTCTTTTGGCCAAGCCCGAATGCAGAGAGCGCCAGCAGTTGGGGGCGAAGCACAGAAGGTGTGCAGAACAGACAAAATAGTTTTCTATTTAAAATGACAATAATAAAAATCCTTTTGACCAATAGGCTTGTCACTAAAAAAAACAGAAAAGAAACACAGTTCCAAAAGCCATAGCCACAGGTTTGTTCCAGTAGCAGTTTGTACCTAAACTGTACCCAACACTAAAAGATCAAATCTAAATACAGCAGTCTCTGATATTCAGCTGCATGCAGTTTAAGTTCATATGTCCGTTCGGACACTTCAAGCATGGCCACCTAAAAAGCAAAATGGGGAATACAATTATTATACTATTCAAGCATCAAATAGGGTAGTATAAAAGTCAGTTAGCTCAGCTGGCTTGTGATGCAAGGGGAAAGCAGCCTTTGGCCATCTGGGATATTGATTTATCAAGGACAGTATTCATTTTTCCCATGCATGATACCAAATTTTTAGAGATCTTTGGATGTGAGACCCCAGAAAACAACCTTCATTTACAATTGTGTTTTAGCTTCATCATGTTATACATAAGCCTGGTGCTGCTTCTGGCATGCTTGCCTATACTCCTGAACAAGCACTGGTCCCTTGGCTTGAAGGCAATGATAAGAGGTATGCTGGGCCACTAAACTATGGCTGAACACAGTTATGCTGCTGCTGATGGCCCTGACTGCCTTTTGGATGCTCAGTTTTAAACTGAATCTATCCCACACCACCTCACGAGAAGCTTTTTGTTATGTTATTGACATTTTTGATCAGATTTTTTCCACATTCTCAGCAGCAAAGTGAAGAGCAAAGAAGTTGTGGAAAATGACAAATATTTGAATTCAGTTTAAAAAATCTGGAAAAAACAAGCTCCCATCAGCATAAGTCACCATGAATCTATATTTCAGAGCCTATAATAAAATTATGCATGTTTATATTAACAAAATGTTATGAAGTGTATAAAACGTTAATGCATTTTAATAAAAATGGAAAACATTTACCTGTGATAGCTTTTAAAATAATTCACACTTTGTTTCCGAATAGACTCTTGCAACACCTCTGATTTACTGCCACAAAATTCTTCACCAACTTGCATTAATCTGGTTTGCAAATAAATAACATTGATGTTTGAAATAAATTTTGTATATACAAAATGTTGAATTAAAATGTAGTACCAGAGTATTGCCTCAACATACCTGCTAATAATGTCCAGTACAAAAATAAAGTCATCATACTTGAAACTGGATAAATCTGTTCCAAGCAAATATGTTTTTGCTTTCAACTGAACATCCTATTAAACAAGAATATAACAATGTAAGAAAGTGAAGTTTATTTATTAGTCGCAAGTTAGCTTACTACACTGAAGTTACTGTGAAAATCCCCTAGTCGCCACACTATGGCACTTGTTCAGGTACACTGAGGGAGGATCTAGCACGGCCAGACATCTTTCGGACTATGGGAAGAAACTGGAACAGGTGGAAGAAACCCAAGCAGACATGGGGAGAACATGTAGATTCCGCACAGACAGTGACTCAAGCCTGGAATTGAATCTGGATCCCTGGCATTGAGACAGTAGTGCTAACCACTGTGCCACTGTATTGCCCATGAACTCATATTAAACTCATTAAATATTAGGTTTATAATTCAGAGTTTAAAGTCAAAGCTGTAGAACTCAATTAAATTTCATTATTTGTAGAAGGACATGTGATTTTGAGTTAGGTTGATGGACACAGCAATATTGATTCGACATACATGTTTTACAAATCCCACAGTTGGGACCAAAAAGAACTGCATGGTATCAGCAATACACGCATATTCAGATCTCCACAAGAGATCGTGTTCCAGGAATTTTATTTAACTATTACAGCAAAGACTCTACTGTGGATCAAGAATCTGTCTATCTTTGCTTTGAATACGTTCAATGATTTAGCCTCTTTAGGCTACCTGGATTGAGAATTCTATAGATTAATAATTCCAAACAAAAGTTCCTAATCTCTTAACCAGGAGATTCCTTACTCAAACTATTTTTAGATTTCCCCACAAGGAAATTTTTTTCAGAATCTATCTCGTCAAACTCTCCAGAATGTTTCAATAAGATCACGATTTATTCTTCTAAACTCCAATCAGTAAATATCTAATCTGCCCAACCTTTCCTCACAAAACAATCCCTTCAACCCTGGAGTCAACCCAGTGAACTGCCTCCAAGACAAGCATATCCATTCTTTATTGGAACGACCGAAAGTATATGCAGTACTCTAGGTGTATACAGTCATATTAAGACTTCAGTTTGAAGTATATCAAGACTTCCTCGATTTTACACTCCAATACTCCGCAATAAAAGTTAATGTTGTATTTGCTTCCAAATTACTTGCTGAATCAATGTGCTAGATTGTAATTAATGCATGAGAATTCTCAGAACCCAATATACCACAGCATTCAGAAGTCCTTTGCCTCCAAGGGGCAGCACAATGGTTAATGCCAGGGATCGGAGTTAGATTCTCGGCTTGGGTCACTTTTCTGTGCGGAGTCTGCACGTTCTCCCCACGTCTGCATGGATTTCCTCCAGGTGCTCTGGTTCCCTCCCACAATCCAAAAGAGGTGCTGTTTTCAGGCATTGACCATGCTAAATTCTCCCTGTGTACCTGAACAGGCACCAAATTGTGGCGACTAGAGGATTTTCACAGTAACTTCACTGCAATGTTAATGTAAGCCTATTTGTGATACTAATAAATAACTTAAACTCAATGAAATATTCTTCCCTTTTATTCTCGAAGTGGACAATCTCACATTTCCCCACAATACATTTTTGTCACTGACTTAACCTCTGCTTCCTTTGCAGATTCTGGGTGTCCTCATCAGAGCTTGCTTTCCTGCCCATCTTTGCATCATTCACAAACTTGGCTACAATACACTCTATACTGTCTGTTCCAAGTCACTAACATAGATTGTAAATAATAGAAGCCCCAGCATTGATCTCTGTGGCACCCGACTAGTTACAGCTTTCCAACCTGAAAATAATCCATTTGTCCCAACTCTCTCTTCCTTTTAGTTTGTCAATCCTCTATCCATACTACTGTATCATCCCCAATACCACGAGCTATTGAGTAACCTTTCTGGAAATCCAAATACACTAAAACTACTGATTCCCCTTTACCCACTTTGTCTGTTGTGTCCTCATAGAACTCTAATAAATTTGTCAAACATGACTTTCCATTCATAAAATCATCTTGGCTCTGCTTGATTGCATTATGATTTTCCAAAGGTCCAGCTATTACTTCCTTAATAATGGATTCCAGCACTTTCTTGATGACACATGTAATGCTACCTGGCCTACATGTTCTTGCTTCCTATCATGAAAAGAGCCATTTGTGGTTTACTAATCTGCCAGGACCTTTACAAAATCCAGTGAATTTTGGAAGATGCAACCTATGCATCCACTATCTTTTAAGATCCTCGGATGCAGATCAAGTGTAAGGGTTTGTCAGCCATTAATTTTATAGATTTCCTTGTACTTTTTCTCTAGTGATCAAGATTGTTTAAAGTTTCTTCCTTGCTTTTGGAGTTTGATTTTCAATTATCATTGGGACTATCTTACTGTATTTTACTGTGACACCTGATACAAAATATTTGTTCAAGATTTTGTCATTGCCTTGCTTTCTATTGTTAAATCCCCAATCTCATCTTCTGAGAAACCAACTTTCGCTAATCTCTTCCTCCCTCCATACTTGGGGAAGCTCTTAATATAGGCTTTTATATTTCTTGCTATTTTGTTCCCTGTGGCAAAAATTATAAATACCCTGAGCCAGGCACCACAACACTGGCAGCAAGTTGGAAAAAACTTTAATGACCTTACTAAGATGTCCAAGAAAAGTGAATGCACCAGTACATCATATCCTTCATCTACTTCACTATATGCCTCTTTCAGTACTCAATGCACCGCTCCCAAACATTCAGAACGCACCTAACATCCTTATGACTACACCTTACCTGCAAACATACCATTCATGCCAACTATGCCTGTTCATGATTCATACAAATTAACCAAAAGTGATTCACAGAGACCAAGTTTCAGGTCCACTGACAAGAGACATGAGCGCTAATAACAAATGTCATCTCAAGTTAACTTTTCCTGAGCCCCTGCAGTTCTTGTCTTAAAGGTCACCACACTTTTGCACTCAAGTTTATTGTTGGACAAGATGAATTGATGCTGACTGAGCATTCCCTAGCCAATGTTCCCTTCTTCAACAATGTACCAAAAGCAGATTTACTCAATTACTATTCTTGGTATTTTATGCATGTAAAAATAGTGCTAACACATCCATAAATCACTAGATTTCAAAATAGCTGATTATATGTTAAAGGCTTCATGAACTCGAATACTTAGAAAACTGGAGGAATGCTTTTCTAATTTTTTGTATTTGTCTCTCACACGAATGAATGAAAAATAACAAAGGTACAAAGGCACCCTCTAGGTCCAATCATATCAAATGACCATTACTGGAAAAATTATGCTTAAGTTCATATGGAGATCTACAAGTAAATCAAATGGCCTGTAGACAAAGATCCAAATACAGTCATAATTATGCAGAGCAAATGCACATTTACTTGTAATATTTAGTAAGAATAATATATTTTTCTACAATCTATATTTAAGATCTATACAAAAAGTCATTTTGTAGCAAAGGGAATACAAATGAATACTTATGTTGTTAAATCCATAGAGCAATTAGTGCTTCATTAGAAGACGCAGTAAAGAAGAATCCTATAACGAAGCATTCTACTTTGTTTTTAAATGCCATTCACCAAGTCAGGCACAAACCTGCCAGATACGGGAAAGGCCATGTTCCAGTTTCTTTTTCACATAGCTTCGATTAAAGTTGGCATCATCCGAGGAAATCACATTTCGGCCATCTGCATTGAAAAACATAATAGTTTTGTGAAACTGGATTTTATTAATATATTAATTTGTATCATACTTAATTTCTGCATCCTGTTCAAAGGATACTGCTGTTGTCATGTGGCTGTTTACTCAGCCAATCACTGATTTTTTCAGTGCTATGCTAATGTTTTCTGTACTTACAACACTTGGAAGCTTACCACGTGCACACAATTTTCACTGAGTTGTGAAAATATTCATTAAATGTCCCATAAAAGCACGTAAGTACCTTTGGTTAAATGGGTAGCAAACAGATGGCAAAAGATTAGCAACTATAATTTACAGTAGTTATCTATTCATCCAAACGTTTACAAAAAGATTTTAAAAGTCACATTGGTCTCACAGGTACCAGTCTAATAAGATATTCTACATTAAGGAAAGGTGACAATTAAAAGAGTATAATTTTGTTATGAGGATATCTCAATCGGCCTACATATCCTTCCAATTGAGTGGGGAAACAAAAAAAAGCCAATTGCTTATGCCTCAGTGACCAATGACATTGCTGGAAAAAGCCATAGGCACAGATAGGTAAGTGGTTCTACTACCAATAAATCAGCTCTCTCAATACCGCCACAAGCCAAGCAGAAGTGCACCACTGAGTCAGGGAATGCAGCAGTGGAAATGGAGGTCTGCCAGCAGTCTTTAATTCAAACAATGTGACTATGCCAACATTATGCACACCCCAAGAACAAATCAAAAAGCAAACTAAGCAGTTTGTCAACCATTCATTGCTCCATCTCTAACTAATATATTGATTCTTTCCCCCTTCTTTCCCATTCATCTTAATGATTTCTAACCTTAACAACTTGTCTGCTCACAGTTCAGTTTTCAGTTTTGTTGAGAGTTTACAAATCTGAAATGCTATGTGCTGTCTTTTCTCTTTACAGATGCTGAGTGAGTTAGTGTATTTCTAGAAGTTACTTGTTTTTATTTTATTCTGTATTTTGAAAGAACTCAAATACTTTTGCCACTGGATTTGGCCTACCCCACCATCAGTGACACTGCATGCTTTTATTGTGTAATATAATTTTATTCGATCCACATATTCAACACAGTACTACAGTATTCCTAAAACAAAGCTACATTCCCCAACCCAACATTTTCATTCCCTAGGCCTTTTCAAGCACCATACAGTCCACGTCAAGTCAGAGGCTCATCTTTCCTCAACATGCTTGAAGAAATCTGAATTACATGTACAGTAGAGTTGTTAGCATTCACGCTTCTGACTCAGAAAACTCAGAATTTAGTTACACTTTACAGTATGAATATAAAACTCAAGGTTGACACTCCAGTACAGTACTGAGGAAGAATAGCACTGTCGGAGATGCTGTCTTTCAGAACAGGCGTTAAACCTGGGCCTACCTGCCTGTTTACCTGAATGAAAAGGTCCCAGTGCACTATGTCAAGAAGAGGAATCAGCCCCGGTGTCAGAGCGAATATTTATCCTTCAACTAACGTAAGTAAAAATAAATCTGGTCGATATCACATTGCTGTTTGTGGGAGTTTGCTATGCATCAGTAAGCCGTTTCCTACATTAGAACTATGTTTGCACTTCAAAAGTATAATACTGGCTGTAAATACAAATCTTTCTTATTCATAATTTGCAATGAGATAGCCTACATACAAAAGTGACAATAATGTACTGCTCCAAATAACTCAAATAGATATACTACCAATGAAAATCCCAATGATTTCAACAATGAATTGTGAGGAGTTCTAAAATCAACTAAATTAAATTTGAAACATTATTTTGCAATACTCAAATGGAAAAAGTTAGTGACTGACATTTTACTGGAACCCACTTGTTTTACATTTGATTGCACAACATTCATTTGTCCAACCACAATAAAGCCTAGTATCATAAAAGAAATAACTTGCTTTTGTATGATGACTTGCAATAACTTCAGCATGTCCACAAAAAGCTTCTCAAGTATTTAACTGGTTGGGAAGTGTCATCACTATTGTAATGTAGGAAAACATGCCAGCAAAGAAGTGTAGATTAAGTTCACATAAAACAGCAATGACATAAATAGTTAGATAATTTGTTTTAACAATGCTGATCAAAGGATAAATGTTGTCTGATTAATAGTAGAAATTCTCTGCTCATCTTTAAATGATGCAATGAGATCTTTTAGATATATTTGAACAGGCAGGCTCAGCTTAAAGTTTCATTTAAACGCCAATACTTCCAACAGCACAGCATTACCTCTGAAGTGTCAGGATACATTGTGTGATCAAGTAAAACATCATCACTTCTTGATCTTTTGGCTAAGATTTAGCGTAATTTTGGCATTCTACATTTGATTGAAGTCACAAGGTTACACTGATCCTTCCTTTGAAGCAATTTTTTATAGTGGCATCTAGCTCTTTTGGCTAAGATACAAATGAGATTAAGCTTGAAGGAGGTGCAATGATTCAAGCCTAAAAACAGGAGGTGGGAATTCTGTCTTGTCAGCTTAGATCTTGAATGTCTCACTTGCCGAGACTTAGAATTGTACTTTGATTGGATTAAATTTGATATAAACAAAAAAAAAATCATGAAACATAGGCAAGTGTGCTATCACTTAGTTTTCCTAGGGTGAATGTGTCATTTCTGGCCATTACTAAAGTAGTAATATGTTAATATGAATTTCGTTTTAGTTTCTTTGCCTCTACTGTCTTGCATCATTATACAGAATTAAAAAAAACACTATTGTGTAAATAAGAATCATTCATTGTTTGCCTCTGACTTAATTTTAATGATACGTTTAAGTGTTATTGGTGGTCAAAAGATAGATATCGTCGTTGCAATCTTTTTCCATGTAACTACGTGATTTTAACTAAATCATATAAATCAAATCTGAGTGTTATTCAAAGGAAAAAAAAAGTCTTCTGCTTTCTGCATACTGAGCACAGACATTTTATGCTAAAAGTCACATTGGACATCTGTTTTCTGAATTGTGAAAAAGAGCTGCTGATTAAAATGGATTAAAACTTTTGTGTATCCTGGCAACTGAATACAGCCATTCAAGTACCTGGCTGCAAGTTATCTGCCTGTGTTTTTTTGATGTTACTGATTTGCATGGAGCCAGGTACCCAAAAGAGGTGAAAATATTTTAAAAGGATTTTTTTTAATTGTTCAACACTCTCTTCTAATGTTTTTACTTTGCTTTTTCACTGCACAATTAGAAATCACTTTGCATGCTGAATGTAACAGCTTGAATGTTAATAAAGCTTTCTATATTTGAACATTCAGAAATCTCATGAATTTAACAGATTATTTTGTGATGCATCACCTCTACACTTTACATCAACAGATCTTTGTGAATAATCATTCAAAACTGAAGAGCCAAGTGATCTAAAGAACAAGCTGCTTCCATATGCCATGTTAAAAGCTTAAACTGTATACTTAAATTGTGCATTTCTTTGTTTTGTTCCCTACCAGAAGCTGGAGCAGATTCTTCATTGTCATGCTCTTCATGCCATGACATGGTCCGATAGTAACTCAGCATAACTTCCCACAGAGCTTTGCAAAGGTCAGACAGGCATGGAATGTAACTGTCTGGAGTAATATGCTGTCAGAAAAAATAAAATTGTGAAACTTCTAACAGAGCTAGTTAATTTGGAGACTTTGTTTATATATAGTCTAATATCTGGATATATTTAGTAAGCTAAAAGGGATCCTGTAAGTTCTATCCCACATCACAGTAATATTGCCCCATCATTTCATGAAATATGCTTACAGGACATTTAATCATGTTAATTCAAAGTCACTTAATGAGAATGACATTTAAGCAATGTAAATTAGGAAATGTAAATTAGCTGCGATGAACCACATGCAACTGGGTACAGAAGAAATCCTTGCATGATTTGAAAAAAATGAAGTTCCAGAGTATATTGTCACTTGAACCCAGAGACAATCATTTCTTATTATGATCAAATACTAAACAAGAAAAATGACGTACGAGTTAATAAATATGAAACGTAACTGTTCAGTATATTCAATTTCTGTTTAACTCAAGATTATAATATACTTTAAATACATAATAAAAGATAATGGAGTAGAATTTACACGTTGGGTGCAATCAGCAATTTAGGCATTTTTATTTAAATTTTTTTTACTCCAGTCTGAAAGTTACAAAGCCAATGCTCAGAACAGACAGGACAAATCCAAATCCATTTCTTGCTTGCTCCAAAAACCAATTTCAAATTCCAAAACTCAATTCAATTCAAGGTTCCCACAAGCTGATAAGATGAGACATTGCACCCCCATCTTGGGCTTGATCTGACACTTGATCTTAGTCAAAAGGCCAAGAAATGATTGCGGCCAAAAAATGTGCTAGTTTTAAAAAGTGCTTTTCTGCCCAGAGTTTCTGTTCAAGCTCATTTGCACATCAATAAATGGGTGCCACGGCCATCAAATTAGCCGAATTCCAATTTGTTTCAAAATAACTGAAGTCCCACCTTGCAATGCGCCTATATGTTATTGGATTATTCAAAATGTTACCAGCACAAAATCTGACTTTAAATAATCAGCTGTCTGCCTATAATTAAGGATCTTGCATGTGACGGTAGTATCATATTTCAAAATAACTATTTTGTCAAGCTATCACTTGTCCAGAGACTAAAAAATGACTGGTTATCGCATGAGCCTTGAAGATAACCATTCTGATCCATTTAAATAGTCTGTTCAGTCAAACACGAAACATCATTAACAAATGAAAAAATTAGATATCTCACAGATGTACAATGTTTGGCAAATCCAGAAAGTTGCTTCCAACAACACTCAGCATCTACAGTTTCCAAGAAAAATGGAATGAGAAGCACTGATACTGCAATTTATGCTAACAGAAAAATATCAACCCAAAATTATGACAACAAGCAAGTTTAAGGACAGGAAGTCTTCTTCTTTGGTTATCACTCACTAATGAGTATGATTATCCACCTAAGAAACTGACGTTACTGGACATGGGTTCTGCATCACTGATAACCTGATCCTAGAGTCACAAGCTACACACTTGGTGAGCATTTCCAGGTAGATTCGGTCCTTGGGCTTTAAAATCATTGAAGTTCCTTTCTGGAGCTCCTTTTCCAACCCTCCACTTGTCATCAAGTGTCCTCAAAGAGTGATGTTCCTTCAATCAGGAGGTTCCTCCAAATTGGTCACTTCTGAGCAAGGGTCTCCCAAGCATTAATGCCAATGTTGTATTTCTTGAAGTAAGCTTTCAGGGTGCATTTGAAGCACTTCCTTTGTCTTCCTCTTGTTCAGGAGAATTCGTTGAGCTGAATAAAAAAAGATTTGTTTTGGCAATCAGGATTCTGACATCTTAAGTAGATGGCCAACCCAGCAGAGTCAGTTTCTGATGATCATGGACTCGATGCTAGTGCTCCTTCAAGATATTAATAAGCCAGTCCTCCCAGCTGATGTAGAGAATCAATCTCAGACAGCATTGATGGTTACCCTCCCCTCCAGACTATTGAGAAAGCATCTGTATGTTGTTCAAATTTCTGAGCCCTATTGAAGAGTTGAGAGGAAAAAGCTAAAGTTAAAGTGAAACTAAAAGACTTTTTCCCAGAAGTTGTTAGTGGTCCCTGTCCACGTTGCCCTTTCAACTCATGAGAAGTGCTCATTTGACTTAGGTTGCTATGGAAATGTCAGTTATCTGAGTAAAAAGCAAGCAGACAACTAATTAAGATTTTGAACCACAGCTGGTGCTCTGCTGTAGCTGGGCAGAAAACAAAAATACTTTCAAACATTGTTATGGCAGAAGATATAAATTGCTCCCAAGGAAATACCTTTACTGGAAAAGTGGATGAAGAGAAGCAGCAAATTGCTCTGTGGAAAAGATAATTTTACCAGAATCAGCAAAACTGTTAACAGGTTGGATAAAAGTAAGAGGACTGAGGTGACTGGAGGGAGCGAGTTTCAAGCATCCCTTGTTGCCAATAACCATATCTAGAAATTTCAGACAGAGTGGAGCAGATAATAAATGTATTTGGACCTTTATACATGGCATGGCAAGGAATAGTGAAACTCTAAGAGTTGGGAGAACTGTGGGACTGCCTTTGATGCTACATATGTGCTAGCAGTGATTATGCCATCAATTTATTTTAAGTATGATTTGAGATTGTTTGGAATTATCGCAGCACAGCTTAGTCTTTGAAGCCTGCAATACAAGTATAATTCAGATACCTTATACTTAAACATAAAGCCAAGCATAACAAACATAAACAGGACAAAAACCACAAATATCTGCTTGACACAAAATTATTACGTATATATACACATGCACTTTGCATGTGTGATGATGTAACAGCAGCAGTGATCCATCTCATTTTTTGCGACCAACTCTTTAGTTGGTCATAGGTGCCTCCCACTCCCAAGTTGCATAATGCAACCATCCTCATTTCCCACTTGGTCTTTTTCAAATCTTCCTTCATCAGCTGCTTCTTCAGCAAGTTCTCTAGAATATGGTCAGTCTAACTTTGTCATCTTTTCTGCCATAAAATCTTTCATCCCCCATAACCTGACACTTTTCACATTCTTCTTGTATTCTCTCCAACTGACTCACACCATTCTTCTCCATAAAAACATTTCACAACTTTCTAGTCTTTAGATGGCTTTTTTTTTCAAACTCCCCATTTTAGCCGTGTACAACAAGACGCACAAAAATATAGTCACAGCACTTTTTCTTCTTCAGATCTCTACTTACTCCTATGTTGTGAATTTCTTTATGTTTGATGAATGCATACATTGTCATTGCTGTTCCAGCTGATTTCTTTATGGCAGTAACCATTTTCTGATTAGATGGTGCTGAGCAGCACAGTGGTTAACACTGCTGCCTCACTGCACTAGGGACCTGGATTCAATTCCAGCTCCAACTCAAAGTGACTGTGTGGAGTTTGCACATTCTCCTGTGTCTGCATGGGTTTCCTCCACACTCCACAGATGAGTCGGTTAGGAGGACTGATCATGCTAAATTGCCCTTTAGCGTCAGGGGAATTAGCAGGGTAAATTGTTGGGCTACGGGGATAGGGCTTGGGTGAGATTCTTGTTGGGACAGTTCACTGCATTGTAGTGATTCTATGCTTCCCATTATATTGCGATACCCAGCTGTCCTCCATTTATCTTTACCTCTGCCCTTCCATCATTTCTTCTTCCAATTTTCATAATTTTATTCATTCATCACTTCATTAATTCTATTCATCAATATTTTAGATTTTTTTTACTATGCTAGCCACTAGGGCCTGCTTGTCTGAAAATCTCACTCCTCTCCTGATTGATCTGTTTTCCTCTATCTCTCTCCCCCCTCTTCCACCCCATCTCTCTCTCTCTCTCTTCCCACTCCATCAATTGCTCCTCTCCCATTCTGCCCATTCCTCCCTCTATCTTTCTCTCCTCTTCCACTCCACCTGTCTCTCCCTCTCTCCTCTCCCACTCTGCTTTCTCTCCCTCCCTCCTCTCCTATTCCAACTGTCTGTCTTCTCAGCTATTCCGTCTCTCTTTCTCCCTCACCTCTCCTATTCCAGCTGTCTCTCTCTCTCTCTTTCTCCTCTCTCGCTATGACTGTCTCTTTCTCTCTCTCTTTCTCTCCTAACCCACTTGGTTGATATCAGAAGATGGAATGATCACACTGGATTTTTTTTTCTGGATTAGTTAATATTTTGTGTTTACAGTAAAAATTATAATTCTTAGAGGCACACAATGGAGTGGTTTAGGAACTATCATGGTGACTCAATCTCTAACAAATATTTTCATTTCAATATCGTTGAGTAAAAGAAATAGAAAATTTGTGATAAAATAGGTGAGGAATAATTTACACAATATGATCAGTACAATGACAACAATGCAAGATAGAAAGCAAGTCAAACCATTTTTTCTTTTACAACAGGGACTTGCTAAGACCAATAGCAAGCAACCCTTATGTTCCAAGCAAGGAAAAAGGGCACCATCTACTTCCAGCGATACTCATATCCCATTTTTTAAAAAGCTCCTCCACCAATTTCTCTCTCACCTTTCTGCCAAGTCAAAATTGTTTCACATTCCTCCATTTCAACAGGGTTTTCTAACAATACTTTCTCTCTCTTCTGCCTCATACCTTTCTTCATGGACAATGCCACAGGATATAAAATTCATCTGATTTTTTTTTATAAAATTCATAAGGTTTATTTAATATTAAACTCAGTTCCAAAACATTAGATTCTTGATTTATATTTCAAAACTTCCCGAATTCATACAACTGAAAGACCTGTAGGGATTCTATTGGTACTGGTTAATCACATATTACAGATATACATTAGACAGAAGCACAACATAATTAAGTCTTTGCAGGTCTCAATGTCATCACGGTATGATGCCAAAAATTTGTACTGAATTGGCTTTATAGTGAAAAGGTCATTTTAAATCAAACTCTTAAAACTGTTAACTCAGATAGTGTATCACAACAGAAAATGCTGAAAAATCTCAGGTCGTCTGACAGCATCTGTGGGAAGAAAAGAAAGCTAATGCTCGATTCTGGATGATCATTCATCAGGTCAACAAGACTCAAAACATCAGCTCTGTTCTCTCTCCACAGATGTGTCAGACTTGCTGAGATTTTCCAGCATTTTCCATTTTTGTTTCAGATTCCAGAAGCTCCACTAATTGCATTTTTACTCAGATATTATGTTGTTACTAACAGTTATTAATAGTTGTGTAATCTGACTGCACATACTTTCACTATCTGCCAATTTAAACCAACTTTGACTATATCAACTATTACCTACTACAAGTATCTGGGGAATGAAAAATGAACACAACAACGTAACTGTTATGACATTTTTCCATGCTGCAACCTTTGGCATTTCCAGTATTGCAACTGAACACAGATTTAAAGGAAAGAGGAACAATCTTTCTGACATGGGTCTTCAACTTAATCGTGCTTCAGAAAATTTAAAAAAAAATACCTGAATTAGTAATATTTTATTCTAAACAATATTGAAATGAGCACATTGAAATTATTCTGGGGAAAATTTGCACTACTTTTAGGTACCCAGCATGAATTTGATAATCTGGTTGATCAGCTGTACAATTTTCCAATGCAACAAGATACAAATTGGCAAAACTTGCATTTAAAACATAGGAAAACATAAAAATCTAAGGCACAAAAGGAGGTCATATGATCCATCTTGCTGGCGTCAGCCAAAAAAGATTTATCCAATCTCATGCTACTTTACAATTCTTGAACTATAGTCTTGGATTTCACTTGAAGTATTGTAATGTCCACACATTTTTTTAAAAAATGATTAGGTTTCCTAGAATTACTGTCTCGACTATCCTTTCAGGCCACCAGACTCCCACAACACATTGGGCAAAAAAAATTACTCACACCTTTCTATCAATTGTTTTAAAATTTATACCACTTGATGCCAAAGGCAATAGGTGCATCCAATCCACCCTATGTAGGCTACTCATAATTTTATACCCCGAAATTAAACCTGTCCTTTACCACTTCTGTTCCAAAGAAAACAAATCTAACCTTTCCAATCCTTCCTCACAGCTGAAGCTCCCCATTCCTATCGGTCTTTTCTGTATGCTCCTAATGTTGCATCTTGCCTGTAATGCTGTGACAATAACTATTACTGTACCTTAGTTAGAGCCTTATTAGTTTCTTTTATACACTGTTCCAGCACAACCTCCTTATTCAAAGCCCCAGCCAGTAAAATATCCCATAAAATTTCTTACTTGCCCTTCAAAAACCACATTTGTCTACAATTATTAGTATTCTACTATTTATTGTCTACTCCTTTACAATGGTTGTCTTTCCAGCTGCATGTAGATGAGAAAGAAAAAGAGGATAGATCCAAGGGAGACAATAGAGATAATAGGATGGGAAGATAAACCATTGGACGTGATTCTCTGACCTCAACTACATTCAAAACACTGGAACATATGAGTGCAGTCCCATTTGGCTGAGATAAGAAATAAAACCATTTTGCATAGGAAATATAAATGGAAGCAAGGTGCAATCTGATGAACAGAATAGCACAACATGAATTCTCACTCGATTTGTCTCTCGTGCCCAACTTCAACTGACAACAAAAAAACTGGAATAGACAAAAGAAACCCAATTCATTCAATCACTTTCACAGCAAAACTGATTAATGAATAAATTGTCATCTTACCATCTCAGGATATCATAAAGAGAGAATGGAGGAAACTTCGAATTATACAATGGAACTAAATCACAAACTTTCCTCAGGTCTTGATTGAATATATATGTTCCTTTTAGCGTTAAAAGATATTAAAAAATGGATTTGTCAAAAAGCTATTAAAGATATTAAAATCTGTAATTGTGAAATGAGCACAGTTTAACCATTACTTGTGTTAAAGATCTATTCAGTATTAATTCTGTTGTTCTATGCTTGCATTTGTGCTTAAAAGCATAGAATACATATTGCTCTTGAAAGATAGTCACACTGAATAAGTTAAGAAAATACATACCGTGCAAAGATCCTTATATTGGAGCTTCTGAAACTTGGTGTCCGAATTTCCTGCACACAACTCCACGTATCCAAGGACAACCTGGAACACCGTGTTGTGGATCGCCTGAGTGAAGTGCATATGTAACTGGTCCATTGCAGTCTATGGAACATTTTTTAAAAAAGGTTTTGAAAAGCATATTGTAATAGCAACAAATTAACCATTTGAATAGGAATTAACTTCTGAGGAAAGTTTTATTTAATCTTTTCAACTTAATGAGAAAATCTTGTCTTACAAGTCAATCAGATAGTATTCTGATGACAGGGAATTCTAAATTAGTAGCAGGATCAGAAATTTGAGCAAACCAGCAAATTAAGAAACAAAGCCATCTCCTATTAAAAAGAAATCCAGTTCAAAAACAAAAGCAAGACACTTCAAAAGGTGTAGAATATTTGTTCTGCTCTCGTGCAGGCTATTCGACCATTTGAGCTGGATTCCATCAAATAACTTGTCCATCCCACAAGCTACAGTGGATTTATCAGGTGGATTGAGATCCTTTGTATCTGTTTCTATTTAATTTTCCTTTGGAGGGTCTTGAGCATGAAACTTGGTTTTCCAAGTATGTCAGGTACACAGCTAATCAAAATTACCATGCAACTGCATTCCTAATAACAATGTTAAGACCCAAAAATATTTGGCTTCACATCTTATATTCATGAGCAGAAATGAAAGGGAGGCTTTGTTGGGAGACTGCTCTGGATACAAATCAACAAAAGTAATATTACTGGATTTAAGGGATGGCAGACAAGTTACTGTTCATGATCCTAGACCTGAATAAATTCACACTAGGCTGTTAAGTTTGTAATAACTGTTCAGTCATTACAATGACTGAAAGGCTTTCAAGAGAAATAATTGAATTCACTCAAGTTCTAAGCAAGCACAAAATCAGACATAATTCATTATTAAAAGGAAGTCATGTCAATAAGGCTGTAGGAAAACTGATGTGGGAAACAGAAATGGTCATTGTCCTCTGCTTGTATTTCCATTGGACTTGTTGAAGCTGTTGAAAATATTATATTTGTATTGCCAAGTTGCAAAATGTTTGATTTACGGGAAACACCTCTCACCCTCATATACAGTTAAGTTGCTCTCCTCCTGTCCTGAGATATTTTTAATTGCCATCATTCTTGCCTATACAACATACTATTTGAAGTATAAATTTGAATAGAAAATTAGAAAATTGTGCTCCATTTTCAGCAAATTAAGGAACTTGATACTGTTGATCATACTATCCTCCTCTTATGACTCTTGACTGCTCCCAAACTTGTTCCATTCTTAGCTAATCAATCCAGTCAAAGATTCACTTGCAATAGTTTCTCTTCCTGTTCCTGCAGTTCTCTGGTGTAGCCCAAGGATTAGTGGTTACTTCTCCTGTTTCTTCATCTACATATTCCCTCCCAGCAACATTATCCCAAAACAGTGTTAGTTTTCAAGTGTACATAGACGACACCCAGCTCTACCTCACACGCACCTTTCTTGGCACCTCTCATGTTGCTAAACTAACAGATTCCTTGCCCACCATCTAGTATGAGACAAGCAGACATTTCCTCCAATTAATATTTTGGATGAGAATATGGAGGGGCGGGGGGGCATGGTTAGTAACTTTGCAGATGATACCAAAATTGTTGGCATAGCGGACAGTGAAGAAGTTATCTCCAATTGCAACGAGATCTTGATCAATTGGGCCAGTGGGCTGACAAATGGCAGATAGAGTTTAATTTAGACATATGCGAGATAATGAGTTTTGGTAGATTGAACCAGGGCAGGACTTATTCAGTTAACGGTAGGACATTGGGGAGAGTTACAGAACAAAATGTTCTAGGGTATATGTTTATAGCTCCTTGAAAGTGGATTCACAAATGGACAGAGTGGTGAGAAGGCATTTGGCATGTTTGGTTTCATCGGTCAGAACACTGAATTCAGGAGTTGGGGCGTCTTGTTGAAGTTGTACAAGACATTGGTAAGGCCACACTTGGAATATTTTATGCAATTCTGGTCACCCTATTATAGAAAGAATATTATTCAACTAGAAACAATGCAGAAAAAATTTAGTAGGATGCTACCAGGACTTGATGTTTTGAGTTATGAGGAGAGGCTAAATAGACTGGTACTTCTTTCTCTGGAGTGTAGGAGGCTTAGGGGTGATCTTATTGAGGTCTATAAAATAACGAGGAGCACACTTCAGTTAAATAGTAAATATCTTTTCCCAAAGGTAGGGGAGTTTATCAGCCTGAAGCACCTGAAAGCCACTCAGTCAAGGGTAGTTAGGGATGAACAACAAATACCAGCCTTGCAACAACACACACATCAAAAAGAAAAAACTAAAAGATAAATGGCATGAAGTCAAAGGATAAAGGACTTGTTTTAAAAGAAAGTACAAACACTACAACATGTAAACATATTTACCTGTGTTTTTCCCAACAATCTGTAAGCAAGTTGAACCTTAGTATAATGCCCAACTTCGAAGTGCTTACAGGTTTTTGACAGGGCCACATCCAATTGTTCCTAGATTTAAAAAAGTAATATTGAAATACAATGACATATAGAACAGCAAAGTTTCTACATCAGTGAATGATTTTATTTTCAGTTAGATAGTTCAAAAATAGATGGGTGGACATCACATTGTAGTTTTCAATTGCCTTAAAAGGTTTACAATTTATTAAATTGTTCAAGGTGCCACAGATTTCAGTTGCAATCTCTAATAAAAAAAAAACTGGATAAAATAAATAAAATGGATGTGCAAAAATATTGTAACTATTTGACCTGTGCTAACAAGTATTTCTGCTGAATTCCAAGCTCAGTAAGGAAATAACATTGTTTTAAGATGTAAGTGAATCTTTGAAGGCTTATTTTGAAATGCTTGTTTTGTAACATGTTAACAAAAAATTCTAATAAACAAGTCCAATAAATTCACTGAAAGGTGAGCCATATATTAGGAACAAAATGCTTTAGTAAGTGGGCTAATGATATATCATAGGAATAATATTGATAATATGAATATAAAAATAAAATTATAACTTCCATTGAGGTCAAAACATCCTTCTGTTCCTGAAATCTAGTAAAGCATGAAACTCAATTAATGCTTTTGAAAAAGATCATTCCTAAACTATTACTGGTGAAGTAACAAGAATCATAAACTGTTGCCAATTCTGAGCAGTATCAGAACAAGGACTCATCAGAAGCAGTGCTTCTTTTGCATGAATGATGGGAGAAGGGCAGGAGAACCATTTGCCAATACGGGCATTGTGTGATGCCAAATTCCAAGAGTGTCTTGAAAGAGTTTAATAACAAGAAACTAAAAATTACTAAAATTTACTGAATCACCTCCACTAAACTATTTCAAACATTTAGCTAATCAACATAAATTAATGGATATAAGCAACATGTGGAGAACAGCTCCTATTTCTATATTCAATAATTTAATGAGCTTGATTAAAAATCCAACCTCAATTTGTTCCAATGTATCTTGTAATTTTGAATTCAGTTCACTGAAAAAAAAACAAAAAAATTGTTCAGATTTTCTTTTTGTACTAATTAAGCCATGAATGTCATCTCATCAGTCAGATGATTGCTTGGAATTGCAGGTTATAAGTAGATAATTAACCATAGTTTGAGAGGCCATAGACATCTCCTCATTTGAAAAGAGGCAATTGTTTATTTGGCTTGAAGGACACTACTCATCAAGCATAGTGCAAAGCAATCATCAGGACTCCATTATTGATAATGGCGGCAGAACACATTATGTTAGGATATACTGTACAAAAACAGGCCATTAAATCCAACCAGTCCATGTAGCATTTATGCTTCATTCAAGTTTACCTCTCTCTCTCCTCAGCCAAGTCTTCTATTATCTTCTCTTTCATATGCTTGACTAATTTCTTGTTAAAGCCAACTGTATGATTCAATTTTGTAGCAACTGGTGGCAAGTTTCATATTCTTACCACTCTTTGGATAAACAAGTAGTCCAATATGAGGAACCTTCTTGAAGACCTTTAGAGAATTCAGATGAATTGCACAACCATTCTACGTCACTATTACTACCTTGAAAAGAAACACATGCTTGCACTGCATTATTTTTCCACAGTTTTTTTTTATTTTTTTCCTTCAGTAAGGATTCCTTAATTTTTTCCCACCACAAATGAAGAGCTGGTTTGTCTATAATTTCTTGGACATATTCTATCGCCACTCCTCATTAAATATAGGAATATTAGTTCTCTGCCAGTCTTCTGACATGCTTCTAACAAATGATTAAGTCTGCATTGTAATTCCTCTGCTATTATTTTCCTTTTTTTCTATCTGGAGTAAAGGTTTTATCCTTCCTGAATTTGCCATTTTATATTTTATCTCATTCCTCAGTTCATCATTCAATGACATGAGCATGAAAAATAATTAGTTAATATTTCATCACTATCATTATCAATGGTATTGGAATATTCCGTCACAGAATTACAGAAGCTACAGTGCAGAAAGAGTCCATTTTTTTAGTGGCCTAATCATAGCCTTCCATTTTTTGTTGATGGGTTTGTAAAATATTTTACTATTTCATAATCTTTGATCAATTAATTTCATCATTCTTTTCACCTATCGGAGGCTGATCATTAATGCCCTCCCCGCTTCATTCTTTGCTATGCTTTCCTTCATTCTTTTAGGTTACTTACAATTTTTGCAGATCCCGCCCCTAAATATAATTGAATGTTTAATCTTCCCTTATCCATAGTATTGAGGGACATAAAAAAGCTCAAGCTTCTCAAATCCTTTTGCCTGGGTTTCAGAGTCAGTGATGAAGTGACAATGCTTACTGTTGACCTCAAAGAAAGCTGCCCACAAAGACTTGGTCAGATCTTAAACATGAATTTCGCCTATCTGAACATAATTTTCAATCTGGCACCAAGCAAAGGAGATCTCCAATAATTTCATCAAGCAGACTAAGCAGCAAATCACGTTCAAGCACTGTTACAGACAACAAAAAATGCACCAACATTTTACACTCGTTGTAAAATTTTACAGGTTGAGACTTATATTTGATTAAGGTAGCACATGAAGTATAATAAGCATGTTTTTTTAAAAATTTTCAAAATACAAATTTCATCTTAAAGCAACTTGACATTCCACAAATGTAAACTTTGCTTTTCACGGACAGTGAGGCATGATGAATAGAGTAGTGTGAAAAAAATAGTTACACTTCATTCAAGAAGGTGCAATTTCTTCAAAGGTTTTGTCAGATGTAATTAACATACAAAGATCAGACTTCGTCAAGTCAAGTTGATTGCAATCTGATAGGATTTGAATTATAGAAAATGCAGCACCTGGATAACCCAGTTGATCTGTTGATGTGCAGACTCCAGGAGTTGTTACTTTTAACGGATGGCAAATATTGATAAGTTCAACATCATTACTATCAAAAATCTGGAAAACTGATAATGAATAAGAGCAGCAGAAAATCTTCAGTGGACCACTGAAAGGAGCTATTCTGCATGATATTTTAAGTGTTATTTGATCCTTAAGGCAAAGTAGTTAACTGGCTTGAACATTCTTCTACAATCTAATGAATCTATCCTGTTTCCAGTAGTTTGGTTAATGATCCACTCTTGTTCATTCCAAGATAAACTTAAAAAAGCTAACTGCTGGATTAAACTTAGAAAGGAATTAATTTGTTTCAACAAGTCTAAGAGTGAGTCTACAAAAGCGAATCCTGACAGTCAAATCAATCTTCGTATTTTAGGTATATTTATACAAACAAATCTCAAGTGTTTGACTCATTTCATGTTCAATCTCCTTCATAATATGATTGAGGAAAACAGTTGAACAGATTTCCAATGCAGATAGATGGAAAAAAAATAACAACTTGTTCAGCATTTTTCATGACACAGCACTGTCTTAAAATGAAATTTGAAATGTACAGAATGTTGTTACAGAAAGTTCAACAACCTATAGGAGAAAGGAATCTAATCATTATCAACTTGAAGAAATGTTCCAACAAAGAAAATTAGCCTTACTACAAATGCAGATCAATTCCAACAAACTGGTATTTCCTCTATCTTCAAATGAAATAGCTTTGAAATCTTTGCTCAATTTGGAACAATTGTTATAACAATATAACATAGAAGATAATATCAATTTTGAAACCATACAAACATGGCCATAATCAGAAAAGGGCATTTCGGCTAACTGAGCCCATTTGATTGGCTTGTTGTAACTGAATCACATATCATTTGATCCTTTTGATCCCGTCACATTTCCCATGATTTCTGATGAACAGATATATTCTTCAACATCACTCTGATATGTCTCCTTAGACACTGTATGATATTTAGTGATTTTTGCTTAATATTTTCAAAGTATGATTGATAATTACATTGGAGTAGATTATTTTGATCCTTGTCTGCTGCCATTTGGCAAATATTTTATCATTTATTAAATACATTCATTAATAGACACATTAGCTGTGCCTTTTTTTCCTTCTCACGACAAATGAAAAATGAAGAAAAGTTGTCAAATTACATGACATGAAAACAACTACCTTTTAAATCTAATCCACTATGTTTTTCTCCTCCAATGGTGTTTTCATCCATTACCATTTTGTTGTTGCTATCCCTCACAACTTTCAACAATCAGACCAGACCTATAAAATAATCACTAACATAATAGTTTGATGACTACTTTGGCCATTGCTTTTTAATTATTAGCAAATTGCAAATTTGGTCTTGTGAAATTGCAGCAGCATCTACCAAACAACTTGTTTCCCATTCCAAATTCATCGAGTCACTGTTATAGAGTTACTTCAGCTCAGGAAGAGGAAAGTCAGGCCATTGAGTCTTTGCCAGATCTGTATAGAGCATACCTGTCAATCCCATTACTTACTCTATCCCTCCAAATTTATTTCATTAAAGTGCCCACACAATTTCCATTTGAAATCGTTGATGATCTCTGCTTCTACCTTCCTCACGGGCAGTGAGCTCCTGGTCTTTATCACTTGTTGTATAAAATGTTCTTCCACATATTCTTCGCATCCCTTACCCAAAATCCTAAATCTGTGTTCCCTCATCCTTTTACTACAACTTATGGGAATAATTTTTCTTTGTTTACCAACATCAAAACCTGTCAGAATCTTGTACACCACAGGCATTTAATTTATTTGCTCCAAGTAGAAAAACCCCAGCTGATACCCATAGCTAAAACCCCTCCCCTAGAAACACTCTTTCAAGGACTTGCACCATTCTTTCTAAAGTATGGTGACCAGAACACAAAATTTATTTGTGAACTAGCCACAATCCTATAGATTTTGCTAATTACACACTCATATGTCCTGTCTGTAAATAATTATATACTGCCTCAGAATATCAGATGTTTTCTTCCAACTTGTTTTTCTTTGTTTTTGATTTATCGCTGTGACTGGCTCCCTATTGTAGTCCACTTGCCCAATTGACTACTTATACCCTGCCGAAATCTGAGATTGATACATTGGCAAATTTCAGTATTATCAGCAATACTGAACAGAGAGCAAGAAGTCTGTCTTTAAAGCAAACACTGAAGCTGTTGGACTAAATATTAATATTGTGTGAAGCCAAAGTGACATTTCAAAGCTTTTTATAAAAAAAGAGAAAGGATTTTGTTGCTGTGATATTATTCAGACTACAAGATAAAAGTATATGTCAGCTTGGAAATCTTGCTTAACATCATGCTCTTATCTAGAATTAATGTCAGAGAAAGGAATTGCAAAATCCATTCATAATAGCAAGACAGCACTGAGATCTACAACTGCAGATATTGCTAATCTGACTTGGTATTTTCTACATCCACGTCCTATGCTTTCAGGAAATGTTTTTACTCTTTGCACTCCAATACTACTTTCTTTGAATAGTTGATGCAACCTTTTGGAAGTTAGGCCCACAAATTAACAGAATTACGTCAGCATATTCGTGCAGTTTATCTACACAAACGTTTGAAAGCTACTAAATCAGAATGTTTTTAGATGCTCAGGATGCAGTTGATACAGCAAAACATTCTTAAAAGTTTACTTGCAGTTTATCACTTCATTCAAAAGAGTCAACAATGTTGCAAACTGTTCAAAGTCTGTTTAAAAAAAAAGCAAGATGTGAGAAACGGAATTATCTAAAACGTCGAATGAGAATTTTGTAGATCAAAGTTTTACCTTATGCAACTGTAGTGTTTGAATGTACTAGCTGCTTTCTGACATTCTAAACAAAGTTGTATTGCTCCAGGATAGTCTTCCTCCTTAATAAAAAAAATTGCAAGAACATTCAGAATTCCACAAAGCCAGAGGAACAGGTTTTTGGCTATATAGCCTAAAACGCAATCAGAAAAGGGTTAGAAACTCTATGCAAATATTTTCATTTTAGCTGATCGGAACGTTTGCCCTAGCTCAGGCATAAATATATTGAGGGTTGTTACGACACGGTTGACCCCCTAGATCCCCAATGCTGAATTCTCCAAAGAGGAATACCCAACCTCAATTAAAAATACGTGGAAAGTTATGGACTGTTCTTCAGTAATTGGTTAACTAACAGAAATGTCTGACACTAAAATGAACACTTAACAGTATTTATTTATTTATCTAACAGGAAATGTTAACCAAACAAGTAACAAACTGGATAAAATAAGATTCCAATGGAATGCTGTTCAAATAAATACAATTCTCATTTATTAACCAAGAAAAATAATGATAGAAGTAGTCACTCTCAAAGAAATATACAATCAGATTGTGTCTCTTATGGAACCTCCCAGAGTTTTTTGATTGATTTCTCTGTCTGTAAGTTCTTTTTGATTTGATACATTTTGCTGGTTAAATGGTGTTTTCTCTTAAGATAAAGCTGGCAGAGTTGAGATCTGAGAAGTCTTAGTTCTTGGTAACTGGCATTTGCTCTCTCCCTCTTGAGGCTTGAGAGGTAGCAGTTTCTAACTCCCATTTTTCCCCCTTGTGCTCTCTTTTATATCTGTGGTGACTTGACCTATCAATTTTCCTACAATAGGATTGGTCTGATTTTTTCAGCACCATCAACTTCAAATGTTATTGGTTCCAGGTTGGCAGTGCCTGCTTTAAATTGATTGAGCAAAATTCAATGCATTCAAATGCACAAAGATTTTTACCAAAGCAACCCTGTTACCAACCTTTGAATGTTTCAGGTTGGATTATGCGTGTACTTAACATTTTAAACCTCAAAGCACTGAGACAAACACCAGCTTTAAAGGGACCATGCAATTCTTTTCCTCTCTAGCTTTTTTACAATTGTTATATCTTTATCAACATCAAATTCCAACTTCACAACAGTTATCTGTGTCATGCTATCCTTCTAATAAGATATCAAACATTATTCTACATCTATTTTTCAACCTGATGGATGCTGAAGATCCACTGCATTATTCGAGGCGTATGGTGTTCACCTATGTCTTGGTCAACATTCCTTCATCAACACAGATGCTACTCTTAATTCTTGCAGTCCTATGTGGAGCAATGGGCAGCAAAATTTCATCATTGGCCCATCAAAATCTCTTTCGCCCCAGTTCAGATTGTGTTCCACTCTTGGAGGTTGCCTTTAAATGTACTTTGCCAGGTCCTTTTTCTCATGTCCTGCCTGATTCAATCATCTCTCAATCATGATGTACCACTGATGTTTCTGACCTCTGATTAATGTAGCAATATTAGCTTTTAATGCTGTCTCTCCACAAAATGCCCAGGATCTTATGTATGTAATGCTAATGAAAGACATCCAACTTATGAGAGATCTTTCCTGGTCTTTTCCATGTCTTGCAGGTGTAGAGTGTTATTACCATGAAGGTGTTAAGTCATAACTTCATTGTCATGTTGATGGTGTTGAATGCACAAACCACATGAAACCATTGGAAGACATTTGCTGCATTGCAGATTCTTACATGGACATAATCTCCACATCACCATCCCTGGAGGTATTGCTTCCTGACACGGGAAGTGATTGATGTCTTCAATGTTCTATTAGCCTGCAATGATAGGCGGACTTTGTAGCTGCCCAATCATTGTCTTAATCTTCTCAGTGACCAATCTTGGCATCAGAACTCGCAAGACTAATTTTCTTGTCTTGGACCGTGTGCAATTCTTGGGCCAGCAAGGTGATGCTATCCATGAAGTTCAGGTCCATCAACTGGTAGTATTGCCACAGGATGCCAAAGTCTGCACCCGCCATCACTTCTTCATGATGAAATCAATAACCAAGACAAATGAATCAATGGTGAATAAATGTATGAGCTGAGCTGTCAATCAGTCACAATTTAGTTGAATGGTGGAGCAGAAACTAATACTATTGTAAGTAAATTTACTGGCCATTCATTTATCTTTTTGGTACAATTTTATTACTTGTCCTGAACAAGAAAAAGCAGTCTGTTGATTGGCACCCCATCCACCATCATAAGCATTCACTCTAACCTTCTGTCACTAAGACGGTGTGGTTGCAATGTATGCCACCCACACGATACATTATAATAACTCGCTAAAGTTTCTTCAAAAGCACTTCCCAAACCTACAGCCTCTACCTCCACTGAGAAAAACAATGGCAGTGGGCACATGGGCATACAACCATCCCCAGATTACTACAAAAACTATAGGACAAAGTATTAAGATATTAAACAAGAGATGCACAGAGATGGGGGGGACAACTATGGTAACAATGTAGAACTCACTGTTCACCAGAGTGGTTACAGTAAAGTCTCACAACACCAGGTTAAAGTCCAACAGGTTTATTTGGTAGCATGAGCTTTTGGAGCACTGCTCCTTCCTCAGGTAGTGGCTCATCTGATGAAGGAGCAGCGCTGTGAAAGCTCATGCTACCAAATAAACCTTGGACTTTAATCTGGTGTTTTGGACTGAGTGGGCACAGTAAGAAGTCTCAATGCTGGCATCTCCAATAGATTAAAGGGTGGCGAAACTAGAAATGATTAATGATTTTAAAAAGAAACTGGATGGATATCTGAGAGACAAAAACTTGCGAGATCATTGGGTTAGAGCAGCTAGATGGCACTCAAAAGACTAAATGGCCTCCTTCATTGCTGTGATGATTCCATGAATAGTATCTGTGACAAAAGTCTTGAGTTATAGAGTCTCCTTTCAGTAGGAAAGGTTAAAACAGAGATTTAATAGAGACATTTAAAGTCAGTACTGGCCTAGACGAATAAATAAGGAAGAGCCATTTTTACTGACAAAAGTGTCAGCAACCAGAGGAAACAGATTTATAATGATTGACAAAAGAACCAGAGGTGACACTGGGAAACTCTTTTTTAAACGCAGGGATAGATGCTCTGATCTAGAAGGCACAGCTGAAAGAGTGCAGGAAGCAAGTTCAACAGTTCCATTCATCTTGGATAAATACTTAAAGAGAAATTACTTTCAGGGTTATGAGGAAGGAATAGGAAATTGAATTAATGGACAGTTTAACTAAAGAGCAGGCACACACAGAGTTGGCTGTTGGCCTCTTTCTGGTGCTCAATAATTTATGACTTTATGAAACAAGTCCAGATTGAAGAAAATAATTTTTTGGGTCTTTGTTACTTGGAAGAAAAGAGACTCATGTATTTCAACCCAACTGCTGTCCATAGCAACATCTTACATATTGATACAAACTGAACATACTAGGCATGGCCCCTAACCTAAGCTTGCTCTATAATATTTCCACATTATATTTTTTCATAGGAATGTTTAGCTAGGTCATGGCATTGGAGTTTTTAAAATGAAGTTGTTGTTGCCATTACTGAAAAATTTCACTTCACCCTCCAGCTTAAAAGCCTGGCGATTGGCAAAAATGAAATTTTCTCTCTGGCAGTACTGAATAATAAGTATCTTCCTGCTTTAAAACTTTTGATTCCCCAACAGGTTTTGAACCACAATTGACTAAATTATAGATCCTCAGAAGGACATAGTAGAAGCAGCAGATTTTACTTGTAGCTTACAATTAGGTGTTACAGATGCAACTTGTTGATGCTCTTATCAGCTCTAATGTCTAATTTGTTTTTCCCCATAAGCTGGCTAGAGTTTTGGAACTCCAAGGTATTCTAGGTATTGGGCACCAGTGGTCAATAACATGGAACACAAACATTTCTCACCCTGTTGTTAGAGACTGACCTTAATCAACAGTTCTATATTCAAATACCTATCAGGTTGAGGGGCAGATTGTAGAGCATTCACTGTGTTACTGGTACACTTGGCTACATTAAACTTAACAAGGAGAAGTCCATGTTGCATAAATCCCCATGTTATATTGACCAAAGTCGAGATGAAGGATGTTCAAGATGCAAATGCTGAAATGTTTTGTGCTTCTCATTTTAATTAAAGTACATTTCTTATTTTGTGGATTTATTTTACCTTGTCACAAATGAACATCTTGAAATAAATAGTTTGTAATTTGGCCTCAAGTATACGGTACACCGACATGACATTTTTCTACCGATCAAATCATACATTGGAACATTAAGTTAATTTTTAATCTTCCTGCAGAATTCACAGAGGTTACATATTTTAATCACAGACTCCCTACAGAGCTGAAGGACGCTATTTGGCCCATTGAGCCTGCACTGACAACAATTCCATCTAGGCCCTATTTCCCATTACCTCATGTATTTACCCTGTTAATCCCCTTGACACCAAGGGTCAATTTAACATGACCATCAACATCACCTGCAGATCTTTGGAGTGTAGGAAGACACCGGAGCACCCACACAAAATCTCCGCAGATACAGGACTATGTGCAAACTCCACACACTCAGAGGCTGGAACTGAACCTAGGTCGCTGGTGCTATGAAGGCCTAGTGTTAACCATGTGCTGCCCATGAATAGGGCATTTAAATCAGAAATAGAAATGTGCAAGGATTTACAAAAGGCAGAGGCTCGAGTCCCAGAATCAGACTGAGTTGGATTGAGTGACCAACAAATGTACAAGATTGGGCACCACTGGTCAATAACATGGAACACATTCCCAATTCATCTCCCATTATTCTTTCTCTCTCATCCCCACAAATATATCAAGTTAAAGTTTAAAGTTTATTTATTAGTCACAAATAGGCTTACATTCACACTGCAATGAAGTTACTGTGAAAATCTCCCAGTCGCCACACTCAGATACCTGTTCTGGTACAATGAGGTCATCCATTTTGATAGGAATAACAGTAAAATGGACTATTATTGAAATGATAAAAAATTGCAGATGCTGCTGTGCAGAGGAACCTGGGTGCCCTTGTACATGAATCACAGAAAGTTGGTTTGCAGGTGCAGCAGGTGATTAAGAAAGTAAATGGAATTCTGTCTTTCATTGCTAGAGAGATGGAGTTTAAAAAAAAGTGAAATTATGTTGCAGCTATTTAAGGTGCTGGTGAGGCCACACCTAGAGTACTATGTATAATCTCCTTACTTGAGAAAGGATACACTGGCACTGGAAGGAGATTAGAGGAGATTCACTAGGTTGAGAGGATTGGCTTATGAGGAGAGACTGAACAGACTGGGACTATACTCACAGGAATTCAAAAGAATGAGGGAAAACCTTATAGAAGCATATCAAATTATGAAGGGGATAGATAAGATAGAAGCAGGGAAATTGTTTCCACTGGCAAGTGAAACTAGAACTCGGGGTCATGGCCTCAAAATAAGGGGGAGCAGATTTAGAACAGAGTTGAGGATAAACTTTGTCACACAAAGAGTTGTGAATCTATGGAATTCCCTGCCCCGTGAAGCAATTGAGGCTATCTCATTGAATATTTTTAAGGCAAGGATAGATAAATTTTTGAACAGTAAAGCATCTGAAGGCTGTGATGAATGAGCAGATAAATGGAGCTGAGTCCATGGAAAAATCAGCCATGATTTGTTGAATGGTGGAGCAGGCATGAGGAGCCAAATGGCTTATTCCTGCTCCTAATTCTTATGTTCTTATGACAGAAACAGAGGCAGCATTTCAAGTCAGGAAAGTAATAAAATATCAAATAATAAAATGTGAATTTAAAAACTAGTGTCAGTAATAATGACCATGAGATTGTTGTCAATTGTCAGAAAATCCACCTGGTTCACTAATGTCCTTTAGGGAAGGAAACCTGCTCTGACCTCTGATAGGCATGAAGCTGGGGTCAGTAGTTATAGCTGGGGGAAGGGTAATTATGAGGCCATCAGGAGAGAATTAGGGTGCATAGATTGGACTAGGAAACTACAGGGACTGCGAACATCTGGAATGTGGAGCTTATTCAAGGAGCAGCTGCTGCGAGTCCTTGATAAGTATGTCCCTGTCAGGCAAGGGGGAAATGGTCGAGTAAGGGAACCTTGGTGTACTAAAAAAAGTTGATTTGCTGGTTAAAAGGAAAAAGGAGGCTTATGTCAGGATGAGGCTTGAAGGCTCGGTTAGTGCAATGGATAGCTATAGATTAGCCAGGAGGGAGCTAAAGAGTGAATTGAGGAGAGCGAAAAGAGGACACGAGAAGACTTTGGCTGATAGGATTAGGGAGAATCCTAAAGCTTTCTTTAGATATGTTAAGAATAGAAGATTGGTTAGGGCAAGATTAGGGCCAATCATAGACAGCAGTGGGAAGTTGTGCGTGGAGCCTGAGGAGATTGGAGAGGTACTGAATAAATATTTCTCTTCGGTATTCACGCAGGGTGATGTAAATGTAGTTATGGAGAACACTGAGGTACAGGGTAGCAAACTGGAAGGTATCGAAGTAGATAGGGAGGAAGTGCTAGATATTCTCGAGGGTTTGAAGTTGGATAAGTCCCCTGGGCCGGACGGGATTTACCCGAGGATTCTCTGGGAGGCAAGAGAGGAGATTGCAGAGCCTCTGGCTCTGATCTTCAGGTCGTCGTTGGTTACGGGTGTGGTTCCAGAGGACTGGAGGATAGCGAATGTTGTCCCGTTGTTCAAGAAGGGGAAGAGAGACCTTCCAGGGAATTATAGGCCAGTGAGTCTTACTTCTGTTGTGGCAAAGTATTGGAGAGAATTATTAGGGATAGGATTTATAGTTATTTAGAGAGAAATGAATTGATTGGGGATAGTCAGCATGGTTTTGTGAAGGGTAGGTCGTGCCTTACTAACTTCATTGAGTTTTTGAAAAAGTGACCAAAGAGGTGGATGGGGGTAAGGCAGTTGATGTGGTATATATGGACTTTAGTAAGGCGTTTGATAAGGTGGCCCATGGAAGACTTCTGCAGAAAATGCAGATTATGGGATAGAGGGTGATTTAGCTAATTGGGTTAGGAATTGGCTAGCAGATAGAAGACAGAGGGTGGTGGTTGATGGGAGATATTCATCTTGGAGTACGGTGACAAGTGGTGTACCTCAGGGGTCTGTTTTGGGCCCCTGCTGTTTGTAATTTTTATAAATGATCTGGATGAGGGTATTGAAGGATGGATTAGTAAATTTGCGGATGACACCAAAGTCAGAGGAGTGGTAGATAGTGAAGAGGGTGTTATAGTTTGCAGAGAGACTTGGACAAGTTGCAGAGCTGGGCCGAGAGGTGGAAAATGGAGTTTAATGTGGAAAAGCGTGAGGTAATGCACTATGGCAGAAATAATAAATGTGTAGAGTATAGGGCAAATGGTAGGATTCTTAGTAGTCTAGATGAACAGCGGGATCTTGGTGTGTATGTGCATAGATCCCTGAAAGTAGGCAGTCAGGTCGAGAAGGTTGTTAGGAAGGCATATGGAGTCTTGGCTTTTATTGGTAGAGGGATTGAATTTCGGAGCCGCAACGTCATGTTGCAACTGTAAAAAACTCTAGTGCGGCCGCACTTGGAGTATTGTGTGCAGTTCTGGTCCCCACATTATAAGAAAGATGTGGAGGCATTGGAGAGGGTACAGAGGAGGTTTACCAGGATGTTGCCTGGTATGGAAGGCAGGGCTTATGAAGAGAGGCTGAGGGATTTGAGGTTGTTTTCGTTAGAAAGAAGGCGGCTAAGAGGAGACCTTATTGAAACATATAAGATGATTAGAGGTTAGATAGGGTGGACAGTGATAGCCTTTTTCCTAGGATGGAGAAAGCTAGCACGAGGGGACACAGCTTTAAATTAAAGGGGTGATAGTTATAGGACGGATATCAGAGGTAGGTTCTTTACCCAGAGGGTGGTTAGGGAGTGGAATGCCCTGCCTGCGGCAGTTGTAGATGCGCCAAGTTTGGTGGCGTTTAAGAGTTTAGTTGATAAGTATATGGAAGAGAAGGGAATGGTTTAGTTTGGAGGGGCATTGCTTTTTATATTGGTCGGCGCAACATCGAAGGCCGAAGGGCCTGTTCTGTGCTGTAATGTTCTACGTTCTATGACCTATATGTGGCTCCAGACCCACAGCAATGTGATTGACTTTTAGTGCCCTATGAAATGGCCAAGCAAACTATTCGGTTTAAGGGCAATTAACAAATGGTATTCCCATTCCACGAAAGAATAAATTTTAAATATTACATTTGTTCAAAAGCAAACATCAGTTTTGATAGATGGTCAAAAAATTTTTAAAAATCTACTTTAACCCCCAAGAAAATTTAGAATTTGGAAACGCTATTACCAGATTTCTCCACAATGTTATGGCGTTTGAATAATACAACTTACCTCCAACATCTCACTTAATCGTACATCAGTTCTTTGCTGAAAAAGAACAAGATAAAAGATTCAACGGAAATACTTAACGCAAAATAAAATAAAGCTAAGCTTAATTTAAATATGTAAAATGTAAATACCAGTGTTTTAATTGTGCGTAAAGACTTCAGCAGTCCAATCAACAGCTGCCTCTTTCGTTGATTAGCAAGCAGCCCTAGGCTAGCTTGCGTGAAGCCTTCCTTGGCAATATTCAGCTGCCTGCCAAAATAAAAATAACAATATTGATTTCAAACAAGACAAATAATTGTGTAAATAAACGCAAAGAAAAGATTTATAATTCCAATACAACAGCATTGTTAATACAGCAAAATATCCCAAGGTGCTTCAGAGACATAAGGAAAAGGAATGCTATAGCAGAGGAGGTCACACTCAGAACAACCAAAGGTTTGATCAAAATAGCAGATTTTGTGACTGACCATGAAAAGATCCAAGCGGAAAGGAGGATGAATTTAGGGAAGGGAACCCCAAATAACCTTAGATGGTTGAGGAGGCATCCACTAAAGATGGTGGGTGCATGCATAATGAAAAGAAAGTGACAAATGCAAAGCATACTCTACACTATGGCAGCTACATCTGAAAACTATCTAAGTGGGCAGAGTTAAATGACAAGGCAGAAATCCGTCAAATCTAATTAGAAAGTTTAATTAGGCAACAAGTGTCAGGATTTTCACCAAGATTTTCACCAGTGAAGGAATGACAAAGAATTTCCAAGTCAGGATGGTGAGCAACTTGGAGGGGAATTTTCAGGTGTGGTGTTTTCACGTGTCTGCCGATATTATCCTTCTGGATAGTAGCAGTCATGGCTTTGAAAGATGTTGCCTAAGGAACATTCATCATATAGATGACACTGATGTCACTGATCATGAGTGATGTCTCATCAGCGTTCCCTCAACCATGACAACAAAGAATTTACTTATTCCACACATACCAAAGAATTATCTCTGTGCAGTATACAAAGATATTTCCCACCTTTCTTCATTAGGCATTCTGCTTTCCACTTCATAAGGACATAAGAAATAGAGCAGGAGTAGGCCATCCAGGCTATTCAATAAGATCATGGCTGATCTGCAGTGGTTCAGTACCACTTTCCCGCTTTCTCCCCATAACCCTTAATTCCCCTGTCAATCAAAAACCTAGTAAGAATTTAGCAACACCAATTTTTAATCCAACCGATTTATTTGATAGTAAAATTGCGAGCTTTCAACACTCCGTGTCTTCCTCAGGCAAATGCAGTGTTCTGGTCTGCAATAGCACACATCAGCACAGTCAGAGATTGCTGATTAGAATGTGAATCCTTACATCTAACCTGCTATTCAAGTGTTAAAGTGGCTAACAATGTGTGTGAAGGGAATCCTGAGCATTGATTAGAGAATTGTGTATTTTTTCCAGACAGCACAGTGAGGTTTTTTGCTAACCCAGGCAACTTACAGGGGTTACAGATAGTGTGTCATGAAGCCAAGATCCCTGTTAAGACCGTCCTCATGTGTGTGCAGCTTGGCTATCAGTCTCTGCTCAGCGACTCTGCGCTGTTGTGTGTCACGAAAGCCCCCTTGAAGAACATTTACCCGCAGGTCGGACGCCAAATGCCCATGACTGCTGAAGTGTTCGCCCACAGGAAAGGAACTGTTTTGCCTGGTGATTGTTAAGCGATGCTCATTCATCCGCTGTCGTAGTGTCTGCATGGTCTCCCCAATATACTATGCTTCGGGACATCCTTTCTTGCAACGTATTAGGTAGACAATGTTGGCCGAGTTGCAAGAGTATGTACCGTGCACCTGGTGAATGGTATCCTCACGTTTGATGATGTCGTCCATGTCTCTGATCCGGCATGTCTTGCAGAGGTTGCTGTGGCAGGGTTGTGTGGTATTGTGGTCACTGTTCTCCTGAAGGTTGGGTAGTTTGCTGCGAACAATGATCTGTTTGAGGTTGTGCGGTTGTCTGAAAGCAAGAAGTGGGGGGGTGGGGATTGCCCTAGCGAGATGTTCATCGTCATCAATGATATGTTGAAGACTCCAGAGAAGATGTCGTAGCTTCTCCGCTCCAGGGAACTCCGCTCCTTTGGACTCGTGATGAACAATCATTGAAACAACTGTATGATGATATCAACAAGTTCCATCCCACCATCAGACTCACCACGGACTATTCTCCAGAATCAGTTGCATTCTTGGACACAAGCATCTCCATCAAGGACGGTCACCTCAGCACCTCACTGTTCCGCAAACCGACAGACAATCTCACGATGCTCCACTTCTCCAGCTTCCACCCTAGACACGTTAAAAAAGCCATTCCCTATGGACAAGCCCTCCATATACACAGAATTTGCTCAGATGAGGAGGATCGTGACAGACACCTCCAGACACTGAAGGATACCCTCGTGAGAACAGGATATGGCGCTCGACTCATCGATCGACAGTTCCGACGTGCCACAACGATAAACCGCACTGACCTCCTTAGAAGACGAATACGGGACACGGTGGACAGAGTACCCTTTGTTGTCCAGTACTTCCCCGGAGCGGAGAAGCTCCCTTCTTACCTCCCACCAGAAATCCATCCGTCCCCCAGAGAATGGTCTGGCCTCACTACCGCCCCCCCCCCCCCCCCCACAATCTTCCAGAAGAGCATCTAATCTGCCTCCTTCCCCACACCACTACCAGACAAGAATCAACCCTCTCCCCCAACCCAGCAGACTGAGGGAGGCAGAGAGAGACATAGAGGTGCCAGGCCCTGAAAGCCCTGTGTACCCTCCCCCATGGAAGTTTACCATTGAATCCAAAACCTTTCCTCAATGGCTTAAATGGTGATGGTGAAGTTAAAACGAGGAATGGAATACAAGAGCTACTTGGTATCAGTCGATGGATATATAAGCATGCAGCTAGCGAACACAGAAGAATATATTAATGGTGCTTTAGTGGGTCACCTTGGCGAAGTTCTAGTGAGGTGTAACAATGTCTGTACATGGGAGGAGTTGAGGAAGAGAAAGAAGATGGGGAAATGAGAGAGTAACGTTTCTTTTTATTTGAAGAATAACAATGTGTAGAATTTTTTGAGATTTTTTTATATTCAGCCATTCGAATATGCTGTATTTGGATTTGCACTGACGAGGTCAGGGGTTTGTACTGTGCTGCAAAGTGTAGATGACAAACTATAATTGTATAATTTAACTGTTCTAGTTTGACTCTGAATATGTTCAAATGTGAATTCAGGTGTAAGTTGAACCAATAAAACTAGTTTTCAATCCAAAACAAAAGGCAGACAACAATTTGACCTCACTCCCCTCCCCGCCCCAACTAGAAAATGATTTGACCCGCCTCCACCCCACCCCCACCACTGATCTGAGTCAGAGAACAGTTGCAAACACTGAGCACGCTCTTCAAAGGCTGGAGCATCCGACTCAGACTTATATTCAGCAGGTCCCGAAAAGCATGGTTCTGGATTGGCAAGCACGATGGTAAAGGGGGAAGTACTGATAGAGTTGGGCAGACAGTTCATCAATTCAATTTAAATGCATGCAAATTTGCGGGTCTCGGCAAAGTGGTGATCTGCACGGACTTGGGTGCAGATCGCGAAAAAGGCCTCACACACAACTTTACCATGATTCTGTGCCCGAAAACGGGTGCAAATATTTGGTAAAAATCAGGCCCAAAGTGTCTCTGCACGACATTTAAGAGTTTCACACCTTCAAAAAAAATTCTGCTTTTCTAATTTTACTACTGTTGTAAATAAACCCATTCCCCCAATATTATACGCCATCTGACAACTTAATGCACATTAACTTAACCAGCCAGTATATTTTTCCGCCTCTGTATTCTCCTCAGACCATGCATTTGTATGATCAGCTAATTTAGATACATTACTCTGTCCCTCTCACTAAGTCTTTAATGTGCCTTGTAAATAACTGGTACACCAAGCACTAATCCACTCAGTTATAGCGTGCTAATTTGAAAATGCCTCATTTATCCTTATTCGGTTTCCTGCCTATTAACCAATCTACAATCCATGCTAATATATTACCTCCAACTCTACTGTCTTTATCTTGCATTTTAATCTCTTCTGGCATCTCATTGAATGCCTTTTGGAAATCCAAGTGTACTAAACCTACTCATTCCCTTTGCCCTACGTCTCAAAAAACTCAAGAAATTTGTGAAAAGCATTGCCTTTTCATTGAACCATGTTTACTTCTTTTGATCATACTGTGCATTTCTAATTATTAAGACTTCCTTAATAATACATTCCAGTACTTCTCTTACAACCTATGTCAGGCTGACTGACCTGTGGTTCCCAGTTTATACTCTCCTTCCTTCTTGAATAGTGTACAGTTAGCAAATTCCAATTTGTGGGACTATTCGAGAATCTTGGAAAATCATCATCAGCATATTCTCTCTCCTACAGAAGAGAGAGCACCTGAAAAGGTATGCCATCAGTTCCAGGGTATTGTCAAATTTTGATCCTTTAAGTTTCTCCAATATTTACACTTTGCTGATATTAATTACCTTAATTTCTTTATTTTTATTAGTCCCAGGATACCCTCTATTTCTCGTATGTAACATGCCTTTTATTGTGGAGACAGACACAAAATACTTGTTCAATGCTTCCACAATTTCCTCATTCTCTATAATAATTTCTCCTCTCTCTGCTTTTAAGGAACTAATGTCTATTCTCAACTATTTTCTTCCTTTATAAATGCTTATAAAAGGCTGTAAAATCTGTTTACATATTCCTGTCTAGTTTCCCCTCAAATTCCATTTTTTCCCTTGCTTATCAAATTTTTGGTGGTCCATACTCGTTTCTAAAGTATTTTTGGTCCTCAGACTTACAACTATTCTATATAGCATTAAATGCTTCTTGTTTTGTAATCTCATGCCACCTTTAACCTCTTTCATAAGTCATGGATCGATCGTCTTTGCTTTTCAAAATGTATGGAAATGTATTTTGCTGAACACTTGAATTCTTTAAATGGCTTATTTATCGTCATAGCTTTTAGTTTTTTTGCCCAATCGAACTTAGCCAGCTCTCCCTCATATTGGTTATGCTTTAGTTTAAGATTCTTGTTCGGACTGGAGTATGTTGCATTCAAACTTAATATGGAGTTTAAATATATTATGATCAACACTTCCCAGTGAATTTTCTACTAGCAGCTTATTAGTTAACCTTGCCTCATTGCAGACTACTTGATCTATTATTCCTAGCTGGTTCCACATCACACTGTTCCAGGAAACTGTCACTAAAGCAATCTACAAACTCAATTCCCAGAGCAGCTTTGCTAATTTGATTGGTGACAGTCTATATGAAGGTTAAAATCCTCCACATTGATTACATGTTCTTTGCTACAAGCTCAAATCATGTCTTCCTTATTGTCCTGCGACAGTACAACGATAATTGCTAGCAGTCTATCAGCTACTCCCACCGATCTTTTCTGGCCCTTGCTATTTCTGGACTAAGTACCGAAGTTACACTAAATCTTTATAAAATACTGGCTGGGCCTCAGGTGAAGTACGGAGATTAATTCTGGACAACTCACTTGAGGAAGAGCATTAAGGCTTTGGAGTTGGTGCAGAAGAAATTTACTACAATACTATTAAGGCTGATGAAATTCAGTTCAATGGAAGAGAGGCCAGAGTTGTCTCATTAGGGCTAAGAAAGGTTAAGAGGAAACATTACAGAGCAATACAAAATTGTAAATAGTTTATATAAAGCTAATAAGAAACTATTTGCTGTTCAAAAAGCTCAGCAATCAAAGGATAAAGATTTAAAGGGCACTGGCAAAAAAAACCAGAGTTGAACTGAGGAAACTTTTTTTTCAGTTCCATGTTGTGATCATTCTAGCTGAAAAAAAAAGTGAAGGGCTCTGGTTTAATAGTAACATAATTGGATGCTTCTATCAAAACATTATCACAGATACAGGGGACCAAATGACCTTGCCTGAGTTATCTCATTCTATCATTTATGCTTACTCAAGTTGTTTCTTTGCAAAACCTTAAAACCCATGTTTCTCCAGTCATTTCTCATAACTAAGGCATGTAAGAACAGAGATTATCTTTACATTACCTCGGCTGCCTTTCTCACTTCTCAGTGAAAAAGAGGCACAGAATTCAATGTATAATCTAGACGGTGCATTACATCATTTGATTACAACTTGTTTACTACTGTTTTTGCTTTTTACAAAATTTCTATTAATTGTTGTTATGTATTTGTCAACCATTTTGAGTCAGAAGTCTAGTTTAACCACTGGATTATTTTCAATTTCACCCTCTGCTTAGGGTACATTCTTATGTCCCAGCACATGAAAATTGCCCTTTGGCAAACAATTGAATTAAGCTTATACTCACAACATTCAGTCAAAACAGATAGTTTGTGAATAGATAGAAACATGTATTATTGAAAATGCATTATTACAAAATTATTAGCAAATTTTATTTTTTGGAAAATTAACATCTCTTACCTTCTGGCATTTGTACATATAACTGCTGCTAATTGAAGATTGGCCTGTAATGATGTAACTCTTTCAAGTTCCTACAAGCAATAAACAAAAAAAAACTTCAAATAATTTTAAAGCAGCAACTTTGTCTTTCCCGTAGTAACCTTGTTTTTATGTGATGATAGACGCAGATGTGCGTATTGTCTCAATATTTTACATAATGTAAAAGATTATGTTCTAACCTCATGAAAGTCTTTCTGCACAAGTGTTACCTTTTCACCCATATTACAGCAGAACTTTCAATCAACTTTGAATTATAAAATACATTCTATACTTACACAATGCCTTAAAATTAAAGTTTTTAATACATTTCTGCCAAATAACAAATTAAGGAATTTCACATATAATTAGCATTCTAAGTGTCTCAAGTTAAAGGACAGATATTTAAATATTCTCCAACATTCTCCAACCAATAACATTTCACTGCAACAATAAGATCCTATATCTATTACAACTTTCACATAAAGCAATAACTGCCATATGCAAGAATTTTACAGTAGCAGAAATGCACATACAAACAGGTATGTGGCATTGAAATAGAAAATATGGTTTTTCTTTTTCGCACCAACACAATTTGAAAAGACTGCTTTGATTCAAACGTTAATACTCATACCAGTAAAACTCACTAATCAGTGGATCCCACAGCCTAAAATGATTGGATGAATTTAATTCTAAAATCACAATTAGTTATGTTTTTCAAAACCTGAGAGAGTAAAAAAAAACTTGACAAGATGAAATTTTAGAATTGCCTCTTTTGAGTTGTATCCGAAAAAAAAACACAAAAACAAGTTTAACAAAAAAAAACATGCTTCCAACAACTCTTGCACAACTCTTAATTATTCAAAATCCAGTCTATCCAATTCTGGAAAACACATGATTTGTTCTCTGAATTAATTAATGATATTTCAATTCCCAGTGACTGATTCAAATGATCACACAGGAATATATGTTTTCCGACTTTTACTGTAACATAGAAATAAAATCAACATTGACTGAACATTTAGCAAGTAACTAATATACTAAACTCCAGAAAAGACATCTCGTCTTAACTTCCAAACATGACCAAAAACACCAATCCAATTTCCAGCAAGCAGACCCAGTCTAGTGATTCCTTCTCCCAGATACTCCAGAACAAATCTTCCAATATTTTTAAATCAGCATAGGTCCCATCTTTTCAACCCAAAAATATTCCCATCACATCTGGCCTTTGGCTAACATAAAGTAGCCTTTTCATCTGCTGTCCACAACTGCTAACAGCTTTTCTGTCCCTCTCTGTGACACACACGCAGATCAGGGTCTCAGAATTAACAAGTTTGGCAGCAGTTTTAAAAATTGATGTTTTACTTTCAATTTGGCTCGACCCAGGCTTGTCATCACGACAACCATTTCACATGGACTTATTGCCGGGCAGAATTACAAACAGTCCATACGACCCTTTCCGTTACTCCATTTTAACTTAAACAAAAAGGAGACAGTTTAAAACATAACCATCTTCTAAAACTTCAGATTTGTAGCAACTAGAATAAGTTTAATATTCCCACTGACAATTCAATATATTTACCTGCGTGAATTAAATCTTAGAATGTGATACTTATTATGCTGATATTCCTGAACAACTTATATTTTGTTCTTATTGTTTGAGATAATGGAACACAATTTCAATTATAATTTTATATCCCCTCCCTCAATAACTCTTATGGTATTAGGTTAAAGCATTTATTAAGACTGACCAAATCTGCTTATGTAATAAAAAAAATCAGCTGTCACTAATAAATGCGCAAGATGATGACATCAACCAACAAGAAATACTACCTGCTTATAGACCAAATCATACAAACATGTTTAGATAGAAATGAATACTAAACTAGACTGTAACCAGTAGATCTTTGGTAGCACTGTGAAAAAAGTGAGGAATCTATATAAAAAAAAAGATTTTTTTTATAATGATTAGTGCATCTGTTACCTTCCAAATTCTCTACTTCTGTGATTTTTTTTTATCAGTGATTAGTTTCAGTTTGTTTTATCTTTATTTCCTTCTGCAACCCAGTAAAACAAAAGCACAATGACAGCTGGAATTCATAGGAGTGAAGTAATGAACAATGTAGAATTGTAATCTTCACCAATATTCTACAGAGGAAAAGCACGTTGGTATCTATACTCAGCAGGGTAGACCCACTATGCTGGAAAGTAATAATGAAGGATGAATGCATGTGATTTGGGAAATAAAAGAATTGTAGTAGGAGCAGGCAACGGTCAAAAGAAAGGGAAATGGTGGAGGCAAGAGAAATGAATGTGGTTGTGAAAGCATATAGAACAACTTTTCATACAAAGGTTCCCAGAGCCAGTGCAGTAAGGGCTAATTCAGTCAGTGAACAAAAGCACCAGGCAATTGGTTTAATAATTTCAGATACTGCAATTAGAACCATATACTTATCAATAGAGTGAATAATATTGAACTAAATTGCCAAATCATATTATGCAAATGAAAATAAGTTATGATCGGACTGTGAAGTGATCTTCATTGTATTTTGAGAGCTACATTCAATTCTGGTTGTGAAGACTCAAGATTATCATTCAAACACTGAAAGCTATGCAAAAAGCCACAAGACTCAGTTACACTATAGTCTAAATTATGAGCAAGATTATAGAATTTGGGGTTGCTAGTCTGGGAAAGAAGGCAGCCAAGAGGTGATCTCAGAAGGATATGAGATTTCTCAGACAGTGGAAAAGATATACCTAGAATATTATTTAAAAGTAGCTTGCAAAAGTGGGACATAGTCTTTAAAAATACCCACTGCTTGTAAGAGAGAATAAACAAGTTAAGTTTTGCCCCTCTCCTGCCTGTAACAGCAGACAGCAGAGTTTTGGATGACCTCAATTTTATCAAAGATAGAATCTGCAAGGCCAACCAAGAGTTCATTGAAATAGGCATGTCAGGAGTTAACAAAGGTAATATTTCAGTAGCAGATAAGTTGAGACAGTTGGAAGATGTGACAGAGATGAAAATGCTGATCACTGAGTGATAGTACAAATGTAAGGTCAGAAGTTCATTTCAGAGTCAAATATGACAACAAGACTGCAAACAGAATGGTTTTGTCTTTCGCCAGGGAGGGGTTGGAGTTGGTAGTTTGAGCAAAGACCAATGACAATGACTTCAGTCTTTCCAGTATTTAATTAGAGGAAATACTTGCTCACCCAGTAACGGGTGTCAGATAGAATCTGTTATTTAAGCAATAGCGGAGAAATTGGGATAGTGATGAGAGACGGGTGTCATTAGCACACAAGAAAACCGCGCTTTTGGAGGATGCTGCTGGGAGCTAGCATGCCTTGTGACTCCCGATGAGCATTGGCAACACATTCAATAATAGGAAAAAAATCACAATTGAGCATAGTTCCTTCAACTGTCATCTGAAAAGGTTGGACCCAGGAAATTACTGAGAAGCTCCTGCAGTGATGTCTTGGAACTGAGAAAAGTGGTCTCCAATAACCTAGAATGGCAACTGTAACCAGCTGCTTTTCTTTGAAGTTAAATGCTGTTGTGTTCACCTACTAGGTGTAGCTGAGGTTATTTACAAACTCAACTCAACTTTTGACAAAAGGATTATCGACATGAAATGTTAACTGTTTTCACTCTCTAAAGATGCTGCTAGACCTGAATAGTTCCAACATTTTTGGATTTTTGGTTTTTATTTTAGATAAATAATAAATTCATTTTTTGGAAAATAGTTTTGCCATTGAATATGCACTCCAGGTTGTATTCAGTTCTTAATCTGTCATCCAGAATTTTCAATAAGTCTCCTGAATCAGCTGCTAAATGTGGCTCGAGTTCAGTCCAAGAATACCAGCTTTTCCCTTCTTGAAAAGTTGTGGACCTTTCCATTGCATTACAGTTGGGTTGAGGAATAAACTAATTTCTCATTCTTTAGATTCATAAATACTAGAATACAAGTGATTTGGTGCAGTGCAACATTGTGCAACAAATTGTATATCCCATGTGACTTACCTCAAATGTATTGAACTCCATGAAATACTGTTAAAGTGAGTGAAAATTCTGGTTTCTAAGTGATACTCCTGTTCAAGCCATTTGGTTGATATCATTTTTGATTGGAATCATTTTCATACATTTATTTTTCATCTCAAAACAAGTTTTGGATTGAATAAAAAAGATGATCTCTTACCTTCACATACGCAGCTTGTTTTTCAAGGATTAAATCAGCAACTTTCTTTGATACCTGTGAAGAAAAACAAACAGTTTATTAGAAATTCTTGTATCTATATTGCCTGAACAGATTTAAGAATTTTCCTATTGCACAACTTAAATGCTTTTAATTTTGCTGAGAGTATTTGCTAAAATGTAGACTCCCTGTGCCAGCGGTGCTTCTGTCTTTTTTTTTAAAAGAGCAACACAGCACGGGAAACAGGCCCTTCGGCCCAACGAGCCCGCGCCGCCGTCATAACTATATAGTAGCAAATCCATTATCCTATTATATTATTCCTGTATAATAATATATATATTATTCCTAATATGGAAAATTCTCACTATAGGGACAATTTGTTCCCCAATCAGCCTAAGAGCGAATTTTTGGGTTGTGGGAGGAAACCGGAGTGCCCGGAGAAAACCCACGCAACCACGGGGAGAACGCGCAAAACTCCCGCAGACACCGGCCCAATTCCAAGTGTCTGCACAGCCACATCGATAGTCTCTGAGCTGTCATGGTGCCCCTCAGATGGTCCACATAAAGCACTCATTTACGACATGAGGTACCAGGCAACCCATGAATCAACATCCAAGAGCTGTACCCGCACCACCTGCCGAATGCATGCTCAATGTTGGTCAAGTATGGACCGAAGTACCTGTGGAAAAAAGCCGTAGTTAAACAGTCCTAATATATCCCTCTATCTGCATACCGCTCATGTGGCTGTCCAAGAGACCCTTAAACAGCCCCAGCGTGCCTGCTCCCACCACCTTACTCGGCAGTGCATTCCACACCCCACTACCCTTTGTGTGAAAAACTGCCCTCTAATATTCGTCCTATACATAGCCCCCCTCACCCTATGGCCATGACCCCTCGTCCTATCTATTTCTAAAGGCGGAAAAAGTTTACCTCCATTTACTCCATCTATACCCCTTATAATCTTATACACCTCTATGAGATCCCCTCTAAGCCGACGTCTTTCAAGGGAAAACAACCCCAGTCTATTTAATCGTTCCTCATAAGACAGTCCTTCCATTACCAGGCAGCATCCTGGTAAACCTCCTCTGCACTCTCTCCAAGGACTCCACATCCTTCCGATAGTACGGCGACCAGAACTGGACGCAGTATTCCAAGTGAGGCCTAACCAAAGTTCTATACAACTGCAACATCAAACTTCTACTCTTGTATTCTATACCCTTTTCTATGAAAGCTAACATACTATACGCTTTCTTTATCACCTTCTCCACCTGTGAAGACACCTTCAGAGACTTGTGAACCTGCACCCCCAAGTCTCTCTGCTTCTCTATACTCCGAATAGTTTTACCTTTTATCCTATAACTCTCTTCTACATTTTTCCGGCCAAAATGCATCACCTCGCATTTATCCGGATTAAATTCCATTTGCCATCTATCTGCCCAGTCTACCAACCTGTCAATGTCCTGTTGTATTGCCTGACACTGCTCTTCTGTACCTGCCAATCCAAGCATCTTGGTGTCATCAGCAAATTTGCTGATCTCACCACCTACCCCTACTTCCAAGTCATTTATGTAGACCACAAATAGAAGAGGACCTAGTACTGAGCCTTATGGCACTCCACTAGTGACAGGCTTCCAGCCGGAAAAAGAGCCTTCCACTACTACCCTCTGTCTCCTCCTCCCGAGCCAGTTCTCGACCCATAAGCTTCGTAACTAAAGGAACGTATCATATGCAAACTTGGAGGATACTGGATCAAGTAATCATTGGAAGCCACGAAATTCCATACTTCATTTTCTACGTACTCCAATTGGAGTCACAGAGTATATGTAGACAGCAGGTTTGGTTCAAGCATTTAACTATCCACCATAAAAAACTGATGAAGTCCAGACTATTACAGAGCAATAATTCCTAAATATTATACAGGCCACTCAAGGATGTTTCAATCATTACTGCTAAGTTTACCAGTTAGGCATACAACTCCAGCAAGTATTACTGGAGGCTAATCAGGTGCAGACAACAAGACAGATGTCCCAACTTTAACCCTGGCTAATTGTAGAATCCCCATTACTTACATACAAGTGAAATTAGTTACTTAGCTGATAGTAGAGACTGAACTGAGAGCATCTGAACAAATATGCTCCAAAATGATAGCAAACAGTAGTCACTGAACTAATATATAGGATCTCATTAATAATCTAAAATGCTTTTCCATAATAATGATTTTTATTGATAATTGTTTTCAAAATTTGTTGGTGATATTAGCTGATCATATTATAAATGATAAAACCACCATTGGGCCAAGTTCTGGAATCCCTCCTTTCCTGTTCACGTAACATCAACTTGGGAGTATTTTCACATAGTTGGTAGTATTACAGGAAGTTGGATCAATAACTTGTTCCCAAGAATAAATAGATGACTTATCAATGACACCTATATCCTAGAAATGATTGTTGAAAAATGGTTCATAGTATAATTTTCTGGTTATAACTACCATAAACAATAAATTATAGCATTCTCAAGTTGTGACATTGCATCAAAAAGCAGATCATAGAACCACAGAACGCCTACAACACAGAAAAGTTCATTTGGCTATCAATTGCTCGTCCCACTTCCCTGCCTTTGCCCCACAGCTTTGCAAATTTTTCTTTTGGGTGTCTGACCAATTGCCTTTTGAAAACTACAAGTGAACTTGAATCCATCACACTCGCAAACAGTGTATTCCAAACTCTAACCACTTCAAGCATGTAAGTAATTTCCCTCATGTCACAGTTGGTTGCGTTACCAATCATTTTAAATCTGGTTCCTTCTTCAATGAGAACAATTCATCTCTGTCTACTCTGCCCATCTTGTCCCAACATTTTTAATGAGAATATCCCAATTTCTCTAATCTATCCACTTAACCGAAATCCCGCATCCCTGGAATGATTCTCAGAAATTGAATAATTCTCAGAAACAGTTTCTGGGCTCTCTCAAGAGCCTTCACATCCTTCTGAAATTATGGAGTCCAATACTGGTCACAATAATCCAGTCAAGGCCAAACCTGTGATTCACTTACATCAAGTGAATCACTGGTCCAAGTATTGATCCTTGGGGACTTCAAAAATAACTGTCCAACTGTTTCCTCTCATTCAACCAAAGTTTCCGTGCTCCTTCTGTCCCTCTCCATTTCAACGTTCAGTGTCAATCACGTGGAGCCACGTATAGGTCAGATTTTGAGCTTTTACTTCCAATCCTGTGTCTGATTTCCTACATTGTTCCAATTCAGTTTAATGTATGGTTCAGGTTCATCATCTTTCTCCTGGACATTCTGATCCCAACAATTGTTACTATAAATTAAGACCCAAAGTTTTTAGTCTCTATCTTCTTCACAAACACAAAATCTTATATACAAAAAAACTTTAGTCAACAAATAATAAAGGCCACTTTGACCCTCTGATCATATTTACCACAGAAAAATTAACCATGTCAACAATATTGTAATGCTAGATGAACAGACTGACTCGGTAGGGTTACCTATAAACAAGTCATGATGTGAAGACACTGGCATTGGACCGGGGTGGACACAGTAAGAAGCCTCATGACACCAGGTTAAAGTCCAACAGGTTTTTTTGGAATCACGAGCTTTCGGAGTGCTGCTCCTTCATCAGGGACTCACCTGATAAAGGAGCAGCATTCCGAAAGCTCGTGATGCCAAATAAACTTATTGGGACTTTAACCTGGTAGTGAGAGGTTTCTTACTGTAGAAAAGTAGGAATATTTTTCAAACTTGCATCACATGACTTTCAGACTTCCATTTTGGTGGAATACATTGTTAAAGAGAAAACACATCATAGACCAAGGATTTGCCTGCATGTGCTTTGACTACTTACCTTAATTTTCTCCAAAATAATTAATAATGAAGATACTTACAGCACCTTGCTGTTGTTTCAGTTTATCCCTGTATTCTTCCAGATCTTGTAGATTGAGAACAGAGGGGAGTTTCTGTGGACAAACAAGAAATCAGCAAATCAATAAATCAATATCCTACATATAAATTAAGGAATGGTCGTTGCATTGGAAAAGTCATCAATGCACACTTACAAAAGCAATCTTATGGTATTGTAAATCATTTACAAGACAAGTTAATTCTCAAAAAAATTAATTTTGAGGGAATTCAGTGCAGCATTTACTAACAGTCAAACAATTTTACAGCACAGAAGGCCATTTAGCTCATCATGTCTGCACCGACTTCTGAAGGAGGTACCCAACTCATCTCATTCTCCAATCCTATGTCTGCACCTCCAAATTCATCACTTTCAAACACGCATCCAATTCTCTTTGAAACCTCCCACAGAATCTGCCTCCAACACTCTCTCCACCATCACAGTCCAAATTCCAACAATTCTGAGTAAAAACAAAGTTCCTCCTCATTTCACTTCATAGTAGTCACATTGGACAGAGTGGTGAAGAAGGCATGCCAGCAGGCTTGGTTTCATCGGTCAGAACATTGAACACAGGAGTTGGGACAACTTGTTGAGTTTTACAAGACATTGATAAGACCACAGTTGTAATACTGTGTGCAATCCACATCTTAAAAATTGTGACCCCCCTAGTCACTGACATACCAACTTGTGAAACAGAATATCCTTCTTTACCCTGTCAAAATTATTCATAATTTTGAACAACTCAATAACGTCACTTCTTAATCTTCTCTGCTCCAAGGAGAATAAATGGTCAAGCTTGTGGTACAGGTAGTATTTCTGAGATTATAATCTTGGAGGTCCTGGGTTTCAACCCGAACTCCTGAAACTGGTCCTACAAGACTTCAAAGCTGTCCCTCCCTATATTGATAGTTCCCACTTGAACCACAATGTTTGGTTGTTCATCCTCGCTTTCCAAAAGTTTGTCTAGCTGATTTGTTGCATCCTGAACCCTTGCACCAGACTACACAGGACTCACAAAACCAGCTGCAAACTAGACTGTCTATCCATCGAATTAGTGAGTCATTCGCTATTATCACCTCTCTAATAGGTCTACCAGCCTCCCTCTCTTTTCCCAGTGTAGCCTTAGACACCATGGTACTGTGGTTTTCCCTCAAGACATCTACACCAACTCACTTTGTTGTTCACTTCATATGCATTTAAAATTTCATATCAGATTGAGATATCTAAATGGATACAAAATTGGCTTCTTGATAGAAGTCATAGGGTGGTGGTAGAGAGTTGCTTTTCAAATTGGGGGAGCCAGTGAACAGCGGTGTGCCTCAGGGATCAGTGCTGGGCTCTTATTTGTCATTTATATTAATGATTGGATGAGAACATAGGGAGCATGGTTAGTGAGTTTGCAGATAACACCAAGATTGTGGCATAATGGATAGTGAGAAAGGTTATCTCCAGTTGCAGCGAGATCTTGATCAATTGGACCAGTGCGCTGACGAATGGCAGACTGAATTTAAGTTAAGCAAATGTAAGGTAATGCATTTTGGTTGATTGAACCAGGGCAGGACTTACTCAGTTAATGGTAGTACGTTGGGTGGAGTTACAGAACAAAGAGTTCTGTAACTCTGTATATAACTCTGTAACTGTGTATATGGATTTTAGCAAAGCGTTTGATAAGGTTCCCCATGGTAGGCTACTGCAGGAAGTGCAGATGCATGGGATTGAAGGTGATTTAGCAGTTTGGATTAGGAATTGGCTAGCTGATAGAAGACAGAGGGTGGTGGTTGATGGGAAATATCCAACCTGGAGTGCAGTTACAAGTGGTGTACCTCAAGGATCTGTTTTAGGGCCACTGCTGTTTGTCATTTTTATAAATGACCTAGATGAGGGTGTAGAGGGTTGGATTAGTAAATTTGCTGATGATGCCAAAGTGGGGGGAGTTGTAGACAGCGAGGATGGATGTTACAGTTTGCAGAGGGACATAGATAGGTTGCAGAGCTGGGCCGTGAGGTGGCAAATGGAATTCAATACGGAGAAGTGTGAGGTGATTCACTTTGGTAGGAATAACAGGCATATGAAATATAGGGCTAATGGAAGGACCCTTAATAGTGTTGTCAAGCAGAGGGATCTTGGGGTACAAGTACAAAGCTCTTTGAAAGTTGGCACCCAGGTTGATAAAGTTGTTAAGAAGGTGTACGGTGTGTTAGCTTTTATTGGTAGAGGGATTGAATTTAGGAGCCGTGAGGTTATGTTACAACTGTACAAAACTCTGGTGCGGCCGCACTTGGAGTATTGCGTACAGTTCTGGTCGCAGCATTATAAGAAAGATGTGGAAGCATTGGAAAGGGTGCAGAGGAGGTTTACCAGGATGTTGCCTGGTATGGTGGGAAGGCCTTATGAGGAAAGGCTGAGGGACCTGAAGGTATTTTCATTAGAGAGAAGAAGGTTACGCGGTGACCTAATTGAGGCGTATAAGATGATCAAGGGATTGGATAGGGTGGATAGTGAGAGCCTTTTTTCTCGGATGGTGATGACCAACACGAGGGGACATAACTTTAAATTAAGAGGTGGTAGTTATAGGACGGATGTCAGAGGCAGGTTCTTTACACAGAGGGTGGCGAGGACGTGGAATGCCCTGCCTGCAGCAGTTGTGGACTTGCCTACTTTGGGGGCATTCAAACGTTCGGTGGATAGGCATATGGATGATATTGGAATAGTTTAGGTTAGAGGGTCCGCTGGCCGGCGCAACATCGAGGGCCGAAGGGCCTGTATTGCGCTGTAATGTTCTATGTTCTAGGGTACATGTTCATAGCTCCTTGAAAGTAGAGTCACAATGGACAGAGTGGTGAAAAAGGCATGCCAGCATGCTTGGTTTCATCGGTCAGAATATTGAACACATGAGTTGGGACAACTTGTTGAGTTTTACAAGACATTGGTAAGACCACACTGGTAATACTGTGTGCAATTCTGGTCACCCCATTACAGGAAGGATATTATTAAACTAGAAAGAGTGCAGAAGAGATTTACCAGGATGCTACTAGGACTTGATGGATTGAGTTATAAGGAGAGGTTGAATAGACTGGGGCTTTTTTCTTTGGAGCATAGGGGGCTGAGGGGTGACCTTATAGAGGTCTATAAAATAATAAGGGGCATAGACAAAGTAACAGTTAATATCTTTTCCCAAAGGTAGGGGAGTCTAAAACTAGAGGGCAGAGGTTTAAGGTGAGAAGGGAGAGATACTAAAGTGTCCAGAGGGGCAATTTTTTCACACAGGGTGGGGAGTGTCTGGAACAAGCTACCAGAGGTAGTAGTAGAGGCGAGTATAATTTTATCTTTTAAAAAGCATTTAGATAGTTACATGGGTACGATGGGTACAGAGAGACATGGGCCACATGCAGGCAATTGAGATTAGTTTAGGAGTTTTAAAAAAATGGGGGTGGCATGGACAAGCTGGGGCGAAGGGCCTGATTCCATGCTGTAAACTTCTATGACCTGCTAGACAGTTCCAAGGAATGCTGGGTTTCTTGGACCTGCTATCTGTTTTCCTTTTACTGAATGGTCATCTACTCTTCTGTCATCTCTACACTCATTCCTGCTTGATTATCACAATGTGGAGCTACAACCCTCTGCGACAACTGTTCTAAAAACGCTTTCCTCACTTCTATGGTGTGCAGTGAAGGGAGTCACTGCTCCAAATCAGCCACATATTGTTCAAGGACTGCTGCCCCTGACACTTCATGCCAATGTTACTGTCCTGGATGTCTTGAAGAATCCATAATGTCCCACATCCTGCATGCCGTAAGATATAACAACTGAATTAGGCCATTCTATCTATTGTGTCTGCTCCGCCATTCAATCATGGCTCACATGATTCTCGTTCCCACTCTCCTGCCTTCTCCCCGTAATTCTTAATCTCCTTATTGATCAAGAACTTATCTGTCTTAAAAAACATTCAATGACTGGCCTCTACAGTCTTCTGTGGCAATGAGTTCCACAGATTAACCACCCATCGGCTTAAGAAATTCCTCCGCATCTCAGTTTTACAGGAATGCCCCTTTACTCTAAGGCTATGTCCTTGAATTCTAATCTCTCCCACTAGGGAGAACATCCTCTCTATGTCCACCCCATCTAGGTCTCTCGGTATTTTATAAGTTTCAATTAGATCTCCCCTCATGCTTCTGAACTCTATCGAGTATAGACCCATTCTCCTCAACCACTGTTCATATGACAAACTTTCATTTCTGGGATCATTCTTGTGAACTTTCTCTGAACCCCCTCCAAGGCTAGCACATCCTTCCTTAGGTCTTGGGCCCAAAACCACTCACAATATTCCAAATGGTCTTGTATTTGAACCTCTAGAAATGAATGCTAACTTTGCATTTGCCTCCCTGAACCTGTATGTTAATCTTAAGAGAATCCTGAACCAGGACTTCCATGTCCCTTTGTGCTTCAGATTTCCGAAGCCTTTCCCTATTAGAAAATACTCTATGCCAATTCTTCCTACCAAAGTGTATAGCCTCATATTTTCCTGTGTTGTATTCCATCTGCCATTTCTTTGCCCATTCTTCTGACCTGCCGCACACATCACAAGCTTTCCAGACTTCCTGCCACTTTTATTGATCAAAACAATGTACACTGCTTTTGTTCCATTTGAAGACTTGAAAACACTTGAAATATCAGCAGAAGCATTTAAAGTTTTCTATTCACCAACATCACATTCCTACCTAGCTCAAGTATCAAACGTATGTTAAATCTAATGAAATTTTACATTGCTATTGGCACTTCCTTTGTAGTATCGTGGTACTCTAAATTTGAAAGTGAATCTCAGTATGATGTTTCCTTAAATCTTTGTGGATAATTTTGGCCTATCTTTACTCCACTAGAGAGAAATATCAGGCAGAGTATAAAACTGGCTTTGCACTCAATCCCATCAGTTTCCAGACAGATGGCTTTGGCTTTGATTGCATACTTCCTGGGCAACTGAAAAGCTACTTCTGTATCTCCAACTGGAAAAAAGGAGAAAGTAAACATGTTGTTGTTACCTCTAGCTCATAGTTTACAGCATCAAATGAATCATTGCTGAAATAAATTTCTTCAATGCTGTTAATTATTTCTTGTTCCTCTTGAGGGTCACTGGGAATTTCTCTTAATTCTCTTAGTTCCTCCTGAATTTAAAGGGAAATAAAAATACGTTGTGTAAGGGGATACAGGTAGATCAGCATTAAGTTGTCTGCATTTAAAACAAAGGAATAAAATTATTTGTTGTTTGTAAAATACATAGATCAAGGTAACTAATTCAGTTCAACTTTATATTAATTAAATTATTCCAGTTTAAACAAAAACTGAATTTCACTGTTACTGAGGTTTAATTTGTAGTTTAAGAATGCTTTGGTAGAGATGGCTTCTCTGCAATTCTGATGGTTTTATCTCATAGCTACAGAATGAATTCAAGAACATATAGTTGCTTGCTAGCAGAGACATGAACATTGCTGTAAAAGGACACATTGTTGAAGTAGAACAGACTCAAGAATGCCAAATTTCAAAGGGAACAACAATTTCTTTTGCATGACAAAAGGGATGCTGACTGATTGGCAAGTCAGCTCTGCATATGTGAGAGACCCAAAGTTCCCACAGAGCTAAGTATAGGTTTCTTAATGGAACCATCCTACCAACCAATCAGCACCCCTTTCTAATGCAATTTAAATGCTGTTCCCTTTGAAATTTGCAATTCCTGAGTCTGCCCTAGTGAGCATAAATGAATAACTTCAACAGCGCATCCCTTTTTTTCAGTAATAATGAAAATTAACATATGAATAGCAGACAAAATAAGGAACATCTATTCAACAATATTAAAAATATTACCATTATGCTGATTATTGGTCTAAGTTACAAGTCATGAATGCCCTTCTTGCATTACATTTCTTATGCTTGTTTAAATGTAAAGTTTCTTAAACATGTTTCCTGTTCTTCAATGAAGTATTAAACCCATAAACTAAAAGTGCTCAAGTCTGCCAAGAATCAAATGCATGACTTGAATTAATGGCAGTGATCAATTAATTTAGGCTTATAATTATTTCACAGACAGAAAGAATGAGTTCATGATTTAACTTCAATTTGGTGAGAAAACACGCAATCCTTTTAAAAATATAAACAGTAATTTAAAGTAATTTGATTAAAACAATCAAACTAGACATTAAAACAAATTAGATTCATCCAACATCTCTGCACAGGTTCATTATAGAGTCATCATTCGTGGACCACAAGCTCAAATTGAAAAGCTGGCTTTTTTTTTTATTTGAAACAGAGGAACACAAGAAATAGCAGAAGGGAACAGATCCTACAGTCCCTCAAGCCTCTCCACCATCCAATACAATCATGACTAACCATTGGCTTCAACACCATTCCCTGCATGTACCCCATATCTTTTGATTATCTGAGGTATCAAAAAATCTGTCCATCTTAGTCTGAAACATGTTCAACTGGGGACAATCTACAAGCCTCTGAAAAATTCCAAATATTTACAGCGCTTCAAGTGAAGAAATGTCTCCTTGTCTACATCCTAAGTGGTTAATCCCTTACCCTGAGATTGTGTCCTGTTTTTTAGATTCCTCACACAAACTTCTCAGTATCTACATGCTGGCAAACACCTTTATGATAAAGATACAGATCAAGATCCTGGAATAGTTTAAAGGATATGCTAATTTTGGAAGACAGTAAAATGAATTACTTTTATAAAATTACATGAAAATTGGTTGGGTGTAAATAGTAAAGATAGGCATTGGTTGCAGGAGGATATCAATGAACTGATCAGATGGACAGAATAGTGGCAAATGGAATTTAATCCAGAAAAATGTGAGGTAACACAACTGTGGGACAAGGAAAAGGATTATACTGAATGGTAGGACCCTGGAAAGTACAGAACATCAGGAGAAACCTGGAGTGCATTTCCACAGATCCCTGAAGAACAGATGGATAAGCTGGTGAAGAGGGCACCTGGGATACTTGCCTTTATTAGCCGAAGCACAGAACGTAAGAGCAGCAATTCATGCTGGAACTGTATAAAACACTGGTTAGGCCACAGCTAGAACAGTGTATGCAATTCTCAACCCCACATTATGGGAAGGATGTGATTGCACTGGAGAGGGTGCGAAGGAGATTCACCAGGATATTGCCTGGGCAGGAGAGTCTGAGGTATGAGGAGACATGGGATAGGCTGAGGCTGTTTTCTCAGGAGCAATGATGTTTGATAGGCACTTGATATGTATATATAAGATTCAAAGGGACAGATAGCCCGGATAGAAGGATACTTTTCCATGAGGAGAGGGGTTAATAACCAGTGGGCATAGATTTAAGGTAAGATGTAAAAGGCTACAAGGAGAAACTTTTTCACCCAGAGAGTGGTGAGATTCTGGAACTCAATTCCTGAAAGGGTGGCTGAATAAGTAACATTTAAGAAGTATTTAGAGAGTCACTTGCACTGCCATAACTTCCAGGGCCAAGAATTGGAAAATGGAATTAGTGTACTCAGATCTTTGTTGACTAGTGTGGACACGATGGGTCTGATGGCCTCCTTCTGCGCTACAAACATCTATGAATATTGTAGGTTATTTTCATTACAAAGTTGTTGATTGTTGTGGAATACTATAGATTGTGCAGATTCAGCTGATACGGTACAATTTTTCACAGCTGTCAAAATATGAGCAGAATTTTAGTGCAGGTTTTTGGATGTGGATGACCTGAAGCCTCCTTGGTGAGATGGAAGCTCTTAATAAATTCATTCCTTTTCACAGCTATGTATTGACAGAATATCAACCATCCAGGAAAACAACAAGGAAAAGGCTTATTTAAATAAACTAGTAACATTGAGTTAACACCATAACAAAACTATGAACTCTACAAATGTCTTCTTCACTTCTTCATATGCTGCTGTCTGGATAAAATTCAATTACCAAAGTACCATGTTTTGAGCAATAAAGACAAAAAATCTGAAAAAAAAAGTCAGAAATCATGGAAAATGAAGCATTTGTGAAAGAGAAGTAGTTACATTGCAGGTTAGTGACCTTTCATCTGTTGAGAAGTCACTGATCTAAAATGTTAATCATTGCTTATGTTATGGGAATCAGAAGCACTCTTCCCAGATAAAAGCTCAAAAAAAATCCAGTGAACAAAATAGGCCACTTTTCAAGCTGGCAAAAAAATCAGTTTTGAAAATCAAATGCAAATTTCTCCAATCTAGCATCTGCTTAAACAGTAACAGAGAATTTCAAATATTGCAAGGACTGATGCAACCCCAGTGCATTTCTGCCAATGTGGTCAACCAATGTGTTTTGCATGGTGCAATTTAAAATAGATGGAATTGAATCCAAATTGCAGATTACAAAATTCTGAAGTTGTGGAGCGATCAAATTTTGATTGATGATACTGTGCTGCCATCTAGAGAGTTGAAACAGAATTAGCACAATAAAAAGAGTACAGCAGAACTAACACTTGTAAAGTTTACCATGAATTAGGCAATCCAAGGGAAAACAACACAGTTGTAAACAATCCATATATTTGCCAGAGGCACAGAATCAATCCTTTTAACACGGATTTTCCATTAGCCTCTGACCTAAAATACCAACAGCATCAATCATCAACAGCTTGCATCAACAACACTTCAATCACATTTGGCTTTAGATCTGCTGACCTCACAATTTGGGAATAGTGTCATCTAATAAACCCTGGATGATAAATCTCCAGTTGTTCCTTTGTCTTTTGATAAATATTTATCGTAAGTAGACAAGGTAAACTTCATAATTACATTGCATTGACCTGCTGTGAACTATCAAATAAAGGTAGTGCTTTGGAGGCGAACAACAGAAGAGAGGAAATAGTCTGCCATGGCAAACACCAGAGAGACTGAACAGCACAAAGAGGATCTTAATTCACACTCAGCTATAAGAATATCATTGAAATGAACCTGCTTAATGCCAACAGAGACAGGGACGAAACTGTGCTGAAGCAGTTTGAACATGAAATGGTATAAGAGATCTAGGACATCTACACACTGAACAAGAATATGAACAGAAACAAGGCTGGGTCTATCATGAAGAAACCCTATCATAATAATAGATAGCTAACTGGCTGTTAAACACAACAGGGGTGAGAAAATTCAAAAAAGTTCCACAAAATACAAGTGAAGAAAGCAAATAACTGAGACTGGGAATCTGAAACAAAAACAGAAATTGTTGAAAATACTCAGGAAGTCAGGCACCAATTATAGAGAAAGAAACAAAGTTAACTCTTCAGGCCAGTAGCCTTCCGTGAGAATTCAGAGAAAATAGAAGACTTTGTGTTGTCAAACAAAACAGAGTGTTATTGGGACAACGTATACAGGAACAAAGATGTATCAAAAGAGGATTTGAATGGCAAGATAGCCACTGTCCAAATGAAAAGTGAAGGAAACAGAGAGAAACAAGAGCCAAAAAAAGCAAGGAAACAAAACAAAATGGGGATAGAAAGCTAAGATGATTGAAATCAACATCGAGTCCAATAGGGTATAAAGTCTCAAATGATCAAAAATGACGAACTGGTCCACAGGCTTCCTTCGTGCTCTCCACTTGCTTCCAACCAATCCTATCCACCACACTACCCTCCTCTGTCTGGGTGAACTAGTTTTCAGGTTGAACAACTTCTTCTGCAACACGATTGACTTACTCCAAATGAGAATTGTTGTTACGGGTACCCTCACAGGTCCTACATCTATCTTTTTATGGGATGTGTGGAACACTTATTTCCAGTCTCATTCAGGCTCCCTTCTGCAACACTTTTTCTTGCATATTGATGACTGAGTGCTATTTTCTGCTCTTATTTGAGAGGCTCATTAGTCTTGCTCCCAATTTCCAGCTTCTCTCAACTTCACATCTCCCATCTGACTTTCTCTTGTTCAGCTTCTTTGCCTCCATTTCCTGAAATAAGCTATCATTCAATATTCTCTGTAAGTCCATCAACTTCCACAGCTATTTCCACCACATTTCTCATATACCATTCCCTGTAAAAATTTTATTCCAACGTTCACGTTTCTCAGTCTCCAGCACATCTGTTTGGATGATGTAACCTCTCACGTAAGCACTTCCAATATATGTTTTTCTTTGTCCTCAACGAAGGATAAAACACTCCCTTCCAATCTGGATACACGCCACCTCTACGATGATTGACAGAATTTATTTCCGGAAAGATTTTAGCGGATGGGAAAACAACAAATGTAATACTACCATCCAAGAATGGAGGGAGACTGAAAACAAGAAACTACAGGTCAATTAGTCTAACGTCATTGGGAAAATATCAGAATGCATTACATCAGGAAACGAGTAATAAATTTCTTTTATCAATTTTAAGGAGATAACAAGCAGAGTAAGTAAAAACGAACCAGGAGATATACGCATTTAGATTTCAAAAAGGCATTCACTAAGGTGCCACATTAAAAGCTGTTCCACAAGTTTAGAGTTCATGGGATTTGGGGAGAGATATTAGCATAGATAAAGGATTGGTTTAGATTCTTTATACATTGGGATCAGTTCTGGAGCTGGGACTTGTATCGACTAAGTGGGTTACACCTAATAGCACTTGAGACAAATTTTCTTGCAGATAACTGAGTGCTATTGGGGAGGGTATATGCTAACTTAGCAGAGTTATAAGAGGTAATACTAAGGAGAGATACCAAGGTGCAAAGAATATTGAGAAAGACAGATTATGAGAGTGGTAAACAGTAAGATATTAGGTAGGTTCAGCGTAAGAGGGAATGCAGTAAGTCTAAATTAGAACTACATCCATGAGTTGCAGACATAGACAGTGACAAAGAAAATTACATTGCAATGCTAATAAAGAACACGTTCAAAGAAAGGCAGTGCTGGACATTAAATATTCGTAGCTCCAAGGTGTTCAGAAAAGGAGATACACCACTGGTTAGGGAGATCTTGCAGTGATGAAGATAGAGGTTGTATCACAGGGGCCTATGGCAGCATCTGTTTGGCCAAAGATAACAAACTAAATGGGTGCAATTGCTCAGCATAATCTATAGGCCATAAATCAGGAGGAAACGTGGAAAAACAAAACTGCAGCAAAATTACAGAGAGATCCAAAAATTATGGAGTTAATAATTACTTGGGTAAATGTTCTTTGCTAAGGAAAGCCAGCATTGATTGATTGAGGGCAAATTATGTTAAACTTGCACATGATTTTTGATGAGATAAAAGAGAGGGTTCAAAAGGCTGTTGGTGTGGTGTACATTAACTTCCAAGACACATTTGATAAAAGATATAGTTTCATCATGGATACAAAATTAGCTGAACGGCAGAAAATGAAATAGTTGTGCATGGCTGTTTTTCAGACCGATAGGTTTATAGCTGAGTTCCTCAGAGGGCAGTATTAGGATATTTGCTCTTCCTGATATATATTAATGATGGCCCAGTGGTATTACACCAGACTATTAATCTAGAAACTCAGCTAATCTTCTGGGTACCCAGCTAATCTTGAATCCTGCCGTCGTAGATGGTGGAATTTGAATTCAATAAAACCACATCCAGTTCTGGGTATCACACTTTCAGAAGAATGTGTTTAGAGAGAGTGCAAGAAAAACTCACATGGTTCGGGGAGGACGGGCTTCCATTACGTGGTTAGATCGGAAAAGTTGGGACTATTTTTCTTGGGGGAGAATAAGTTGAGATTTGATACCGATATTCCAAATCATGAGAAATTTGGACAGGGCAGATAGGGAGAAATGATTTCCATTACTGGAAGCATCAAGAACCAGAGGGCACAGATTTAAAGTCATTGATAAAAAGAAGCAATGATAACATGAGAAAAAACTTTTTCACATGGCAAGTAGTTAGGATCTGAATACTTTGCCTAAAGATGTGGAAGAGGCAGAGTCAATTGATGCTTTTGTTGGGGAATTGGATTATCTGAAAAGGAAAAAATATAGTCAGGGGACAGGGTGTGCTGGGGTCACCAGTTTTGTAATTATCAAGATGTGAGATTATGATTTTTGATTAGGTAATAGAGAGGGTTGATAAGGCTGTTGGTGTGACATATATTGACTTGTAAGACACAGTTGATAAAGTGCACTCACATGACATTTGTAAAGTTAGAGCTTATAGAATAAAATGGAAAGCAGCATCACAGATACAAAATTAGCTAAATGGCAGGAAACAAAATAGCGGCTAATGGCTGTTTTACAGACCAGCAGGAGGTTAATAGTGGAGTTCTTCAGAGGTCAGCGTAAGAACACTTGCTCTTCCTAACATATATTAATGGTGGCTCAATGGTATTATCACTAGATTATTAATCCAGTAACTCAGCTAATCTTCTGGGGATCTAGGCTCGAACCTCGCCATGGCAGATACTGGAATTTGAATTCAATAAAACAAAAATATCTGGAATTAAGAATCCACTAAGGACCATGACATTTCTTAAGTGACCACCTAACTAAATGCCTCAGTCATACTTGATCTTCGACAATCTGGAGACTGGAAGATTTGGCCCAGAGATTTACTTGGACTGCTTTCAATTTAGCATACAGCTCACAACTGTCTCCTCTAAATTGAGGAAAACAATTAGATAGACAATATTCCTGATTGCTTTCTGGAATACCTCTTCAGTCTGAAAGCATAACCCTGAGCCTTCATTTGCCTGTCATTTTAGTTTTCATTCTAACTTCTCTATTCTTAGCTTGCTAAAGTATTCCAATGGAGTCTAGTGGAAACTTAAGAAACAGCACTTCAACTTTCAACTGGGTACTTTGCAAACTTCTGGAATCAAGTTATTGGTGCCGTCAATGTTGGGCGGCACGGTAGCACAGTGGTTAGCACTGCTGCTTCACAGCTCTAGGGACCTGGGTTCGATTCCCAGCTCAGGTCACTGTCTGTGTGGAGTTTGCACATTCTCCTCATGTCTGCATGGGTTTCCTCCGGGTGCTCCAGTTTCCTCCCACAGTACAAAGATGTGAGGATTAGGTTGGTTGGCCATACTAAAAATTGTCCCTTAGTGTGAGAGATGCTTAAGTCAGAGGGATTAGTGGGTAAATTATGTAGGGATATAGAGGGTAGGGCCTTGGTGGGATTGTGGTTGGTACAGACTCGATGGGCTGAGGGGCCTCTTTCTACACTGTAGGGTTCTATGATTCTATGACGTTATCAGCACTAATCCAGAGATTGGCTCCAAGGCAATCCCTGCGTTAAGAGGGCTAAATTATTTAACATGCAGCTTTATCTTACAGCAAAACAGAAGAGATTTCTGCTGAGATCAAAGATTAACAGGTAACAACTTGGGTTCATAAATATTTTCCCATTGCTGCATGATTCAAGGTCTAACGTACACTGTATAAATACAATAGGAAACCAAGACAGTCTTAAAATGAAAGTGTGATGAAATCCACAATATGCAGCACCCGGTGGAGAAGCACATGTGAGGTGTTCAGGTTTCTAGCTGTGACATCAGATTTATGAAAAATCAGATTATGATCTCAATTTGCTAAAGAAACAGAGGCTGACTGAACAAAAGAGCTCTCAGAGATGAGATTTCAACACCAGAGCAGTGAAGACATGCTGAGGGGAGTTTTATTCGAGACAGCTTAAAAATAGGGATATTGAAATAAAATTTCTGCTATGCCTTAAGTTTACTGGGGACAGTTTAACCGCAGCAAGTCATAAAGTGCACTGGGTTGTCACTGAATAGTTAAATGAAGATGATTCTAGGCAATCCATGCTGTCAAACTGTTGTGAACCAAGCTAAGGAAGTTCTGCAGAAGTACACCATTTTGATGATGACTATATCTCAGGGAAAAGTAAAGTTTCTGTCAGAGATAATGCAATAACCAAATCCTGCATGAAAAGGAGCAGTTGAAGTTAACTGAAAAAGAGAGTTGTAAAGAACTATGCAGTTCAACGTAGTGCCATATGTATCATGGGGACTGCCAATAAATCCACGATATCTATCTTTATTGTGTTAGCCACTTAAAACATAATTATAGTTTCTACTGAATGCAATTTGCCAGTTAACTCATGCTTAATTTATGTTGATCTTGGTTTGCTTGTGAAAGGACATAGATCAGCTAGACAGATAATGTATTTTCCCAAAGGTAGGGGGGGCTAAAGCAAGAGGGCAGAGATTTAAGGTGAGAGGGGAGAGATATAAAACGGTCCAGAGCGGCAACCGTTTCACAAAAGGGTGGGAAGTGACTGAACCAAGCTGCTAGAGGTAGTAGTAGAGGTGGGTACAATTTTGTCTTTTAAAAAGCATTTAGACAGTTACATGGGTAAAATGCCTATCAAGGGATATGGGCCAAACGCAGACAATTGGGATTAGCTTAGGGGTTTAAAAAGAGGACATCTTGGACAAGGTGGGTGGAAGAGCCTGTTTTCATGCTGCAAATCTCTATGACACTAGATGTATAAGTTAGATGGATTAGCTATTGTAAATGTGTGTGGTTATGGGGATAGGGAGGGAAAGGATAAGATACTTTTGTCAGAGTGTTGGTGGAGGCTCAATGGGCCGAATGGCCTCCTTCTGCACTATAGGGATTCTATGATAATTCTATGATTCAAGTCACACAACAATCTGTCTTGAAAATCTATCACCATTCTTTCACCATCACCAGGGCAAAATCCTGGAACTTCCTTCCTGATAGCATTGCGAGTGTATCTATATCATATGACTGCAGTAGCTCACTACTATCTTCTCAAGTTACGACATGCACAACTCATGAATGAATAAAAACATGAGAGGAAATTTTGAGCTGTTGCCACATGGAGAATCCTCAAAAAGGACAATGTCATGCCATTATCCTGGGTTGGATGTGAATCAAAATTTAAAGTACACCATAGCATATAAGAAAAAACAAATTAATGTTCTGAATGTGAACTCAAAACTTGAATGCTGCAAATGGGCATTTTCAGATGTTGGAGAGGGGTAAAAACAAGTGGATGATACAAAGAATAGCTCAGTGAGGCAGTGAAAACAATTTAACAAACAAAAGAATGTGAAAATAACTAGAAATGTTTAAGTACACAGAAAAGCTGCTTCAGTATTGGTGCCAAAATAGATAATGTGCAGCTGCCAACAATCCTATAACAAATCCACAATACCAGCCAGGGAAATGGCCCAAGGGATAAAAAAAAACTGTGCCAGCATCTAACACGAACAGTGCAAAACCCACATACATCTGGCAGCTCCATTACCTCAGAATTGCAAGAAAATGGAAATAAAAACATCTGCCAATTTAAGAGAATCTGAAATAACACAAATTGCTAAAAATATAAACCATGCTTGTCAGCATTCCAACATGCTGAAAGGCATCAAAACTTCAGAACTACCCTTTTACCCACACCATCTGCCTTTACCTTGTCCTCACAATACTGATTCAGCACAAAACCGCACTGCTTCTTCCAACGTCCAAAGCAACCCTTGAAGGAGATGGGGGAGGTGACTTTGGTTACAAAGGTCAAACAACAGAACAGAATGAAGCAAGACAGCCATGAGACAGATAAAGCTTATACTCAGCTTGAATGGAAGACCGCAGGAGATTTAAGAGACAGAATATGAAAATAAACTTGTGATGATGTCAAGATTAACACAACGTTTATAAATTATGTTGGACAAAGGAAGCAGTCAAGAGTAAAATGTACCCTTAAAAACAGACAGAGGTGATGTTGTAAATGATGATATAGAATTGACAGAACCAGAACACAAAATAAAGAGGAAGACACTCAGCACAGTAAGTGAGCTGGCTCATTTGAAGGGCAATCTAGTTCATCCCATTCACCCATTCATGACCTGGCTCGCTGCAATTTTTTCTCGTTCGAATATTTATCCTATTTTCTTTTGAAGGTTATTAATAAATCAGTATCCACAATCTCATCAGGCATTGCATTCCATTCCAAATCCAGACTACTCATTGCATGAAAAAGCTTTCCCTTGTGTCACTCTATGGATTTTACTGAGGCATTTGGCAAGACTGGGACAAAAATTAAAATCACATTGAATATGGGGTAACTGGCCAGCTGGATACAGAACAGGCTTGGTTATAGAACACAGAGATCTATGGTGGAAGCATGTTCTTCAGAATGAAGATCTATAGCTAGGAGTGCTCCACAGAAATCAGTGCTGCAACCTCTATTGTTTGTAGTGTAAGTGATCTGGAGGAAAATGTGAGTGGAGTGATTAAACAAAGAACAAAACAGCACTGGAAACAGGCCACACCGCCACCTCGATGTTCCCACTTCTATCCATGATCTCTATCATCTCTGTTTATGTTTATAGATCTATGCATTAGAACCAAATTTGAGACAATTTAGGGAGAATTTGTTCTGCCAATCAGCCTAAGAGCACATCTTTGGGATGTGGGAAGAAACCGGAGCACCCGGAGAAAACCCACGCAAGCACAGGGAGAATGCGCAAACTCCCACACACACAGGCCCAAATCCATGTATCTGCACAGCACAGAAATAGTCACTCAGCTGTCGTTTTGCCCACTAGCGTACACTAATAACGTGAAGCACTAGGCTATTCTCGAAAAATCCAAGGGCAGCCCTCTCAAGACCCATTGCGTGTATGCCCCTTGTTAAACAAGGCGGACCGAAGTACCTGTAGGATAAAACAAATACATCAATATCATCGACAATTTACACACTTCCCACAGAGTTCCCACGGCTTATGATGCCTATTTTAAATCAGCTTTCTATATCCCTCCATTCCCATTCCGTTCATGTGCCCATCTAAATATCCCTTAAATAACTCGAGAGTGCTTGCCTCCACTTTACTTGGCAGTGCGTTCCATACCCCCACCACCCTCTGTGTGAAAAAACTCCCTCTAGCATCCAAATTATACCTTACCCCCCCCTTACCCTAGGCCCATGACCCCTTGTGCTATTCGAGTCCATCCTAGGAAAAAGCTTAACCCTGTTTACTCTATCAATACCCCTCATAATCTTGTACACTTCTATCAGATCTCCTCTAAGTCTACGTCTTTCTAAGGAAAACAGCCCCAATTTGCCTAACCTCTCCTCATAACTTAGATCTTCCATACACCAGGCAGCATCCTGGTAAACCTCCTCTGCGCTCTCTCCAGAGTCTCCACGCCCTTCTGCTAGTAAGGTAACCAAAACTGGACGCAGTATTCCAAATGAGGTCTAACCAACATTCTATACAACTGCAACATTAAAGGCCAGCTCTTGTACTCTATACCCCTTCCTATAAAGGCTAGCATGCCACACGCTTTCTTCACAACCTTCTCCACCTGTTCTGCCACCTTCAGAGACTTGTGCACCTGCACCCCCAGGTCCCTTTGCATTTCTATACTCTTAATAGTCTACTCTTTATCATATACCTCCTCCCTACATTCTTTCTCCCAAAATGCATCACCTCGCATTTATCAGGATTGAATTCCATCCGCTATCTATCTGCCCAAGCTTCCAGCCTATGTCCTGCTGTATCGCCTGACAATGCTCCTCACTATCCGCAAGTCCAGCCATCTTCATATCGTCTGCAAACTTGCTGATCACTCCATTTACTCCCTCTTCCAAGTCATTTATATGTATTACAAATAGAAGAGGTTCCAGTACCGAGCCCTGCGGCACACCACTAGTGACCGACCTCCAGCTAGAAAAACATCCTTCCACTATTATTCTCTGTCTCCTATTACCAAGCCAGTTACTTATTCACCTAGCTACCTGTCTTCCCATTGACCTTTTCAACTAACCTCCCATGAGGGACTTTGTCAAACGCCTTACTGAAATCCATGCAGACGACATCAGCGGCTTGCCCTTCGTCGAACGTTTTCGTCACCTCTTCAAAAATTCTAACAGATTTGTAAGCCATGACCTGCCTTTAACAAAGCCATGCTGCGTATCCCTAATCAGATCACAATGCTCTAAGTGCCTATACATCCTATCTCTAAGAATCCCCTCCAACAGCTTCCCTACCACTGACATTAAACTCACCGGTCTATAATTTCCAAGGTTATCCCTACTACCCTTTTTAAACAACAGTACAACATTAGCTATTCTCCAGTCCTCTGGGATCTCACCTGTGTCCAAAGAAGAGACAAAGATTTGCATCAGAGGCTCAGCAATTTCATCTCGCACCTTCCTAAGCAGCCTGGGATAAATGCCATCAAGCCCTGGAGATTTATCAGTTTTAATGCTACCTAGAAGCTCTAACATTTCCTCCCTCGGTATGGATATTTCCCTCAACTGGTCTACAACTCCCTCAGAGACAGGAGCAGTCAACAAGACCCTCCTCTTTGTGAATACTAACGCAAAGTATTCATTCAGTATCTCTGCCATTCCCTTGGGCTCTAAGCACAGTTCCCCTCCTCTGTCCCTAAGAGGTCCGATTTTTCCTCTAACCATCTTTTTATTCCTAACATAGGAGTAAGAAGCCTTTGGATTTTCCTTAATCCTATCTGCCAAAACCATTTCATGCCCACTTTTTGCCCTTCTAACTCCCGTTTGAGCTCCCTCCTACTCTCTATATTCCTCCAACGCCTTCTCCGTTCCCAGCTGCTTTGACCTAACATACGCCTCTCTTTTCTTCCTAATAAAGTCCTCAATATCCCTATTAATCCATGGCTTTCTAATCCTACCTTTCCCATCCTTCTTCTTAGCCGGCACATACCTTTCTTGCAACATTTGCAGCATTCCCTTGAAAGACTCCTACATGCCTAGCGTGGACTTACCCTCGAACAACCATTCCCAATCAGTTTCCATAAGTTCCTGCCTAATCCAACTGTAGTTAGTCTTCTCCCAATTCAGCACCCTCACCCTTGGGCAACAAGCATACTTTTCCATCTGTATCCTAAAGTAGACACAATTGTGGTCACTGTTAGCCACATGTTCCCCTATTACAACATCAACCACCTGCCCTGGCTCATTACTCAGAACTAAATCCAATATAGCCTCCTCTCTAGTCAGGCTAGCAACATACTGCTTCCAACGATCCTTCCAGTACACATATTACAAATTCCTCCCTGTCCGAACCCTCAGCTCTCGGTACCTTCAATCCGCCCCAGGGAGATTAAAATCTCCCACTCTAACGACTCTGTTCTTTCTGCACCTATCCAAAATGTCTTTATATATGCATTCTTCCACTGCCCGCGGGCTGTTGGATGGCCTATAATACACCCCTAGCATAGTAATTGTCCCCTTCCTATTCCTCAACTCCACCCACAGCATCTCCACTTGTAACTCCTCTATATTGTCCTCCCTCTGCACCGCTGTGATGCTCTCCCTAACTAACAATGCCACTCCCCACCTCTTCTGGACCCTTCTCTGTCACGCCTGAAACACTTATACACAGGAATATTCAGCTGCCCCTGCTCCCCTTCCTTTAACCACGCTCTGTCACTGCAACCACATCCAAGTTCCTATCAAACATTAAGGCCCTAAGTTCATCTGTTTTTCCTGTTACGCTCCTCGCATTGAAACAAACATACTCCAATCCTCCAAGCTCACTCAGAACCTCCTTCTCCCTGGTGTATTTCCTCTCATCCAAGCTTACTCTATCTTCCATCTCGCTCCCTACCAAGCAATTGGTCTCATCCTCTCCCCACTTCCATATTAGTTTAAACCCTGCCAAAACACTACAGCTAACCTCCCAGCTAAGATATTCATGCCCTTCCCATTTAAGTGTTCCCCGTCCCTTCTACACAGGTGCCCTTCTTTCACAAATACTTCCCAGTTATCCACAAATATGAAACCCTCTGGCCTACACCATGCATTCAGCTGTAGGATCTCATTTCTCCTGGCTCCGCTGTTACCTGGGCCTGGTAGCAGCCCTGAGATCACCACCCTGGAGGTCCTGCTCTTCAGCCTACCCCCCAACTCCCCAAACTACCTAGGTATATCCTCCCTGCTCTTCCTTCCTACATCCTTCTCTCCTATGTGAATAATCACATCCGCCTGGGTCTCCTCACCCTTCAAAATGCCCTCTACCCTGTCAGACACATCTTGCACCCCTGCTCCAGGGAGGCAAAGTACCATCCTGGAGTCCCACGTTTGACCACAGAACCACCTATCTATTCCTTTAACCCTCCCATCCCCCACCACTATCTCTCTTCTAGCCCCCTTCCTCCCCTCTGAGGTTACTCTGGTCCTCCTGCCTTAGTTTTTTTACCCCTCCACCCTCTATATTTTGGGGGACTGCCTCTGGGGAAGTCTTTGGACTGTTGCCTCTCTCCTTTTTCCCCTTCCTTACAGTAACCTACTTGTAAGGATTAGGTTCCCTCCCCTTAGGCTCTGGGTCCACCACCTTACTATACCTCCCTTCCATTATTGCCTCATTCTCCCTGACTGAAAATACATCTTCCAATCACCGCTCTAGTTGCTTGACCTGAGCCCTCAGACGTTGCAGCTCCAAACGCTTGATGCACATGTGGACTTTCAGGAGACGTCTTGCCTCCAGGAACTCCCACATATGAAACCATATGCAGGCGAAGCGTCTTCCCGTAATCCCTGCCATTGTCCTGAACACCTCTGGAGGTGTGAACGCAATTGGAAAACAACAACGCCTTGCCTAAGCCTGCTCTCGCCTAAGCCCAGCAAGCCAAAGCCCTCAAATCTCACTCTGCTCCCTGCTCACTTCACTGCCTGCTCCCGAAGCTGCCCGCTGTCTACTGCCGCTTTCTTTTTACACTCCCCAGTTCCCTTCCCAGCTACCCCCACGCCTAACTACAGCAGCAAAAAGCAGTCAAAAATAGAGAATAAAAAAGCAAATTGAAAATTTTTCATATTCAGCCACCAGCACTTCCAAACACTTTGTTCCAGAGAACAATGAGAGTAAAGTTTGCGGATGACACGAAGATTGGCAGATTTGTTGATTGTACTGAGGTTTGAGAATCAGAGAGCACAGATTTGAGGTGATTGGCAAAAGAACCAAAGACAATATATGGAATAACTTTAACTCAAGCAGTTAGAGTCTGGATTGGAGTGTGTTGAGTTTTATTGAATCGTAGCTTTTAAAAGGGAATTGGCTATGCGCATAAAGAGAGGAAATTTAAAGTTCTGCTGGGGATTGAAACTGTTTGAATTGTAGAAAGTTTCTGCAGACAAGAATGGCTCTTTTCTATGCTGCAATGATTTGAAATCATAATTTAAAACAACATTAATATTTGAAAAGATATGAACTAATCTAGGTACGAGTTGTAAAAGGCTAGTTTTGTCACAAATTTAAGAGCTCTTTGAAGAAACAGCAGAAGAAATTTACTTTTTTTTGTTATAAATTTCTTCTGCTGTTTCTTCAAAGAGCTCGTAAATTTGTGACACAACTAGCCTTTTACAACTCGTACCTGAATTAGTCCATGTCTTTTCAAATATTAATGTTGTTTGCTACGATTCAATCAGTCTCCATCAGTGGAGATATTTTCTCTCCATCTACTTTGTCTCGTCTCGTGATTTTGAATACATCAACCATCTGTGCTCTAAAGGAGAATATCATCAGCTTCTCCAAATTAAAGTACCTGATGCCTGGAACAATTTTCATATATCTTTTCTCATCCTCTATAAAACCCATTTGCTATGTATTCAGCTTTTGATAAGTCCTGATTTAATATGCCTCATTGGTGGATATGCCTTCAGTTCTCTGGCCCCTGAATTCTGGAATTCCTTGCCTGCACCTCACCATCTTTCTACTTTGCTTTCACACTTTAAGATAGTTCTTAAAATCTATCTCTTTGAACAAGTTTCTGACCAGCTGATTTAATATCTTAAGTGGTTCAGTGTCATATTTTGTCTATAATTCTCCTGTGAAACACCTTGGGATAGCTTACAATGTTGAAGCGACTATATAAACATAAATTATTGTTAGCCACTTTCTCAACCTGACTGGGCATCTTCAATTACTTTAGCGCAAGAACCTAAGGTCTCTTTGCAATTGCACTCTATTTAGATTTACACCATTTTATTCATGTTTCTGCCTACCAAAGTGCACCATCTCATACTTTGTATTAAATTTTGCCTATGTGTCCAGCTACTCCATCAGCCTATGTCTGTGACTTGTAGGTGTTTACTTAATCCTGATGCTAAGGTTGGTTTATCTCATCTTGGACAGAGATGTTACAATAACAGCCATCAATTGTCTGGCAAATCTTTCATTGTAAGAAGTCTCACAACACCAGATTAAAATCCAAGCAGTTTATTTGATGGTAATCCCACAAGTTTACTATTACTATCAAATAAACTGGTTGGACTTTAACCTGATGTTGAGACACTTCTTACTGTGTTTACCGCAGTCCAACACCGGCATCTCTAGATCAAAACTTTCATTTCCAGGGATCGAGCTCTAAATTTCCTCAACATTCTAGGATATCAGGGTCTGATGCTTTCCTACTTGTTTTTTCCATGAGATTGTTCAATCCCAATCCCTATGGATAGTTATCTTTAACCTCATTGGGTACTCTCATTATTAGAATCTTAGGAAAATTAAGGCAAATTAAAATTTTAGCATTGCTGCCTTACTTTTACTCTCATGCAGATTGCAGATCAATCTTGCCTTTTAATTGTTATTTTATATTTTCAAATATGGCCATAAGAAACAATACACAAAAGGGTTTCCTGTTTACATTGCAAATAAAGCTCATATAGCTTATATTCTAATGGTAGTTAAGTCTCAAGCACGTCAGTGGTAACTATTATTGAAAAGAAAGCACAAATGAAGATCAGCAAGATGGGCAATATATTTACATCTAATGCTCAGGTAATAAACAATCCCCATATTCACTTTTCCACATTGTAAAGCCGACTCAATGTTAAAGCCAATCTGAATATATCGAGTGGAACTGCTCCTTTTCTAACGTAGATACTCAGCAAAATAACCAGCAATTTTACTGCAATTTGATGTTTAATTAGCATGCAACAGCATGAAACTTACTTTCCAAATTAGTGTGGCTCAAGTCATCATCTGTTCAACATTTGCAATTCAAAAGATCTTCAAAGTCAGAAGTTGCTTACCAATATAATACATTATCTGTGTTCAAACTCACTTCTCACAATTTTTCTAATGCAGAATATTTTAAAGAATTTGGAAGATTACCACAATCTTACAATTATAAAAGGGGTTGATTGAAATGTTGGCATCAGAGGCATTAAAATTCTCGGCAAATAAGACTGAGACTAAGATTTAACTTTAATTCATATTTCTTCTGTACATTAATGACAAAAATATAATGGGCAGCATTTAAATGACAGGCAGGAAAGGTGGTGTGTAGCCTGCCACCTCTACTGCCAGCTTTTCCTGTCACATTTCTTCCCATGTTCACAGGAAACACCCTCCTCTTTCTCCTCCCCCTCTGCCCCATAGCCCCAACCCACCACTGACTTTCCCTCACACAGCCCTTTGGCACTGCCCAGACATGACACTCTCCCCCAGGAGCTGTACTTCATAGAATTCCTTCAGTGCAGAAGGAGGCCATTTGGCCTCCAAAAAGGCTTTTCAACAAGTCTGCACCAACCACCAATGCACCCATGCCCTATTTGCTAACCCAAGTATTTTACCCTGCTTGGCCACTCATACTAATGGGCAATTTACTCTGGCCAATCCCCCTAAGCCACATATCTTTGGATTGTGGGAGGAAACCAGAGCATCTGGAAGAAACACACGCAGACATGGGGAGAATGTGCTAACTCTACATAGACAGTCACCCAAGGCCAGAATTGAACCTGAATCCCCGGCGTTGTGAGGCAGCAGAGCTAACAACTGTGCCACCAAGCCATTCGTACTTGCCTAGTGCCACAGGCAGGGATGATTCGCCAAGTCCTCATTTGTCAAAAGCTGTTGTAAACTCTGCTGACGTTTCATCATGCTGGTGAAGGGAGTTAATGTGTTGGAGAAGCCTGTTAATGATATTTAAATGCATGGTAAAGAGGCAAATGGTAGCACAGTGGTTAGCTATGCTGCCTCACTGCGCCAGGAACCTGGGTTCAATTCCCACTTTGTGCAGACTCCGCAGAGGCAGTGACCTTTCTCCCCATACCTACATGGGTTTCTTCTGGTGCTCTGGTTTCCATCCATAGTCCGAAAGACATGCTGGTTAGATGGATTGCCATGCTAAATTCTCCCTTAATGTACCCAAACAGACAGTGTGGCAACTAGGGGATTTTCAAGAAACTTCATTGCAGTGTTAATGTAAACGAACTTGTGACTAATAAATAAATTTTAACTTTTCCATCCTTTCGTGGCAGGAACTCATTATATCATTGCGGAAGCGGGAATAATGAGAACAGGGAATACCACCAGTGTAAAATGTTTGAGGATTTTCCACCCCCACCAAATGCTCAGAGAATCTTGGCAAATGCTTTAAATGTTGTTCTTCCCTCACGCTCCCCACCCCGCCACTGCTTCAGAAAATTATTTCTCAACAACAAATCATTGCTCTTCTCAGAACAGAAAAGATTTGGAGATGTTTAAAATCATGAAGTGTTTAGATAAAGTAAAAGAATAGAAATTCTTTCCAATAGCTGAAGACCATTAGCCAAAGTGCACAAATTTAAAGCAATTGATACAAGAACCAGAGATGACAGAGGAATCATTTCTTTATGCTACCAGTGGTTAAGATTTGGAAGACAAAGCCTAATAGGATATTAATTACAGATTCAACAATGGCTTTCAAAAGAAATTGGATAAATATTGAAGAGAAAAACCCACAAATATGGGAAATAAAAAAGATTGGACTAACTGGATTGTTCTTTGAAACACTGGTGCAGACTTGATAAGACAACTACCACATTTCTGTGCTACAGCAATCAGTGATTCTATTCATTTATGAATAACATTAAAATCAATAATATAATAGTAGATTTATCTATATCCTGATGCCATCAAACCAAATGATTCTCTTTTTTTGAAGGGCGTGTTGGTAGAAATTCTGCTATAATTCCTCTGAAATGTTCAAGTAATTTCCAGAATATTTCTATTCCCAAAAAAAGGCTTCAGCTCACAGGTAAAGAAATGGGATTAATATATAGATTTGCCTGCACGAATTGAAACTATAAATATACATGAACTCGTTAAATACTATACGTTATGTTATGCAACATAAACTTTAATTCAATACCTTGCTAGGTACTCGAAAATTTTCAACAGGTGACTTAATCTCTGGCACACTTTCCTGGGGGCTTTTCAGGCCCTGTAAGTAAAAATACAAAACAAATGTTTCAAATTAAAAGAGCTCCATGAGAATAACTATAATGCAAAGAAACATTGACAGCAACAAGCTGATAAGAGATGCAGGACACAATTTAACCCCTCAATTATGTCCACAACCAGGATCTGATATCTCATCTCAATTTATAAGCTATTCTAAATATTCTCTCAAGTTTAGAAAGACAAAAATATGTCAATGAGTTGCAAATACAAATCAGAATTAAAATGCACTAGGAACATTTCATGTGTTCATTATTCTACACTACTATAATCCCAGGACCCAACTCTTTTAATCTGTTGGAAGAGCTGGTACAAATACTCAAAGTTTCAAAGCTGTTATTCAATTGTCTTTCTTATTGTTTAAAGAACAAAAGAGAACAGCGCACAAACTGCATTCTGGACACTCAAGTCTTACTGTTTTTTAAAAGGAGTTACAACGGTAATTTGAAAAAACGTTGAGGTGGGCAACTAGATGGTGCAAATTTCATGTTTTAAGTTTGTTATCAACAATCACAGTCTCTTAAATAGGAAAGGAACCAAAATTCTCTTCACACAGAGGGGAAAGGCCAGATACAACAAAGCATTTTCAACTTTGATGAAAAATTTTACAACTGTATCATTCATGGATGACAAAAGAAAAATTTGATCTTGAGATTTGAATAAATTTGGCAGACAAAAATTACAACATTCTGAAGACATTGTAAAATAGAAAGAAAAGATAACTTTCCTCCTATTCTCCGGGTGAAATGTGCACACATTCTGTAGGTAGTGGTATCATTTCCACACTTCAACATGAAGCTACTCCGCTATACAAACGTGATAACAGTGTCAAGCAAGATGGGACTATACCATCTTCAACAATGGAATGACTTCAGACATGGATTGAGACAAACTTCCTGTGTAGACTTTTCTGCTGTAGAAGCTCTGTGGTTTGGATCTCTGCTTCTTCACTAAATGGTGATTTGAGTGTAAGCATTATTTGTTGATGAGATTAAAGATGTTTTTGTACAGACTAATAAGCTTTGCATTTCCGCTAATGGTTTGATCCATCATGGAATCAGGCATTGCTTTCTCCCCAGATAAATCATTGCAGTCAGCCAGAAATTGTCAATGAGTCTGATCAGTGAGTTCAGTGTAACAAGTAGACGAGTTCAGTTCTTCAGTACCTTCTTCGACAAGTAACACTGACTCCTCCAAAAAGACAACAGGCATTTCATTTGCATTGACAGTAGAATCAAAGAGCGCAACAAGATCTAACACCTCATTTTCTAATGGATCATCTGTTTCTCCAAAGGCTTGTCTTGAACTTTGACAGGAAAGAACCAACCAGGTCTGGAAGTTCTTCTGACAGGGGGCAGCACCTTTTTCAGTATCTTCTATATCTATGTGCTAATCTTCAAGTTCATTTGCAAAAAAAGAGATCTATTATCTCCTCCTGTGGTCCAGTGGATGATGTTTGTGGAATAAAAAAATGACTCACTGCGTAGAGTGAACTTCAGTGCTGCTACTGAATTGAAGTCTGACAGTCCTTTGACCATTGTCAGAAATTATCCATTGAGCATTGCTTTGCAGTTCTCTTGATACTCATGAAGCTTCTGTAGAAGACCAAATCTTAAACGTGCTGACCTGCTGAGCAAAGAAATTGGCTGTTTCTGTACGATGTGAAGGATTTAGTTAATTTATTTTTCTTCACGTCAAAGGTTTGTGATGAATTGACCTTTCACTTGCACCCCCAGACCCTTGTAGCTTTAATGCAATTTTGAAGCTTATTCAATCTGCCCGATTAGACAACAACTTCTGCCCCATTTAAATTCCATCCCATAGCCTTGGACTTCCAACTCCACAGACCAGATCTGTATAGTGGCTTTGCTGAACTTGCCAATGAAATCATCAGGTTGGAACAGTATATACTTTATTTCTTGGACCTGAGATAATTTTCTAGCTCTCTTCCCTTGGATATTCTTTTGGATTTGTGAAAACGTTTGGAAATGACTAGTCCTGCCACTGTGAATACATTCTGCTTCCCATGTTGGACAGTCTTGGTGATGCTGTCTGTTGGCACCACATCTGCAGCAGCAGAAAATAGATGAAGAGTTCTCATGTCTCCTGACCTTGGGCCACACCTCCCAAACCTCAGCATCGCACCAAATTATACCGATTCTGGCATCACAAATCAACCTGCCTCAAGCAGTTCAGCCTTCTCTGAGGCTGATTCTCTTTAGATTGTCAGAGTTTTTACAATGCTTCCTTGAGTATGCCAGCCATAATGTGGTTTCTAATCAATTTCTGTTTTAAGGCTCAGTGATAGTAGATAGTAGTCAACTGATATAAACCATTAAAGAAGGAATCAATGGAGTCACCGAGTTTTTGGCTCTCCTGTTTGAAATTTGCTCTTTCTGCAACCAAATTCTCCTTGGGGTTAAAGTATTTATCCAAGACTCTCATAACCATGTTGCCAAGATTTCTATGACATCTTGCTGCACTAGGAAATCATCAGCTTTGACCCCCACTACACACAGAAGTGTACAAACCTGGTGTTTTGAGTTTTCCCTTCTAAACCCAAAGCTGTTCAGTACCTTTTGAACTCTCTCCCAGATCCCTGTCCTTGTTGCAGATTCTCAATGTGTTGAAAATGCTGTGGAATGGGTAGTTTGATTTGATCGTCACATGTATTGGTATACAATGAAAAGTATTGTTTCTTGTGTGCTATACAAAGCATATCATACATAGAGAAGGAAAGGAGACAATGCAGAATGTGGTGTTACAGTCATACTAGGGTGTAGAGAAAGATCAACTTAAACAAGATAAGTCATTCAAAAGTCTGATGACAGTAGGGAACAAGCTGTGCTTGAGTCAACTGGTACACGACTTCAGATGTTTCTATTTTTTTCCTGATGAAAGACGGCAGAACAGAGTAAGTGAAGGGTGCATGGGGTCCTTAATTATACAGGCTGCTTTTCTGAGACAGTGTGAAATGTAGACAGAATCAATAGATGGATGGCTAGTTTGCATGATATATTGGGCTACATTCACAAACTTTTGTAGTTTGTTACAGCCTTGGGCAGAGCAGGAGCCATACCAAGCTGTGATACAACCAAAAAGAATACTTCCTTTGGTACATCTCTAAAAGTTGGTGAGAGTCGTAGCTGACATGTCAAATTTCCTTAGTCTTTTAAGGAAGTAGAGATGTTGGTGGCTTTCTTAACTATAGTGTCGGCATGGGGGAAACAGGACAGATTGCTGACCATTTGGACACATAAAAACTAAGTTCTTGAGCATTTCTACTTTCTCCCCACCGATGTAGACAGGAACATGTCCTCCACATGGTTTGTATCTCACAGCCCTCTCCCCAGTCCTGATCTTTGGTTATTGCAAAGTCAATTCTTTTCCCCACCAGTCATCCTTTGTATGTCACCAGTCTGTGGCCTCAGTTTCTAGAGATCAAGCACTATGATCATGTTACATGTTGTTGCCAAGTCTCAAGAGGTTTTTGTATCACCATGCCTTCTAACCTTACTGTACCTTGATGAGGCTTTGCTTCTCCTATAACAGACTTGAGATAGGCAGTACGGCTTAATTTCAAACAATGTTTACAAACATCTCAGGATAAGCACATGGTACTCAAGACACAGGCTATTATGTGCCTCGGTCTCTTGCAGCCTATGGGCTATCTGACTCATGATATCACACATTTATCATTCACATCAACAACATAGTTTCATTAACATGTCCATTCCTTGACAGTGCAATGGGTTAGACATGTGTCCTTTATATCTAAGATCCAAGTTAAAATACGAAGCTCACTGGATCTATTCATTCAGAACCTTGTGGGACTAGAACAAGAAAAGACTATTCTCACATTGATAGATATCCAGCCAGTTCCTTGCACATAATAATCTACAGCAAATAAACACTCTCAAATTCAGCAACAGTAGGCAACCTCACTCAGTCCAGGATGGTCAATGTAGGAGACGGACAAAATATTATATGATGCAGTCAGGGTTGCTCGAGATTGAGACCGATTATTGGGACATACATTTCCGTTGTGCTGTTCCTAATCTGTAAATATTGGATGCTAACATTGGCTACTCAAAATGGACTAGCTTCCATTAACTAAAACTAACCTCAACTTGATGAGCACAAAACAATTGAAGTGGGGGAAATTGTCATTCTGTTTTTCAGTTACTGCTGAGAACATGAACAATTTAATCATTTACAAGACTCTCAATTGTGTTGCAATTGTTACAAAATCCCAAACAGTGCAGTAATGCTCTTCAGGGAAGGTAACAATCACCCCTACCTGATCTCTAATGACTCAAATCCCACACTGCCCTGTTGACACTCTGAAGGATGCGTAACGAGCAACATGGGTGCTAGTAGTGACATCCAACCACCCTCTCAGAGTAACAAATGTAGACTTTCCACCACTGCCCACTTACTGAGAACACTTCTATTGTAAAATGTAGATGTGGTCAATTGAGGGTAGTTTATCAATCATTTGCTGAAACACTGTTCCAATGTATTAAGCACTTCAGTAATTTGAGTGTAGATGACTTATAAAACTGAAATTCTCGAACTTTGGACATATTTCTCTTGAGATAACTTTAAATGCACTGTATAAACAGAAAAAAGAAATATATCGACAATGTTATTGACAATAACATCTTAATTTAAAAGCTGAGTAATTACAAGACAAGTAAATGTCAATTTTCAAAAACTATACAAACTGAGGCATAGCTCACAGCATTTCAAGAGTAACTGCTTTTATAAAGGCAACATTTAGTTTGTATAACCTGAAGCACAAAATACAGCAGAGGGAAATATTTTTATCAACATCACTTTAAATGCAAGATTTGCTAGGAAATAGGTAGCTTCATTAACACCATTTCACCAAAGAGAATGACAGAACACTACAGCACAGAAATAGGCCTTTTGGCCCTTCTTGGCTGTGCTGAACCATTTTTCTGTCTAGTCCCACTGACCTGCACCTGGACCATATCCCTCCACACCCCTCTCATCCATGTACCTGTCCAAGCATTTTTAAATGTTAAAAGTGAGCCTGCATTTAGAACATAGAACATAGAACAATACAGCACAGAACAGGCCCTTCGGCCTTCGATGTTGTGCCGACCAAAATAAAAAGCAATGCCCCTCCTAACTAAACCATTCCCTTCTCATCCATATACTTATCAACTAACCTCTTAAACGCCACCAAACTTGGCGCATCTACAACAGCTGCAGGCAGGGCATTCCACTCCCTAATCACTCTTTGAGTAAAGAACCTACCTCTGATATCCGTCCTATAACTCATACCCCTTAATTTAAAGCTGTGTCCCCTCGTGCTAGCTTTCTCCATCCTAGGAAAAAGGCTATCACTGTCCACCCTATCCAAACCTCTAATCATCTTATATGTTTCAATAAGATCCCCCCTTAGCCGCCTCCTTTCTAACGAAAACAACCTCAAATCCTTCAACCTCTCTTCATAGGACCTGCCCTCCATACCAGGCAACATCCTGGTAAACCTCCTCTGTACCCTCTCCAATGCCTCCACATCTTTCTTATAATGTGGCGACCAGAACTGCACACAATACTCCAAGTGCGGCCGCACTAGAGTTTTGTACAGCTGCAACATGATGCTGCGGCTCCTAAATTCAATCCCCCTACCAATAAAAGCTAAGACTCCATAAGCCTTCTTAACAACTTTATCCACTTGACTGCCTACTTTCAGGGATCTATTGACACATACACCAAGATCCTTCTGTTCCTCAACACTATTAAGAGCCCTACCATTAGCCCTATACTCTACACATTTATTGTTCCTGCCAAAGTGCATTACCTCACACTTTTCCACATTAAACTCCATTTGCCACCTCTCGGCCCAGCTCTGCAACTTGTCCAAGTCACTCTGTAAACTAAAACACCCCTCTTCACTATCTACCACACCACCAACTTTAGTATCATCTGCAAATTTACTGATCCATCCCTCAATACCCTCATCCAGATCATTTATAAAAATTACAAACAGCAGGGGCCCCAAAACAGACCCCTGAGGCACACCACTCGTCACCGAACTCCACGATGAATATCTCCCATCAACCACCACCCTCTGTCTTCTATCTGCCAGCCAATTCCTAATCCAATTAGCTAAATCACCCTCTATTCCACACATCTGCATTTTCTGTAGAAGTCTTCCATGGGCCACCTTATCAAACGCCTTACTAAAGTCCATATATACTACATCAACCGCCTTACCCCCATCCACCTCTTTGGTCACTTTCTCAAAAAACTCAATGAGGTTAGTAAGGCATGACCTACCCTTCACAAAACCATGCTGACTATCCCCAATCAATTCATTTCTCTCTAAATAACTATAAATCCTATCCCTAATAATTCTCTCCAATACCTTGCCCACAACAGAAGTAAGACTCACTGGCCTATAATTCCCAGGAAGGTCTCTCTTCCCCTTCTTAAACAATGGGACCACATTCGCTATCCTCCAGTCCTCCGGAACCACACCCGTAACCAACGAGGACCTGAAGATCAGAGCCAGAGGCTCTGCAATCTCCTCTCTTGCCTCCCAGAGAATCCTAGGGTAAATCCCGTCCGGCCCAGGGGACTTTTACTACTTCATCTGGCAGTTCATTCCACATTCCCACCACTCTCTGTGTGAAAAACCCCCCACCCCTAATATTCCTTTAAAAACTTTCCTCCCTTCACCCTTAACCCATGTCCTCTAGTTTTTTTCTCCCCTAGCCTCAGTGGAAAAAGCCTGCTTGCATTCGCTCTATCTATACCCATCACAATCCTAGACACCACTATCAAATCTCGCCTCATTCTTCTATGTTCCAGGGAATAAAATCCTAATCTACAACCTTTCTTTGTAACTCAGGTTCTCAAGTCCTGGCAACATTCCTGTAAACCTTTTCCATACTCTTTCAATCTTATTAATATCTTTGCTGTAATTTGGTGATCAAAACTGCACACAACATTCTAAATTCAGTCTCACCAATGTCTTATACAACCTCACCATAACATTTCAACTTTTATACTCAATTCTTTGATTTATAAAGGCCAGTGTTTCAAAAGCACTCTTTACGACCCTGTCTACCTGTGATGCCACTTTTAGGGAATTATGTATCTGTATTTCCAGATCCTTCTGTTTTACTACATTCCCAGATCACTTTTTTAAACAATGGAACAACATGAGTATCCTCCAATCATCCAGCACCTCACCCGTGGATATCAACATTTTAAATATATTTGCCACAGGCCCTGCAACTAAAGGCTGTATTATTCAATACTCAGTTTCAATGCATTAATTACAAGTTTCTTGCCAATCTTTATGACCCCACTAAACTGCACATTCTTCCTAAAGTAAGAGAGCTACGAAATAGTTCATAGGATGATACCGTACCAAATCACTGATATGTGTATAACAGATACAAGCTGTGGCCCCTGCCTGGCTTTGTGAATAATAGCTGCAGACTATGCCCCTCCCAGGTGCAGGGGTAGAATATATGAGTTGAGTATCTCCCCGGAGTGTAGGGGTAAGAGATACAGGTTGAGCATCTCCCTGTGTTGTGTGTAACAGATACTCCCCCCTAATTAAATGAGTAACTTGAATAGGCTGAACTCCTCCCAGGTTTATGGGTAACAGTTACAAGCTAGCTCTTCCCCCAAGTGTATGAGTAACAGGTACAGGCTGAGCTCCATCTGAGGTGTGTGGGTAACAGGTACAGGCTGAGCTCAGTTCCCTGGATGTGAGTGACAGGTACAGGCTGAGCTTCTCCCAGCTATGTGGCTGACAGTTACAGTCTGAGCCTATCTCTAGGCGTGTGGGTGACAGGTACAGACTTCCCAGGTGTGTGGGTGACAGTTAAAGGCTGAGATTTTCCCCAGATGTGTGGGTGACAGTTATAGGTTGAGCATCTCCCCAAGTGTATGGCTGACACAGGGAGATGCTCAATCTGTATCTCTTACCCCTACACTCTGGGGAGATACTCAACTCACATTCTACCCCTGCACCTGGGAGGAGCATAGTCTGCAGCTATTATTCACAAAGCCAGGTACAGACTGAGCTTCTCCCCAGGTTCATGAGTAACAGCATGGATATGTTGGTGACAGGTACTTGTTGAATTTCTTCCCGAGTGTGTGGTTAACAGGAACTGGATCACGTCCTCTCCAGACGTGTGGGTGATAGATACAGGCTCCCCAGGTGTGGGCGGCAGGTAGAGGCTGGGATCCCCAAATATGATCATAGGTACCGATTAACCCTATCTGTGGGTGTGTGTGGCTGACTGGTACTGGCTGACCCCACCCCTGGCTGACTGGTACAGGCCGATCCTCTGTGTGTGTGTGTGTGTGTGTGTGTTTGTGTGTGTGGATGACAGGTACAGGCTGACCCTGTGTGTGTGTGTGGATGACCGGTACAGGCTGACCCTGTGTGTGTGTCTGTGTAACAGGTACAGGCTGACCCTATCTCTTCGTGTGTGGATGATAGGAACAGGCTGACCCTGGATGTGTATATGGGTAACAGGTACAGAGTGACCCTATCTCTGGGTGCGGGGGTAACAGGTACAGGCCAGGCTCCTCTCAACAAGTTGAGTCCCTTTAAACCTGCAGGCAGAACCTGCCTCAATGTCAGGCCCTGAAACAACCCCGCCACTTCACAGACAAACACCATCAGGAACTTTGCACTGTTACCTGGCGGGACATCAGGGACTTTATTTTCTGCATATCTCAGTCTGTTGCCTGGACTCCGGCCGCCTGTTCCCCGGGTTCAATCCCTGCTCCCCGGCCTCCTCCCACCGGGCACGGCCATCTTCAGGTCATGTGACACCCCTTCACCCGCTGCATCCTGGGAGTTGGAGTCCGGAACCGGCGCGCAGGCGCACTTTTCCTTCAACAAAACTACAACTCCCAGAGTTCCTAGAGGTTGTGCCAACGTAGCTGTGCTTGTCTGCTGGAGAACCTTTACCTCTTTCCTCTGGGATCAACAACAGGGGGGTTCCTTTTATGGAGAAAAAAATGTATTAATCATCCCAGTCAACGGAAGAATATAGGATATCATCATTCATAGCTTTGACTTTGGGATTGCCGATTATTGCAAAGGGCTGAACTTTAATTTCTAGTTACCTTTTAGTCCCAGCCTCCTGATACTTGCTGAAACACTTCTCATCCACCACCTTTATATATACCTCTGCTCATCTCCTTTGTGTGAAATGGAGGGACCATAATTCTTGAGCTGTAAAAGTATTTTGGCCACAATGTACAAAGTCTAACAAGGGAGGGTATAGTTCTGCACTTAGTTTTAGAAAATGCAGCAGGGCAAGTGGAGTGGGCTTTTTAGTGGTACTGGTCATCATTCAGTTATTTTTAACATAATGATAGAAACAGTCAAGAAAGACATTCTAAACTGGAATAAAGCAAAGTTTATTAAGCCGACAAGTGATTTAGCAAAAATGGATTGGATGCAGTTACTTGATGGTATGCTAATGTTAAAGCAGTAAGAGGCATTCAAAGGGAGAAATTCAAGGAGTTCAGAGTAAGCATGTTCCCACAGAGAAAATGGATTTAATGGCCAAATCTCCAGCCTGTTGGATGTCAAGAAACATACAGAGTAAAATAAGGCAAATAAAATAGCTTATGGCAGATAAAGAAGCTTATGGGGCGGCATGGTAGCATAGTGGTTAGCACTGTTGTTTCACAGCGCCAGGGATTTGGGTTCGATTCCTGGCTCAGGTCACTGGAGTTTGTACATTCTCCCCGTGTCTGCATGGGTTTCCTCTGGACACTCCAGTTTCCTCCCACAGTCCAAAAGGTGTATGGGTTAGGTGGATTGGCCAAACCAAGTTGCCCTTTAGTGTCCTGGGATGCATAGGTTAGAGGATTAATGGGTAAATATGTAGGAATACGGGGATACAGCCTGGGTGGAATTGTTGTCGGTGTGATTCGACGGCTGAATGGTCTCCTTCTGCACTGTAGGGATTCTATGACTTCTTTGAATTTGATGCTGTGCAATTAATATTACAGAAAGACAACGGAAATATAGAAAGTCCAAGGAGGGAATCAAAAAGGAAATTGGAAAAGCAAAGAGAGGGTATCAAGGTAGGTAAAATGAAGGACAGCCTGAAGATATTTTATCAAATGTTAAGAGTTAGAATGTGCAGATCTGATCACCTAATTAAAGTGACAGGATGGGAGGACTTGTACATAATGATATCAATCTCCAGTATCTTTGGCTGACCAAACTTGAATTATTTAACAAGGATGTTTTTATAAACAAGAAAGGCACTGACCTAAGATAGCTGTCACAAGTTACCTGATGTTATAAATTAATCTAATTTCTGGAAAGTTCCCATGTGAATTGCAATACAGATATGGCACAACATCCTTCTCATTGAATTTCATACCTGAGGATGTCAAGATCTATTTCAAAGAAAAATACTGGATGTAGCATTTGTATTTCTATAAGACTGCCTCTTCAGCTAAGACAGAGCGACTGTTGAGACAATAGTTAAGATGGATAATGACTGATTTAGGAGTTAATAGTGGGGACATTTCCAAACTAATCATTCCTTGCCATGGAACAAAAGCCACAGTTGATGTAGACATCAGATAAACAAACCCTTCTTGAAATCATTCTGGAGAGACAGAAGATCATGTGACTGAAGTAACCATTTTGAAATTTCTTTAATACAGCTGCTAAACACAGAACAGACAGTAGTCTGAAAAAGATGCCAATGAACTAGGAAGGAGCTCCATTCTTTCTCCCTCAAGTTAATTCTTATCTCCTTACAGTTTAAAAAATTCAGCATGGAGATAATGAATTTCCATCAAAAGGAACCTTAGATGCAAAACACATTGGCTTCTGGAAAAGATGGTTTTTGGAATAAATATAAATTATCTCTGGCAGTTATATGGGCTTCATCTCAACTCCTGGCATCTGAAGGCGAACCTGGAAAAAATCTATGTGACAGTCACAGCATTTCACCTTTCAGTAATGGCATTATCACTAAACTGTTAATCCAGAAACTCGGCTAATGTTATGTGGACCTGGGTTCAGTTCCCGCCATGGCAGAATTGGAATGGTGGAATTTGAATTCAATTTTTAAAAATCTAGAATTAAGAATCTACAAATGATCATGAAACCATTGTCAATTCTCAGAAAAACCTGGTTCACTAATTTCCTTGAGAAGAAAATTTGTCATCCTTGCCTGGTCTGACCCACATGTGGCTTCAGAGCCACAGCAATATGGTTAACTCCCAATTGCCTTCAGGCAAATGGAGATGGTAATAAATGCTGCTCAGCCAGCGGTGCCCATATCCCATGAATTAATAAAACAAAACACAAATGTTGAACAAAGGCAGCAAGTAAGTGCTTTCATCTTTCTAATTCCTTCAGGAAACCCTGTTCCAGTCAGACTTGGAGTGGTAATTGCGAGGACTATATTTTACCGCTCCTTAATGACCATAACAATATAATAGATGTAATTGCACAAGAGGATATAAAGGAGATTTACCAGGATGTTGCCAGGTCTAGAAAATTGCAGCTTGAGAAAGTGTTAGATAGGCTGGGGTTGTTTTCCTTGGAGCAGAGGAGGCTGAGGGGACATTTGATTGAGGTGTTGTTCAGCAAACTAATATGCTTCCCTGTCGAAAAATCAAGATATCAGCACGTTTTGAACTATCAGCTATAGTTTGAAATAATGTCTTACTGTAATAATCTTACTAAGGCCAGTCTTTCATCACTAACCACCTTTTTATTTATAGTGATACCTGAAGACCTTTCAACCCATACAGAATGCAGATTGGTCCTGAGTCTATCAATTGCTGGCCTGAGTGGGGCCAGCTAGTTTTAAACCCACTGCAGCTCCTTTCCTTTGGGTGAGCTTCACTCATCTAATAAGGGAGTTCATGTTCAATGAGGCCCATGAAGAGATCTACTGATGATTCCCATGGCCATCATTACACCTTCATAAGGCTTTTTTCCTGCAAATGAACAATGAATGTGAATAATGGAGGTTTTGCATTACTTATATCAAGGAAATTAATAAAACTATAGACTAATTATGATTCCAATTGATTCAGCCAGTAACTATGGCAAATAAGAAAATACAACTTCTTCAATATTGTGGAACTGAAGTATGTTATATTGCAATATGCAGTTCTCTAAATCTAATATAGATCATTGCACCAATATAATGGGTTTTGAATCAATTTCATATGTTGCTTTTTAACTGCACAAATGCTGACCAGTGAGAGAGAATTTACTTAAAATCAAAAAAAATAAACAATCTTGGTTGATGTTGTGGGAAATCATCACTCGGAATCAGATTTGAAGATTCAACATGCAGTTTATTGGACAAAGCTTTGGGTGAAGCGCTGGACACCCCGCAGTGCTCACAGTTATCTTCTCAATTTTAAAATGGCAGCTGAGCTTCTTTTATACATTTTAAAGAGTTGACAGGTACAAACATTAGCAGTTATCACATCATTAGCCAATTATGCCCTCTAGCAATGACTAACCTCGTTAACAAAACTTATTGTTTCAGTTTTGCTTTATCTTAAGCTAAGTTGACCATCTGGATCTTAAGGTCTGTTTTGTGTCTGTTCCTTAGTAATTAGATAATAACAGTATTTAGTTCACCTATGCCTAAGCACATTTTAATGTCTTTCCACAGAATCCATTTTGTACCAAGTAACCATTTTGTATCTTCTAATTTCAGGATTCCTTCTATCAGCATCTCACTTTTGCTCCAATAATTTCCCCTTTTGGTCAGGATTATGCTCTAATAATCCGATGGACAAACAATAGCAGCATTGTGGGTCCGCAATTGATAGGCCCGACCCATAACTAACAGGTCACATGTTCACAGGTAAACTTCCACCTTCTCACCCTTTCCTTCATTGTCATCGTCTTCCTCGGTGTCTTCGGGTGTCTCCATTAGATGTTCTTCCTTGGTGACCACACTAGCCCCTGGCATGATCCAAGCCATCATGACTTTACAGCAGACATTAAAACATCCAATAATCAGGCAACAGACAATCATTACTACAATGAGAATAATTAGTCCATACATTAAATAAGACCCCCAACAACTATTTGAGCTAGCTATTCCCCTTGGGGTCTTGTCCAAAGTCATCGAGCTGCTTTCTTATGTCATTATTGGCTTGCGTGATGCAAGATTCATCTGTAACATGTATTATATATTTGTCTCTTCTGAATGTGCATATTCTCCCATGCTGGGCTAACTGATAATCTATGGCATAGCAGGTCTGCTGCACATACAATCTTAATTAAGCCAGTTTTTGGTTGATGGACACCAAAGCCTTTAATGTGTTGTTTCCCAAAATGGTTAATCTAGAGATAAGATGGTTTCTATTTTTGGCACGAGTTACTCCTGCTGTTCCCCCCAGAGACAGGGCCCCAATGAACCCATAGCCCAGAGACCACGACCTCCCAATCAGCACAGAATTCCTTGCTGATAGTCCAGGTCACTATCTTTTTTCCAGGTATGCCTTTTTTGAGAGCATGGAACAGTGAGTGGTCTTATTGTTCCTCTTACTGCAAAGAGGATCAGGAGGGTTGGTGTTGCCATCATGAAGGTATCTATGAGAAGGAACACAAATCCCTTCTTGGCTCGGTAACATTTAAAATCCTGATTATTGGTCTGTATGAACTGTTTATACCACCAATTGGTTGGTTCACTTGACTTTCCACCCGATCCTACCAATTGGTAAGTTGAAGTGGTTATGTTCATGTGGCTGAGTTGACGCAAGTCCCATTAAGTGACCACAAATCAGCTGCTTCCCCATGTGTCACGTTCAGGCATCTTTGCTCATTACAAGTACAAAGAAACTGGCCTCCACTCACTTGACAGCACTAACAGGCACACTGCATTTGTATACAGGAAACATTCTTGGGGACCAAAGCATATGCACACTCCCATCCTTGCTCCAAGAAGAAAAGTGGATAGCTTGTATCAACTGAGCATACTCTCCCTCCCACTCCCTGGAGCCTCCTGTACACAGGATCTGTGGAGTTTATTAGTTTCACACATCTTTCCTATAGACCCCTTTTATATTTGCCCATATGTCATTTACAAGATGCATCCAAGATATCTGCCATATATAAATCATGGAGGGTCCAGCCAGGGGTGGCCACAAATAGGCCTCTACAGATTGGGCTAGTGGGTAACGTACGGGTTGATTACTGTGTAAATGTACATGAGCTTTGTAGATTAAGGTATCTTCTAGTCCTATCAATCTTACCACCGTGACAATTATAGATGCTTTCTTAGACATGTTCGCAACAGGCAAGTATTAATCATATTACTCTATTAACAACTTCCCAAAGGCTATATTGCCAACCCAAATGCTTCAGTTAATCTTGCTTGTAGCCGTCATCTGTTTTGGGAAAGCACTATGGTTATTTTATGGCTTAGTTGTCAATATCACTCATTCGTTTCTTTGTATAATTTCCATACACCTTTCTCCCTTATATCCAGACAGGCACAGATATCTCCACTGATTGTGACTTAATACGGGTCATTCCATTTTGGCGCAAACCCTAGTTTTTAGGGTAATGTTGTTACCATGACACGATGTCCCACCATTGGGATGTCAGGGAGCATTTTAAGCTCAGTCTCTGTGTCTCTTTCTTCCTGATTGTCTCTTACTAATTTACACATCCCTTTTAGTTGGGCGCTGAGTTACAAGACAAAATTAAACAATATGTCTTTTAGTGGGCCTCCATCAGCCTCACCTGTTATGATGTTTTCAGATAATTGCATCACCCTTCCTGTCATTAGTTCATAAGGGGTTAATCCAGTTGTCTGGTTTATCGTGGCTCTTAATTTCATTAATATAGTAGGTAATACTTCTGTTCACACTTTGTGACATTTATACACCCTTAGCCAGGCCATTTTTAAGGGTTCTGGTCATACGTTCTGCCATTCCAGAACTCTGTGGGTGGCAAGGGATATGGAATTTTTGTTTTATTCCCATCAGTTGACACACTGTTTTTACTACCTTTCTAGTGAAGTGCATCCCTTGATCCGAATCAATCTGTATGCGTATTCTCTGTCTAGGAATTACCTCCTCCACCAATATTCTAGCCACCATAGTAGCAGTACAATTTCTGGTAGGGAACACCTATACCACCTGGTAAACTGGTCTATAATAACAAAACAGTAGATTTTGCTGTGGGATTGAGATAGTGGTCCTGTGAAATCTATTTGCAGGTGTTCCCAGGGTCCCTTTGGTTGGGGCTGATGTCCCATCTTAATTTTTATGAATCGACCAGGTTATATTGCATGCATGTCATTCATCAGTGACAATATTAGGCTATGTCATTCCCCATCCCTTTCCACCACCATTCTTTTCCTATACTAGTTGCCATGGCCTTTCTTCCTGCATGTGAGAGTCCATGGTGTAGTTCCAAGAGGGTGTTTCGTATGCACTCCAGTGCCATTGCATCTCCAAACGTTATTTACTCCCTCTGCTCTCGACCCTTTTGCCAGTGCAGTTTCTCCCCATCTATTATTCACAATCTCAACATTGCTGTCCAATTTCCTCTCAGGTGAAAAACCCTAACCTCCTCAATCTATCCATATAACTGATTAACCTTTCAGGTAATCCCTCTCAACATTCAACGTCTTTTCCAGAGAATGGTGCCCAGAATGGGCATGAATTGAGATGAAGCTAATGTTTATTAAAAGGTTTATTCAGCTATTACCTCACTGAGTGGCAATACTGGCAAAAGGGGATAAATGACCATCTCAAATTCTTATCTTCCTTATTTGGAGATTATATGCAAAACAGCAATAACTCCATTGGTGTTCAAGGTTGAAGCAGGTTTGGCTCTATACTTAACCCATCCTATATCTGACTAGAGTCCTTCATTGCCCATGACAAAATATACCCTTCCCTACTATCATCTCCGATCTTTCAAGACCCTTGCCTCCCTCCCTATGCCCCACCTTCCATAGAGAGCCGAATTTTGACCTTAATATGAAAATGCCAATTTAAAGTTGAGATAACATTTGCAAAAACAATGCAATAGGACGATTGTGGGATTACAAAAATAAACAGTTTAAGTGCCAGACTTTTACTATTTCTTAAACAATTTCCTCTAGAAGCAATTTTAAGGCATTGAAGTAATTCAGGGCAATGAATAATATAGACAAGATAGAATTCAAAGAAAATGTGTTTTCAAAATCCCAATGGTATAGTTGTTCCAAAGCAATATGGGCTTTACCAACATAACCGTGTTTAAAGTCAATCTAAAATCAAGGTATGTATGAACACAAAATTGGAGCAAGAATTCTTCAAGCTGTCTTACCCACTTCAGTCTGGCATTGAAGCAATTCAAGCCCAGGGACTGGATTCTTACTCCAGTAATTGTTGTCTTTGTGTGAATCAAGTAACACTTTGAACTGGCTTTTTGGCTGTAGCTGGACATCTATTCATTTGTATGTAATCCTATCAAAAGACATCACTTTTTCCATTAAAATCACATGCCATACAGATCCAATCTTTACATGATATACTTTTACATTATGTCTAATTTGATTATTTGTTTGCGTGTGAGCACTGTTTTACAGTACTTCACAAAATGTTACTACCCTACCTACAAAGAAGTGTATTCAAATGCTTAGCACCAACGTTTAGCAGCATTGTGCAAATTATCTGGGTGGGGGCTCAAATTCTGAACAGACTTGTTGTCTATCACTCATGATCTCTAATCAGCAGCTCAAAATGCTATAAAAGTAATACAGTAGTTCCATGTACTTTTACCGAAAACGATCTGCACGTAAGTAATATGGCCAAGCCAATGTTTTTGGAACTAAACTCTGGATGTGGTTAAATAATGATACTGGTCTACTTAAATCAATTTTTAAATCTAGGTTAAATTTGGATTTTGCTGTGCAGCATAATTCCACAAATTGAAAATCAGTTCAGAGAGAGTACTTTTGACAGAGATATCCATTTACCATAGCCCATAGAATCCTCCAGTGCACAAAGAGGCCCTTCAGTCCATCGAGTCTGCACTGAACACAATCCATTCAGGCTGTACTCTGATATCCCTACATATTATACCCACTAACCTATCCCTTAACTACATTTCCTTTGTCCACCAAGGAAGAAGTTTGCACAACAGGATTAGAATAGTACCAAAGTGCAAGAGCTCCACATACTACATTATACAATCATAACTATATTCAAATCCACAATTTGATCTTATTTCAGTTAGTTGTGCAAAGTACACCCTCTCAAGCAACAAGATGAAGACAATTTGTGCTTAAATTTTATAGAAAAAATTTGATTGACCATAAAGATGTAGTTTGGGTTCACTAAGTAAAATGGCAGAAAAAGTTGATTTGCCAATCCATCTCCTTTTATGGGCTTGATCTTTGCAGACTGTTAATCCATACTGCAAGCTCTCTAAGCAACATCAGGCCATAAACCTAAAAGATAAAATATCAAATTCCATCAGCACAAATCTATGTCCATTCTGTGCACTTCATATTTCTCCAATTGCTCAGTCATAATTTCAAAGACTCAGGTAACTAACTATTAAACAGACAGGCCTTGTTACATGGCTTTTGCACACAATGGAGCAAATGTCCTAACAGTTGAACAGAACACCTAAATCTAATGCTTTGGAACCTTTCTTATTCCTTACTAAAGAGTAGAAACCATTTTAATGCAAATATATTTTTGTTTTAATAAAATTGTATTAGAAATGCAAAATAAATTGTATTATAAATGCAAAAATAAAGATCCCTGGTGAATTTTAGAATTTACTGCACTCTTGGTCCTCTTTTTCAACTGCAAAGTACAAAAGTATGCAAAGTACTTATATAATAAGTGTTCCATTTACTTATTACCCAACTTGGATTTCTTGTGTGAAATAGGTCTATTACTTATTAAATATCTTGTGTTTCTATCCAATAGTCCCATAAATTCCCCTTATTTTCACCTATTTTTAACTACATTGTTAGCTCAGTCTGACTCCCAAAGTTTAATAATCTCTACTCCAGTTCACCAATCAAGGCCAACTGATCAACTCACCAGCAGTGACATCCTGTTGTGGGAAATCACCACTTGGAGTCAAAACTGAAGATTCAACATGCAGTATTGGACAAAGCTTTGTGAGAAGCACTGGACCCTCTGTAGTGCTCACAGTCACTTCAGTTTTAAAATGGCAGCTGAGCTTCTTTTATACATTTTAAAGAGTTGCCAAGTACAGACATTAGTAGTTATCACGTCATTAGCCAATTATGCCCTCCTCCCTAGCAACGACTGACTCATTAACAAAACTTATTGTTTCAGTTCTGCTTTATCTTAAGCTAAGTTGATCATCTGGACCTGAAGCTCTGTTTTTTTTGTGTCTGTTCTATAGTAATTAGACAATAACAAGATTTAGTTTGTTTTGCAATGTCTATGCTTAAGTTAGCATATTTTAATGTCTTCCAACAAAGTCCATTTTGTACCAGGTAACCATCTTGTATCTTCTAATTTTGGGATTCCCTCTGGCAGCGTTTCATGTTTACTCCAACAGGAAGTGACAGGAAGGCATACATTCTGAAGGGCAACACAATTATAAAGAAAATTCTCTAACCAGTCACCGGCTGTTGGCCATTTCTTCCACAAAACAGGATTTGGGGAAAAAAAGTAATTTTGAATGTTCAACTTTTAAGTGAAGTCCATGTTTGCAAAGTCATCAAGAAAAAAATGTGATAAATATGCTAAGTAGAAAGTTCTTACCATTTCTGCCTCCCACCTCCATAACTAATATGAACTTTCGTAACTTGTCTAGACAATCAAAAATACTTATCATCAATTGTGCTGGAAAATCTTTTCATCTGTGAACAAAAAGTAGAATTGTGCTACAGGCTTGTAGATATAAGGATTTAGACACATCAAGGCTACGAGAGCTTGTGAGTTTTGCATAGATGACAAGTAACTCACATTACAGAAGCAGATCATTTGCCCTACTCATCTATGTCACTATTTATCACCGCATGAGCCCACATGAGCCAGCTCAGCTTATCAGCATATCCTTTTCTTCCTTAATCTTTTGTGTGTTTATCAAACTTCCCCTTAATACTTCTATGTTGTTTATTCATCTATTCCATGTGGTGGCAAGTTCCACATTCTCATCACTCTTTTGGCAAATAAGTTTCACCTGGATTCCTTGCTGGATGTTTACTGCAGGAGAAACAAAGTGTAGCAAAAGAATGAAAGATCTCCATTTATATGCAAGATGTTACAAAAGCTGAATGATAATTCAGAATTTTCTTTATGTTAAGTAAGCTGATGACTGCTGTGAGTTGATGTTCCTCTTTAATCTGTACTACCAGGAAAAATAAATGGTACAGATTAATTGATGGAGCCCAGATGGAAATGCTGTACTTTATGTTCACCTTAATATGAATTAAAGCAGATTAATGATTCATATTGTTAGGTCTTACAGAAGTAAGATTTAACTTACTCAAAACCTACTCACTTACACAGTTCTACAAGAGGTGAAATGAGAGTAGCTGCCGTTAACATCAAAGCAGCATGAGACTAAATGCAGCATCAAGGACCTCTTGCAATATTGAAGTCAATAGGAATCAAGAGGTAAATTTTCCAGTGGTGAGAGTCATATCGCGCACAAGAGTGGCTGTGGTCTTGGAAACCAATCATCTCGTCCCTGGGATATCATTGTAGGAATTACTCAGGGTAGTGTTTTGGGTCTACCTACCTTTAGCTGCTTCATCAATGACCATCCATTCATTATAAAGTCAAAGATGGAAATGTTGTCTGATCATTTTATGATATTCAGTATCATTTGAGACATGCATTTGATGAATACATGGCTGAGGGACTGGAGCAGGGGGCAGGGATTCAGGTTCATAGATCATTGGGACCTCTTTAGGGGCAGGTGTGACCTGTACAGTAAGGACGGGTGGCACTTGAACCCTAGGGGAACTAATATCTTGGCAGGTAGACTAGCTAGGGCTACTGAGGGATCTTTAAATTAGAAAAGCTGGGGGGTGGGAATATCGATGGGACGGTGAATAAGGAGGTTAGTTCCCAGATAGGGAAGGATTGTAGGGACTCTGAGAGGGGGGTTGGGCAGGTGGTGGAAAAGGGAAATATCCTGACTGAGGGGCTGAGGTGTGTCTATTTTAATGCCAGGAGTGTAGTAAATAAGGTACATGAGCTTAGCGCGTGGATTGCTGCTTGGGAGTGTGATGTGGTGGCCATTACAGAGACTTGGTTGTCTCAGGGACAGGACTGGGTACTTCAGGTGTCGGGATTCAGATGCTTCAGGAGGGACAGGGTTGGGGGCAAAAGAGGAGGAGCTGTGGCACTGTTGATCAGGGACAGTGTCATGGATGTAGAGAAGGTGGTAGACGTGGAGGGAATATCTACGGAGTTTCTGTGGGTGGAAGTTAGGAACAGCAAAGGCTCGATAACTTTGCTGGGTGTATTCTATAGGCCGCCCAATAGCGGCAGGGAACTTGAGGTGCAGATAGCGAAACAGATCCTAGACAGATGTAGAAATAATAGGGTTGTCGTGATAGGAGATTTCAATTTCCCAGACATCGACTGGAATATCCCAAGGATAAGGGGTTTGGATGGTGTGGAGTTTGGTGTGTTCAGGAAGGTTTCCTGACACAGTACGTGGAAAAACCTACAAGAGGAGAGGCTGTACTTGACCTGGTGCTTTCTAATGAGCCAGGGCAGGTGTCGGATCTCACGGTAGGTGAGCATCTTGGGAATGGAGATCATAATTCTATCTCCTTCACGATAGCGATGGAAAGAGATAGGATCAGGCAGGCTAGGAAGGTGTATGTCTGGAGTAAGGGGAAATATGAAAACATTAGGCAGGTAATTGGACGTATAAACTGGAAGAAGGTGTTCTTGGGGAAGAGTACAGAAGGAAAGTGGCGGATTTTCAAGGAATGTTTGTCTGGGGCACTGCAAGACAACGTTCCGAGGAGTCAAGGAAGTTCTGGTAGGACGCGGGAACCGTGGTGCATGAAGGTAGTGGTGAACCTAGTTAGGAAAGAAAATGGTATATAAAAGGTTCAGAGAGCTAGGGGATGTTAGGGATCTAGAGGAGTATAAGGTGTGTGTTTTAGGGAACTTAAAAAGGAAATTAGGAGAGCCAGAAGGGGTCATGAGAAGGCCTTGGCAGGTAAGATTAAGGAGAATCCCAAGGCCTTCTACAAAAATGTGAAAAGTAAAAGGATGAGAAGAGAAGGGATAGGGCCAATAAAAGGTGAAGGGGGAAAAGTCTGTGTGAATCCAGAAGAAATGGCAGAGGTGCTTAACGAGTACTTTGCCTCGGTATTCACGGTGGAAAGTGAACTGGGAGATTGCACCGCAGGTTTGAGGCATACGGAAAAGATTGAGTATGTGGCTGTTAGGAAAGAAGATGTGTTAGACCTGTGAAATTCTAACAAGATAGACAAGTCGCCGGGACCGGATGGGATGTACCCCCAGGTTATTGTGGGAGGTGAGGGAAGAGCCCCTGGCGATGATCTTTGCATCATCCATGGAAACTGGAGAGGTTACGGAGGATTGGAGGATTGCGGATGTGGTTCCTATCTTTAAGAAAGGGAACAGGGATAGTCCAGGAAATTACCAACCGGTGAGTCTGACTTCAGTGGTTGGTAAGCTGATGGAGAGTCTTCTGAGGGATAAGATATATGAACATTTGGAGAAGTTTGGACTGATTAGAAATAGCATGGTTTTGTCAAGGGCAGGTCATGCCTTACGAGCCTAGTTGAGTTCTTCGAAAACGTGACTGAACACATTGACGAAGGAAGGGCAGTGGATGTAGTGTACATGGACTTTAGTAAGGCGTTTGTTAAGGTCCCCCATGCAAGGCTTCTGGAGAAGGTGAGAGGGCATGGGATCCAGGGGGCTTTGGCCTCGTGGATCCAGAACTGGCTTGCCGGCAGAAGGCAGAAAGTGGTTGTGGATGGGTCTTGTTCTACATGGAGGTCGGTAACCAGTGGAGTGCCCCAGGGATCTGTTCTGGGACCCCTGCTGTTTGTCATTTTCATAAATGACCTGGATGAGGAAGTGGAGGGATGGGTTAGTAAGTTCACCGACAACACAAAGGTCAGTGGTGTTGTGGATGGTCTGGAGGGATGCCAAAAGTTGCAGTGGGACATAGACAGGATGCAAGACTGGGCAGAGAAGTGGCAGATGGACTTCAAGTGGATAAATGTGTAGTGGTCCATTTTGGCAGGAATAATGGGATGAAGGAAAACAATATAAGGGGTAGGAGTCTTAGCTGTGTTATAGAGCAGAAGGATCTCGGGGTCCGGGTCCATAGGACTCTTAAATCGGCCTCGCAGGTGGAGGAAGTGGTCAAGAAGGCGTACGGTGTACTGGCCTTCATTAATCGAGGAATAGAGCTTAGGAGTCAGGAGGTAATGATGCAGCTCTATAAGACTCTTGTCAGGCCCCAGTTGGAGTATTGTGCGCAGTTCTGGTCGCCTCATTGTGGGAAGGATGTAGAGGCTATTGAGAGAGTTCAGAGGAGATTTACAAGGATGCTGCCTGCATTGGGAGGCAGGCCTTATGAAGATAGGTTGAGGGAGTTGGGACTCTTCTCACTGGAGAGACATAGGTTGAGAGGCGACCTGATAGAGGTTTATAAAATGTTGAGAGGAATAGATAGGGTGGACTCTCAGAGACTATTTCCCCGAGCTGAAATGGTCACTACAAGAGGACACAGATTTAAGGTGCAGGGAAGCAAATACGAAGAAGATGTCAGGGGTAGGTTTTTCACTCAGAGGGTGGTGAGTGAATGGAACCAACTGCCATCGGAGGTTGTTGAGGCAAACTCACTGGGGTCGTTTAAGAGACTTCTGGATGAGTATATGGAAAAGAATAGGATAGGGGATTATAGATAGGTCTGTGGATTGGTAGATGTGATCGGTGCAACTCGTGGGCCGAAGGGCCTGTTTGTGCTGTATTGTTCTATGTTCTATGTTCTATATGCTCAGACAATGAAACAGTCCGTGCCCTTTGAAGCCACACCCAGAAAATCATCAGGCTTGAGCTGATAAGTGGCAAATTTAGTGAAAGCCACGTAAAAGCCAAGCAAGGAACATTTTCACCAAAAGAGAATCTAACTACCTTCCCTTGAATTAATTAATTAATTAATTAATTCCAGTGGAATTACCTTTGCGGAATCCGTCAGCGTCAACAACTTGGAAGTTACCATCGACCAGAAATTGAACTGGACCAATCATATAAATAAACTGGTTAGGTGCATTGACCTGAACAGGCGCCAGACTGTAGCGACTAGGGGAATTTCACAGTAACTTAAGACCATAAGACATAGGAGCAGAATTAGGCCACTTGGCCTATCAAATCTGCTCTGCCATTCAATCATGGCTGATATTTTTCTCAGCCATCTGATGAAGGGACAGGTTGTCCCAAAAGCTTGCAGTTTTTGCTACAAATAAAATTGTTTGGTCTCTAAACTGGTGTTGTGGGATTTTTCTCATCCTCATTCTCTAGCCTTTCCTCCATAACCCCTGATACCCTTATTAATCAAGAAGCTATCTATCTCTGTCTTAAAGACACTGAATGACTGGGCCTCCATACTCTCCTGTGGCAAACAGTTCCACAGATTCACCACTCTCTGGCTGAAGAAATTCCTCTTCATCTCTGTTTTAAGCCTGAGGTTGTGCCCTCTGGTTCTAGTTTTTCCTACTAGTGGAAACATCCTCTCCACGTCCACTCTAACCAGGCCTCGAGTATCCTGTAAGTTTCAATAAGTTCCCCCTCATCCTTCTAAGCTCCAATGAGTACAAACCTAGAGTCCTCATGTGACAAGCTCTGCATTCCAGGGATCATTCTTGTGAACCTCCTCTGGACCCTTTCCAAGGCCAACACATCTTTCCTTAGAAATGGGGCCCAATACTGCTCTCAATACTCCAAATGAGGTTCTGGACAAAGCCTTATACAGCCTTAGCAGTACATCTCTGCTCTTGTATTCTAGCCCTCTCAACATGAATGCTAACACTGCATTTGTCTTCCTAATTGCCAACTGAATCTGCACGTTAATCTTAAGAGAATCTTGATCAATGACTCCCAATACCCTTTGTGTTTCTGATTTCCTAAGCATTTCCCCATTTGGAAAATAATGATTCCTCCTTCCAAAGTTCATAACCTCACACTTTTCCACACTGTATTCTATCTGCACTTTTTTGCTCAATCTCCTAACCTGTCGAAGCTCTCTGCAGCCCCCATGCTTTTTCAATAACACTGGAGTCTCTTCATATCTTTGTATCATTTGCAGACTTAGTAATAGTACCTTCAGTTTTTTTCCTCCAAATCGTGAATGTATATTGTGAAACGTTGTGGGCCCAACACTGACCCCTGAAGCACACCACTAGTCACTGGCTGCCATTCTGAAGAAGACTCTTTTATCCCCATTCTCTGCCTTCTGCCACTCAGCCAATTCTCTATGCATGCCAGGGTCTTACTTTTAACACCATGGACATTTAACTTATTTAACAGTCTCCTATGCTGCACCTTGTCAAAGATCTTCTGGAAATCTAAATAAATTGCATCCACTGATTCTCCTTCATCTAAATTCCTCGCTACTTCATTGCTATGTTAATGTAAGCCTTACTTGTGACTAATAAATAAACTTTAAAAATACCGTGGCTAGAAGAGCAGGTCCAAGGCTCAGAATACTACAATGAACAACTCACCTACTGACTCCCCAGAGCCTGTCACCATCTACAAGGCACAAATCAGGAGTGTGATGAAACCTTTTCTATTTTCCTGGCTGGATGCAGATTCAATGACACTCAAGGAGTTCAACACCATGCAGAACAAAGCAGCCTGCTTGTTTGGCATTCCATCCACCTCATTAAACATTCACTCCTGCTACCACTGACTCATAGTGGCAGAAGTATGTGCCTCTCACAACACGCCCTGTTGTAACTCACCAAGGTTCTTTTGACAGCACCTTCCAAATTCACGACTTCTATCACTGAAAAGGAAAGGATAGCAGGTGCAAGGGAATACCACCATCTGCGAGATCTTCTCCAAGAAATACACCATCCTAGCTTGGAACAATATTGCTGTGCCTTCCCTGTTATAAGATCATAATAGGAGCAGAAGTAATACTGCATTCCATCCATCGAGTGTGCTTTGCCATTCAGTAAAAAAATTGGCTGATCAGATTGTGGCCTTGAATCCACTTTCCTGCCTGTTCCCCATAGCCTTTGACTCCCTCTGCGATTAAAAATATGGCTAACTCTGCCTTGAGTATATTCAATGACCCAGCTTACTGTTCTCTTTTTGGGAGAAGAAAATTCAACCACTAATGAACTTCCAAAAGTAAAGATGTCTCCTCATCTCTATCTTAAATGGGAGATCCCTTAGTTTTAAATTATGCCTCTTAGCTGAAACATCCTCTCAGCATCCACCCTGTTATGCCCCCTCAGAATCTTAGATTTTTCAATAAGATTATATTTCATTCTTTTAATCTCCAATGAGTTTTAGAAAATTCGTTCAATTTGCTCAATCTTTCCTCATATGACAATCTCTTCTTCCCGGGAATCAGTCTGTCAAGCCTTCATGTGCCCCTGTTAATGCATCCCTCCCTAAGGAAGGAGACTTTGTGCAGTATTCCAGGTACGGTCTCAGCAATGCCTTGTAATATTCCAGCCCTTTGCAATAAAAGCCAGCCTTCCACTTGCCATATTTGCATCCTAGCATTTTATGATTCATGTACAAGGACACTCAAATGCCTCCAGCCCCTTGCAGTAAAAGCCAGCCTTCCATTTGCCATATCTGCATCCTAGCATTTTATGATTCATGTACAAGACCATTCAGAAGTCTGATGGCAACAGGGAAGAAGCTGTTTTCAGACATTTGTATCTTTTTTCCAAAAGAAGAAGGTTTAAGAGAATACATTCAGGGTGCATGGCTCCTTAATTATGCTGATTGTTTTCCCAAGGCAGTAGGGAGTGTAAATAGAGTCAATGGATGGGAGGCTGGTTTGCATTCTTTAACCTCTCCATCAAAATAATACTCTACTTTTCGATTCTTGCTGCTGAAATGGACCACCTCACATTTTCCCACATTGTATGGCACCCGCCAAATGTTTTGCCCACTATCTTAACTTATCTATATTCCTTTGCAGATTCTTTGTATCCTCCTCACAATTGCTTTCCTATTTTGTAACATCAGTAAATCTGCTTACAATACCGGTGATACCTTAGTTGCAAATCATTAATATAGATTGTAAATAGTTGAAGTCCCAGTTGAGTGACCCATCTAATACTCTGATGTTTGCTGATCTGAAAGATGGGTTAAAAGTCTGAATTCCAGCTAATAACTGTTGATGTAACCATACATAGAAACATAGAAATTAGAAGCAGGAATAGACCATTCAGCCCTTCGAGCCTGCTCTGCCATTCATTTTGACCATAGCTGATCATTAAATTCAATATCCTGATCCCCCTTCTCCCCATATCCCTTGATCTCTTTAATCCCTAGAGCTATATCTAATTTCTTCTTGAAATCAGACAACATTTTGGCCTCACTTCCAGTGATAGTGAATTCCACACATTCACCACCTTCTGGGCAAAGAAATTTCTCCTCACCCCCATTCTTAAAGGTTTACTCTTTATCCTCAAACTATGACCCCTAGCTCTGGACTTCTTCACCGCTGGGAACAATCTTTCTGAATCTACCCAGTCTAACCCTGTCAGAATTTTCTAAGTTTCTATGAGATCCAGTCTCACTCCTATAAACTCCAATGAATATAGTCCTAACCAATTTAGTCTCTACTCATATGACAGACATGCCATCCCAGGGATCAACTTGGTAAATCTTCACTGTACTCCCACCATAGCAAGGACATCACTACATAGACTACAGCAATTCAAGAAAGTGGCTCACCACCACTTTCTCAAAGGCAATTAGGAATGGGTAACAAATGCTGGCCTTGTCTGCCCATATTCCATGATGCCCAGTTAAGTGTTTGATCATTCAGACTTCTGAGGAAATGAAGAAGTAAAATGTGAAATACACATATATGCAGTTCTGCTCACAATCATTATTCACCCTGATAGATCACACTGTCAAATGAATACTCATCCCGTCCCTTAAGAATCAATCACGGACTTCTTACAGGAGGCTGATGCCACTGAATCCGAGAAGAAATTGTGGAAGACCTGAATTTGTAACAGTCATATCATGGGATGGCATAGTGGCCCAGTGGTTAACACTGCTGCGTCACTGTGTTAAGGAACCAGGTTTGACTCCTGGCCTTGGGTATCTGTCTGTGTGGAGTTTGCACATTCTTTCCATGTCTGCATAGGCTTCCTCCGGGTGCTCCAGTTTCCTCCCACAGTTCACAGATGTGCGGGTTAGATGGATTGTCCATGCTAAGTTGGCCTTCAGTGTCAGGGGGACTAACTAGGGTAAATGTACGGGGTTATGGGGTGAGGGCCTGGGTGGCATTATAGTCAGTGCAGACTTGATGGGCTGAATGGCCTTCCTCTGCACTGTATGGTTCTATGATAAATTGATGTCCAGGCTACTCCAGCTCAAGAAGAAAATGGAGAGATAGAGTTTTTTTAACTTAATAAGTAGGGAGTGAGTGACTTAGCCATGAGTGGCACGATGATTAGGATGGCTGTCTCATAGTGTCAGGGACCCAGGTTTAATTCCAGCCTCCGTGTTTGTCTGTGTGGAGTCTATACATTTTCCCGTGTCTGTGTGGGTTTCCTGTAGGTGCTTTGGTTCCCTCCCACAGTCCAAAGATGTGCAGGTTACGTTGATTTGCCATGCTAAATTGTCCCTTCATACCAGGGCGACTAGCAGGATAAATACATGGAGTTACAGGGATAGAGCTGGGGTGGGATTGTGGTCAGTACAGAACTGTAGGAATTCTATGATTCTATGAGAATAAAGGTAAGAAAATGCTATGATGGTGTTCTCACAACTAGGTGGCACTGGTACTGTTTGTTGATGCTTTGATTTCTGTACCTTGTTCAAGTTTAAGCCAAAATCACGCTCCATGATTCTACTGAGATTTAGAGAGCTGTTTTCCCACTTGCCTCTTGCATTAAAATAAATTTTCATCAATTACTTGAAATGAAGGCTGTGGGCTCAAAATGAGATCTTCCTTTACCCTACCGGCAACATAATCATGTTCATGCCAAGAGAGGGGGTGAATTGAATTAAATAGATTTATTGTGTAACATGTATTGAGATGCAATGAAAAGTATTGTTTCTTGCGAGATATACAAACAAAGCATACCTTGTTCATAGAGTACACAGTGGAGAAGAAAAGGATGGGGTGCAGAATATAGGGTTACAGTTACCAATAGGGTGAAGGGAAAGATCAACTTAATATGTAACAAGACCATTCAGAAGTTTGATGACAACAGGGAAAAAACTGTTTTCAGACATTTGTATCTTTTTTCCAAAAGAAGAAGGTTTAAGGGAATACAACCAGACTGCATGACTCCTTAATTATGCTGACTGTTTTTCCGAGGCAGTAGAAAGTGTAAATAGAGTCAATGGATGAGAGGCTGGTTTGCATGATGGACTGGGCTATGTACACAACTCTTTGTAGTTTCTTTCGGTCTTGGTCAGAGCAGGCGACATATCAAGCTGTGATGCATCTGGGATTCTCCCAAAAAAAATTAAGTGTCCATTTTTTGGGCATACTTAGTGGAATGAATCTCCGGCACTCTGCTCCATGGTGTGCCTCAGGATGATTCATGATGGATTCTAATGGAAAGACCAGAGTCAGCGTGCTGAGCTGGCTACAGCATATGTGGAGATTGGCATATGCACACTGGCTTCCCCATTGCCAGCTGCCCGATTGCTGACCTACTGATTGTTTTCCTACCTTGCCAATCCCCAAGTGCTGGCCTACTTGACCCTCCTCCAATCGCTAGCCCACCTGACTACATCCTTCCCTAACCACCTTCCCCCCCACCGCCCTCCCCCGCCCCGGCTTGCCTCAATCACCAGATATCTGGGTATAAACTGTTCCATTGGAACGATACAACATAGGTTCATGAAGGGCAGGTCATGTTTGACTAATTTGGTGGAATTCTTTGAGAACAATGCATGAGCAGTGGACAATATAGAACCTATGGATGTGGCATATCTGGATTTCCAGAAGGCATTTGACAAGTGCCATACCAAAGGCTTCTGCATAAGATAAAAATGCATGGTGTTACAATTAATATATTAGCATGGATAGAGGATTGGTTAACTAACAGAAAGCAAAGAATGGGAGTAAATGGGTGTTTTTCTGGTTGATGATCAGTGATTTGTGATATGCTTCAGGGATCAGTGTTGAGACCACTATTGTTTACAATTTACATAGATGATTTGGAGTTGGGGACAAAGTGTGGTGTGTCAAAATTCACAGATGAGAGGCAGAACAAAGTGTGCACAGGACACTGAAAGTCTGCAAAGAGATATAGATAGTCTAAAAGAGTGGGCAAGCGTCTAGCAGATGGAGTACAATATTAGTAAATGTGAGGTCATCCATTTTGATAGGAATAACAGCAAAATGGACTATTATTGAAATGGTTAAAAATTGCAGCATGCTGCTGTGCAGAGGGACCTGGATGTCCTTGCACAAGAAGCATACAGAGTTGGTTTGCAGATGCAGCAGGTAATTAAGAAAGCAAATTGAATTTTGTCCTTGATTGCTAGCGGGATGGAGTTTCAAAACAGTGAGATTATGTTGCAGCTGTGTAAGTGCTGGTGAAGCCATACCTGGAGTACTGTTTACAGTTTTGGCTTCCTTACTTGAGAAAGGATATATTAGTATTAGAAGGGGTACAGAGAAGATTCATGATGTTGATTCCAGAGTTGAGAGGGTTCGCTTATGAAGAGAGACTGAGTAGGCTGGGACTATACTCATTGGAATTCAGAAAAATGACAATAGATCTTATAGAAACATATAAAATTATGAAGGAAATAAATAAGGTTGAAATAGGGAAGTTGTTTCCAATGACGAATGAAGCTAAAACTAGGGAGCATGTCTCAAAACAAGGGGATGCGAATTTAGGACTGAGTTGAGGAGGAATTTCTTCACAAAAATGTTGTAAATCTGTGGAATTCCCTGCCCAGTGAAGCAGTTGAGGTTGTCTCATTGAATGTTTTTAACGCAAGGATGCTTAGTGGAATGAACCTCCAGCACTCTGCTCCATGGTGTCTCAGGATGATTCATGTTGATGAACACTAAAGGAATTAAGGGTTATTGGTGAGCAGCCAGGTAAGTGGAGCTGAGTCCACGAAAAAATCAGCCATGATCTTATTGAATGATGGAGCAGGCTCAAGGGACCAAATGGCCTACTCCTGCTCCTAGTTTTTATATTCTTATGTTCTTACAACCTCATTGCTCTTGTACTCTGAGCAACAGGTGTGATAAAGCCCTCTGTCAGATAGGCTATGTATGTTGCACTCACTTTGAAGATTTGAGCGGACTGATATCCAACTTGTGCATGCTACTGTTTTTCAAAGAGATTTAAGGCCGAGATAATTTTCTACTGATGTGGTGCAAGATTGGAAAGCCTGATGAGATTTAGCTAAGCAACTGCTTTAATGAGCATTCATGAGACACAAATGAATGCAAATGGAGTTGACACCACCAGGCAGCATGCAAACTGACCCACCATTGGGAGAATTGCAAATTATTTTTATGCTGGAGTTTTCTGATATTTTGGTTCCCACTGGAATCTCTGCTCCTACCTATCATAAAACTCATCATGGGCGGAATGGGAGAACAGTAACAAGCTGTCCTGCCATCCTACCAGGAGTGGCCTGGCTGCGCATATTACCGATATGGCATCTGCACCCGATAGCTTTGACATCCTCACTATTCTCTCACAATCTCACCAATTTGATAACTTCTAGCCCAGATGACATGAAGGAAGTGAACTCTGTCTGAGCTGCACCAGAATAATTTTCACCAAAAATAAACATTGAGGGAAATTCATTCCCTCAATGCACATTCATTTATTAATAAAGGAATAAAGGATGTCGTCCCATTTACTACTCCTTAACGCATGCATATTTGGTAAAACCTGTCTATAAATCATTGGACCTCATTTGCTGCAGCCTATACAGATAAGGATTTTAAATATTCCAGTCTGAATCAGTCCAGTCACACAGACATACCAACATGTATTTGTTTTGTTGAGTTTGTGGTTCTGGCAGCGTATGGAAATGAAATTTGAATAGTCATTTAAATATTTCCAAAAGCAGATCACTTACAACAACATCAGTGCATTTACCTGCACTGTTTTACATTCAAAGCACTCTCCCGGTTTGCTGAAGGGTCTGTTCTGTTTAAAAAAAAACAGCTATCATCGGTCACCACCTCTTACATTTCAAGATGAACCACATGGATCTGGAAATTGCCAACACAAACTGGTAACAGAGTTTGATTCTAGACAGGGTTGGCCTGAGATATAACAAATAACTGAGCCTCAGTTAATCAAACCAGCAGATACCTGCAAAGCACTCCCAAGCTGCTTGTCAGCGAAGAATGGTGAGCTGCTGCTGGTATTGCAATCAGACCTTGAAATGAAGGGTTGTAGAAGGGTTGATAAGAAAGAAGAGCAAAAGGAGGTAGGAGAGATCCAGGAGATGGGAGGTTGAACGGGAGAATGTTGAGGTAGCAGTTAGGAGGAGGTTAAGGCAGGGCTCAAGAGGGGTCAAGTGATGGCTCATCGTAGCCCATAGTTTTCATTGGCTGATTATCAGGAGCATTCCTGTATCATTGGTAATTAATCAATGTCCACAAGGGACCAAAGACATCCCTCAGTTCTTGGAGATAAAAAATTGGTTGTAGCTTCAGGGGCATCACTCCATAAGTGTGGGGCTAGGTATGAAAAATCATTCCATAAACAGTTAGTATGGGAGTGGCACCCCATTCTAACCATCTAAGCTAACCAACGCTCACACTTGTCTATCTCACAGCTCCATGGTCAGATTTAGTACTTTGAAATGTACTTTTTGATGGTGACCTGCAGTATCCCTGTAAGAGCAACATATACCTGGTTTGCTTGAATGCAGACAACTCAGCATCAAATGAGTTTAAGGGAAAACAATTTGGTCAAGGAGTCTTCATACCGGCATCAGGTGCCAGTTTTGTATGTACGTATAGCCTTGTATCTATTTCAGGCACAGGTCCTGGACACCTGTTTTGCTTCCTATGTCGATACAGTGAATGTTGTACTCTTGGCTCAAAATTTGCAGGCACATGTCACATTCCATATTCAATATTATGGAGTCCACTCTACAATGAAAAAATAGGCCTGGTTTTGTCAAACATTTAGGCTATGATTTGAGCACATTACATATAAAGAGAAATCTGTTTCGAATGACATATCAGGAATACCAATATCTTGTATCTTCATCTGATAGTTATCACAAATATAATACTTTTTTTTCTAATTGTTGAGCAAATTATACATTTTTTAACATTCTTACTTCATTGATACTACATGTATAAGTGGCTTGAACATGTGAACATTTCATTGAGGAATTATATTCTTCATGGCAAATAGGGATTTATTGTGCAGTATTTTGTTTTACAGTTTTACAGCAAATGGTATTTTATGTTTTCAGTTAGATGTTGCCATGTTTTATAAAACTAAATTAAGAATTAACTTTTTTTTACAAATATAGTGATATCTCCAGTCTCCACTGATAACTTTGCAGCAATTTTTTTCAGGCAACGTGTGCTTTTACAAGTTTGTGGTTTACTTTCTAATTTGCAGCACATTTTATTTTCAACATCCTAACTTTCTGGCACATGACCTCCAAATAGTACAAAAAAAAGTGACAAAGGTTCAATGCAACAAAAGAAATCTATAATCATGAAATATTGCATAATCAATTTGTGTTGTCTCCTTGCCCCTTATAATTTTCCGGTAGTAGTGACAATGAAACTGTGTTCATCTATACTTTGAAACAAACAACAGCATCTGAAGTATGCACATGTGCACTTAAATGCAGAAGTCCAGGCATTAGTTATTGTCAATTGTTCTATGATTCTTTATGGATGCCTATTGAATCCTCTGCAGATACAATCAATTGAAAATCACTGAACTAACAAGAACTTGCAGTTTTACATTCTAACATTGTTTTTAAAACTTCCTGAAAAAGCCATGTTCTGTTTATAAAATGTAACTGAGTTCTTAGCAGCATAAGTTTTATCAAGTCATTTGGTAGTAAAGAACATGAGTATTGCTGGAAAAAGACATGCATGAGAAGAGACAGTTAAATAATTGACAAGTGGATTCTGATTGATAAAGGAGTTGCCATTGAGAATGCACCAGTTGATGGTGACTGACAGATAACTGTCATGCATCATTTGAAATTTAAATCAGGCAATTTGACCTTGATTGGTCAAGGCATTGTTCTGGGAGTGTATCAGTAAATGACTGTCATTTATTTTGATTTGCTGAAATGGGCATCCATTGCAGTGTCCTGATGCATGCAAGACAAAAATCTTCAACATATCCCTTTTTTTTTTAGCAATATTTATATTACAACTACTCTGAACAATCTTTCTTGGTCTGAAAACACTTCTATGCAACATATTTTTTAATGTTTAATTGTTTTGTGTTTAATTCAATACTCTAAAAGTTTGTTTATAATATTTCAGCTTTAATGTTCATGTCCAAATTATTTTTTCGCCCTCTGCAAAATGTATCATACATTTTACTTGGTATTTTCTTTTCTGTGTGATCGCCTTAATGTGATTGATGGCTTAGCTTGCTTGATAACATAATTATTGGTAGATATCTGGAGATCCTGATGCTAGATTCAAACTAATGATGGGAAAGGGGAAATCCATATCACATTAATTGCTAGATCCTTGTGGGCAGCTTTCTTCAAAGTCAGCAACTGCCACTGGCAGCACAATCTGGGTCCTTATTTGTCAGCATTTCTTTGTCACTTTCTTTGTTCACACTACCACCTCTAGCTGTTGTGGAAGTCTCAGTATGATTCATATTTGAATTTCTCCCTTCCCTATGGAAAATTTCCTCATTGATTTAGTGCTAAGGCTGAGATTAACAATTCAGAGAGAAATGATTTGCAGGCACAAACTCCTCACTTTTCTATATCATTGTAAGTTGCCATTCCCAGCTGGTGCTATCATTTCATGCACAGTCCAACATGAGTGGGGCTTTCCAGTCTGAAATATCCTTTCAGCCTTCTGATAGCAATATTTGTGATTGCTGCAAATTAGAAGATTTTTTCACTATTCATTTGCTGGTTTCCAGCCAATCTCAGTAATCTCTCCACCACCACCCAACTCCCTACCCCCTTCATCAATTTGTTGAGATGCTTGATACCTTACTGCTTCACATCCAAATGGTCAATCTCCATGCATATATCCTTTTTTTTCTAGCAGCATCATGACCGTATTTTGTCATGTCTTCACCAGAATTCCACAATTAATTACAAGTACCTGGGAATGTTATCTTTTCCTCTATTCTTTGGTTTCTGTGAACAGGAATGGAGAGTTTTAGAGTATCTGAAATGACTCAGCCATGCGGCAGATCAGTTAACTTGGCACAGAGAAAAATGAATGGTACAACAGAATTTTTGTATTACTATTGAATTAAAAATCACCACATAAAATACCCAAATATTAAATCCAAACCTATATTTAAGATATAAAAAACCCTGATTATTTAATTAAAAGATCACCTGACAAATCCTTCGAAGGATGGTGATGACATGACACTAGTGTTTTAACATTACTCTAAATATAACTTTATTTTATCATAATTTTAAAATACACCACCAATGCTACTTCTCTTTATCCAAATCCTGCTCCATATTATGTACAATTTCAATTTCTACTTTGTTTAATTATTCTATTCACATGACTGATTGATGTTCTTTTACTTAGCATATTAATTGTCAAGCCTACTAACATCTCAGAATCTTTTTCATTCTCACTTTTAACTAGTTCTGTACCACTCATGTAATATTTTGTATTGCCAATCTTTCTCCAACGTGCAGTACCTTGCACTTCTATGCACCTAAATTTCATCCACAATTATTTTGCTAATTGACAGATTTTATCCAATTTTACCCTTCTTTATACCTCCCTGCTTCTCTACTTGCTTTCATCCTTTAGAATACTCTTTAAAATCTAACCCTTTGCCCAAACTTTTAGCCATCTATACTATATTCTTATGTGGCCCAGTGTTATATTTTGTTTTGCACTGTTTCTATGAAGGGCCTTATGAGATTTTATTACCTTAAGATCATTATATAAATATAAGTTGTTCTTGCTGTTCTGTAGGTCTCTGGCTGGTTCCTATTACTCATATTCTCTCCTCTTTCCCAACCTTCCCAGTTGGTCTCATCTGCAAGTTTAGCAAATTTAAATTGATTCCAAATTGTGATATAAATATGGAACAGTGGTGTTCCTAACACTCATATTATTCGGTATTCCCTCTATCTCCCAACCCACTATGAAATCAACCCTCCTCTCAACAAACATTCCCTGTACCCTTTCTATTAGAAATATGCTTTTTTAAATTTATTTTTAGGCCAATCTAGCCAACTTGTTATTTCATTCTCACTGGAAGTTAAATCAGTTATAATAAAAAGAACATAAACTAGGAATTTTTGATTCTTTGCATCATGCAATATCAGGTAACTACAGTATTAAAACCGGCAGTGATGACATAGTATAAGAACTGAGTATATCTATTCCATTCATACACAAGTTACATACTAATCATTAGCTACTGCCAACCAGTCAAAATCAAACGTCAATTCAATATAATCCAAGTAATTGTTTAAATACTATTTTCAGCTATGCAATAAGGCACTTTTTATTTTTCACAAAACATGTTTTTCACAAAACATTTTGAAAATTAACTTTGAACTTGAAATGGAATGAGACATTTTCAGATTTCCTCATGGAAAACAGTGGTAGAGAGACCAAAAGCAACCCTGCATATTTTTGTATGTGTTTCAAAGACAACCTTAAAAATAAGAATTTTTGTATTTCAATTGTCCTCAGAGAAGTTAAAGCGACTTTTTTTGAGCTCATGTTATGAATAATTAGTAGAAATGAAAGAAAACAAACATTTGAAGGTTTCTAAATACTACAGTAAAGTTCTGGCAAGAATTATATAGGATTGGACATAGTCATTTATATCCGGACTTCTAGAAAAAAGAAAAAAATTCTCAAAAATATTTGTTTTGGAATTTTCTAAAATATTGAAAGCTAATTTTGAATTACGCGCCTTCACTCCTTTGAAATTTAATGTCACAACTGAATCACATGCACATCTTCACATGATGTTGCTTATTCAGGTAAATGTTCAGGTCACACACAAAAAAATGGCTGGTTCAATTAACCATTGGTTTATACATCAATATCTTTGGTAGTTTGGAAGAAAATGTATCATACCAATCCAGAAGTAGGGATTGTGAATTTTTAAATGTGTGTTTTTACTCGTACTATTTGTGGAATGGAGCACTTTTATATCTTTTGTTTTCCAAAATCAGTATTTATCACTGCCGGATCTATGCAGGATAAAATTCTGTCAACAATGCACCTTAACACCAACATATGATGGAACCATATCTATAGCACTAACGATAATTTCAGTCACTCTGCTTATATTTATGACTTCTTTGAACTGCATTCTCAACTTATTATCAACATAGCTCACAGTTTCATACTATGATATTGTGGTAACTAGAAACAACAGTAATGTTTTCCAAACTAATTGAGGACAGTATCCTTATTGCTCACAAAAAGCATGACATTGTCCCACCAATCTGGACGAGATTAAGATTTTGATTTGACTTCTCAAAATGTTGTTATCTATAAACATGTTCTGCAAATCATTATATAATTAGAAATCTCATAGAAAATGTAAACCAATGCCTGAACAGAGTGATGACGAAGATTCAAGAGTAACACAATCATTGCGTAACAAATTGTAGTCATGAAACACATTCTCAATTATATATTGCATTTTCTGCTGAAACATGAAAAGGTGAAATCATACATTGACAGAACTGTATAGACAAATAAATGTTTACAAACTGCATCAGTATTTTGTCTTTCTTAGGGGCATATGCTTCCTTTCGATTCACCAAATTGCTGGAATTTAAAATGGTCTGTTTTTTGATGTCCGACCTTGGCTGTCATTACAGTTTGTTGTCAAAACACAGTCATTGCATAGCTGTCTCAATCTTCTTGCAAGTGACAAAATACCAACTGGTAAAAAAGAAAAAAATGCAAGTTTACTCTATTGTGAAGTGCATGTGTTCACAACAGCTTGCCTGCCTTATTTACAGTATACACAAAATACATTTTTCTTGCACGCATGAATTAAAAATATGTGAATACTTAGCATAAATGGAAAGATCTGATTATAAATACACTCTGAAAAATCAGACGACAATATGTGACTGCTGTCACTTTTGTATCTCAAAATACATTCAACTGTCAATGCATTTAGAAGAAAGAAAAAGAACATTATAGCACAGGAACAGGCTGCTCGGCCCTTCAAACCTGCACCAATCATGCTGCCCATCTGAATTAAAACTTCTTACCCTTCTGGGGACTATATCCATTAAGCCAATTCTATTCATGCATTTGTCAATACGTTCCTTAAAAGTCATTATCATATCTGCTTCCACTAACTCCACCAGCAGCAGATTAGAGGCACCCACACCCTCTGTAAAAAAAAAACTTGCCTTGTACATCTCCTTTAAACTTTGCTCCTCATACCTTAAACCTTCGCCCGTAGTAATTGACTTTTCCACCCTGGGAAAAGTTTCAGACTATCCACTCTGTCCAAGGCCCTCATAATCTTGTAGACTTCTACCAGGTTGCCCTTCAACCTCTGTCTTTCCAGTATGAACAAATCAAGTTTCTCCAACCTCTCCTCGTAGCTAATGTCTTCCATATCAGGCAACATTCTGGTAAATCTTTTTTGTGTCCTCTCCAGAATTTTACGCTATATTCCAAGTATGGCCTAACTAAGGTTCTATAAAACTTCAACATGATTTGCCAATTTTTAAACTCATGCCCAAGTGATGAAGGCAAGCATGCCATATGCCTTTTTGACTACCTTCTCCACAAGCATTGCCATTTTCACTGACCTGTGTATCTACACACCCAGATCTCTCTGCCTATCAATATTCTTAGGGGTTCTGCCATTTACTGTACATTTACCATTTGTATTCAACCTTCCAAAATCCACGACCTCACATTTATCCAGATTAAACTCCATCTGCCATCTCTCCACACAAGTTTCTAAACAATCTATATCCTGCTGTATTCTCCTACGGTTCTCATTGTTATCCATGATTCCATCAACCTTTGTATCACCTGCAAATTTACTAATCAAACCAGTTACATTTTCCTCCAAATCATTTATATATATTACAAACAGCAAAGCTTCCAGCACTTATCTCTAAGGAATGCCACTTATTATAGCCTTCCATTCAGAAATGCACCCTTTCACTGCTACCTTTTATGACTAAACCAGTTCTACATCCATCTTGCCAACTCATCTGTGATCCAATGCGACTTCACCTTCTGTGCCAGTCTACCACGAGGGGTCTTGTCAAAGGTTTTAATGAAGTCCATGTGGACAACATCCTACACTCATCAATCATCTTTATCACTTCCTCGAAAACTTGATTTAATGAGACACAACTTCCCCTTCACAAAACCATGATGCCTCTCGCTAATATGTCCACTTATTTCCAAGTGGCAGTAAATCCTGTCTCGAAGAATCCTTTCCAATAATTTCCCTACCGTTGATGTAGGCTCACTGGCCTGTAATTACCTGGACTATTCTTGCTTCTTAAACAAAGGAACGACATTGGCCATTCTCCAATCTTCTGGGACCTTCTCCGTAACCAGTGAAAGTACAAAGATTTCTCTCAAGGCCCCATAAATTTCCACCCTGGCCTCTTTTAGCATTCTGGGTTTTTCCCATCAGGTCCCCGGGAACCTGTCTACCTTAATGTTTTTCAACAACCCTAATACATCCTCCTTTTTGATCTCAACATGACCCAAACTATCTACAGACCCTTCATAAACTTATTATCTACCATGTCCTTCTCTTTGTGAACACTGATGCAAAGCATTCATTTAATACTTCACACATTTCCTCTGGCTCCATGCATGGATTCTCTTCCCTGTCCTTGAGTGGGCCAATCCTTTCCCTGGTTCCCTTCTTGCTGTTTATAGCTGTATAAAAAGCCTTGGGATTTTCCTTAATCCTGCTGGCCAAAGACTTTTCATGACACCTTTTAGCCCTCCTTACTCTTTGCTTAAGTTTCTTTCTACTTTCCTTGTATTCCACACTTACTTTGTGTGTTCCCAGTTTAATGGCCTTGACAAATACTTCCTTTTTCTCTTTGACCAGGCTCACAATATCTCTTGTTTTCCAAGCTTCCTGAAACTTGCCATACTTACCCTTCATTTTTACAGGAATGTGCTAGTCCTGAATTCCTATCAACATACACTTGAAAGCCTCCCACATGCCAGAAGTTGATTTGCTCTTAAACATCTGCTCTCAATCTACATTCATCACTTCCTGCCTACTATTGTTGTAATTAGCCTTCCCCCAGTTTAGCACCTTAACTTAAAGACTACACTTATCTTTATTCAACAGTTAGTTAAAGCTTACTGAATTGTGGTCACTGTACCTGAACTGTTCTCCTACTAAAATGTTGACCACCTGGCTGGGTTCATTCCCCAATTCCAGGTCCAGTATGGCCCCTTCTCCAGTTGGACTATCTACATACTGTTTCAGAAGCCCTCTTGAATGCTCCTTACAAACTCTGCCACACCCATGTCCTTAGCACCATGTGAGTCCCAGTCAAGATAGGGGAAATTAAAATCTCCCACCGCAGCTACCCTGTTACTTTTATACCTTGCCAAAGTCTGCCGACATATCTGTTCCTCTACCTCACGCTGGCAGTTGGGTGGCCAATAGTAACCCCCCTAACATGTGACTATACCCTTCCTATTCCTAAGCTCTAGCTATATTGCCTTGCTATATGAGCCCTCTGAGGTGCTCTTCCACAATATAGCTGTGATATTTTCCTTAACCAATTGTACTACTCCCCCATTCCTTTTACATCCCCCTCTGTATCCTGGAACATTAAGCTATCCTTCCCTTAATCAAGTCTCAGTAATGGCAACAATAGTTCCAAATACTAATTCAAACTCTTAGTTCATCTGCTTTACCTGTTATATTTTTGCATTGAAACAAATGCACTTCAATCCACCAGACCCTCTTTGATTAGCAACCACACTCTGCCTGCTCTTCGTTTGAGTCTTACTGGCTTTACTCTCTAGTTTTTAGGTAAAAATACAATCACTTACAGCAGAGACTACTATCTCAGTGTGTCATTCAGATGAATGGAGGTTGATACCTTTTGCTACAATAGAACATTGATAACTTCGTTGAAATTTATTAATCACAGTCCTAAACTGTGATCCAATAAATATAGGATAGGATAAGCTGTGCTTTATTTAAAATACCAGAGAGGCTGAAGTTTCGTTATCATGTAATATTTTGTAATTAAATGCCACATGGAAATTGTGATTTTTTTTCCCAGGTTGTTTAAAATTGATATCTAACTTATTTTCTATAGTGAAATGGTGTGGATGTTGCCATGAGGGACAAAAGTCAGGAGTTTGGAATGATTCCCCCATCATGATCCTGCCTTCAATGTTTTTGTTGCAAACTGAACTCTTTCTGCTGTGAAGTCTCATGTTATGTCGGAGGTGAGTCTTCCATCTCAATCAGAAAACCCGATGAGCAACCGAGGTGGAATGATTCTGGAGTGGGCCTGGTGAAGAGTCTGATGATCCTCTTTAAGTGTTGGCAACAGGTCTGTTTCTCAGCTGCCAGCACATAAAAGAACTGAAATTAGCCTCCTGTGGCCTCAAAATTTTGTGTTCTATGGAATCATTTCCCTGTCTGTATCATTTACTCTCGTCAATCTTTAAGCCTCTAAAAATCCTGTAATACATCTTTCAAGACCTTTCCTGGCCTACTGTCCTACCTTCATGGCTGTTCCCATCGCTTTTCACTCGGTGGGTTGCAGAGGGCATCCTCCTGGTGAAAGGTCTCACCTCAAGTATTTCGATTTGGGAGGTGGGGGGTGCGATGTCAGGGAATCAATTCCTGCAAAATGCCTGTTGACAGAAACTGAGGTAGGGCTTCCACCCTGTCTGTCAGCAGCCACTTATTTTGCCACCCACCTTCTTTTGATCTCATTTCAAGACCACAAATTCCAGCTCCTGGCATCACACAATCAAATTTTTGTCATTAAATATGATCAAAAAACTTCCATCTCAAAAAATGAATCTCTGCCATAACAGTAAAAATATAATTTAAATTAAAGTCTGCTACATGCTTATAAAGATAAAGTTTTGAATCCACAGTGAACATCGAAACTCAATTTCCACCATGGATGACTATCAAATCTCGTCTATAAATACCTGGCAATTTTCTTAATTTTTATTGGTCAATACTCAATCTTCCCCATTAAAGTTTTGATAATAAATGTCTACAATCCATTTTTGTTATTCACCAGTTATAATCTTCTTCTACAAAGTAACTCAATTCTTTCCAATCCTACTTTCAGATACATGTTTGACTTGGAAATATATCACCAATCTTCCATTGTTGCTGAGTCAAAATCCTGGAACTCCTTCCTGAACAGCACTGTGGCTATATCTACACTTCAGGGACTGTAGCAGTTCAAGACTACCATTTTCATAAGGCCAATTAAGGATGTGCAATAATTGCTGGCTTATACTGGCAATAATTGCTGCCAGTAATGCCCACATCCTTTGAATTTTTTTTTTAATTTAAAAAGAACTACCACACCACAATTTTTCTACTGCAAATGTTACTATCTTGCAACAGGTACTCTGCTGCTTCACTAATTTGAGAAGCATCTTGCAATATAACTCAGAAAGAGCCCAAAAGATTCAAGGTAACTTGAAGCATGATTGAAGACATTGCCATTTAAAAGAGTAAACTTTTCGTGCCTTCTAAATGGAAAATGTAGAGATAATGATAGGAAGAGCTATACAAAGAGATCACCACCTTCAATAGCTCTCCCTATCATTTGACATAGTCTTCCAATTGTCCAGATGAATGCCCTCAGTTTAAGCAACAGTTTAGCAAATTCTATCATATCATGAAACAAGATCTCTCGATATCAATCTAAAGAAATGACACAGCAAGAATTCGGTACAAAATGTGTTTAAAATGCTATCAAACAAATTTAAAAATCAAACTGCTACCCAAGTGGGTACAGCATTGGAGATGGGAGGGTATTGGTCATCGACTTGAGAAGTATAGCCTCTTAGAGCTCTGACCTGAATACTTCCTCCTTCAAAAAAGAGAGTTGCCAATGAACAGCATGGACAATGTTGCCAGCCAGCTCATCACATGTAAATGAGGCACAAACATGGTTTCATGCCTCTTCATCAGGTGGGCTCCTCAGATTCCATAATAACGTTACACCAGATATGTATGCAAGTTTATAATCTCCCCCATTGACTAAGGCTACCCCTGCATTAGTTAAATAGATGTAACTTAACATCAGCTGTAGTAAAACTATTTATTGTCCTAATACTTCTCCAGACATTGGAAATAAAATACCTTCATCTCAATAATCAAACTCAGAATGTCACCCAGACCCTGCTGAACATTTTTGAAAAAAGTTTAGGAATGAAAGCCATTTCTACCTGTTGTGATCAGGCATCAGGATGTCCTTGGTGAATGGCAAATTACATCATAAACTGTTGTGTGAACGTCTGGTACTCGAATAATATCATACACCGTACTTAATTTATCTGGCCGAATCTGAAATACATTAGGTGAGGAAAACATATCTTTTTAGTTGGTTTAAAATTAATTCCCGTCACATCAAGCCATGATTTAAAATGGTCACAACATTCTAGCACAATGAGAGAAGACAACTTCTTTGGGTCAAAACACACAATACTCTGATCATATCTGTGGCAAGAGTAACAGAGTTAACATTTTAAGTTCAATATAATTCTTCTGCAAAGAGGAAGGCAGGTAGAAATGCGTTGAAATGGATTACGCTGCTGAAAGTGGGTAAGGGGAGAAAGAACTTAAGGGAACAACAGGCCTGACAGTGTTGGCTCAAGGACAATGAAGGGAAGTTACGTGTGCAGTCACAAGAAGTGTGTGAAATCCTTAACGAGTACTTTGTATTGGTTTTCACAAAGCAAAAGGGCACGACGGATGTTGAGCTCAGGATGTGAACACTCTAGAGAATGTCAATATATCGAAGGAGGAAGTGCTGAATATCCTAAACTGCATTAAGGTAGATAAGTGCCTGGGGTCAGATAGAATCTATCCCAGGTACCTGGGAGGCAAGCAAAGAAACAGCTGGGGATTTAACAGTTATTTTCACATTCTTTTTGACAACAGGTGAGGATTTGAAAGGAGTGGGGAGTAGCCAAGGTTGTTCTCCTGTATAAGAAAGGAAACAGGGATAATCCAGGAAAATATAGGCTAGTGAGTCTAACGTCAGTGTTGGGGAAGCTTTTGGAGTAGATACTGAGGTTCAGGATATAGGCATATTTGGAAGAAAATGGACTAATTAGCAACAGGCAGCATGGTTTTGTACAGGAAAGGTCAAGGCTCACCAACTTGAATGAATTTTTTGAAGAGTTAACAAAGATAATTGAAGAGGAAACAGCTGTGGAGTTTATATCGACTTTAGTAAGACATTTGACAAAGTCCCACATGACAGACTAGTACAAAAATTAAAATCACATGGAATACAGAGTGGGCTGGCTAAATGGATACAGAATTGGCGTGGTTACAAAAGACAGGGAATAGTAATGGAAGTGTGTTTTTCAGGATGGAAATCTGGAAAAATCAGTGGGCAGTATGGTGGCACAGTGATTAGCACTGCTCCCTCAAAGTGCCAAGGTCTGAGTTCGATTCCAGGCTTGGATCACTGTCTTTGTGGAGTTTGCACGTTTTCCCCATGTCTGTGTGAGTTTCTACCAGTTTCCTCCCATAGTCTGAAAGATGTGCTGGTTAGGTGCATTGTCTATGCTAAATTCTCCCTCCATGGACCCAAACAGTGCCACAGTGTGGTGACCAGGGGATTTTGTGACGCTAATAAATAAACTTTAAACTGTAACCAGTGGTGTTCCACAGAGATCTCTTTTGTTTGTGTATATATAAATGATCTGAGAGAAAACGTGGGTGGTATGATTAGTAAGTTTGTGAATGACACGAAGATTGGTATAATTGATGTAGTGTCAGGGATTGTCAGAGGATAAAACAGTATGTAGATAGATTTGAGTCTTGCGCACAGAAATGGCAGATGGAGTTTAATCCGGACAAATAAAAGCTGATCCATTTTGGAGGATCAATTTTAAGTGTGAATTATATTGTTAATGGCAGAACTCTTAGGAACATTAACATAAGAGGGATCTGGGTATGCAGGTCCACAGTTCTGCAAAAGTGGCAACACTGGTGGCCAAGATGGTAAAGAAGGCATATGGCATGCTTGCTTTCATCAGCTGGGCATTGAGTGTAAGAGTTAGGAATCATTTGCAGCTATATAAAATTTTGGTTCAGCCACATTTGGAGTATTGCATGCAGTTCTGGTTACCATACTACCAGAAAGATGTGAAAGCTTTGGAGAGAGTGTGAAGAAGGTTCACCAGGATGTTGCTTGGTCTTGAGTGTGTTGGTTATAAGGAGAGGTTAAATATATAAGAATTGTTTTCAGTGGAAAGACAGAGGCTGAGGAGAAACCTGGTAGAATTCTACAGAATTATGAGAGGCATAGACAGAGTAGATAGTCAGAGGCTTTTTCCTAGGGTGGAAATGTCAATTACTAGGGGATACAGATTCACGGTGAGAGGTGGAGAGTTTAAGAGAAATATGTGTGGGACGTTTTTCACTCAGAGAATGATGAATGCCTGGAACATGCTGCCAGGAGAAGTGATGGAAACAGGTACATTAGCAACATTTAAGAGGCATCTGGTTGGGTATATGAATAGGGAGGGAATAGAGGGATATGGACAAGTAAGAGTAGAAGGTTTGCCTTTTAGTTTAGTTAGGATATGATGATCAGCACAGGCTTGGTGGCGTGAAGGGCCTGTTCCTGTGCTGTACTTTTCTTTGTTCTTTGAGATTTTCCAACATTTTCTGTTTTTGTTTCAGATTCCAGCATTTTTTTATTGTAGAACACAATGGAAGTGCTGGGACAGAGTAGAAACAATACAACTTCAATGTTGTGTTGCTTCTGCCACTGGCTATTGTTAAATCTAGATTATAAACCTAACATAGTAGAGGACAGAAAATAAACATCCAGCAGCAAAATAAGTATTTCATGAACTTTTAAATAAATCAAAACTGTCAATCATCCAGGCCCTTTGAAGTTTCCAAAACAACTCACCATAAATCTTTGAAACCATTTAACATCCGTAAACAAACATTATAATATTAACATCAGAGGTCAGAGAACCTGAGCTATCAATCAAACAATATTTGCTCTGGAAAGCAGACATTCCTGTATGATAATAGTTATCGGGATTCTCAGCTAAGCCTCATAAGTATGCTTGGAACCCGACCATATCCATTCCTAACATCAGCAAGGCCCAAAAATTCAGCTAATTTCTGTATTTCCACAATGGTGTCAGATCGATGTATTTCCAGTTTTTTTTCTGGGGTAGCACGATGGCAGAGTGGTTAGCACTGCTGCCTCACAGCACCAGAGACTTGGGTTTGATTGCAGCCTAGGATCATTGTTTGTGTAGAGTTTGCACGTTCTCCCTGTGTCTGCATGGATTTTCTCTACGTGTTCCAGTTTCCTCCCACAGTCCAAAGATGTGTGGGTTAGTTGGATGGGCCATATTAAATTGCCCCATAGTGCCAGAGGAACGAGAATGGTAAATACATGGGATTACAAGGAGAGGGCCAGGGTAGGATTATTGTTAGTGTAGGCTCAATGTGTCGAATGACCTCCTCCTGCACCGTAGGGATTCTACAATTCTATGATTCTATGTCAAATTGAGGAAAACTTTTGATTGCTGGAGCTGGAAGTTGCTAATACTTCATCTGTGTGCTGACTAGATATTCAGTATTCTGAAGGTTCTAGCAATATTTAATCACTTTTGCAGAAAGTAACTACAGCTATGGATTTTCCAATGTGAATCTTGATTTGGAAAGGCTATTTGGGAGGCAGATATTGGCCTCTCTACTTTCTACATGTATGTACCCATTCAGCAAAGTTTATATAGCTGGGAGATTTCTCTTATACATCATTGCCTTAAACACCTGTACTTCCTGCTGAAGAGCAAGAGGAATGTTGTCAATTGCTATATGAAGATTTTCAGCTAATTCTAACCAGAAGAACAGCAGTACCTGTAACAGTCACAGCACTGTGGTTTTTGTAAAGAATTTTGTAACTGGATCCTTCCTGGCAAAATCTAGTCATCTTTGTCACATTAAAGAAGCAGGTCACAAGTCTAAAATGAAGGTCATTGATGTTTTCTTCAGGCACACCACATATTTGTTTTGTTATCACTGGTCAGCTTGAGAGATAGATATCAAATTCTGTGGACTGGAAGGTTGCCCAGAGTGACAAAAGAGTAATTGACTAAATAGATAAGGCACTCAAAGCCCTACATGAAAATTTTCTAAACTTTCGCTAGCAAGAAAATCATTCAATTAATGTACAGTTTTCTGCAGAGTTTCCGCTTGGAAGGACAAGCGCAGCAGATGCATAGGAATGGCACACCAACAATTTTCTCTTCAAGCCACTCACCACCCTGTTGCTATTGCTGTTCCTTCACTACTGCTGAGTCACAATCCAGGAACGGTCTCCCCAACTGCAGTCCATGTATCTACACCACATGGACTGCAGCAATTAAATAAAGCAGTTCAACATACTCTCATGGTGCAATTAGGGATGTGAAATATATGTTGGCCGAGCCAGCAATGTCCACATCGCGTGAAAGAATGAATTGAACAAAAGTGCCAGGAAGCTCAAATTAAACTTCAGAGACTTGAACACAAAATCTAGACTGAAACACCAAGTCGGTACAAAGGGAGTACAAAACTGTAAGAGGCGCTGCCTTTCAGGTAAAATGTGAAGCTTTCAGATGTACATAAAAGATCCTATTGCATGGTTTCAAAGAAGAGCAGGTGAATGCTCTTGGTGTCCTGGCCAATATTTATCCCTCAACCAACATCAGTAAAACAGATTATTTGGTCATGATCACGTTGCTGTTTGTGGGGCCTTGCTGTGTGCAAACTGCAGTGCTTCTTATGTTATAATAGTAGCTACACTTCTAAATATACAGTGGCACAGTGGTTAGCACTGCTACTTCACAGCGCCAAGGACCAGGATTCGATTTCCGGTTGAACCACTGTTTGTGCAGTCTGTACATTTTCCCTGTGTCTGCATAGGTTTCCTCTGGGTGCTCCAGTTTCCTCCCACACTCTAAAAGACATGCTGGTTGGGTGCATTGGCTATGCTAAATTCTTCCAGGCAGGTACCAGAGTGTGGTGATTTGAGGATTTTCACAGTAACTTTATTACAGTGTTAATGTAAGTCTATTTGTGACATGGATAAACCAACTTAAAACCTAAATGCTTTACAAAGTCTTCTTCCAATTTTAACAATTGCAAGCCCTCACAGAAACAAACTCTGAAGTCTATGATGCCAAACGATGAAACCTTTCAGAAAAATATTTTCCAAAAGATGTTAACAAATTATATATTCTTCTTGTAATAACCACTCAATATTATGTCTACCTTGAATGCCAGACATGTTAACTACCCTAGTTCCTAATGCACTATTTTCTTGACTGAGATGAGCTTTGATAATTCCAGATGCAAACGATAATGAACCTCTCAGCAGCACAATCTCAACATCTACAACTGGATAGTTCAGCAAAATGAAACTACTGTTAAGTGTTAAAGAAATATTCAGCTCATAAAACCAGTTTCATTCAGCAGATCGATACACCCACCTGTTGAAGCTCTGCTGGTTCTGGCAATGCAACGAATTCATAAATTCCATAATCATCCACAGGAGGTTCTTGTACCTCTGAAAATAAAGAGGAAATGATTGACATACATGGGAAAGTCTGACTGATTGAAAATACCCTAACTTTACAAGTGTGGGGCCTCTATGTATAACAATGATTTTTTTTTTACACAAACAGTAACATTTTTAAAATGCAGCTTTCTGTTTGAAAACATGAAAAGCAAAGGTCTGTGGGATAGTGTGAAAGTTATTGTTAATGATAGTTTCTGTTGGTATTCCTGATAGATACCCAGCTTGAATCTAAAATTGAGCTGAGTGGAAAATTGGTGAAAATGTGGCATAACTGGAGACCACAAGATTGAGGTCAGAAGCCCCTGTGAATGGGGTGTATAATGCCAGCTGCCATTCCCCATGAGTACCCTATGTTGAAAATAGGGTTTGTGTCTCCATGCCATGCATGGTCCAACAACTTCCCAACTGACCAAATTGTGATGTCAGTCAGGCTTACCGTCTGGTTTGATGCATGATTTCCAAATGTGAATCATGCCAGTCCATTCATTGTCATCGCTTGTTATACAGCACAGGATATGCATAAACAGCTGTAAGGGGAACCCACATCTCAGGTTATTTAAAAGAAGATTCAGACAACCAATCTGCAAATAGTTTTACTTAACCATAAAGCGGAAGACCAGAGCTATAAAAAAACTTCAGAAATCAAGAGGTTAAATATGCGTAGGGCAAGTAGAATATTTAATCTGTGAGCCAGAAAAAAAAATAAACCAAATGCAAAGCCCAGGCTTGCGTTATTATAGACCGTGAGAAAGGACAGGATCCTTCAAGCCTCTTAAAATGAGTGCTCTTGGATTTCCGTTTCAAGAATATGTGTTGGTTCAGTCAAGTGCTGTATGGAGACTGTGAATGAAGAAAATGTTGATCACAAAGAAAGGAAAGATTGTCAGGTGCTGCACTGAACAAACTACTTCCTTCAAAAATTTACTCAAGTCTAATTTACATACAGTATAGGGTGGAGCAGACTATATTGTATTGGTAGCTGTGAACTATTACCATCAATTTGTTTTCCTGGCTTGTCCACAAGTTCAATTGTGGATTTAAATTACTGTGCTTATATTGTAGTGAAATAGGTGAAGACAGTCTAACAGACTGTTGAAACTGCAATCAGCAAAAAAAAATGTTATTTTCATGGATGTTGTCAAAAGTCTTACGAAAAGAGATATAATAGTCAAGAAGTTTTAGGATGCAAGCAAATAAATATATCCTTTCTAAAACTGGATGTAATGGTGGCAGCAGGGATCCCACTGCTGGGCCCAAAAACAGTGACATCCCCACTTTAGCGGTCAGTGGGACATGGGGCCACGTGTTGTCAGTAGTAGCCACCAGCACTGCCATCCCTCTGAAGGACAGATACCCATCACCCATGAGTTACTGGCCAATCATAGAATCATACGTGCAGAAGAGGCCCTTTGGCCCATCGCGTCCACACCAGCACATTAGAAACACCTGAACTCCCACTTAATCTCATCTGCCAGCACTCGGCCCACCACCCTGAATGTTACAATGTGCCAAGTGCTCATCTGGATACTTTTCAACAGATATGAGGCAACGTGCCTCTATCACCTTCCCAGGCAGCACAGTCCAGACTATCACCAGTTTCTGGGTAAAGAAGTTTTTCCTCACATCTCCCCTAACCTTCTCCCTCTCACCTTGAACCTATGTCCTTGACTACTGTCCCTTCAACTAAGGGGAACAACTGCTCCTTATCCACTCAGTTTATGTCCCTCATAATCTTGTACACCTTGATCAGGTCGCCCTTTTGGTCTTCTCTCCTCCAATTAAAACAACTCAAGCCTACCCTGCATCTCTTCATAGCTTAAATGTTCCATTACAGGCAGCATGCTTTGTATCCCCTACAGCACAATCACAGCCTTCCTTTAATGTGGGAACCAGAACTGCATACAGTACTCTAGCTGTGGCCTTACCAAAGTTCTATACAACTCCAACATGACTTCCCTGCTTTTGTAATCTATACCCCAACTGATAAAGGCAAGTGTGCCATGTGCCTGTTTCACCAACCTACGAACATACCTTTCTGCTTTCACAAATCTGCAGACACACATGCAAAGGTCCCTTTATTCTTGAACTTCCAAGTGTCCTATACTTTATTAAATACTTCCCTGTCAAATTACTCCTTCCAAAGCGTATCACCTCACAAAGGAACAGAAGTGTCAGCAGTCTCAGCAATGTCACCAAAGTGACAGCCACTGTTGGTGAGGGCTCATTGATGAACCCCACTGAACCCCATCAGTAGGATTAGAGTGTGCAGGGAGTCAGTCAAGCAGAAATTAGTAAGAGGGCAAGTGGCATTTTTGCTTCCAGGATGACCATTGTCATTGGGGATTCACTCCATGTGCCAAAGACTTGCCAGAAGAGTTTTTAGTATTGAATTTCTGCTCAAGTTTCCACTCCAATTCTATATTAAACCAGCAGAATAACTGGGGTGATAATAGCACAATAGTAATATCGCTGGACTAATAGTCCAGGCCCAGGTTCAAATTTCAATGTGGCAGCAGATAGAATTTAGCTTCAATTAATATAAAAATCTCGAATTGAAAGCTAATCTCAAGACTGTTGACCAGAAAACTATTGTCGATTATTGTGAAAGACTCACTTGGGTCACTAGTGTGCTTTACAGATGGAAATCTATCATCCTTCCCTGACCTGGCCTACATGTAACTACAAATCCACACCAGTGGTGTCGATTCTTAACTGTCCTCTGAAATGGCCAAGCAAAACGTACAGTTTTCGGATGAACAACAAATAGAATCATAGAGTCATAAGAGATTTAGAGCATGGAAATAGGCCCTTTGGCCCAACTTGTCCATGCAGCTCTTTTTTGTTTAAACCTTAAGCTAATCCCAACAGCTGCATTTGGCCCATATCCCACTATACCCATCTTACCCATGTGACGGTCAAAATGCTTTTTGAAAGACAAAATTGTAGCCGCTTCTATTATTACTTCTGGGAGCATTCTAGTAAATCTTTTCTGCGCCCTTTCTGGTTTAATAATATCCTTTCAATAATAGAGTGACGAGATATGTACACAGTATTCCAAGTGTGGCCTTTTCAATGCTTTTACAACTTCAACAAGATGTCCCAACTCCTGTGCTCAATGTTTTGACCAATGAAACCAAGCGTGCTGTATGCCTTTTCCACCAATCTATCTGCTGAAAAAGTGATTTCACTTTCAAGGAGCTATGAACATGTATCTCTAGATCTTTTGTTCTGTAACTATCCCCAACGCCCTACCATTAACTGAGTAAGTCCTGCCTTGGTTCAATCAACCAAAATGCATCACCTCACATTTATCTAAATTAAAATCCATCTGTCATTTGTCAGCCCACTGGCCCAATTGATCAAGATCTCATTTCAATTCGAGATAACCTTCTTCAGTATCCACTGTGGTGTCATCTACAAACTTACAAATCTGCCTCCTACATTCTCATCCATGTCATTAATATAAATAACAAATAACAGTGGATCCAGCACTGAACCCTGAGGCACACCGCTGGTCACTGTTTGAAAAACAACTCTTTATAATCACCCTCTAGCTTCTGTCATCAAGCCAATTTTGTATCAATTTAACTACCTCATGCTTGATCCGTGAAATTTAACCTTATGCAACAATCTACCATGCAGTCCATTGCTAAAGCCCATGTATAGAACACCATTTGCATTGCACTCATCTACCTTCTTGCTCACCCCTTCAAAATACTCCATCAAATTTGTGAGACATGATTTTCCATTCACAAAGTCATGCTGACTGTTCCCAATCAGTCCTTGCCTCTTTAAATGCCTGTAGATCCTGTCTCTCAAAATACCTTCGAACAATTTACCCACCACAGATGTCAGGCTCACTGGCCTGTAGTTCCCAGGCTTTTCCCTACAGACCGTTTTAGACAAAGGCACAATATTTGCCACCCTCCAATCTTCAGGCACCTTACCTGTGATTATTGACAATTCAAATATCTCTGCTAGAGGACCCACAATTCCCTTCCTAGCCTCCCACAATGTCCTGGGATACATTTAATCAAGCCTGGGATTTATCTATTTTGATGCGTTTTAAGACTTCTAGCACTTCCTCCTCTATAATATGCATGCTCTTCAAAACATCACTGTTTATTTCCCCAAGTTCCTTAACATCTATACTTTTCTCAGCAGTAAATTTTGATGAGAAATATTCATTTAGGATCTCACCCATCTCTTGTGAATCCACACATAGATGACCTTATTGATCCTTAAGAGGCCCTACTCTCTTCCTGATTAATTTTTTACCTTTATGTATTTGTACAAGCTCTTTGGAGTCTCGTTTGCCTTCTCTGGCAAAACAATCTTGTGTCCCATTTTTGCCCACCTCATTTCTCTCTTAACTCTATTCCTCCATCCTCTATACCCTTTAAGGGATTCACTTGATCCTAGTTGCCTAGCATGTCATGTGCCTCCTCCTTCTTCTTGACCAGGCCCTCAATATCCTGAGTCATCCAAGATTCCCCATTTCTGCCAGCCTTGCCCTTCGCTGTTAGAGGAATGTGCTTACCCTGAGCCCTGGTTAACACACTTTTGAAAGCCTCCCACTTATCATTCATCTCTTTGCCTTCCCACAGATTCCCCCAATTAACTTTTGAAAGTTCCTGCCTGATATCATCAAAATTGGCCTTGTCCCAATTTAGAATTTTAACTTTTTGGCTTGAGTTATCATTCTTCATAGCTACCTTAAAACTATGGTCACTGGTCCCAAAGTGATCCTTCACTAACACTTCTCTAAACTTTCCCTCCTTATTTCCTAAGAGGAGGTCAAGTTTTGCCTCTCACTGGCTGACCTTACTAGTTACACCCACATCCCATGAATTGTTACCTGACTCACACTTCGGCCAAACATCCAATTCCTTGCCAGCACCCACTGGGCAGAAAGCCAGGAGTTAATGTTGCTGCCAGTATATTCAGCCATTTCTGCAAATTTTCACAGGACCTCTATCTGCCTCAAACACAAGTACCTTATGATGAAAGCCTGGGAAAAGGGTGATAGGGTGAGAGAGAATCCCCATCTGAGGGCTATATCATCCCCAACATGGTGAAAACATCCAGAATGTCTAACAAAAAGAGACTGTCAAACACTGAAAGGTCATTAATAAAATCAATTTGCGTGTCCAGACTTTGGATATAGTTCTGGGCCCTTAAAGGTTATTTAAAGGTTCATATTTCCAACTCTATTATAGACGACAGCAGTGGGCAATCCAGTGGCATGCTTCTAGAATGGCTGATGGTCCCCAGTCTCAGCATCTCGTGTTCCATTTTATAACCTTCTTTGTCCAGTAGACACCCAAATATGTCTCTGATCGTGTGGGTGGACACCAGGATTATCTAATCAAGAAAATTTTCCCTGACTGTTGAAAATAAGATCAACAAGAACAAGAGCAAAGCAACCAGCATAATCAAGGTTCCCATGAACCCCAGAATTCTCTCTCCCACTTTCTGTCGGGAAAAAGATACAAAAGTCCCAGGTCACATACCAACTGACTCAAGAACAGCTTTTTCCTTGCTACCATCATATTTTTCAATGGACTTACCTTGTATTAAGCTGATCTTTCTCTAAACCCTAGCTGTGACTGTAACACTATATTCTGTACGTCTCCTTTCCTTTGCTATGAACGGTATGTTTTGTCAGTATAGCAAGTAAGAAACAATTCTTTTCACTGTATGTTAATACCTGTGACAATAATAAATCAAATCAATACTAGCAGTTAGCCCAGAATTAAAGGACCACAGATTTACAGCTCTGACATCTTCAACAACTGTGATTTCCAAACCCAGTTCATGGTAAGTTCTACAGCTCTAATTTTGGCCCCCTAATTTTCATGATCACATAATATCATCTGGTGCTGTCAGCTATTGGTTCACTATACCTGAGCTCAATTTCTTTAATCTTTGCTCATTTTCCCTTCCTTAAGTGGGTGTGAGCCTGACCTGAAAGCATGAGAAATGAGGTGAGAAGATATTGAAAGCAAATTCCAACACCTTCACTTGCGCAATATTTTGGCTGACAATCAAGGAGGTAATTTAGCCTCAGAAAGGGCTAATTGAACATAGTTTTACAGTTGACAGGTAGGTTGATTGCCCAGGCAATCTTTAATGTCCAGCTGCATCCTTGATCCACAGAAACCATGGAAAATTACAGCTCAAAAATAGGCCTTTTGGCCCTTCTTGTCTGTGCTGAACTATTTTTTGCGTAGACCCACTGATCTGCACTTGCACCATATCCTTCACTTCCCTCTTATCCATGAACCTGACCAAGTTTTTCTTAAATGTTAAAAGTGACCCCACAGTTAGCACTTTACCCAGCAGTTCATTCCACACTCCCACCACTCTCTGCGTAAAGAAGCCCCCCCGTAATATTCCTTTTAAACTTTTCTCCTTTCACCCTTAACCCATGCTTTCTGTTTTTTTTTTCTCCCCAGCCTCAGTGGAAAAAGTCTGCTTGCATTTGCTCTATCTATACCCATCAAAATCTTATATACCTCTATCAAATCTCCTCTATCAAATCCAGGGTGGAATGAAATGTCTGCACTCAAAATTAAGGTGATGTCTGGGGACTGCAGTTTGTGCTTCGATGTGCTGCCTAAATGCTCCTTGCAGTGTTTCTCCATTTCAATTTACTTTTTGCAGGTCTGCCAAGTCCTGAGCCAGCTCCACGATGGATGTCCCCTAAAGGGACAAATTACAAATGCAATACTACATCCTCCCTTTGCTTGGCACTCTTTCTGCTTTCTCTGGCAGCATTGAGCCTTTCCCAGCATGGGTTTCACATTGTCATTCATTGATTAGCCAGCTAGTGTCAAACCTTGGCCAATCGTGGCTGCATGCGTGTTTGACACCTGCTTCTGGGCCCATCGAGAACACGTGCCCAAAGGACAAAAAATGCAGGTCGATGTAGGTTGGATTGACCATGCTAAATTACCCCTTAATATCAGGCGGATTTGTAGGGTAATTATGTGAGATTATGGGAACAGAGCTTGGGCGGGAATGTTGTTGGTGCAGGCTCAATGAGCCGAATAGCCTCCATCAGCATTGTATTCTGTGATGATAATGACAATGATGTAATTTTAAGCTATTATTCCTCTCTTGGATTATTCATGGAGAGGATATTAAAAATATAGGCTGGAGTTTTACCAGCACGACTGCCCTGATTCCGGGAGAGGGCAAGGCTCAAAGAACAGCATTCTCTGTTGGCCTTGGGCAGCTTTGTATGAACCTCAGGCAGACACGTCAGTAAAATTCTGCACTTCGCCCATCTGTCGTTATCTTACCTGCCGTTCATGCCACACCCCTGTTGCAGCAAAGTTACAGAATTTGGCAGCCAACCAAATCTCTGTTCACTCTAGCAGGACAGGAAAATCCTGCCGTTGTGAATGATGGTAAGATTCTGGCCATACTTACATAAATTATAGCAGTTGAACAATACCAAGAAATTTTGAAGTTTTGGGCACAAGCTAAAGCAACTTAACCTCGATAAATTAATTAGATCTGATGTTATTTATCTTAGCTAGTAGATTTATGGAGCTTCAACTTCCCTCAAAAGTGAATCTCAAGCCTCCAGTGAGGTAAGGGGGAAAACATATTAATCTTTTAGCCATTTTTAACAAGGGAGACAAATCCAGTTCTGCTACCCATGGATTTAGTAACACACCTTTCCTATGACCTAAAATAATGAAAACCTTTCTCATGGGTGGCTTAGATAAATACTTCTTGATAAAATTCTGTATAGGAAATAGTAAACATGGCCTTAGAGGAAAAATTCTGGAGTCAGCCTAATTTTATTAATAGAAGTGGCTTCCCTGCCTGCAATAGGGAAGCCACCTTGAAAGTCTGTAGTAGCAGTCAATCTCAAGCTGCCTCTGTGGCTGCAGGAGAGGACACTATAATTTAGGTATTTTGAAAATTTTTCATTGTAAATTAAAATCATTGGCAAATATTTAACTAGTCAGTAATTTTACTGTACAATTAGCTAAAGTAACTAACCAGAGTCCACAAGAGACCATAAGCATTTCTCTCTGTTCGAGAGAGAGAAGTGGCTTATAATGGTTGAGAGACACCATTCCACATCATACATGGACAGTCACAGCAAGGTAAGACTGCGTAAGTGTCATATGGGGATTGAATTCATGCCATTGGTATTATTCTACACCATACTCTAGTTATCTAAGCTAAACTACCCCCACACTGTGGATTACATGGCAAATTATTGAATATACTTTTAGTAGCATTACTGTCACATTGATTTACATTGCAGTGTAACCAATTCAATACACAATACAAAGATGGTTGTCACTGAATGGGTGGATAGGGAGTTGATGAAATAATTCCTTAACTAATTTCAGCTCGCATCCAAGCTCCACACTTGGGATAGGATAGAAGCATAAATTCTATGTTAGAATTAGGATGAATTGCAACTGTTGGAATTGGGACAAATGGTGTCTGTTGTCACATTTGAGAGCAGACATATAGTTTAACCACGGTGGACCAAAGTCTCACGATTGAAAACCAGAAGAAAGGTTATCAGATAAAATGCCAAATCTTTCTGGATTTTCAACCTTTTCAAATCTCACTTCACCATCAATCTGCAGACTGTACAAGCTGCAAACAGTGTAATCATGCATCTTTTGTTTTTACATTCCCTTAACACTCTCCTCATTCCCAAGGCTGCCTTTTGCATTCATGCATTTTCAATTTTCAAACATTGTCATTCCTGGGGCTGAAGGCCTAGAGGGAGAATAGACAGAGGAAAAAGAAGCCGAAGGCAGAATTCTCCCAATCTGAGACAAAGTGCCTTGTTGGTTGGCAGCTGATTTGTCTGCCCACTGTCAACTGATGGGTTTGTAGATCTCAGCACCATATTTAAACACCAGTCCAGTATACTCCTATCATTCTCTCCAGTCCTCCTGTCTTCATCAGACTGTGCAGGATGTCAGCAACCCAGAGGGAAAAGGCTAGCAGCCTCAATAACAAGACTGTTTCTCAAGTCAACTACCCTCCCTCTGAGCCCCTCACCTGTGAGACAGCCCACTTAGACTTCTACACATTGAAAAGCACATTGGCACAATCTTAAAAACAAAAACGGCAAGAACAACATCAGACAATACATGCAAGGAAATCACTATGTTTCAAGTCAAGACATGTCTTCTAAAGGTCACTACATTTTCAGCATTAGATAGGTTGTTACTGAACTACAACAGGGTGACAGTAATGTTACTAAAAGTATGCTTAATAACTTGCCATGTAATTCACAGTGTGGGGTATTTTAGCTTAGACAACTAGAGTGTGTGGTGCAGAACAACATCAATGGCATGAATTCAATCCCCATACTGGCTATTACACTTCATGCAGTCTTACCTTAATGTGACTGCCCATGTATGATGTGGAATGGCGTCCACCAACAATTATAGTCACTTCTCTCTCTCTCTCTCTTTCTCTCAATCAGACTCTGGTTAGTTACTTTAGCTAATTGCACAGTAAAATTACTGACTAGTTAAATATTTGCCAATGATTTTAATTATTTTTATCAAACCCTTCATGTTATTTGATGTTAGTCTGTGAAAAGATTTTGACCTTTTTAATATGCCTCTTACATTTTCAATCAAAAGCACCATTTCTAACATGTGTTTACAATGCAGACATGACTTACAAAGTTACTTTATTCAATAGAACTGTATAGAACTATTCCTGATGCATTGTTTCATTCAATTTGAAACTTAATATCAAAAAGCACAGAGGAATTATTAATGCAGTATAAACAAAGTGAGAAAAGACCAAATATGCTTTCAACTGCTAAATATTTTAGAATTACAGAAGTTAGTAACCATTTAGTCCTTTATGTCTTCACTAGCCCTTTGCTAAAATAAATCCCATTGTGTTCTCACACCCTTGCAGGTTTCTCTCTTCCAAATGACGATCTACTTGTCCTTTAAAAAATATTTAATGATCTCTACCTCAACTATTCACAGCGGCAAAGCATCCCAGGCTCTAACTGTTCTTTGCATAAAATTGTTTTTCTATTCTCTCTCCTCAATCTTAAATGACAATTCTAATTGATGACCATTCATCATTGCCTCAAGAACTCACCTACAGCTGGAATTCTGTGGTCCCACTGCAATGGATGGAGATTTGGCTGGGCACTGAATTCTTCATTCTCATCAGCATCAGGGCGTGTAACACTGCGGAATTCTGGCTAAGATCTTTATCAAAATCCTTCAGGACTTAAGAAACCATTATCAAATCTGTTCCTCTGCTTCACCGAAATTAGTCTCAAGACTCTGAGATATCCTCACTGGAATTTTACCACTTTACCTATCTTGGAATCGAGGTGGGCAAGGCTCACAGAATAGAATTCTCCATTGGTCTTGGGCAAGATTTTACTAGCCTCGCTCAAGTGTAAAATTCCAGCAACTATGGCTGTAACACTGACATGATCTTATCCTTTACCATACACTTCACTGTATGCTGAGATGGTGACATTCAAGTCTACCAGAAAGATTTCTTTTCTTCAAAGATGATTAGATGCACTTCTGATATTAAATGATCTGCAGTTAGATCTAGACATACAGAAGTAAAATATTCTCAGTTGCTTTCATTTACATGACCATACACATAAATTTTAAATATGACTTTATTGTGAGCATTACCTGACACTTGGCGTGCTTGTATATAGTCTGTTGGTGACCTAAAATACATATTTTAAAAATTGAAAGCAGTGAGTTAGGAGCAAAATTGATTGCTTAGTTTTATCAAAAGCCATACCCAACTATCATAAAACATAGAACATAGAACACTACAGCAAAAACAGGCCCTTTGGCTCACAAGTTGTGCCGATCATATCCATACCTACCAGCCATAGAACTATCTGTAACTCCCAATCCCATTAAATCCCATGTACTCATCCAGAAGTCTCTTAAAAGACCCCAGCGAATTTGCCTCTACCATCACTGACGGCAACCGATTCCATTCACTCACCACCCTCTGAGTGAAAAACTTACCTCTAACATCTCCTCTGTACTTGCCCTCCAGCACCTTAAACCTGTGTCCTTAAGTAGCGACCATTTCAGCCCTGGGAAATAGCCTCTGAGAATCCACCCTATCCATTCCTCTCAACATCTTATAAACCCCTATCAGGTCACCTCTCAACCTTCATCTCTTCAGGGAGAAGAGACCTAGCTCTCTCAACCTATCTTCATTAGGCATGCCCCCCAATCCAGGCAACATCCTTGTCAATCTCCTCTGCATCCTCTCAATAGCTTCCACATCCTTCCTATAGTGAGGTGATTAGAATTGCACACAATACTCCAAGTGGGATCTGACAAGGGTCTTATAAAGTTGCAGCATTGCCTCCCGACTCCTAAACTCAATCCTTCGATTAATGAAGGCCAGTACACCATATGCCTTCCTGACCACATCCTCCACTTGCGGGGCAGACTTAAGAATCCTATAGACCCCGACCTGAAGATCCTTCTGCTCCTCAACACTGCCAAGGCTCCTACCCTTGATATTATACTCCTTCATCCTATTGGTCCTGCCAAAATGGACCACCACATATTTATCCACATTAAAGTCCATCTGCCACTTCTTCGCCCAGTCTTGAATCCTATCTATGTCTCGCTGCAACTTCAGACATCCCTCCAGAGTATCCACGACACCACCAACCTTTGTATCGTCAGTGAACTTACTAACCCATCCCTCCACTTCCTCATCCAGGTCATTTATGAAAATGACAAACAACAAGGGTCCTAGAACAGATCCCTGGGGCACTCCACTGGTGACTGACCTCCATTGCAGAAGAAGACCCATCCATAACTATTCTCTGTCTACTGCAGGCAAGCCAGTTCTGGAGCCACAAGGCCAAGGCCCCTTGGATCCCATGCCCTCTCACCTTCTCAAGAAGTCTTGCATGAGAGACTTTATCAAACGCCTTGCTGAAATCCATGTAAACCATGTCCACTGCTCTTCCTTCGTCAATGTGTTCAGTCACATTTTTGAAGAATTCAACTAGACTCGTAAGGCACGATCTGCCCTTAACAAAGCCGTGTTGACTATTCCTGATCATATTGAATTTCTCTAAATGCTCATAAATCCTATCTCTCAGAATTCTCTCCAACAACTTACCAACCACTGAGGTCAGACTCACTGGTCGGTAATTGCCCAGGCTATCCCTGTTCCCCTTCTTGAAAATGGGCATCACATCCACAATCCTCCAATCTTCCGGAACCTCTCCCGTCTCTATCGATGATGCAAAGATCATTGCCAGGGGCTCTGCAATCACTTCTCTCACCTCCCACAGTAACCTGGGGTACATCCCAGCTGGACCCGGCGACTTATCTACCTTTATCTATCTGGTCAACATCCATTAACTTTTGAAGAGCAGAGTCGCCCAATTTTTAATTCCGCATATTTCAGATTAAATTTGTTTCTCCCTTGCTTTTTAAACAATCTTTATGTGAACGAGTGCTCAAATACATAGAAGAACCAAACTCAAGGACTTAGCCCTGCTCAGAGCTATAGAATAGGGTTGAGAATTCTTGAATTTTCATGAAAAACTACTTATTTATCAAAACTGTTTAACCTTCATTTGTCCTGTGTTTGAGAGAGGTGGTTGATGGTGGGATCTGCATTCCAATGGAGACCCATCCATCCTTTGCGTCCTTGATTATGTTCATCCCTCTTCTGGATATACACATGACCCTTTCACTCTAGCAATGCTGATTCACACATCCCATCTGACAATGCTGACCCTTCTGACATTGGCCAGACATGAGCCGGGGATTCTGGAAGGTGAAATGAGTGGAGGGAAGGGCTCCAATGGAAAGAGGTAGGGTACGTAGAGTAAGGGGTTAACATCAGAAGCATACACGATGCTGATATAACAATGATGCCAGATCATATGACTGAGATGTAAGAGAGATCTGTAAGGAGGAAAGTCCAATCAGGTATAGCAGTCCAAATGTGTAAGGACTTTCTATAAACAAAAAGTAATGCTTTTGAAAAACAAGAATCAAGCAACATTCTTTGGACAATAGAACTTCCCCAAAATCCCTTTCTTGATTCCAACCACACAATGAAACATAATGAGCATTTCCCAGTGGTACAGAAGGATAAGTACTGCTAGGGATACAGAGAAGGGAGAGAGTGAGAATGAACATTGTTTGTGGGGGAGGGGGGATGTTGAGGGGGGAGGAGGGAGTGAGCATTGTCAGGGAGAGAGGGAGGAAGAGTAAGAATTGCAGGGGTTGTGAGAGGAAAGTGAGCAGTGCCAGAGGAGCAAAAGAGGGATGCAGTGGGTGAACAATGTCAGGGGTATAGTGGAGGTGAGTATTGTCAGGGATGTGAAGGAGGATATGAGCATTGTCAGGGTGCAAGTAGATGAACATCATCAGGATTGCAAAGGAGGTGAATATTGTGAAGAACGTAGATTAGACATGGCATTGATCAATTTCAGCCTCCCAGACTGACTGGATCCACTACAGTTCACCTATCATCATTACAGTTCCACAGTGGGTGCCATCGACCCGGCCATATACTCACCTGGAACATTTGGAAAACAAAGCCACTTACGTCAGACTCCTATTCATTGACTACAGTTCAGCTTTCAACACCACTATTCTTAAAAAATCTCATCTTGAAACTCCATGATCTAAGGCTCGATTCATTCCTCTGTGACTGGTTCCTAGACTTCCTAACTCACAGTCCGCAATCAGTAAGGATAGACAATGATACCTCCTCCATGATTATTCTCAATACTGGTGCTCCACAAGGCTGTGTTCTCAGTCCATTACTATACTTATTATAAACCTATGACTGTGTGGCCAAATTCCCCTCCAAATCATTTTTCACATTTGCTGGTAACACCACAATAGTGGGATCTCAAACAATGTTAAGACAGGTATAGGGAAGAGATAGAGAATCTAGTGAACTGATATGATGACAATAATCTCTCCCTGAATGTCAGTAAAATGAAGCAGATAGTCATCAACTTAAGGAAGCATAGTAGAGAACATACTCCTGTCTACATTAATGGGGATGAAGTGGAAATGGCTAACAACTTCAAGTTCCTAGGTGTTCAGATCATGAACAATCCATCCTAGTCCCTCCTCACCGACGCTATAATTAAGAAACCCCACCAATTTTCCGGGAGGCTAAGGAAACTCCACATGTCTGCTACAACTCTCACCAACGTTTACAGATGCATCACAGAAAGCATCCTTTCTGGATGTATCACAGCTTGGTAATAGCTCCTGCTCTGACCAAGACCGCAAGAAATTACAAAGGACAATGAACAAAACCCAGTCTATCATGCAAACCAGCCTTTCATCCATTGATTCCTCTCAGAAAAGCAGCCAGCATAATTAAAGACCCCATGAGCCCCAGACATTCTTTCTTCTATTGGAAAAAAGATACAAAAGATTGAGGTCAGGTACTAACCAACGTAAGAACAGCTTATTCCCTGCTGCTATCAGGCTTTTGAAGGGACCTACCTCATATTAATTTGATCATTCTCTACACCCAGTTATGACTGCAACACTACATTCTGCATTCTCTCCTTTCCTGCTCTATGAATGATGTGCTTTGTCAGTATAGCAATAATAAATCAAATCAAATAGGAGGAGGTGAATATTATGATAGGTGCAGGAAGATGAATGTTGTCAGGGTTCAGGGAGGCAGGATGAATATCATAAGAGAGAGGCAGGAAAGTTGAGCGTTGTCTGAGATGTGTTAGAGTGTGTGTGCATTTTGGAGTTGTTGGGCTGTGAACACTACCAGGTCTGCTGTCAGTTAGCATTATCAGGCTTGCAGGGACGGTGATCATTGTCTGGGATGTGCAAGGGTAAGCATTGTTTTTTTTAGCCTTTTTCTATGCAGGACCAGCTGTTGATCACTGTATGACACACCTGGCGTTAATAACGTTTGAAGGATTAGGTAAATATCTGGGTAGATATAGTGTATCATGCCCAAGTCTCAATATCAGACATATTCTCATCGTGTCTCAGCCAATGCAATTCTGAGGTTTAATCTTCCTGGTAAAATACTGTCTATGTGGATTTGGGACTTCCAAAGTGTCTGAAAATGCAACTGCTGCAAATGTCTGAACATTCCCTACTGTTATCATTGGAAATTTCTGACAATCTACCAAACTTGAAATTCCACATAATTGGTTTTAGAATATCAAATTCTACTACTAGATTAAAATGAATCATTTCAGATGAAACAAATTCGGAAAATGATACAACCATGCAGTAGTTAAAAAATCAAATTTAAAAACAAATGTTATTTAGTTTTACCTGCGGTACAGTTCCTCTTTAATAACTGCAAGGAAAGAAAACAAAAATTAAGATATATTTATGTAAGATATGTGACACATATAAGCGCATTGAAAATGAAGCAGTCATACGTAGTATGACATGTATTAGAATTCCACTGAAGGTAAATAATGGTTATCCAGGTGTCTATTCCAATTTCAGTTCTCTTCCCACACCTATTCCTGCTTATAGCTTGAGGGGCATCACTCTGCATCAAACATGGCTGACCAGGAGTCTCTCCTACTTTTACTACCAGCCATTGGCATATTGAAGGAATTTGCATGTTAACATTCAATCTATTTGGCCATATTATAAACGCACCTTCCTTGGTCATCAAAACTTGAGGTGGGACTTTAACACAGAGTTTAAGGTTCAAAGGCAGGGAACACAACCCATTGCACAGCAAAATCTCCTTAATACAGCTATGCTGGACTAGTATTTGTGGTAACAAGTCAATACTGGCATTTGAACATAGACAATTATTGCAACCAGGTATTCATGTTGATGTATTGACTAATTATTACAAGCTCGACATAAGTAAATAATGATAGAAAGATTCCTAGAAACCAGATATAAAATAAATCCTAAGTGGAGCATTCATTCTGAAAACCTATCCTTCTTCTTCTTAGCTTTTTCACTCCTTGATGGATTATAGGCCATTGACAAATTCTTTCTATCTAATCTTGTTTTGGGCCAACTCTCCAGTTGTTGCAATCTATTGCTCTTGGCTCTCATCTCCTTTAAAGATCAGCCATAAATAAATCAATAGGAAATTCAGGAGAAACATCATTATCCAGAGGATAATTAGAATATGGAATTTGCCACCAAAGGGAATAGTTAAGATGAAAGTGAGGAAAGCTAGATAGGCACATGAGGCAGAATGATATAGAAGATGAGGTATAGATGAATAGGGGCACCAGGAGAAATCTGTGGACATACACACTGACTTGAACTTTTTGGACTGGGTGACCTGGTTCTGAAGTTTTATAACTTACACTTTGCAAATGATTCCAGCAAAGACTTACTCACACAGGCCACTTGCAGACTGGTTTAAAAAGCAATTCCTCCTAAACTTTTAACTACCTTTGAAAATAAGACATGGCACTTCTGACATTTCCAAATAGTTTATTTGCTTCTCATGAAACTTTTAAATAGTTCAACTCATAGAATTTTCCTTCTGCCAAAGGAATGTTTCAAATGATGCTTCCAAGTGATCCACTGCTGACCAGACATGCTCCTTCTGATATGTCAGCTGCAAAGAATTCATGAATTTTAAAAAGCTGCGACTCAAAATGTCACAAGCCCTGTCCCTTTATTTTTGTAGATATGATATTTCAACTTTCAACTGACTGGAAATTTTGTAATTTGAAAGGAGACAGAACACACTTTTTAAAAAATGCAAAGCCAAATTCCAACATGGAAGTGAGAAACAAATAAATCACCCTCAGCGTAGTATGAAGATTTTCTATAATCCAGACTCCCATCAAAGCTCATAATTGCCTAAAGAAGAGTTTTTAAAATGCAAAATACTTGATATTGAAATAATAGCTACCATTGACAGACACACTGTAAGCTTGTTGCAAATTAAGGAGAGACAGTCCTGTAGTGATAATATCATTAAATTAGCAATCCAGAGGCCCTGGCTGATACTATGATGACATGAATTTAAATCCCACATGAAAGCTGGTGAAATTTGAAATTCAATTAATAACAAATAAATCTGGAATGGCTGGTGATAATGACTATGAAACTATTGTTGATTGTTGTTAAAAAACAATTCAAGTTGTTTGCTCATGTTCCTTAGGTTAGGAAATTCCTTCTGTTCTTACCTGGTCTAGTTTATATGTAATTCTAGACTCATAGCAAAATGATTGACTCTTAAATGGTCTTGCAAGTCACTAAATTGAAGGGCAAATGGGAAGGGGCAACAAATGCTGGTCTTGGCAGTGATGCTGACATCCCTAGAAAAAATTAAAAATACGCAGTGGCCATTTCAAGGCAAGACTTCTCTGTCACTTGAGAGAGATTGCAAATGATGCAAACGTTATCAGCAAAGACTTCAACAGAGGAAACCGGCTGTTTCCCCCTCCTGCTCTTTCTTTTGGAAAAAGATCATCATCCAGTTTGAAGAGCCAAGTCAACCAGAAATCTCCCAGCAGACTAAGATCTCATAATAATTACGACACCTTCTAAATCTGACTGCATTCAACAAACCAGCTAACCTAAATCAGCCGCAACACTTAAAAGACACACCTTCAGGACATTAAAAAGTTATTTGACCATGTATTATTTTTCTGGGAAGCAGTGGCATGTGGTATTGCCACAGACCAGTAATCCAGAAATCCAGGGTAATGTTCTCAGGGCCTGGGTTCGAATCCCATCACTGCAGATGGTGAAATCTGAATTCAATCAAAACCTGGAATTCTAATCTAAGACCACAAAACCATTGTCAATTGTCATAAACACCAAACCACAGTAGTGGCCACTACTGGGACTACATGGCACCCAAGAAGAGCTGAAGATGGACCTCAGCTAAGTCCAAGTATTTTGATTGGAGTCATTTTCATGACCCCAGTGAGATGGAGGAGGGTGTATGAGGTCAGGTTTTAAAGGCTTGGTGGAGGAAACAGGAGGCATAAAGCGAGAGGGGACTCTTTTTTGCCTGCCTTTTATCCACTGCTGTGAAACCTACCAGGTAACTTGACTTTCCCTTGCTTGTCCCAACTATATGCATTACTGCAGTGGAAGAAGAAGATGGTACTTAAATGCCCATAAAGGTGATCCTTAAATGTCAATAAAAATTCTTAAATGTTATGGGGAGGCAATGGTCTGGTGGTATTATTGCTAAGCTTTTAATCCAGAAACACAGCTGATGTTCTGGGACCTGGCTTTGAATCTCACCATGACAGATGGTGGAATTTGAATTCAACAAAAAGAAATCTGGAATTAAGAATTTACTGATGACCATGAAACCATTGTCGATTGTCAGAAATACCCATCTGGTTCACCAATGTCTTTCAGAGAAGGAAATCTGTCCTTACCTGGTTTGATCTGCAAGTGATTTCAGAGCCACAGCAATGTGGTTGACTAGGGATGGCAATAAATGCTGGCCATCCAGCAACAACACCTGTGTTCCATGAATGAATTTAAAAAAGGGAGACTTGTGAATCTCAATTAGCTTAAGGATGTGCAGATTGCCTGTGGGCCTTACTCTCCACTTGTAATATGGAGGTCAGCTTGTAGTAAGGAAGGATGCAGTGGGCTGGCCAGCCACTTTATTTTTCATGCCCCCTGCCTTTAAATACATAGCAGGAGGGGGACATAAAATTCATGCCAAGGAATCAGGCTGTAATTCAAATATTCCATTATCAGAGATTTTGTTACCTTAGTCATTGCTTGTAGATTTAATTTTTTTTTGCTAATTCACTTAATTCTTCCGTGGGTTTTGTTAGATAGACTGAAATGCCTAACTTTGATTTTACACCACATAGCTTTGCTCTCAGTATCCATCAACTGGAAATTGCTGCGGTTACGTCAACCAGAGAATAATTGGTTCACTAAATCTGTTTAGATGCATTTCCCACTGCTCATTAATATGTAATACTGATTTTAGTACAAAACCAACAACATGCATTTATATAGCACCTGTAATGTAACAAATATAATGTTGCTGGAGTAAATCACGCTATCGGATATATGCATGGCAGACTGACCAATGGAACGACAACAGATATATCAATTCAGAACTGCAATAAGGAGCTATTTAAATATCTGCATCCATGCAGAAGAGGGTGATTAGTTCAGAGAAATTGCTATAAAATGTAAGCAGTCAATGTTTTTAACAACCCTTTTAAAATTTTCAATTGAAACAAGACCCAAAAGGCAGTGGTTTAACAAAAGATAAAGGGCACTGTTCTCCAAAGTGTTTTATGCCAAAGATTTAGGAACAAATCTTTCCTGAAACTGCAGTGATCATGAAGGCATGGAAGCAATAATATGTCTGACCTTAAAAACTGTTAAGACTGAAATAGATGTTTTTGGCAGGTACCTGTTCAAAGTAGATAAGCAACCAATGTATTCTCTTATAACCCAGAAGTCATTTTGTACTGAACCACAATCATTATAAATAAAACAGTATTCTTGCAGTGGAACCACAAGAGAATACTTACCATGGATAGCAACGCAACATCAGACAGGCAATGAGCAACTGCATTAATCAAAGTAATCCAAAAATAATAAAGAATATTCAGAAGAAATCCTTGTAAAGCAACCTAGCTGTATGAGATAATGGTGGAGTGAAACTTGAAAGGATGGGAGTTTTACATTCCAGGCTTTAGGAAGTAAGGCACTAAATAGGTCAGCAAGGAAGCAATGCATGTATAGGACATGTTGTGAGACAAGATATGGGCAGCAGAATTTTGATACATGAAAATACACATAGAGTAGAGGATGGGCCAGAAGAAATTGAACTAGTTGAGTCTGGCAAAAACGTAGATGAGTATATCAGTGGTAGAAGTATTAAGATAACAGTGGAAAAACTATAATTACAAAAATGGAAAGAGATTGTTATTGTGATAAAGAGGATATGAAACTCATCTTGGAGTTGAATGGAACGTCAAGATTTCAAATATTGGTGTGGATTGAGAGAATGGCTGCTGAGGGGAATGAAGTCAGTGATGTGGGAATGGAGTTTGTGTAAGGTTCAACGATCATGGCTTCAGTTTGTCAAATTTTTCATTGGAGGAAGTTGTGATTCATTAAAAACTGGATGTTAGACAATAGGCTAACATCATAGTCCAGGAAGAAGTCTCACAACATCAGCTTAAAGTCCAACAGCTGTTGGACTTTAAGCTGGTGTTGAGGCTTCTTTTTTCCCCAGTCTAACACCGGCATCTCCACATCATCATAGATCCATGCCAGGTTGACAAATGTGATACAGATAGGTCCATGCCACAAGAATCGTAACGGGTGGGATAGAAAATCTTGTAAATATCCGTTGATCTTGGGTAGGAATTTCTAGTCTTGGGGTGTATATGGCTGTAAAATTCCATTTCATGTGTTATCAGTACATGAGAGCCTAAATGAATTTGTTGGTCACAAAATGCACATTTATGGAGCATAATCTCTTAACAGAATGATCCCTGGGATGAAGAGTTTGTTATAATGACAAATGGTTGATGGCTCTGGGTCTGTACCCGTCGGAGTTTAGAAGAATGAGGGGGATCTTATTGAAACTTACAGGATACTGCAAGGCCTGGATAGAGTGGATGTGAAGAGGATTTTCCACTAGTCAGAAAAACTAGAACTAGAAGGCACAGCTTCAGGCTCAAAGGACAATCCTTTAAAACAAAGATGAGGAGGAATCTCTTCAGCCAATGAGTCGTGAATCTGTGGAACTCTTTGCCACAGAAGACTGTGGAGGCCTGTGTCTTTAAGATAGAGCTAGATATGTTTTTGATTAATAAAGGGATCACGGGTCATGGGAAAAGGCAAGAAAATGAGGATGAGAAAAATATCAGCTATGATTGAATAATGGAGTAGCTCGATGGGCCTAATTCTGCTCTAATGTCTTATGGTCTTACAGTTCATGTGAACTATTGCATTTTATTTACTAAAAGGCTCAGGTTGAGTACTTAAATGGTTGTAGTCTTGTAAAGTTAACATTCCAGATGAAAAAGACAGTCCTGTCATTCTGCTGTGACTGATGGTGGGAAAGAAGGTGATTGTTTTATTAGTTATGATTTTTTGTCAATTTTTGCGGAAATGAACAGCGGACATGGTTAATCCTGCTGATTGTCCCTGCTCAGGTTTAGAATGAGCTAAAGGAACAAACATTGAAAGCCATGCTCAACTTGCCAGATGCCAACCCTATGCATAAAGTTGCCTGAATTCATGAAGCAAACTACACAGCTCTACAAATACCTCTATACTAAATTCTACCTCTGGAGTCATTGCTCTGCAGTAATTGCCAAGTTCTGCATCTAGCCCTTCAAAATGCAATGAGTATGTAGAAATGAATCTAAACAGAAAACCAGAGCCACCACTTGACATTCATGCTCCTGTACATTTGTTTCCATGAAAAAAAGGGTTAGGTGAGTACTCAAAGCAATCCCCCTTGCACTGAACTTTCTGTCAGCAAAATCTCAATAAAATAGTAATTCCTTCATAATTCTGCCAACCAACAGTCTCACACAGCTGCACTGCCTCATTCCTAATTGTAATGCATTGAAAGTGAAATTTGCAAATTCTCCCTCATTAGATAATTGTGCTGGAAGTAAGCCTATAGTACCGCCTCATGTACAAAAATATGTAACATTCTATTTAAAATTTACGCCAGCAGATATTACTGAGTACTTATCTAAGAGCATTGTAGTAGTAATTGCAATTTCACGCTGTTGCAGTAAGCACAGCTTACATTCCCCTTGTAAAAGAAAAAATTGGAAACATTTCTTAAAATCCTTCACTAGTGAAGGATTTAGGGAATACTTACTTGATACAAAAGCAAAATACTGCAGATGCAGAAAGTCTAAATTAAAATGAATACTTACCAGGTCAAGCAGCATTTGTAGAGAGAGAAACTTCAGGCCAGGTTGACCTGCAAAGAATTCATTTTATTTTAGGCTTCTACAAATGATGAAAGGTCATCAACCTCTCGCGTTGGGATTTTAGGTGGAAAAAATGTCAGGGGTAGACCCGCCTCTGTAGGCCGAGGGAGGTCTGACAGAACTTTATAGTCATCAGACAGTTAACTGCTTGAGGTCATGGTTCAGCCCCCATGAGGAAGGATGTCCAAAAAAACTACAAGCCAGTCAGAAAGCCGGCAGCTCTCCAGTCACTGGCACTGACAGCAGTGACTACTACTGATAATAAAATTAATTGGCTGCTTACGGATACAATTGGCACAAGAATGGGTGAGTTGCCTGAGAGCTGTACTACACTATTAAAACATCAGCAGAGGTGGCACGGCTTCCTCTTGCAATCCTATCTCACTTTACATTCTCCTGATATCAACTTACACCTGGGATGGGGAAGGAAAATAATCGCAGCTACTAAATATTTTTCTCTTTCCACAAATGCTACATGACTGTTGAGTATTTTCTACTTGTACTCCTTATATTGGCAGTGGTGTTGTGTTTAGTCTAAAGTCTGCCATCAGAGAAATGTTCAAAACAAGGAGAATGTGCATTGTTATTGAAGTCTTGGACATCTTCATGTTTGTTTAGTGTTATGACATGGCAGGTATAATTGCTGGGCTGACCAAATCCCAAAGAGAAACTTTGGTAAGCTATCACAATGATTTTTAATTTGTATTTTGTTATTATGAGAAGATACATGTACTGAAATCAGGACTTCAAAATCCAATGCTTTTTTTAAAAATATTAAATTTAATTTAAAATTTAAAATATTAAATTTAAACATTTATCAACAAAATATTATAATTACAAAGTGAAGAATTAGTTTCACAATAACTTTCACAAAAAAATTAAGGAAAGATTGGAAGTTATGTTAGAGAGTGACCATGCTAGATCCTAACAAGAGCTTTCACAGCTCTGCCTGTGCTGAGAGGGCCGTGAAAGAAACAAAGTGAGCCAGCTCCAGAAAACTCAGAGAAGCATCCATTTATTCCAGAAAGTAGGATTTTGGATAAAGCCTTGGATTTCCATTGTGGAGTGAGAGGGAGAGTGAATCCCTGGGAAATGCCTCTTCTATGGTAATAAGTGTGCCTTGCGGTAATATTACTGGATTTTTAAAATATATTATTGATAGAGACTATTGCCTTAAAATTGTGTTTATTGGTGTGTTTAACTAAGTGGAAATCTTTCGTGGAAACTATTGTGAGACTAATTCTACACACACACACACACACACACACCTTGTTTTGCAATATATCTCAGTAACACTGAAAAGAAAATTATGGGAGCAATTCAGATCAGAAGGACATCATTGTAGAGATCATGGAGCTGGTCAGTGATTGAGCTGACTAGCAATTGATAGGCCAGCAGTGAGGGGCTACTGCACATACACCAATCTCCGCTCTGATAGATTGGTGCATGCGCAGTGGCCCACTCAGAGTATGCTGCAGCCCTCTCCAATGGGAATAGATAGTTTTTTCACAAGAATCACGCTAGTGACCTCTGCAGTGCACAGACTGTGGGAAATTCATTTTGAATTACTCCAGTTTTTACTCAAATTCAACACTTAGAATTGTTTTGGGAGAATCCTACCCTACATTTTTTACATATTAATTTCCATATTCACTGTTAATTTGGCTGGAAACACATTTGCTTGTAAGTTCAAAAGGTTGTGTGTTTAAAGCATGAATTCAAAACATGCACAATAAAGTCTGGTCTTGGAAGTATTATTTTTTGACTGCTTAGGTGGAAATTAAGGAAACCATGGTATTACTGGAAGATGAACAGAAAGTTTCCCTACAGCCAATATTTTTCCCATGACCAAAGTCAAAACACAAATCAACTGATTATTTATCTTGTTTGCTGTTTGGGATTCTGTTATGTGTAAACTGGATGCTGCCTTTTGTATACAAAATAATGATTACAACTCATAAAGCACTTGGAACCATTCCGGAAGTGCTTTATAACACATTGGGGTAGAAAATTAGACTTATTTTTATAAATGGCCATGCTAAGACCTAACTTCAGCAATTAGCATTCTTTCCTTAAATGGCACCCAGACAACTCTAGTGGCCAATTGAAACAAGCGTTTGGCTATTTATATACATACATGGCAGCCACTTCAAGTCTCAATCCCTGCTTAAAGCAATGTTATCCTCCCTATTCATTTTTCAACAAAACACTCAACTAACTGCTCTCCCTAGTTACATGTTTCATTGGTTACAAGTTACCCAAAAAATTCAGCCACCGAAGTTCTGTCCCAAATTAAACACCACCCTATCACACTTCTAGTCAAATTTCTTTGGTTTTCAATCCTGATATATAACATTTTTAAAAAATCCTCCATGACCCTGTCACTCTTGCTCTTCCAGTTCCAGTTTCCTCTTCATCAACCCCTCTGCTCCGCATTTGGCTCCATATTAGTCAACAATATCAGATCAATCCTGTCCCAAAATCTCTCCATATTTTCACTCTACCACCTTCAAAATCCTTCTCATAACCACCTCTCTGACTGTGCCGTCAGTCATCCTGCACCCCACTCCACCTTACCTCAAACCTCTTCCCATCACTTCATTGTAATCTCTGAAAGACCATTTGGCTTCATGAAAGATGCTATACAAATGAAAGTTATTGATAAGGCGACAGTATTATACTTGGCTGTTCACAACAAACCAGAACACCTCATTCGCCTGAAGAACGCTACAAAAGCCAAAAGATTGCAAGTTTACTATCAAATAAATCGGTTGGATTTAAAATTGGTGTTGTCAGACCTCTTACTGTGTTTACCCCAGTCCAACGCCGGCATCTCTACATCATCACAACTTTTTGGACCAAGCTATCTTCAGGGGACTGACAATCTTCTTAAATGTTTGCACCAAGAATTACTGGATTGTTTTGGAAAGGTTCTTCTGAAGTGCGTTATATTATTTGTTCGAGAAATGTACGTTTTCAGTATTCCAGAATGCAGCTGTGGTTTCTATTGACAAGGAGGACTTAATAATACCAAAAGTAAACAAGGAATTTTGTAGATAGCTGTAGTTTTTAGAACATTTACCAGATATTTGCATATCTGATGAATTTGGAAATCCATGAATATCAAAGAATGTACAATTAGCTTGTAAAAAATGGCAAAGTCTGTTCCCAAATATAAGGATTGTGCTATGTGATTATCCTGCAACCGATGGAATGGTGCAGGCAGCACAGAAACAGCTGAAGGCTGTGATAGTGATGGGCAGCTTTGCAAAGCTCACTGTTGAGTGGCCTTTCGCGAGTCCAGGTTTGTGTGAGACCAGCAGCAATTGGAACTAGCTTGCTCGTCTTCAAGGGGAGGCACAGTCTGGCTGTAGCAGAGGCTGGAATAGACTGAATGAGTGTTTCTGATGAAGAAGAAAGAGAATAAATGTAGCAGCAAGCTTGAGAGAAGGCTCTCATGTTCACCAATGTTCACCAGGAGAGGCCATAGTGCCTCTGGAAAAGACGAGTTGTTCTTTTATTCACAGGGAGGGTCAGGAAGCCCTTCAACGTACACATTCAGGGGAATGGGAGTAGATAATTACATTGGTCAAAACTAGGAGTCCGGCCCAGAGAACCTGCGTTGCCAGGAAAGGTTCAATGACCTTACATGAATAGTCAGACTAGCGCATTTTCTAAATGATACCTCCTCTCAGCGAACTTAGAAACTGCACCAAACACCACACCACACCCCCATCACTTATTCATTTGCAAAGATAACTCATGCCTAACAATTATGTGATCCATATCATCTTTACATACTTAGCACATCTGCAGGAATCAAGCTCACATTTTTCAGCTTTGATATTCTTCCAGTTATTCAGTTGCAGTGGGTAATTCACCCAAATACATTGCAACACCCTCACTAACAATCTTCCTGCTTTCTTGCGGTGCATGGTAGTGATTCTTTGATTCATGAACCTCCTGCCCTTTCTTGGAGTAACAGCGTAGCTGCTCCCACAACTGCCGAGATGATGCAACCCAAATCCAGAGGCTTAAGACTAAAAGCTGCTCGAGGAAATCCTCCAAGAATGTATGTGGCTTCCCCTACTGAAAGTCAGCAGCCTTCCACCTATCATGCTGCAGCCACTCGGGTAACACAGTGCAGGATTACTAGGCAAGGTAGAAAAGCTGTAAGACAAGCACTAAGGAAAAGCACAGGAATGACTGGTTGCCCATCCTTATTGGAGTTAAAGTTGGTATGGAATGGCACATTTGTGATGTTTATTATTTCTGGAGTTCAGGCAAGAGGACGCTGCAATTCTTCAACACTGAGATGGTTAGAAAAGTGTGGAACAGTGAGGAGGATCTTTCCCATGGAAACTAGAGAATGATAAGACAATAACTGACTGCTGGTCTGGAGTCATGATGCCCCAGATGCCTCCACTCTTTCTCTTCCTCCTGAGGTGATTGCATCAAACATTCTACATCGTGATTGCCAGATTGTGAAAGATGCAGTAAATCACCACTTACCAGTCCATACTGAAAAGCTCCCATAGGTGGTCTAGGCAGTGGTACATTGTCTGAGCAAACCAATAACCTGCTCCATCATGCTCATGGTCACAGCATGGCTCTCACTGCGGAATCACTATTACTATGTGGTTGGGAGCATGCGAATCATTCGCTACTTTCGGAACCGGTAGCCGTCATTGCGATCAGCCATTCTCTACTTAGACATGAAGGCTCAAAGATGACAAGAGTGGCACAAGATGAAAGCACTGTGGTAGCTGCCAAGAAGGTGGGCATTGATCAACATGATGGACTATGCTTGAACACTCATCAATTGCACATTATGGGAATGGAACTCTTTCTGGTTTCCTCATTAACATGTGATACCCACAGAAACATAATTGAACACACAACTATTCTTGGGAAGTCCACTTTCTGGCAAAGTGACATGTTCTCTCCTCCTGTTTCTCTCTGTTTAGAGTCAGCTCTCCTGGTGTACAAAACTTTAGTGACCATCCTGGTGCAGAGAAACATTGATGATTTTGTCAGTTCCGTGTGGAAGCACCCTCCACCCTCATAGAAACTGAATGTCAGAGTAACCTCAATGGCCATCAGCATCCTTACTATGCTGCTGATATTTGGCCCAATTTGAGGAGAAGGCAGAGTTTAGTGTTCAGGACTTGGTGAAGTAGAGGTGCTGTAGGTATCAGTGCTGGCTTACACTCTGTGAAGCCACTACATGATTAACATCTTCTGTTAAAAGCCCTCATCCTTCTCACTTTATGAAATACTTCCTTAATGCAGTCCATGGCTTATAACAGCCTAAAAGGACCTGCAACTATAGTCCCCATGTCTGGGAACAAGATTTCTAGGAAGAAGTCTCACAACACCAGGTTATCGTAACATCAACATCATAACAAGATTTCTGCTCAGGGATCTTTAAAATCCACTCCACACGTGGCAAAGATCCAGCATCACTCCCTTCTGAGTCAAAGAAATTGTGTCTGGTTGTCCAACAACATAGTGCACAGTACTTCTACTAACTCTTCAGCAGCAAACAAAAGTCTGAAGCACCTCAATAGCACAATGTCACAGTCTGCCCACTCTATTTCTTTCCAGTGCACTTAGAGATGCCCATATTATTGCCCTTCCGAACATGTGATGTGCAGATCATGCTGGAGCTGACCTAAGCAAACCTCTGTCATCTTTTACATCTCTGGACTGCTGAGGCAGTGAATTTTACAACCTGAGTTTCTTTCTTGTGAAGAATTCATCAAACAGATTTTGTTTTTAAATGTTCATAGAATTGTCATTGCATTTTATGATAATTTGTGTTTTTAAATCCGCTAATTAGCAAAATTCCACACATCCATTGTCTAATGGCCAACTAGTGACTGGCTTTCTTGCAGAGAAGTAAAAGCAATCATTTTGGGATCTAGCTGGCATTAAAGTAAAATGTTTGGTGATAAGAGACTGGAATAAAGTCAGTTCGCTGTGATAGACTGGACAATTCTGAGCGAGGTGAAAACACAATAATCCAAATTATTACCACATAACCCAGCAAAGGATATGGGTCAAAACTAATCATTGGTGATCACAGTAATCTGTAGCTATTTATCTCATTGTCAGCATCAATGTCATCACCAAACTCTGAATACTTGAACAGTAATAATAACTGACCAACAAGTTTGGTTTACATCAAGCTTGGAGTCTGGATTCCTCTTACTCAATTTCAAATAGCACTGCAAGCTGTTTTTTTTAATAGCTATCATTCTAGCCAACCTGAGTTTTTTGCAGTATTAGTAAATAGCTCCAACAAGATCTATAAGCTCTTCTGTGGCTAAGTGTGAATTTTTGAGAATCTTTACCCAAGCTCTTCCAAATAAATTAAGTGAGGTCCGATATGGATCAGTGTATACATTCCACAACAGATAAAGTAAAGCATTAAACAAAGAATGAAGAGCAAAGAACAGTACAACACAAGAACAGACCCTTGGGCCCATCAAGTCTGAATTGACACAATACTTCTTTCGAAAGACCCTTCACCTCTGTGCAACCCTCGATTCCCTGTCTATTTATGTATTTGTCAAGACGTCTCCTAAATGTTACGATTGTATCTGCTTCTACTATCTCCTCTGACTGCATATTCCAGGCACTTATCACTCTCTATGTAGAACCATAGAAACCCTACAATGCAGAAGGAGGCCATTCAGCCCATCAAATCTGCACCAACAACAATCCGACCCAGGCCTTATCCCTGTCATCTCACATATTTACCCCGCTAGTCCCTCTGACCAAGCATCCTGGGACACTAAGGGGCAATTTAGCATGGCCAATGCACCTAACCCACAATCTTTGGACTGTGGGAGGAAACCAGAGCACCCAGAGAAAACCACATACATAATCACCGGAAGAACCTGCAAACTCCACATAGACAGTGACCTAAGCCAGAAATCAAACCTAGATTCCTGGGGCTGTGAGGCAGCAGTGTTAAACACTGTGTCACCAAGCCGCCCCATGTAAAATGCTTGCCTCTCACATCTCTTTTCAACTTTCCCCATTTTATCCTAAACTGATGTCCGCTAGTAATTGATCTAGGTGAAAATCTTGGGCATTTGTTTTGGAGTTTCTTATGTAAGGTAAAGGGTTTCAGGGCATATCAGAGATAGTTAAACAAAACAAAGAAAATTAATGAATAGAAGCATAAAAGATCCATGAATCACAGAAGGAAAGACAGTCATGCAATACAATATACTTCTTGAATGAAAGGCCAACACTTTACATTGCATAGACCATGTCAGCAGTGATTGAAACAATGGACAAGCTAATTAACCACATAAACTCCAAGGTGAAATATAAGTTTTGTCTGATATGGAGGGCACATTAGCTATGAGGAGAGGTTGGAGAAACTTGGTTTGTTCTCACTAGAGCGATGGAGCTTGAGGGAGACCTGATAGAAGTCTACAAGATTATAAGGGGCATGGACAGAGTGGGTAGTCAGAAGATTTTTCCCAGGGTGGAAGAGTCAATTACTCTTAGGTTTAAAGTGCGAGGGGCAAAGTTTAAAAGAGATGTACAAGGCAGAATTTTTACACAGAGAACAGTGACTGCCTGGAACTCGTTGCCGCGGAAGGTAGTGGAAGCCAATAAGGTAGTGACTTTTAAGAGGCATCTTGACAAGTACATGGATGAGATGGGGATATTGTCCCCAGCAGGGTAGTAGGTTTTAGTTAAGTTAGGCAGTATGGTTGGTACAGGCTTGGAGCGCTGAAGGGCCTGTTCTTGTGCTATAATTATCTTTGTTCTTTGTTCTTACACCATAATTTGACTAGCCAATGGCCAAATGCGAACCATATGAATTATAAACAGATTGCAACCAGCCTTACAAATAGAAGTAACAATGCCTTGGACAAGAAGTCTATGAGAATCTGCCCATTTTATTTTTATTGCATTTCCAATTGAAATAATGTCTCTTCTTCTTGAAGATGCTGCTTTGTGTCAGTGTATGGAACACAATGCACCAGCTGCCCTTCAATACCTAACCCAATTTTCCACTCTTTATGTTTGGATCCAGACAATGAATATCAGCAAGGCTGGCTGCAGAGTGTATCATCACCAAGCTTGGCCTTGCTCTGACCCAAAATACAATTTCCAGCAAGAGGAACTGCACTCTGTTTGATGTTGTTTTCTCCTTCTTCACTCCAAAGCACTAAAGTTAATTATAATGCCCAACTATCATTCCTGATTACATCAGCAGATGCATTACAGACACAGAATTCTTCATGACCTGTGTACATTGATACTACACCAGGTAATATATTTGTCCACTAAAACCATTACAGCAGCTCTCAAAGTAAAATTGCTTTAAACTTTTTCTTAAAATAGAGGCAATTCATTGCAAAACTTTAACTAACATTCTGAAGTAAATGTGACAGTAACAACCTAGAAATATAGAAATATGGAAATGTTTCCAAGTGTCAAATGGGTGACAAAATTCAGTACAAATGCCACAAAGTTGATCTTGATTTTAGTTGATAAAGCATACCTTTTCGAGGATAATATTTTCTCAGGAGAAAGTAAAGCAGTATGCAGACAATCAGTGTCAGTGACAGTCCAACAATGATTCCCAAAGAATGAAGAGAACTTCCTTTTTGCTTCTGTCTTTCTTGACCTGTTGGGGGAAATTCATTATACAAACAGAAGACATTAGCTAAATCTTCTTACATGGAATCGTAGAATATAGGAACAGAGTAAGTCATTCACACCTCCGAGCCTGCTGCACCATTCATTATAATAATGGCAAATCATCTAAATCCATAGCTTGAACTGCTTTTCTCCTATATCCTTTGATCTCCTTCACCCCAAGCACTATATGTAACTCATTCCTGAAAGCATACAATGCTTTGGCCTCAATTGTTTTCTGTGGTAGCAAATTCCACACGCTTATCACTCTCTGGGTGAAGAAATTTCTCCTCACCTCATGGTTTATTACAAAATGGTTTATTCTGTATCCTTAAATTATGACCCCTGGCTCTGGATGCCCTGCCACCAATAATATCCTTCCTGCATCTATCTGTCTAGTCCTATCAGAATTTTATAGGTTTCAATGAGACGTCTTCTCATGCTTCGAAATTCCAGCAATACAATCGTAATGGACTCAATCTCTCCTCCTACATCAGTCTCGCCATCCCAGGAATCTGTCAATGTAGAATTTGGAATAGGTAATGCCTAATCCCACCTCACCTTACCACCTCCCCCCTTCCCCAAAAATAGTGTGACAATTGACAAGTCTGGTAACATTCTGTGCTTGTGAGTTTTACTCCAAATAGTAATGTTGACAAAGAAGAGGGAATTGAAAATCTTTTGGAGGAGTTTATGCTACATTACCATCTGTAGGAAAGGCAAGGCAATTAAAAAGCCCATTCCTCAAGCTGAAAATTTCATCAAAATGAAATCAAAATGTAAATCTACTATAATCAGGTCACACCCTCAAAAGTTAATCCTCAAAATTTAGATCTGTTGCATTTCATCTCATCAGATTAACAATAATATGGATTTTCATTGCCTATTAACAATAGACAAACTCTACTGAGCAAATCTGTATTGCACGCTCATCATTTTTGTTAATATCTTATAACAATACAAGTCCTACAAACAGCAGATAAGCCATTAAGATTAACTGAGTAGTTGTTGTTTGTGCATTATTTTCCTCTGGACTCATTAACATTGTGCCATTTTGTACATTTGCGAGAGGGTTTGAACTACAATCCAAGGTATGTAGGTACCTTAAGATGACATATAGACTTCACGTGACGCAAATCCATGGCCATGTAAAGCGATACTGATTTTAAAAATAGGAAGTTTTTGGACAATTAAATCTATTTTTAATTGCAGTTACCTTACAGTCGCCCTGATTATTTTGTCCAGAACACTTCAGTTCAGTTTGAGGCTGAGTGGATGCAGCATTATTGAGAAAAGCAAATATCACTATGGCGATCCTGCATTCACTGATTGCAGAAAAACATTACCAACAATGAACATCTGCTGTCTCTATTTACTTTTACAATACACCTGCCCTGCAACATGAAGCCTTAATGAAAGCAAAATGTAAAGGTGTGAAGAGTGCAGCCCATTCATTGCTGGCAGTCAGTTTATACATTACAGTTTTAATGGAAACTGACACAATAATGAGATCTCAGTGAGTCTGAAATATTGTTTCATGTAATTGTTTCACTAAGATAATTTTTTGGTTGAGGGCTAACTGAAATAAAGCAGCCAAGTCCAGTGAATAGGTTGAAAGAATTCAGAACAAAGTAATTTTCATTATCAGATGCAGTGGGACACAATATGGAATGTTGCTCAGTTACCAGAAAATAAAGCATATCCCAATCCTCTCTATTTTGTATGCGTGTACATACATCCTCTTTCAAGGCAAAATGAGTTTGCATCTTGAGTCGCTGAGAAATAAAGTTAGGGAAGATCTCAGGTCATTGCCTAATTCTTAGCCAGGTGTTGGTAATCATGTCATAATTGCCTTCATTACTGGATGAAAAAGGAAAAAAATCTCATCTGGATGTTATTCAGAGTTGGTAGCTTTGAAGAACAGGATTGAGCACAGCTGTTATGCAGTTGTTAGCATTCTGGTCAGAATCATGTGCTATCACACAACACTTCATTTGATATGTTGCAATAGGATATGTGCCACTTCAGTCCCATTTTTCATACTTAAGACTTAGAATATATCTCAATCAGCTTTCCTTATTCTCCTCATCAGTTTGCAGATGTGGGCATTGCTGGCAAAGCCAGTGTTCTTGTCTATCCCTAATTGCTTTTCAGAAGGCGGGAGATAAGCTGTCCACTTGAACTGTTGCAGCCAGATGCTGATAGGGATGAGATTCCAGGATTATAAGCTAGTGACAATGAAGGAATAGTGATATAGTTTCAAGTCACTATCTGGGTGACTTGCAGGAAAACTTGCAGCCAATAATGATCCATGCATCTGCTGCCCTTGTACTTCTATTTGGTAAAGATCACAAGTTTGGATGGTGCTGTCAAAATGCCTTGACTAATGATTACAAGACATCTTGGTAAATGGTACACTGCTGCGTCGGTGCCAAGTGAGGTGCTGAGAAAATAAAATAGAATCATAGAAAAACTACAGCACAAACAGGCCCTTCAGCCCACAAATTGCACTGTTCTTATCTCTGCCTATCAGGCTTACCTATAATCCTCAATCCTATTAAGTCCCATGTACTCATCCAGAAGTCTCTTTAAAGACCCGAACGAATTTGCCTCCACCACCACCGGTGGCAGCCGATTCCTCTCACCCACCACCCTCTGAATGAAAACTTACCCCTGACATTTCCTCTATACCCACTCCCCAGCACCCTAAACCTGTGTTCTCCTGTGGCAGCCATTTCAGCCCTGGGGAAGAGCCTCTGAGAGTCCACCTAATCAATACCTCTCATCACATTATACACCTCTATCAGGTCCCCTCTCATCCATCATCTCTCTAAGGAGAAAATATGGAGCTCTCTCAACCTATCCTCATAACGCATGCCACCCAATCCGGGTAAATTCCTTGTAGATCTCCTCTGCACCCTTTCAATGGCTTCCATATCCTTCCTGTAACGAGGCGACCAGAACTGAGCACAGTATTCCAAGTGGGGTCTGACCAGGATCTTATACAGCTGCAGTATTATCTCCCAGCTCCTAAACTCAATTCCTTGAGTTTGGTCCTAGAATATATAGTCCTTTTGCCTGTTGTTGGAGCTGCATTTATCCAAGCAAATGGAGAATATTTCCCTCGAGGTACGATCTAATCCCCAGGGAAAGGGAAAAATAGTTCCTGGGAGAGAGGGACAGGACCAGGCCCTGACACTGCCTCAGCACTACCATTGGCACAGATTGGCACTGCCAAGCTGGCATCTGACTTGGCAGTGCCAATGTGTTCCAGGGGGCAATGTTGGGGAGGACCCTAATTCTAGCCTCACGGGGAGGACTTATTTATTTGTGGTGGGGACAGGGGAGTGGACATTGGAGCAGTGGGCATGTCAGTGATGACCATTTAGGTGGGGCAAGTGTCCGGTGTGACAAAAAAAGACAAAAGGGGTGGCACAGTGGTATTGTGGTTAACACTGCTACCTCACCGGGTTCGATTCTGACCTTGGGTGACTGTCTGTGTGGTGTTTGCATATTCTCCCTCTGTTTGTGTGGATTTCCTCCAGGCGCTCCCATTTCCTTCCATAGTCCAAAAATGTGCAGGTTACTGGATTGGCCATGCTAAATTGCCCCTTAGTGTCTCAGTACGTGTTGGTTAATTGTATTAGCCAATGTAATTAATGGGGTTATGGGGATAGGGCAGAGGGTAAGATGCTGAGTCAGTGCAGACTCAATGTGCCTAAAGGCCTCTTTTTGTAATACAGGGATTCTATGATTATCTATGGTTCAATTCTATTACACTCCTGTCTTGTGCTTGTAGATAATGGAAAGGATTCAGGGAACCAGAAGATGCAGAATTCTCCACCGCAGAATTTCTACCCTCTGACCTGCTCTTCTAGCCATAGTCAATTGTACTTGTCCAGTTAAGTTTCTGGTCAATGGCAACTCCCAGGCTTTTGATGAGTTTCCTCTGGGTGCTTTGGTTTCCTCCCACAGTCCAAAAGACATGCTGGTTAGGTGCATTGGCCATGCTAAACTCTCCTTCAATGTACCTAAACAGGTGCCAGAGCGTGGTGACCAGGAGAATTTCACAATGAATTCATTACAGTGTTAATGTCAGCCTACTTGTGACTAATAAATAAACTTTAACTTTTTAACCAACAATGGCAATGCCACTAAACATCAAGAAAGATGGTTATATTCTTTCTTGACAGAGATAATCATTGGCTGGCATTTGTGTGATGCACATATCACTTATCACTTATCAGCCCAACACAAAAGTGTAGAACACACTGGATATGGATACAGACTGCTTTATTGTCTGAGGAGTTGTTAATAGTACTGTAGACTGCGATCAGTGAACAGTCTTAATTCTGACCTTGTGATGGAGGGGAGGTCATCAATGAAGTAATTGAAGATGTTCAGGCCAAGAGCACTGACTATTTTTCTTTGTGCTGCATATGACTCCAGCTTGTGAAAGGTTTTACCACTGATTCTCACTGACTTCTATTTTGCAGGGTTCCTTGATACCACACTGAGTCAGAATAACCAGTAATAAATCCAGCAAGAAACTTAGGAGAGTTATGCAAATACTGACTCGCTGCTGCTTGGAGTGTTTGAAGTGGTCAGCGGTGCTGGAATCCAGGCGAAACTGGATAAGCATACAAGGGAGACAGGAACAAAAGGTTATGTTGATAGCAAGCGAGATGAATGAAAGTGGGAGGAAAACTTGTGGGGCATAAACATTTATATGGAACAGTCGGCAAAAGGAGACTTGTTCCTGTGATGTAATTTTTCATGTAAGTTGTTAACAAGGTCGGAATTAGATTCTTGGAAATTGAATGCAGGAGAATAATTGGACCTACTGGAAAGATTTGTAAATATAACAGTACTGCAATTCACAGATTAGAGGCAATCTTCCCAGAATTTGGCAGAGTATTGATTCCATTAAGAAAAACAGTGTGATTTTGTCTAGAGAACTAGGTTGATTTTCTCTTGAAATCTTATTGCACTCTGTCAAAAGAAAACAGATGGGCAAGTTTCATGCCACCATGCAGAATGATGGGGCCACAACACACCAGCAAAGCCCAACTACACTGATAGCAGGGATGCCATGTTTAAAGGATGTCCCAATCAGAAGATGAATAACCTCCCTTCTGCTTCCACCACCTCCCCTCACACACACACGCACACACGCACACACACACGCACACACACACACACACAGTCAATGCCAGCCAGCACCCATCCATGTCTGGCTGAATCTTTTATAAATGGTGCCAACATGATGTTAAAGCAGCACGTCAACATAAGGTGAAGGAGCAGTTTAATTATATTGAAATCTATGGAAATGTATTTAAATCAGGTTCACAGCCATTTGTTGATGTGAGCCTGATTACATTGTGAGGGGCAACGAAGATCAAAAGTTGTGATTTCGTTGCCGAGATCCACGACGTCTTGGGTTTACCTGTATCTTGAGCCCTATTGTTCATTGTGCAGATGGCAAGAGTGGGCTCAAGACCCTGTTCATAATGTAGAAGAGATATTTTAGCATAATACAATGCAAATTCATAAACAGAAAGGTGGTGCTCGTTCCATATATGTTTAATCATGGCATCATAGATTGTTACACACAGGAAGAGGTCATTCAGTTCTGTGTAAGAGCTCATCCTACTCTCCTGCCCTTTCCCAACTGAAATGTAAAAAAACTAAAATGACCCACTCAGTAAGAGAGAGTGATTTATTGTTAGTAGCTGCGCTGCGAGATCAATAACCCTCGCCATGCAATCATTCATTCATTTACCAATAAGGCTTGAGTTAACATTTCTTCAGGCAAAACTATAATGATTCCCAGGAGATTCCTCATTCACACAATGAAATAAATCCATTGTGTGTTTGAGAATGATAGCATATTCAATGTACAATCAGCAACAGAATTAATTTAAATCACCTTAAGTTTTAATTAATCTGCAATTGAAGTTATGTTCTATTTTTGACTATTCAAATTGTTCTTAAGGACACATATGATTACATAATCTGTAAACTTTTGCAATTAATAACCACAAGCTTGTACATACCAGTAGCAGAGAGTATGAAAGTGAATTGAGTCTCATCCCGTTTGCCAGTGATATTGTTGTAGACACAACACATGTAGTCGGCTTTCTCGGGTACTTTCTCAGACTTGATGTTTAACACTGGCCCCCACTGGATGGGTGTTGTCTTGTTGTCAGCTTTCTGGAACCACGAATAGACATTTGGTGGGTTGGAATTTGCTGAGCATTTAAACCAGACAGGTTCTCCTTTGCCAGCAGCGAACACTCCTTCACTAACTTTGAATCGTGGTTCAGACTTCACCATCAAATCATAGGGGCCATCTGCAAATGTTCAAGTGAAAGAAGATTACTGGAACAATTAGAAATACTCACTCATTTTGCAAAATATTACGTAATTATGTAATTTGACAATGCGCTAAAACTTTACAGAATAAATTGAAGTTTGCAGGAAATCTGGAGCAGATTACCTGCCTGTTACAGAACCCTGAAAAGCTTGCAATTAAAGTCAGGTAGGTTCTATAATGAGTATAACACCATCCATACTGTCAAGGTGGACACAGCCCTATATAAATATACGTACATTGATTCTATTTATAATTTAGTTCTAGTAAATATTCCTGTTGCAGTTGAACGTTAATTCACAATTTATTCATTTGCTGGGTGTGCTATTGGAATCGTGCACCTGAGCAGATCTCTATTCCTGTAATTGGCTACTGCTGGCTACATTACTCAACCTGATTTCTCATGTGATCCATTTCTGCACTTTGGTCCATTTTTCCATCAATGGAGAAATTATGGACTGCATTAGCTGGGATTTGGCCAACCGACCAGGGACGAAGTGTGAAGGCAGCTATAGAGGCTGCCAGGTATGGAAGCAGGCTGTTTAAAAAGCCTGCCTTGCTGCCAGTGGACTTTTTCCCAGAGAAAAAGAAACTCAAAGGTCCTTGAGCCCATACCCCTCAAACCCCTTTGCCCTTCCAAATGCATCCATGCCACCTCATATTTTCCACATGCTCCCATGGCCTCTTGTGACTCCTGTGCCAAATTCTGGCACTTCCACATACATTGATCCACCATACACTTTCTCGAACAAATGAATCCATGGTGTGAAGTTATAATGTGTTAAAGAAATCTTTGAAAAAATTCTAACCTTTTGATCACTCTTCAATGCTTGGAAAAAGTCTGGACAAGCTAATAAAAGTATCAATCATTCCAGCTTTTTGCACTTTCAGAAACCACAGACCACAAACACTTGAAAGCACTTGTTATGTAAACAAACATTGTGAAATTAACTAGAGAGATCAGACAACCTGAGTTGACAATCAAACAATGTTTCCTCTGGGGTGCAGTTGTTCTATTATCTTAATAAATATCTGGGATCGAGCCTTTAATTCTTCACTGCAATGTCTGTGGTCTGTGAGATGATTAATTATTTTTAAATTATGGACAATCTGCTGCTAATGAGTCACACCATCAGCAACTGCTAAAGTTTTGAAAATGACTCACTGATGGCACTGTTACTTTTATACCTATGATTCTGGCTTCAAGCTTCATTCCAAAACTTGATCATGTAATCCAGGTTCAGAATTTAATGCAGCACAGAGGGAATGTTGCACTAAAAAAGATGTTGTTGCCAGATGAGACAGTAAACCAAAGCCTCATCACACGTGGATGAAAAAGATCACATGATCATCTTCATAGAGCAGGGAAGTATCCTGGACAACATTTATCTCTCAATCAACGTCACCAATACAGACATCTCCTCATTTATCTCACTGCTGTATGTGGCACTTTGATATATGCAAATTGGTTCTTGTGCTTTCCTACACTACAACAGTAATGATATTCTGAAACAAGTTCACTGATTGTGACATGCCTGAAACATCTTGAGGTTATTATGTCTGGTCGCACAGTAGAGGGGCAGCACGGTGGCACAATGCTTAGCTCAGCTGTTTCACAGTGCCAAGGACCTGGGTTCAGTCCTTGGCTTGGATCATTGTCTATGTGGAGTTTGCATGTTCTCCCTGTGTCTGTATAGGTTTCCTCCCACGGTCCAAAAATTTGCAGTTTAGGTGGATTGGCCAAGATAAGTTGCCCCTTAGTGTCAGGAGGATTATCTCGGGTAAATGCATGGAGTGAATTGGATTGAGCCTGAGTGGGATTGTGGTTGGTGCAGGCTCCATGTGCCAAATGGATGCCTTCTGCACTGAAGGGATTCTATGATCTTAATGGATGACGTCACACATTAACATCTTAATTGTATATATCATAACTTTGCTAACTTATTTAATCTATATCTCTTTGTAATTTTTCCACACATCGACATAACTTCTTATTTGTCCTAATTTGATGTCATTTGAAAACTTGGATATCCAAATTTTCTTCATCACAGCCATTAATAATTAATATAATGCCTAGGGAACACAATTATTACGTCCTGCCATGCAGCAAACAAACTCTTTCACAGACAGCACCTGTACCAGTTTGATGGGTTGAATGGCCTCCTCCTGTCCCTATTTCTCATGATGTCTTTGAAGCAGTTATCTAGTTAGTCCTCTACTCTTAGCCAATTCCCTTTTCTTTTTCAAATATTTATCTACTTCCCTTTTAAAAGCTATTATGGTTTCTTGTAAGGCATTCCACATTCTGAATCCTAAGTGCACTAAAAGGAAGTATTTATAATGTTTCTGTGCATAGCAACCAGAACAATTTTACTCCCTTCTATCACATTGTAAATAATATAAGCAGATTGAGAATGGTGGCTTGTGACCTTTCACCTACCCTTTTAATGACTGCACAATATCAAAAAGTACAAACATAAAAATCATTGTAAACACAGATGCCTCATGACTGAGATAAAGGTCACACTATGGATTATTTTCCTTCATAAGACTTACCTGACTCCAACCTCTAATTATTTCTTTATTTAAGCTTACTATTTCCCAACTGGTCTTCTCCTTCAAAGCTTACACCTTTCCACCACAAAATTGTCATGAGAAAGAATATTCGTTGTAAATTTATTATTTCAATATTTTGTGTGTTCAAATTATAGAATATTAACACATAAAATGATACCAGAATCCAGATAGCAGCTGAACGTTTTACAATATCTGCAGAAATTTTAATCAAAGCTATATTATTCTAACCATCATCATTAAGTAACCTAGAAACAAGCATTCCCAGCAAGAGCACGGTACATTAAAACCAAAATGTCAGACTGTATCTTACCACCAAAAAATGATAAATTGCGATTGCATCGGAGATGAAAATGAAAACAATCTGAAACAAGAAAATGCCATCTTAAAAATGCCTAATCCTAGTTTTAACAGAGCCGAGTTGAGGGGCAGACATCCAACCTAAATATTAGAATGAAGCTGTGCGATATTAATTTTTTATCAGTAGGTGTTAATTGTCCATGTTTTTCCATTCAGGCCTTGAGACATCAAACAAATAAGATGGGCAGATTAATACCTCCACAGTTAAATACTGACTTCACACCCATTATTCAATGCATTATTTTATTGTAAAAGTTTGGTTCATGGTTTACGTTTTAGAACTTTTAATGCCAGTTTAAGATAAATGAGAAATCCAGATTGAGAAAATGGTAATAATAATTCTGATGTAAATGTAATTCAAAGAAGCTTGGACTTAATTACACATAAACAGTAACTTAGTTTATCTTCAAGATCAGAGTTAATAGTGTGAAAGTTATAAGCATTAGGGGAGGTCTTCTATCTTAGTATAACAGAGGCAAAAGATCAGCCCTTCAAAAAAAAAATTACATATGTAGTTTCCACATGAAAGGAAGCTAAAATCAGCTTTGTAAACTACCCATAGATTTCTTTATGCATCTAGGGAGCCCAAAGAAATGACATTGAACTCCCTTAGCATTATAGACTATTCAAATTGGTGACAGAACATAAATGCAATATTTTACCTTATATGCTACTCTTTCATTCTGTCACCAATTTGAATGGGATGAAGTAGAAATGGTCAAAAGCTTCAAGTTTTTAGGTGCCCAGATCACCAATAACCTGTCCTGGTCCCTCCAACAATGCCTCTACTTTTTCAAAAGACTCAGAAAATTTGGCATCTCAGCTTTGACTCTCACCAACTTTCACAGATGTACAGATGTTGGTTACATCTGAGCTTGGCATAGTTCCTGTTCTGCCCAAGACTACAAGAAATTACATCTGCAAGCCAATTGCCAAGCTCGGCGAACACAACAACAGATGGTTGTGAATATAGCCTAATCCATCATGCCAACCAGTCTCCATCCATTGACTCTATTTACACTTCCTGCTGCCTCAGAAAAGTAGCCAGCATCATTAAGGATCCCACATACCTTAGGCATACTGTCTTCCACCTTCTTCTATCAGGGAAACGTTACAGAAGTCTGAGGTCACATATCAACCGGCTCAAGAACAGCTTCTTCTCTGTTGCCGTCAAATTTTTAAATGGACCTACCTCGCACTAAGTTGATCTTTCTCTAGACCCTAGCTATGACTGTAACACTATGTTCCTTTTTTTCTCAATGAACGGTGTATTTTGTCTGTATAATGTGCAAGAAACAATGCTTTTCACTATACGAATACATATGACAATAATAAATCAAAAGGAGCAGATATAACAAATTGCAGCTTTGCTGTGATGAAAACTGCACCTAATCAAGAGAAAGATCACAGGAGTTGATATTCAGTTCGACCATGCCCTTTAAGCAGAGAAATTACTAACTTCATTCTTTAATATTTGGAATCTAGGTGGGCCTCGATCTCAATTTGGATTTTGTGAGCTGCTGGAGAATTTGCTCTCACTTTCATTTAATGGAAGAAATCTAAAGCGGCCTTCACAGAGTCTTGTAGCAGAAAACAGTCAACAGTTATCTTGGAAAGTTGTGGGAATGCAGTTGCGTATCTGTCAGTAACACAAGCAAAGAGCTGAAGCGTCCACAATTGTGAGGTCTATAAAAAAGACTGAGGATCATGTAGTCAAAAACATAATTAGATGAAATGCATACATCCTACTTTTGAGGGATATTTGCAAAGTAAATTCCAGAGAATTAAAGTAAATTCCAGAGAACTGTAGCATATTTTTAGGTAGATTGATAGAGGAATGATTGCACATTCAAGATTGCTGTAAAGTATAAAGAATTCTTGGCAGGAAGTAAAAAGTAAAACTAAGCTCATATGTATGTAGTTGTAAACTATAATATTAAGTTAATAGTACTTAAATTGTTTAATTTCTTTTATATAGACAAGAACATTTGTTTTTGTTTAAAAACACAAAATCTCTTTGATGTGGTACTATTGGTTAATTAGTGTAAGATCCTTCTAATCATAGTTGTTGTTTATACAAGGTAGAATATTACCATTATATATTCTGAGACAACTATAAAACAGTGTTTATTTCTCATGCTGATTTTTTTCTCAGCAAAATCTGACAAGTCAGATACAGAATTTTACTGGCATGCCTACCCCGATTCCTGGGATGGGTGAGCTTGGAGAATGGCATTCTCTGTTGGCCTTGAGTGGGATCGTACAAACCCCGGGCAGACCTCTCGGTAAAATTCTGCTGAGTGTCAGGTTGGTTCCCTGGGTCAGGAGCACAGGGCCAGATAATTTCCCAGCTTATTGAATTAGATATTTAAAAATGGCCTCTCACATGTGGGATTTATAGCTGGGAGGAGGTGAATGGGCTGAAACATGAGATGGGATGTGTAACTCTGGAATGAATCCACAGGTGCCAGGCATGGAGGTGAGCAGGGCATATGGCCTGCCTCTATGTCCTGGTACTGTGTTTAAATAAAAAAAACAAAAAGCATCCCCGTAGACCTCACTTTTACCCCCTTGACCATTCACACACTCCCTACATCCAAACCACGATAAACCATACCTTCCATCCACTTAGTCATCCCCTCTCCAAGGACTCACAACCCCAAGCCAACTTAATGCCTCTCTATCCAATCCCATTGTCTCATATCTCTGATGTCAACTTAGTGCCAACTCATACCAACCCAGGTACTCTATCACTCTTGCTAATTTACCTAGTATCTTTGAACTATTCCTTGACAGTTTTGATATGTCCTGGACAGATTTTCCAGATTTGACACTTCTTGGATGTTTTGACAGATTTGACATTGGACTGCTCCTTAACATTTATTTATCAGTTGGACAGTTCCTGGAGGACTAGAAATTTCTTGGTCAGCTGTACATCTCCTGGACAGCTGGACATCTCCTGAGCAGTTGGACATCTCCTGGTCAGCTGAATAGTTCCTGAATAGCTAGACATTTCTTGGACTGCTGGACACCCTCTGTGTGGTTCGATAATTCTGAGACACCTTCTAGAAAGCTGGACATCCATCAGATAACACAACAGTTCCTGGAAAGCTGGACATTTTTTGGACAACTGAACATTTTTTGGACAGCTGGATAGTTTTGGGACACCTGGACATTTCCTATACAGCTGGACAGTTTTTGGACAACTGGATATCTCGTGGACAGCTGGACAATTCTTGGACAACTGGACAATTTCTGAGCAGCTGGACATCTGTTTTATAGCCCAAAAGTTCCAATGGGTTTGAGCATTAAAAGTACATACTCATGTTCATTTTTAACAATTCCGAAGGATACTTTAACTCTCCCAAGAATATCTTATTTCTCCCAAAGTTGTCCAGGAACACTGTCCAAGGAACACCTTATTTCTTCAAAAGGGCATCCTGGATCTTCATAAGAAACAATCAAGTTCTAATCTGCACACTCCAGATTCCAAACTGTTCTTCCAGAATCTCACTTCAGTGGAGGAAGTTGATGATTTAAATGGCCAGATACATCCATCACTTGCACATGCGTGAATCTCAGCCCGACTCCAGTCCTGCCCCAGCAAAGATGGGATATGCCAGGAGGGGTTCTCCATTATGGTGAAAATCCAGGCCTGACAGACATGTAAATGCTGATAGTTGGTATATATATTTGTCTTAATTAAAGGGTTTAGAGTATACTAGATAATCATTAGGTTAACACTATTAAGGGATGCATCCATGACTCAGCAGCTTTATCCATCTGTATTATCCACACACAAGAGGAAAGTCCAAGGTTCAATTTCAAATTTTGATTTTTCGTTATTTGGTTAATCTCAGGTGTAAAGGAACTAGAATGATACAATTCTCCTGAGTGACTCCATTTAGGACAGGGATTATCACAGCTTTCAGTGATCCTTCCTATTATTGCACTTTACATAGAGGTTAGTAGAGGGCAGGTTTGGATCACTTTTGATGTCCTTTTGTTGAATATTCAGTCAACCTTCATTCTCCTAGTTTATGCGTTATTAAATGAGACACTGTAAATGGGTGATCAGAGATCAGAGTGGATAGGAGGAAAGAAAATCCACATTGAAGAAAAAAATGATAATATTTTACCTGCAATATGTGTGTTTATTTTGCACTGCTTACCTTAGAGTTTTGGATAATGTTGCAATATAAATATATAACAAACCACCTGTTCATCAGATGCTGGAACAGATGACAAATAAAAGCAAGTGTACACATTGATAACATTTTATTGCTGATGGCATTATTTTGACTACTTTGTCACGATATTGCAGCCTTCTGTCGCTAAGCAGCTGGCAAGTACAAATAATAGATGATCTTTCATCATAGTTTATACCCACAAGCAACAGGATAAAGCAAGTGGGTAGATTGTAACTCCTTGGACAATGGCAGTTTTAGGTTTTAATTAGTTAACAACATAGAAAAAAACACACTGGAAAACTCAGTAATCCATCTGGCAACACCTAAACACTATTGCCCTCAAACATTTATCAAATTCTCTCTTAAATGTTCCACCTAATTATCTTCACTGTCTCCTTTGATAGTCCATTCCATCTGTTTGCCACCAAAAAACTTTGTTCTTTTCTAAGCTTGAGCCAATATCCATTCTGAGAGCTTGTGTCAATCTCAAATCTGTTATCACAATTCAATTTAGAAATTTTGAGTTTGTGTTCTATCCTCCCAGCTGCCTTTCACCAGTAATCACAACACCTTTAACTTCTCCAAACTCATATACTTGAATATAGGCTGTCGGTCTGGTTGCTTTTTGCCACATTCTCTAAATATTCTTGCTGTAGTCCAGTATATTCCAGGTGGAGTTGTACTTGAAAGCTCCCTCCCCACCCCGGTGGAGTTGTACAGTGCATGATGCAGTATTACCTCCTGAGAACAGTGTTGTGTTTCACTAGCTACACATCCCAAGATTCATTCATCGTTTTTTATTGCTGTCACAATGTGGTGTGGTTGGTTTTAGTAAAATCCTTCTGTGCTGTACTACCCTGTGCAGTTGTGATATTATAAATCTTTAGGAAAAAATATTATGGAGGTCAATTTTTTGGACTGAGTTTAAAGACAATTCTCGAAATGGCTTCAAGCCAGCAGAAAGAAGTGAGGATTTCAATTGTCTTTCTCTTACCTTCCAAGGAGACAAGGATGCATTCCTCAGATGTTTAAATTTAAAATTCAATCAAAGTGCTAAAGGATAAACAGAAACTCATTGACTTGATGGCTTTCCTCCATACACAAGGAAACTACCTGATAAATCAGTAAGATGTAAACAAGCTTGACCCTTTTGATCACCACAGGGATCAGTAGATTTACCGTCAAGTCCCATCTAAGTCAATGAACCTTTGCATGGTCTGCCCCTCACCTGCTCTGATTCCCATGACAGGTGGGGCAGTAAAATTCCAGGCTTTGGATACATGTAATGTTATTAGCAGTTACCTTTTATGGAAAGTGAAGTTGGCATTGTACAGGTTAAATGATAACATTCGCTATCATGCTTTGCCTATAAAAATCATTGAAAACTGCAGAAAAAGGCAGATCCATAGAGAACTATCTTGGAAAGGCTTCAAGGGAGAAGCAGAGAAAGGCATCTAAAAATAGCTACTGGTTTGCTGTGATGTGAAAAGGCAACTAAAAGTGCCACACATGCAGAACAGAAGTAAGGAACCTTCTCTCCTCCCTGCAAACCTCTTAAAGCAATCTCTGGCAATTTGACAGTGGAAGCCATCACAGCTGCAGAGAAAACTCCACAACTGCAAGACCTAAACTTCAGAGCTCAGAACACCTCAATTTCAAAACTTATCAGGCCTGTACCAAATCTGGATGCATTTTGATTGATATTTATAAGTATAGTTTTAACTTCACTTGTAACTATCTTTGTGTTCCATGTGTTTGTAACTTTATCTTTTCTCAGATAACTTCCAGGACTGTGGAGTAAAATGAACAAACTAAAAAGGCCTTGGCTACTGGGTTATTTTAAATTGAATTACCTACTCCAAGGATAAAATATACACACCCACAAACACAAATATGTTGTTCATGGACGACTCTGAGGAATTACCACTCAAGTGTCCATGACAGTTATGTCCTGTAGCCTCGAGGCATTCTGGTAACATTACTATTGTTTCTTTCCCACATGCTCAATACCTTTTTCCAGCCAGCAACCAACCTTTCCAGTATGTCCAAGTCTCTTTGTAGTTTGTTTTTTCCTTAGCCCCAAAGGGTTGTGAATCTGTGGAATTCCCTGCCAGTGAAGCAGTTGGAGCCACCTTGTTGAATGTTTTTAAGACAAAGATAGATAGATTTTTCAACAGTAACGGAATTAAGGGTTATGATGAGCGGGCAGGTAAGCAGATCCAAATCCATGAAAAGATCAGCCATGATCTTATTGATTGGCAGAGCAGGCTTGAGGGGCCAAATGGCTACTCATGCTCCTAATTCTTATGTTCTATTTGAACTCACTTCCTCAATGCAGTTCCATCTGCAATCTTAGCTTTGTTTTTATCCCCACACCCAGTTCCAAAGCAGTCATGTAAACTATCAGCGGTACAAATTCAAGCACCAAGATTTGTCAGCCTCCAACAGTTACCCCTTGTTGTGGTGATACAGACTCATTCACAGTCTTTCTGTGTTATAGTTACCGCTCATCCTAATTCTGAAACTTGCTGCCTCACCCATGTTTTCTTATCTAACAGATTAATCATTTGTGTAACATGTATTAAAAGAAATGTTGAAATCTCAGAACACTGCAATCACTGAACTTCCATTGTTAATGTGCTTTGTCATCTGCTTGAAAATAGATTTTGGTGATACAACAAACCTTTGGTCTATGCTGAACTTTACAGTAATTCAAAGGAATGACATTGTCGCATGGATTATAGTTAACCCAATGAGAAGGTTACTGTAAATAAGTGTGTTTCTTTAATCTCACAATTCTGCACTCAGCAATTTATCGATACAAATACAGCTTGTGTATCCTGAGGCAAGAAGGTTCTCTTACAGAAACAGCTGTGAGATTGTCAGGAGAGAAATAGTACTTTGGAGTATGTGGAACTCCTATAACATTTGTCCTCAGTATTATTATCAAAGTAGCAGAAGAGTCTTTAGTCTTTACGAATGGAATACATATCCAAAAGATTTTCTTTTCATTCCTCTTGATGCTGTCGATAATCTGCCTTTCTACTTTCTTACACACCTTACATGTATTTGTTTCAGCGTTTCCTAGTTTTAGATTCACTATATTTTAATGAGAATGCTGATTTAATTCTCCACAGCAGAGATCAACAGTTAGCTTGTAACTAATTCCCATTTTCTCTGTGCAAATAAAAACAAAATTCTGCTTTATGGCACATGGCGCATTTATGATTATAAAAGAGACATCTATCATAATGCAATAAAAGCACTGATCATGTCTAACCAAAAGGTTGAGTGGTTTCTAATATTCATTGTAATCCCCTATGAACAATATTCAACAATGCTTCATCTTGCATCTAAACATACATGCATCTAAAAATTATACAACTCTGATAAAAAAAATTGAAAGCTGTTTCAAAACCACTCCCCAAGAATCCAATGTCTTAAGAATAAAAGGGAACTGCCTCAGCATGCCACGCCAGTTCACCATACATTACCTTTTATATAGGTATAAAAGTATTTATCATTTTATATCTACATAGTATTTTGCTCACCCCCTTATCATTTTGAAAATTAATTACCTGTACGAATGAATATTTTTATGTCAAAACATTGGACTGGAGTTTCTGCATGAGTCAGAATTTCAACTTTTTAAAATATTCATTTGATGGGATATGGATGTCCCTGATCCAGTGACAGTGAAGGAAGAGTGATATTATTCCCAAGTCAGGATGGTGTGTGATGTGGAGGGGAACTTCGAACTGATGGTGTTCCATGCAATTGCGGCTCTTATCCTTCCAGATAGTAGTGGTCATGGGTTTTAATCTGGGATTAATGATGTCTTTAATTACAATAGCACTTATTCTATTAAATGAGGCTCCAATGCCAATTTACTCTGATGGTTACCACTGCGCTGAACTTGTTTGCCTGCAGGTTCTTCCAGAACTCCGCTGGTGACCTTTGTGAAATTTCACAATCAGCAACACAAAAAAGCAGAAGGGACGTAAAAGATGCCCTTTTCAATAAAGCTCACTGTTGTATGCAGTTCGAGAAGAAACCCAAGCTGCCAGAGCTGTTGGATTCACTGCAATCTCAAGCTTTCATCAAGTGCAAGGTGATTTCAAATTGCATGCATGTGGCCTTAAGTGCTCCCTGTCATCAGCTTGTGGGATTCATTACTAAAAAATGATTTCACTCTCGAACATCCGGCTGATTTGTGGTCACAGAAAACAGGTCATGTGTGTTGTTCTTGATACCCAGAGAACGCTCATAATGTTTACATTTTGAGTCATTCCCAGGTGCCAGAGATATTAGAAGGAGTTTGGCACTTAGATTGTTGGCTCATCAGTAATAAGACATAATTAATGATGCCCATTAATCATCCAGAGTGCATCTGAGGAGACATACAATGCTACAAATTCAGCCACAAGGTCCTTAATGGAGTAGACTATTGGCTTTTTAAAATGCATTTCAAGTGTTTGGTTAGAACAGGTGGGGCTCTCCAATACTCACCAAGAGAATGTCCTCCATCATTGTTGTCTTCTGCACCCTGCACAACCTTGCACTACAGAAAAAGGCGGGGGGGAGCTGATCTACAACAGAGAGACACGGAGAAACTAGGTTTTGCTTTGATGAGGAAGACATGGAAAGAGATGAATCTGAAGAAGGCAAGGATTCAGATGAGGCATATGAGGAAACCTTTGCATGAACACAACAAAGACAAGCCTGTGACAAGTTCATAGCTAAGGGATTCCAGAAAAAATAAGATGAAACCAAGTTGTTAAAAGTGTAGTGTTGTTCACACTTTAAATGCAGGGGCCACGACAACATCTGTATTATCATCGTCAGCATGCCACGCCAATTTACCAATCTCACATTGATCACGAAATAATCATAAATCACCTAGTACTCTAACAATGGGGTCATCCTTAGAAGATATAAGGTTATAAGGGGTATAGATAGAGTAAATGGTGATAAACTTTTTCCACCTTCAGAAATGGATAGGACGAGGGGTCATGGCCTTAGGGTGAGGGGGGCTATGTATAAGACGAATATTAGAGGGCAGTTTTTCACACAAAAGGTAGTGGGGGTGTGGAATGCACTGCCGAGTAAGGTGGTGGGAGCAGGCACGCTAGGGCTGTTTAAGGGTCTCTTGGACAGCCACATGAGCGTTATGCAGATAGAGGGATATAGTAGGACTGTTTAACTATGGCTTTTTTTCTACAGGTAATTCGGTCCATACTTGACCAACAAGGAGCATGCATTCGGCAGGTGGTGCGAGGACAGCTCTTGGATGTTAATTCATGGGTTGCCTGGTGCTTCATGTCGTAAATGAGTGCTTTATCTGGACCATCTGAAGGGCACCATGACAGCTCAGTGACTATCGCTGTAGCTGTGCAGACACTTGGAATTGGGCCGGTGTCTGCGAGAGTTTGCGCGTTCTCCCCGTGGTTGCGTGGGTTTTCTCCGGGCGCTCCGGTTTCCTCCCACATCCCAAAAAATTCGCTCTTAGGCTGATTGGGAAACAAATTGTCCGTACATTGAGACTCTTCCATATTAGGAATAACCTAAAATTAGAATAGGATAATGGAATTGTTACTATATAGTTATGACGGCGGCGCGGGCTTGTTGGGCCGAAGGGCCTGTTTCCCGTGCTGTGTTGCTCTAATCTCTAATCTCTAAAAGATGCACTAGGTAGATTGGTTAACTAATAGAAAGGAAAGAATGGGGAAAATGGGTGTTTTTCTGGCTGGTGATCAGTGACTAGTTGTGTGCTTCAGGCATCAGAAGAATGAGAGGAGAACTTATAGAAACATATAAGATTATGAAGGGAATAGAAAAGATAGAAGCAGGGTGAAACTAGAACTAGGGGACATAGCCTCAAAATAACAGGAAGCAGATTTAGGACTAAGTTGAGGAGGAACTTCTTCACCCAAAAGATTGTGAATTTGTGGAATTCCCTGTCCAGTGAAGCAGTTGAGGCTACCTCATTGAATGTTTTTAAGGCAAGGATAGATAAATTTTTGAACAGTAAAGGAATTAAGGGTTATGTTGAGCCCACAAGTACGTGGAGTTGAATCCACCAAAAGATCAGCCATGATCTTATTGAATGGTAGAGCAGGCTGAAGGGGCCAGATGGCCTATTCCTGCTCCTCGTTCTTATATTCTTATGTATATTGGATGGACCTTCGCAGGCTTGTTGGGGGAGGCCAATTTCACCTTCTGTGCTGATATGATCTCTGTCCTCACCAGTCAGCTCTGCTGTCTGCTCCTTACGGGAGCAGAGTCTCCTCAGTCCCTTAAGACTTTGTGCCCTCCTGTCAATTAAAGCCAATCTTGATCTGCAGAAAGACAGATGGATTGACTATGAATACTAAGCCTGAAAGAGCACTGAAGAAGCAGTTATGCCTGTTGTGTGTGCTGATCCCTTGCCAGTAAGGGATTAAGATGTTGCTTTGCAGCATCTTAGATGACACCGTGAGCTTGAAGTGACTGGCAAACATTAAGTACTGATGTCTCACCTGCAAGTAATGTGTGACACGTCTGTGGATCATACTGCCTGATCAGAGTATGAGAATCAGAGTTCAAAGTGAGTAATTTCACTTATTCTGGTGGAGTGCATGTGGTTCTTTTTGATGCTACAGCAGTCCTTCCTGGTGACCTCTTCCTAGGTCAGCATGGTCAGGTGGGGGAGGACCTCCTGCTCCCACCCCTCAGGAAAGATGATCCCCTTAGTCCTCAACTGGATGGCCTGGAGGAGAATGCTCAGGGATGCCTCACTGAATAATGGAGCAGAGGATTGTACATTTGGCCAGCATGCTAATATAGACATTTAGCCTGCAGTGAATGAATGTTTATGCAGGTTCTGTTTAAATACGACTGCAAGGCTTGCAAGCCCATAAGATATTGGTGGGATGGGCAAAACACTGTTTTCAAGGGGCTCCTTGATGTATAATTAATGAACTGAAGAGCAGAAAATCAAGTACAAAAATCTGCCCTGTCACCCAACAGGAATAATGCCGTCTTTCCAGCCTGTCATCAGAATGTTAGTTTGCAGAATGAAAAGTTCCTCCTTTATCTTTGGCTTGGTGACCAAATTTATTAATCTTCTGAAGTGCATTGGGATGCCTTCTTGCATGAAGGGTCTTCTGAAAGTAAGTTGATATTGTTGTGTTTCTAGATGATGTTAAATTAGATTAGTGTGTATGTTAAATACACTTAATATCAAGCAGGATTTTAAATCTCCTTTCATATACTATAAATTTATTCAAAAAGAAAACACTCTGTGTTCTTAGTGTTTTCTAACTGCATGCATCATTTTTACAAGTCGGCAGCTGCAAAAAATAATTTCCCACAACACTGGATATTTTGTCAAATTTAATGAAATCAACAAAAACATTAATTTTCGATATTCTTGGGCTCAGTTAAAATGAAGCACCGTTGTGCTGTTATATGATGAGATTGGGAATAATCTTTCTGTTATTGGAATCCAAGGGTTAACAGTTAAAATGCATTTACTGGCACTAAGTACATCATTACATTGATACATAGAACATTACAGCGCAGTGCAGGCCTTTCGGCCGTCAATGTTGCATCAACCTGTGGAAACCAATCTAAAGCCCATCTAACCTAATCCAATATCATCCATATGTTTATCCAATAACCATTTAAATGCCCTTAATGTTGGCAAGTCCATGACTGTTGTAGGCAGGACATTCCATATCTTTACTACTCTCTGAATAATGAACCTACCTCTGACATCTGTCCTATATCTATCACATCTCAGTTTAAATCTATGTCCCCTTGTGCTAGTCATCACACCCGAGGAAAAAGGCCTTGATCAAAGATGCAGTATATCACCTACTGCTAACCTCTCATCTTTGCTACGTTACTACTTTGAATCTAATACTACTTTGTTATTCAAAACATATCTCATTCAAATTTGGTGTGAAGGCTGAAATTATGTCACAGTCTTATGTTGTGGAATTGTTCAGTAAAGTACAAGTTGCCTATTTAAAGATGTCTGGCGCTTGTGTTTTATTATTTCTCTCAGTTCCCTCCATTTCTTTCCTGTTGCTCTTCTAGTAGCAATATAGGAAGTGTTAACAATGTGTTTGCATAGACCTATACTGCCGTCCTTCACACATATCTATCACTCAAATGATACAAATTAAAGAAATCACAGGTAAATTGAAAGGTTGACCCCATGTTCAATTGACACCAATAAACTTTCATACACTATATCCGCAGCACAGTGATTAGTATTGCTGCCTCACAGCACCAAGGATCTTGATTTGATTCCTGGCTTTGGGTCACTATCTGTGTGGAGTCTGCACGTTCTCCCTGTGTCTGTGTGGGTTTTCTCTGGATGCTTTGGTTTTCTCCCACAGTCTGAAAGAGGTGCTGGTTAGGTGCATTTACCGGAACACGTATGGAGTGTGGCTGCGAGGGGATTTTCATAGTGACTTCATTGTAGTGTTAATATAAGCCTTACTTTTGACTAATAAATTAACTTTAACAGCATTTCTATTTTAAGGAAGTTATATCCTATGGTGCAATGCATTCTGGAGGAAATAGGATCAAACAATCCAGTGGTGTGCAGAGTGTAAACTGCAGAAGGCGTTAACAGCAAGACAACTAAACATTATGGATACACAGGGAGAGGTTTGGATGTAGGGCAGGGAAACCTCTTTCTTAGTAAATTCAAGAATTCACTTTAAGAATTCAAAAGGCTGAGGGGTTATGGCGGTGGGGGGGTGCGTGCAGGGAAGAACTGCTTGGAACGCTAATCCAGTCAACAAAAAATTAAATTAATATTTTTGTATCAATTATAGAACTGTTATTGTTAAACTTATTGCCACCTTTATAGTCATGTTTTCAACAAGAACTTCTAATTATAATGCGCCTTTTGACTGGAAAAACATCCAAAGTCACTTTACAGAGGGGACATTAGACTGAATCTTGTGCCAAACAAAATAAGGAGATAGTGGGCCGGATGATAAAATCCCGGGACAAGTTGAAGGCAGGGTGGCCAATGAGAGGTGAAGGAAATGAGGAGATGCATTTTAGAGTAGAATATGCTGTGAGAATCACAGGGCTGGAGGCGGTTACTGAGAAAAGGAGAAGCAAGGTTATGAAGAGACTATAAAGAGGATGAAAATTTAAATTGGAAGCACTGGGAGACCAGAAACGAAAAGCAGGAGTGATAGGCGATCAGAACGGAACTACAGAGTTCTGAATGAACCGAAATTAGTGACAGGCATATTAAAATGTTGACCCCATGGGTTGGACTTTCAATCTGACGTCTGGAATCTGATGCTCAGATTATTTCTGGGTCCCAATTCTGCATTATGATTGGGATATTGAGACAACAATATGCAAAACCCTGAATTGCAGGGACTGGAGGTGGGAATTGGCTCTGGAGTGTGATGTTCAAAGGCAGTAGATAACCATGGCTGGACTTAATGCTGCCTTGCAGATTAGAGCAAAATGCAGAACAAAGGGTCAGCAGCCTCTAGTAGTCAAATAGCTGTTAACTTGTGCTTAAAGCAATTATCACTTTGAGCTTTTAATTACTTATCCAACAGACCCAAGAGTTCCCCGATCACCTTCAATCCCACTCAAGGAAAGTCAGAAGAAAAAGAATCCTGTGTTACTCTCACAGGCAGCACAGTGGCACAGTGGTTAGCACTGCTGCCTCACAGTGCCAGGGGCTTGAGTTTGATTTCTAGCTTGGGTCACTGTGTCTCCCCGTGTCTGCGTGCGTTTCCTCCAAGTGTTCCAGTTTCCTCCACAGTCCGAAGATTGTGGGTTAGTTTTATTGGTCGTGCTAAATTGACTCTAATGTCAGGGGGATTAACAGAATAAATATTTGGGGATAGGGCCTGAGTGGGATTGTGGTTGGTGCAGACTCAATGGGCTGAATGGCCTCCTTCTGTACTCTTGGGATTCTATTCTATGCTCCTGAACCAACGTCACTTTTGGATACAGCATTCAACCTGATCTGTTTGTACTGGCTTTCTGAGGGAGTAATTCACCTCGTGCCATTGCGCCCATCTTCTCCTTACAGCCCTACACATTCTTTCTTTTCAGATAATAATCCAATTCCCTCCCAAATGAACCTGCCTACGTCGCACTTGCTGTCAGACCCTAACCAATCATTATATTGTTCTTCCTTGTATCGCGTTTGCTTCTTTTGTCAATTACCATAAATCTGTGTCCTTAGTTCTCAACACCACCAATGGCAATTGTTTCTCCCTATTTACTCTCCCCAGACTCTCATGATTTCAAATACCTCTTTCAAATCTCTTCTCAACTTTCTCTTCAAGGAGAATGGTCCTAACTTCTCCAAACTATTTATGTAACTGAAGTTCCTCATCCCTGGAATCATTCTATTAAATCTTTTCAGAATCCTCTCTAATGTTTTGCATCCTTCTTAAATAGTTGTGAGGTGAATTAGATTCAATGTTCCAGTTGAGGCAAATCAGTGGTTTAAATAGGTTTAACATAACAGGGTTTAACATAGTTAGGTGCATTGACAGGAAAAGGCACCAGAGTGTGGCAACTAGGGGAATTTCACAGTAACTTCATTGCAGTGTTAATGGAAGCCTTACTTTTGACTAATAAATAAACTTTAAACTTTTCCTTGCTTTTGCACTGTATGCCTTTATTGATAAAGCCCAGGATGCCATATACTTTATTATCTGCTTTTTCCACCTGCCCTGCTATTTTCAATGGTTTATACAGATATATACCCAGATCCTGCTGCTCTTAATCCCCTTTTAGAATTGTATCCTTAATTTTTTGTTGTTTCTCCCCATTTTCCCTGCCAAAGTTAATCACTTCACATTTCTCTACATTGAATTGCATCTGGCACTTTCCACCATTCCATTAACCATTTGACTACCTTCCTCATATACTGTTCACTGTACTTACAAGTTTTGTATCATCAATAAATTTTAAATTTGTGTTCTGTACACATATCATTAGCATATGTCAAGAAAGCGTTGGGTCCTAACCCCAAACACTGGCGAGCTCCACTATAAAATTTCTTCCTAGCTAAACCTGCCACTGATGGCCTGGGAAATATTAGGGACAGCACAGTGGCACAGATTTTAGCACTGCTGTTTCACAGTACCAAGGAACCCAGACTCAATTCTCAACTTGGGTCATTGTCTGTATGAAATTTGCACATTTTCTCTTGTCTGTGGGCTTCCTCTGATGCTCCGGTTTCTTCCCATATTCCAAAGATGTGTGGATTAAATTAATTCATCTTGCTAAGTTCACCCTACGTGTCAGGGGCTCCAGTAAGGTAAATATGTAGGATTACGGAGACAGGGCCTGGTGAGATTGTGCAGACTTGATGGATTTAATGGCCTCCATCTGCACTGTAGGAATTTTATAATGAAACTTCTGTTGCATATATCTATATACGGCACCAAGAAGCAAAGGGAGATAGATCTTTGGGTCTAGAAGTAACAGAACAGATGTCAGAAAAGGAGATGTTTCTGGAGAAATTTTGGAATATGTTTATAGGAATGAGAATAAAACTGAGTGAGGACAAACCATTGTAAGATCCCACAACATAAGAAGAGGAAGAAGCCATTACTAAAGAAGTTCCAGCTAAGATCAACTAGATACCACTAGAACCAAGTGATTGGTCAGTGGAGAAGGATAGTTCAGTCAATTTGGTTGTGAGCAATGATTTAACACATTGTAGTCACAATCGCAGGATTGCCATTCAGTTTTGATCGGGGATTTCCCTAGCCCATTAGGAGAAATTGAAACCCTATTGACAAAAAAGATTTAGGTAGATCTTATAGGAAACAACACCATGTTCACGGCTGTATCAATTAAAATAAAGTGTTGACTTTATCCATCATCATCCAAAACCTCAAGGTGTCCTAAGGAACTTTACAGTCAACAAAGTACTTTTGAAATGTCATTACTGTTGAAAGGCAGGAAACAAATTAGCCAAACTACATTTAGTAGTGATTAACTTGTTTTGTTGAGGTATAATTGGTCGAAGCCACCAGGGAGAACATCACTTCCCCTCATGGAGAGAAAAAGTGGATGGAGATAGGATGACAGTTGGTGAAGCCTGAGGGACAATTGATTGGCTTTTTGATGGCATGCTTAAATAAAAGATGCTTTTGCTTAAGGAGAAGGAGCCACTTGTAAGGTTAGCTGCTATGGGAACCAAGAATGGATTTTGGGTAGTCAAGAGTTTAGTGGGAATAGGGTTGAAGAAACAAAAGTGTTTTTTTTAACTGAAAGAAACGGTTGATGTTTTGGCTACAAAGAATTCTTCAGGCAATGGAAAAAACACATCTGTTCAGATGCTAGAAGTATATTTGCATATGTGTGCTTGCTATCCACTTAGCATATTAATCTTACTATAGTGAGTCATAGTTTTCACCTAATAGAGTACTTGCATGGAGGAAGTAGGCATGAAGCAATATACAACAAAACAAAAGAAAAAAAAACTCATCAGCCCTTGTCAGAATGTCAACTCCTGTCTCCCATTAGATATTACATTTATTCATGATTGTTACTTTTTAAAATATTCAAACTGATTGCAACTTTAAAATAAATGTACGCATGCATTGACTTCATTTGTAAGGTATGAAATTTGAATAACTTCTGCTTCAAGTGAGATTGGCTCTCCATCAGACACCAGCTCATTTTAAAATTTGAATAAGCTAACAAAGGACATGGGGTGTTAGCAGAGAAACTAGAGAGGCAAGGTGCACGGTTGGAGATTAGGGAGACTGGGAGATGGTTTAGCTCAGTTGCAAACATAGAAGAAGTTGAATGATAGTCCATATCTTGAAGAGATCCTTAAACTCCTCAAAAGTGCTGTTTGAGATGAAGGTGAAGAAATTAAAGGAAATAGTTGGTAATTCAGGAAAGGAATCGATAGAAATTACAGCAAAAATAAACAGGCTGTTTAAAAACTGAGGGTAAAAGTTCCTATAGTTTTGGAGAGAGAAAAAGATTGATAAAAACAAATGTAGGCTCCTTACTGTCAGAAACAGAAGAATTCATAACAGAGAATAAAGAAATAGTTGAAGCATTAAATTCGTACTTTGTTTCAGTCTTCACAAAGGAAGACATGACTAACATACAAGAAATTCTGAGAAAAACAAGTTTTACTGAGAAGCTGAAAGAAGCAGCAAACTTCTTTGGACTCTGGATTAGTTCCTACACATCGGAATGTAGATAATGTAAGCCCACTGTTCAAAAAGGGAGATAGAGAGAAAACTGAGAACTATAAACTATTGGAGATTTTAATTTCCCAAATATCGATCAGAATCTCCCTACGGTAAGGGGTTTAGATGGAGAGGAGTTTGTTAGGTGTGTTCAGGAGGGTTTCCTGACACAGAATGTGGATGAGCCTATAAGAGAAGAGGCTGTACTTGATTTGGTATTGGGAAATGAATCTGGACAGGTATCAGATCTCTCAGTGGAGGAGCATTTTGGGGATAGTGATCATAATTCTATCTCCTTTACATTAGCATTGGAGAGAGATAGGATAAGACAAGCTAGGAAAGTGTTTACATGGAGTAAGGGGAATTATGAGGCTATCAGGCAGGAAATTAGAGGCATAAATTGGAAAAAGGTTTTCTCAGGGAAATGTACATCAGAAATGTGGCAAATTTTCAAGGAATATTTGTCTAGAGTTCTGCACAGCAACTTTCCAATGAGACAGGGAAGTTATGGTAGGTTACAGGAACTGTGGTACATGAAAGCTGTAATGAATTTAGTTAAGAAGAAAAGAAAAGCTTTCAAAAGATTCAGAAAGCTAGGTGATAAGAACATAAGAACATAAGAAATGTTAGAAATCTAGAAGACTATATGGCTTCTAGGAAGGAACTTAAAAAGGAAATTAGAAGAGCCAGAAGGCGGGGTGGTGTGGGGGTGGGTCGTGAGAAGGCCTTGGCAGGCAAGATTAAGGAAAACCCCAAGGCACTCTACAAGTATGTCAAGAGCAAGAGGATAAGATGTAAAGGTATAGGGCCTATCAAGTGTGTGGAAAAGTTTGTATAGAAATAGCAGAGGTAGAAATAGCAGAGGTACTCAATGAATACTTTACTTCAGTATTCACAATGGAAAAGAATCTTGGTGGTTGTAATGCAGACTTGCAGTGGACTGAAAAGTTTGAGTGTGTAGACATTAAGAAAGAGGATGTGTTGGAGCTTTTAAATAGCATCAAGTTAGATAAGTCGCTGGGACCGGATGGGATGTACCCCAGGTTACTGTGGGAGGCAAGGGAGAAGATTGCTGAGCCTCTGGCAATGATCTTTGCGTCATGAATGGAAACGGGTGAGGTTCCGGAGGATTGGAGAATTGCAGATGTGGTTCCTTTATTCAAGAAAGAGAGAAGTAATAGCTCAGGAAATTATGGACCAGTGAGTCTAATCTCAGTGGTTGGTTGATGGTGAAAATCCTGAGAGGCAGGATTTATGAACATTTGGACAACTATAGTTGTCCAAATCTAATCGAGACATATAATATATAATATAAGATGATTAGAGGTATAGATAGGGTGGATAGTGATAGTCTTTTTCCTAGGATGGAAAAAGCTAGCACGAGGGGACACAGCTTTAAATTAAGGGGTGATAGTTATAGGACGGATATCAGAGGTAGGTTCTTTACCCAAAGGGTGGTTCGGGAGTGGAATGCCCTGCCTGCAGCAGTTGTAGATGCGCCAAGTTTGGTGGCGTTTAAGAGGTTAGTTGATAAGTATATGGAAGAGAAGGGAATGGTTTAGTTTGGAGGGGCATTGCTTTTTATATTGGTCGGCGCAACATCGAAGGCCGAAGGGCCTGTTCTGTGCTGTAATGTTCTATGTTCTATGTTCTATAGTATGATCAAGAATAGTCAGCACAGCTTTGTCAAAGGCAGATCATGCCTTATAAGCCTGATTGAATTTTTTGAGAATGTGTCTAAACACATTGATGAAGGAAGAGCAGTAGGTTTAGTTTATATGGACTTCAGCAAGGCTTTTGATAATGTGTCCCATGCAAGGATTATTGAAAAAGTGAGGGGGCATGGGATCCAAGGGGACATTGTTTTGTGGATTCAGAAATGGCTTGCCTGCAGTAGGCAAAAGGTGGTTGTAGATGGGTCTTCCTCTGCATGAAGGTCGATGACCATTGGAGTGCCCCGGGAATCTGTTTTGGGACTCTTGCTCTTTGTGATTTTTATAAATGACCTGGATGAGGAAATGGAGAGATGGGTTGATTAGTTTCCTGATGACACAATGGTTGGAGGTGTTATGGATAGTGTGGAGGGATGTCAGAAGTTGCAGCGAGACATTGATAGGATGCAAGACTGAGCGGAGAAGTGGCAGATGGACTTCAACCCAGGTAAGTGTATGGTGATTCATTTTGGCAGGTCAAATCGGATGACAGAATATAATAGTAAGGGTAAGACTCTTCGCAGTGTGGAAGATCAGAAGGATCTTGGGGTCCGGGTTCATATTTGCTCAGATCAGCTTCGCAGTAGAGGCTGTGGTTAAGAAGGCATATGGTGTACTGACCTTCATCAATCAAGAACTTGAGTTTAGGAGTCAGGGGATAATGTTGCAGCTGTATAAGACCTGGTCAGACCCCACTTGGAGTACTGTGCTCAGTTCTGGTCGCCTCATTACAGAAAGGATGTAGAAGCCATAAAAAAGGTGCAGAGGAGATTTACAGGGATGTTGCCTGGATTGGGTGGCATGCCTTATGAGGATAGGTTGAGTGAGTTCAGTCTTTTCTCCTTACAGAGACAAAGGATGAGGGCTGACCTGATAGAGGAATATAAGATGTTGAGAGGTTTTATCAAATGGATTGTCAGAGGTTTTTTCCGAGGGCTGAAATCGTTGCCACAAGAGGACACAGGTTTAGTGTGCTGGAGAGTAGGTACAGAGGAGATGTCAGGGATAAGTTTTTCACTCAGAGGGTGGTGGGTGCATGGAATCAGCTGCCGGCAGTGGTGATGGAGACAGATTCGATAGGGCCTTTTGAGAGACTTTTGGATAAATACATGGAACTTTGTAAGATAGAGGTTATAGGTAAGCCTAGTAGGTAGGGACATGTTTGGTGCAACTTGTGGGCCAAAGGGCGTGTTTGTGATGTAGTTTTTTATGTTCCTATGTTTCTAGACCATTGTGCCTAATACCTGTACTGAGCAAGAGTCCATACTGAGCAAGTTCATAACGTAGCATTTGGAAGGCAGTGGTATAATCAAACAAAGTCAACATGGATTTAAAGAAGGGAAATCATGCTTGTGAAATCTATTGATATTCTTTGAGGATGTAACAAGTAGAATTGACCAAGGAGAACTAGTGGATGTGGTTTATTTAGACTTTCAGAAGATTTTCGACAAGATCTCACATAACAGACTATTATGTTAAGTTAAAGCACATGCAATTGCAGATAATGTCTTGAGATGGATAGAAAGCTGATTAGCAGATAGGAAGCAAAGTGTTGGCATAAAATGGGTCTTTTTCTGATTAGCAGTCAGTGACTAGTGCGGTTCTGCAGGGATCTGTGCTCAGATCCCAACTGTTCACATTGTATGTTAATGATTTGGACAAGGGGACTGGAGGTATTATCTCCAAATTTGCAGAGGGTACAAAGTTAGTGGGAAGGTGAGCTGTGAGGAGGATGCAGAAATGTTTCAACATAATTTGAACAGGTTGAGTGTGTGGGCATATGCATGGCAGATCAATGTGAGGTTATCCACTTTGATAACAATAATAGGAAGACAGATTATTATTTGAATGGATATAAATTGAGAGACATGGATATTCAGCAAGACTTTGGTGTCCTTGTGTATCAGTCACTGGAAAGTAAGTGTGCAGGTATAACAGGCAGTAAAGAAGGCAAATAGTACGTTGGCCTTCATAGCGAGATCATTTGAGTAAAGAGATAGGAATGTTTCGCTGCAATTGTATAGATTGTTGGTGAGGCCAAATCTGGAGTATTGTGTGCAGTTTTGGTGTCCTTATTTGAGGAAGAATGTTGTTGCTATAGAGGGAGTATAGCGAAGGTTGACCAGGCTGTCATATTAGGAAAGAATAAGTTGGTTAGGATTATATTTCTTGGGGATATCATAGAAACTTAGAAAATTCTAACAGGGTTAGACAGGGTTGATTCAGAAAGAATGTTTTTAATGGTGGGGCAATACAGAACTAGGGATCATAGTTTGAGGATAAGGAGTAAACTTTTTAGAACTAAGAAATAAGGGGAGCAAAGTTTATGGGAAAAAAGCAGGAGAAAGGGGAGGAGAAAAATATTAGCCATGATTGAATGATGGAGTAAACTTGAAGGGCTGAATAGTCTAAATTTGCTTTGATGTCTTATGGTCTAACCGAGATAAGGAGAATTTCTTCTTCTGGAGGTTGGTGAATGTGTGGAATTCACTACCACAGTATGCAGTTGAGGCCAAAACACTATGTGATTTCAAGAAAAAAATTAGATGTAGTTCTTGGAGCTAAAGGGGTCAAAGTATATAGGGGGAAGGGGGCAATCAGGATATTAAATTTGATGATTAGTCATGATCATAATGAATGGCGAAACAGCTCGAAAGGCCGAATAGCCTGCTCCTACTTCTAGTTTCTATTTTCTATGATCCACTCTTGCATGACCCCCTCATACAGTCACCTTGTAAAAGCCCCTGCTCAAGCCCAATCCCCATGACACTGCCCCTGGCACACTGTTGGTGCCTGACTGGCACTGTTGGGTTTCTGGCGAGCCCTGCCTGTGTGCCAGATGGTCCCTACAATGTTAGCACTGCCCAATGGGCAATTCCAGCTATGCCCCTGACCACCTGCAGGTTTCAAAGTCCTCTGAGCCTTCCGGTGTGACCATAGTGCTATGTCTCTATTAGTGGAGACCAGTCGCAATTCTCGCTGTTATTGCTACATGCCTGAAGACTGAAGAATTCTATGCACTGGGATTTGAACAGGCTATGTATATTTAAATAATAATTTAAATATAATGATCAGCCTTGTACTTTTTTGGGGTACAATGCATTTGCACCATTAGAAAGAGGTTGAGTGACTCACAAACCTTGGCACCAGATACAATGCCTACGTGCTATTCTTCAGGATTGACACGATTTGCACCAGGCAAAGAGAGGTCAGAAAACCATCCACAGAGTATCTTGTCTATTATCTTGTGATAATGTTTCTACTTGAGTAAGGTATATGTTCCAATTCAATTTAAGAGTTCCATTTGTACTCCTGCTAATTTCTGAGTATTAAATTGGTGTGTGTGCTAATGTATCAGATCACTAATCATGCCAGAGGACTGAGATCTGCTCATGCCAGGATATTTTGTGTCTGTTTATGGTGAGCTGTAACATTTCTAATAGTGTGTGGATATGATGGACGGAGTTTTACCAGCTCACCCCGTCCACCAACAGATCATGCCCGATTTCTTGGCTCTCTCAATTTTATGAGAACTGGATTTCCAGCAAGATCAACCTCTTGTCAAAAATGGGTGAAAGGCTAAATAAATTATTCAAATTCATTCCAATTTCCATTTGTTTAGGGACACCGGCGCTCAATTGTCCAGGCTTACATCTTTATGGTCTCACCGGGAAAAGTTCTCTGTGGTGAGGAAAACAACTGCTCCCCAGGCTTGGAGAACAGTCATGTTAGCATCAGCAGTGAAACCAAAGGCTATTGAGATACCCATGGAGGCTGAGGGCATAGGAATCATGCCAGCCTGGCAGTGCCACCCTGGCACCTTAGTACTGCTAGCCTGTCACCTGGGCAATGCCCACCAGTTATGCCAGGTATTCAGCAGTGCCGGGAAGGGCCTATGGGGGCCTGTAGGGACAGGGTTTATAGGGGTAAGACATGAATAGCGTGGGGCATGAAGAAGGCAGGGCATGAAAGGGCAGCTCAAGTGGGGGGATAAGAGGGTGTCTGCTGCCACTGTGCAATGGGATTGGATCAGGGGTGACCCACTGCCACACTACAACAAGATCAGATCAGAGGAGAGGGGGAATGGGGCCCGTTGCCATTCTGCAACAGGATTGGCTGAGGGGGGGGAGGTGATCAATTTGGGTGATGGAGGGATAATAGGGGCTATCTGTTTACGGCTCATGATCGGGGCCGGGGGAGCTGGTTGAGGCTGCCTGCAGCAGCAGTGGCCTGACAGTTGTCTCTCTATGTGTCAGACTCCTGCTTTTACAATTGTGCACGCGCAGCATCAATGTCTGCACATGCACAGCAGCTTTTTCTAAGTCTAGCTGGCAAATTAAGCCAGCTAACCTTAGCTTGCACTAGTTAAAAACAGTCTACACCATTTTTTCAATGACTAAGTGCATAATATTAGGTATGAAAACTTGCCCAAAAAAACAGATCAGGAACTCTCCCATTTTCATGCTAGCTGAACACTTAGAATCATTCTCGTAAAATTCAGCTTTATATTCCATTTGCTGTCTAGATTCTGTGTTGTTGTTGTGAATCCTGCTCATTCTCATGACAGGGTATGTTATTATTGGTTGTGAAATTGAACCATTTTATTTGTACTGCCATCCTGGGCTCCCATTTCTTTCAACATTATAATAATCTCAATAAATGTCAGTACCTAAAGTAATCAACATTACCCAACATAATGAACTGTTCTCAATATCAATGTTAAACATATGACTCACAGTAAATATTCGGTGCAATTGGTTCACTTTCATTCATACTGATTGGGTTCCTTGCCACACATGTGTAATTGCTAAGGTCATCTTTTAAAACAGGAGAGATGAACAGCATCTTGTTGTCTGAGGAGAAGGTGTGACGAGAGCTTGGCTTTAGGGGCTTTCCATCTTTTAGCCACTGATAGATGACTTTTGTGCCTTTATTCACAGTACAAGTGAGTGTTGCATTGTCTACGTACTCCACTGCTCCCCAAGCTGGATCACTGTGCACCACTGGTTTAGAGACAGGAACTGCAAGGCAAAAGGATTTTCCACCATGTCACTAAATGTCACTGATGGGCTTAACAATAAAATAAAGCTAACTGCAGACTTTGCATCTTACTCATCTATCTTTAATGCAGTTTCGGAATAAACTGTGTAGTAGATTTTACAGATTAGTGATCCAAACGCAGCACTCTGTCTGACTGAAAAAACAATTTGGGTGTGACAGTCTTCTGTCTATATGGCTTGTATTTATTAAAATGAATCACAAAAATAAAAATGACCACATTTAAAAATAACTATAACAGAGTAGTTCAATCAAACTGCCACATGTAAATTACCTTCAGTAATTGATGTCACAATGCTCTATTCTTGAGTTGACAGATGTAAGATTCCAGTCAAGCTCCAGGCAAACACAGTGCAGATATGACAGGACTTTTTTCTGTTAGCATTCATTCTTTTTAAATCATATTTCGACACTCAACAATGTAATTACTAAACATTTCACATTTATACCAGCACTTGAGAAGTATTAAAGGACCATTGTTACAAATTGTGTTATGATTGGCTGCTTTTGTTATTGTTAGTGCAGCCTCATTTTAAACTAGGAATCGGGAAAGGAGAGAGAGGAAATGAACTTCTACTATCTTCTCATAGTTTTCACAAAATTAAGAATTATACCAAAAAAAAGGAATTTCAGTTCTTTAACACATTATTCAAAAATCTTTATCTTAGCCCAGTATGAATGAGCAATGTTGGGTGAGAAAGTCAGGAAGATGAGCAAAACTCCAAATAGCTAACACACCTTACATTACCATGGCTGAACACCGGCCCTTTGCTTTATATTGATATTTTATGACTATCTTAGTCCGCATCAATTTTTTTAAATCATAAATTTCATTTCTAAGCGGGTATCTATCTCCATCTTTTTGAAGCAGTTAATCAACATTACAAACTGTTTTCTTTCTGACCAAGGTCTGATGGGCGAATGGTAACAGAATGTTTACTTGACTGAAGGGCAGGGCTAACACTTCCGGGCCCAGAATTTCCAAGTTCCATGATAGCTGGAAAATTTAAATTCAAATAATAAAAGAAATTTTAAATGAAAAGTTCAAAAATTGCAATCATGAAACTATCAGATTGTCTCAAAGTCCCATCTGGTTCATTCATGTCCTTCAGGGGAAAGGAAATCAGCCTTCCTTACCCTATCTGTTTTATAAGTGATTCCAGGCTCAAAGAAAAGCGGTTAATTCTTAACTGTCATGTTTTTAACCAAGCTGACACTGAGACCCTAGTATCCATGAGTTTAATTTTTGTTACACAATCTTTGATGTGGTACTATATCAAATGCTTTCCTAAGATCCATATAGACAGCACCCACCACATTCACTTTATCAACCTTCTCCATTACTTCATCAAAAAATTCAATGAGGTCAGTTAAATCTTATTTGCCTTTTACAAATCCAAACTGGCTTTCCTTAATTAACTAAAATCTCTGCAAGTGCCTGTTAATTTTTTTTATTGTGGAAATGAATAAGTTAATAATGTCTCTAAAACATTATCCAGCGCCAATACTAAACTGATTGGTCTGTAGTTACTAGGAAACAACCACCCGAGAGCTGTTGACTCTGACTAGATGTCCCCTAGCACTTGATCATGAGTTCCTGTCCCAATGTTAAATCAATCAGAACCTCAAAGGAAAGCCCACTTTCACAAGTTTGTGAGCTGAATTTAGCATTAAATTGAATTATTGAGGGGAAGGTTTAAAAAATATATTATGGATTACCTAGGGAAATCAAATAATGCCCAAATAAAATATGTGAAATACATAACAAGAAATATATTTATGTGGGACCCAGGATTCTTGATGCACCCATTTACATGAATAAGATGTGAGCCAAGAGCAAAGTCTCATTTTGAGATTTAGTAGATGAATTGAATAACTATGTTATTTTGATGAGGCCTACAGTGTTGCTTTGTTTTGTTCTTTCAAATTAAGCACATAAAGTCCAGGCCAAGTTTTATGATGAGTGGACATGCAACATAAATCAGTCAGTGGGACATTGTTTTGTGAAATTAGACCTTGTGAATGAAAAGAACAATTTGAGAGAAACTAATTGTTAATGAGCAGGGGATGTAAGTGGTTGCTATTGTAGTGCAACAAAAAACAAAAAATGCTGGAAAATCTCTGCAGGTCTGACAGCACGTGTGAATAGAGAATAGAGCCAACATTTGAGTCTGGATCCTTCGACAGAGAGCTCTGATAAAGGGTCAACTGGACTCAGAACATTGGCTCTATTCTCTCTCCAGAGATGCTATCAAACCTGCTGAGATTTTCCAGCATTTTTTTGTTTTTGTTTCAGATTCCAGCATCCACAGTATTTTGCCTTTATGCTACTGGAGTGCACTTGTCTGGATTGTTTATTACAATTCAAGGCGTTTATAGTGGATTTATTCTGACATGATTTATCTGAATCATTCTATGTCTATTATAACTGGAGAAAACCATATTTGTTCTGTATTCTAAACTTGTGCAGTGTGAAAATCTTCAGTAATATTTGCAGACAGCAAAAGAACTAAACGAAAGAATTAATCTTGAGACATGCATAGATAGCTGCAACTATAGTGAGCATTATTCTATGGAATGTTTTTTTTCATTCCTTCATGAGGCATGGGTGTCACTGGCTGACCAGCATTTATTGCCCATCCTTAGTTACCCAAGGGAGTTGAGAGTCAACCACATTGTTGTGACTCTGGAATGACATATAGACGAGACCCGGTAAAGACGGCAGTTTTTCTCCCCTAAAGGACATTAATGAACCAGATGGGTTTTTTCTGACAATCAACAATGGTTTTGTGATCATCAATAGATTATTAATTCCAGATATTTTTTACTGAATTCAAATTGATCTGCCATGACAGGATTTAAACCCAGATCCCCAGAATATTAATTGAGTTTCTGGATTAATAGTCTAACAATAATACCACTAAACCATTGTCTCCCCTCTTATCAAATGTGCGCTGCAAAAATATTCCAGCTGCATCAATTTGAACTTAAATCTCACTCTGAAGTAAGTTACTCTGAGAGCTGTCACATATTAAGAAAATATTTTGGGAGATCTTAAACTTACCTATAAAATCAGCAGTCTATCTACTCAGAATTAGTGCTGGCGGTGTAGCTCCTTCATAGGAAAGATAATGTGAATGAAGAAGTTCCAAGACAAAGAAATATCCACTAAGTTACTCAGGGTTGGCACAGTAGCACAGTGTTAGCACTGCTGCTTCGCAGCTCCAAGGACGTGAGTTCAATTCCCGGTTTGGGTCGCTGTCAGTGTGGAGTTTGCACATTCTCCTCGTGTCTGCGTGGGTTTCCTCTGGGTGCTCCAGTTTCTTCCCACAGACCAAAGTTGTGCAGGTTAGGTTGACTGGCTATGCTAAATTGACCTCAGTGTCCTGAGATGCATTGGTTAGAGGGATAGTGGGTAAATGTGTAGGGATATGGGGTGGGATTGTGGTCGGTGCAGACTCGATGGGCCAAATGGCCTCTTTCTGTGCTGTAAGTTTCAATTCTATAAATAACTCTGCGTAGACAGACTGATGGAATTATGTGGCGCTTAGAGGGCAGTTGGATTAAATTGTTGCTGGATGGATGGAAAGTTACAGAAAGCATTTGCTCACCTTCCTGACCTGCACTGTCTGTGGGCAACACTCTGCATTAATAAATGAATGTTACATAAAGAAAGTTTGAAAACTGACTCACCGTTGACACTTACTGTCAGTTGTCGACTAGCTGATACCACCTTCACTCCAGAGACAGTCACTTTTATCGTATATTCACCATCATCTCGTAATTCCACTGGGTTTATCAACAGTGATGCACTGGGAGGGGACAAGAAAAACCTGTGTCCATGTTCCATGTCAGGAGTCAACGTATTGTTTATAGCAGTCACCAGAAGCATAGAGCCTGAAGATTGGCTTTGGAAGGTCCAGGTTATCTGAATGTTCTGATCTTTAGTTCCAGTGGTGTAGTTTGCAGGGAGCAATAGGGGTTGTCCGACAGTGCCCAGGATCAATTTGTTTGGCACTGTAACTGTAACAGTTCCACAAGAGCCTAAAGAGAAAGTGAAATGATGAAAATCCATATGAATCCTCAATACAAGGGAATCATCTTATCAAAACTGAAAAAATGTATTCTTATACACTTAGTTGATTTGATTTCAAAGCCAAGTTTTACTCTTATATTTTATCAGACAGTAATGCAGTGAAAGGTTCAGATGCAACTCGATGCAAGTGAGAAACATAAATCTTCAGCATTACAAAACTTTGGGTTGTAATCAATTAATTTTCTGAGCCTCTTCTGCCTCTGGATCTCTTTGTTGCGAGGTTTCACTGACAGAATCTGCACCAAAGGTGTTTCTTGGGATCCAAATTCCATCATTAATCCTCATGTTAATATATATCTGAAGACCCTAGCTGCCTACTCATGTGAATCTGAGAAATGTACAGTTAAAATAAAATAAAATTGGAGCTAAGGTGTTTCATATGCTGCAAATAGACGAAAATTGTGAAGAAAATTCAGTTCCTTACCCAGATAGACTGACGAATTGATTGCTTTGGTTCTCAGGAAAGTAATATCATTGATCAATTTTGAAATAACTGCAGTTAGCAAATGAAAAGAGCAATGCCATCATTTCACTTGTTGGAAAGTAATTTTAAAAAAAATCACTTACATTTTTCTGCTGGACCTCAGCAATGCGATAAAAAATTGATCTGTTTGTCTTGTGAGGAAAGGTTGAGAGAGCTGGGGCTTATCTCGTTAGATTGGAGGAGGATGAGAGGCAACTTAATAGAGGTGTATAAGATGATGAGGGGGATTGATAGAGTGGATGTGCAGACACTATTTCCTTGGGTGGATGTAGCTGTTACTAGGGGGAAAAAAATATAAGGTTTATGGTGTGAGATATAGAAGGGATGTCGGAGGTAGATTCTTTACTCAGAGAGTGGTTGGGATGTGGAATGCACTGCCTGCTGTGATAGTGGAGTTGGACACTTTAGGAGCTTTCAAGTGGTTACTGGATAAGCACATGGAACATACCAAAATGATTGGGAGTGGGATAGCTTAATTTGGGTTCGGACATAGCTCGGCACAACATCAAGGGTTGAAGTACTATGTTGTACTGTTGTATATGTTCTATATGTTTCTAGGGAACATTGTGCACAGAAAATGCAGGGATTGTGATCTTTATTTTCTTTTTGCAATTTTATCCTCTCAATACCATTCCCCCTCCCTTCCTTTGAACAATGTGACTAACAATGGACAATGAGAAGACTAATAACCCTGCAGAGCTCACTCGATTGACCAGCTTTTATGTGTCATCCTATACAGCTTATATGTATGTGGTTGCCCTGACAGGTGAACCCTGACCTCCTCCAGCATCCACAAACAAGTACGTTTCCAACAGGAGTGACTGGATAATGATCAGGAGAAACAATTTTAGTGCCAATTAAAACATTTGGCTGTTACTTTGAAATTGTCATTTCCATTTATATTTTGATTGGACTTCTTTCCATGATCCATATACAGACATTTAAATGAGTAGAAGCAAAGTTGCCATTTTATTCTTCAGCAACATAAGAAGAACTTTTCTGTCAAATATTTCAGAAGTCATAATGCACTGCATTAGTTCCTTGTTGTGCCATCTGAAAGCAGCAACAAAAATGTAGTGTTCGTCCTTGAATTTCCAGCTTCAGTCACTAAGGAAAAGACTTTCTGAAAAGGACTAAATACAGTACGATGCATAATAAATTCCATTCTTTTCTCCCAACCATGCAAATCTTGTAGAAATTAAACAAATTAAACTAATATGTAAATAATGTGTGTTTTCCTACACAATGACATCAGATTTATAGTCTGTCATTCTTTTAATCTTTCACCTCTTTCATTGACAGGTTATAAGGAAAGCTTTGGACTGATTCAAATTAGACACATAAAAAAGCTGCATTTGTGAATAACTTATTGCATCTGCTTGGAAGCACAGCTTCAGATTTCAGTAATATAGGAACATAACAGGAGACTGTTTCTTGAGTGTATTTTTGAGTGCATTTCTTGCCAATTTTTTCTTTCCATCTCGCCTGAAGATATTGATTTTATGCTGAGTTAACACTAGTCCTAGATGCTGTCTAGTACTCCTTCTAACTCCATACATTAATCTTGATACATGGCCTGAGTTTCCATACCTGACTTGGGAAAAAATGAGTTAAAAAAACTCTCATTGATTGAAAAAATTCTCATTCTTTACATTTGACTTGTTCTAACTACATAATCATACAAAAGAGATGCATTAGAATTCATAGCTGCATTTCAAAGACTTTATAAGCACTTGTTATGTCAATCAAACTGTGAGCTGACAGACATTCCACTGTGATAATAATAGGTTGTGAAATCCATCATTCAGCACAAACTCTACAATGATCTCCCTCAGTCTCACATCAACAACAAAAAAATACTGACTTTTAAAAACTGCAGGTTTTATCAAAAGTTAAGATTCAAGAGATTTAAATGTCTTGACAGTTTGATAGGTCCTTTAATTGATTTGTATTTCCCTTAAGCTTTATATTTCCATTCATGTTTACTTTTAATAATCCCAAAGATTACTTGATCTTTTTCAAACAGTAGCTGACCTTCCAAAAGTGCAACTTGCCTCTCTCAAAAGATATCACTTGACTTATTCAAAAGTGCACCCTACTTCTCCAAAGGGATACCCTACCATGCCAAAGAACCTGGCAGCTTTTGAAAGGTCAAAACCCCACAAGTTTTGTTTTTTTATTTGCTTTTGATTTGATTTATTATTGATACCAGTATTGGGATATAGTGAAAAGTATTGTTTTGGACACCTCACTGGTAAAACTTGGACCTGGCTGAAGGCAGCTATACTTTAACATGCACAGCTACATCCACTGATGTGCAAACTACAACCCACAATCACCCCACACCTCACTTGCCCTGGCAAAAATGGTGGGTGCCAAAATTAGGGGCAATATTTCTGGATCCAGGCCCTCAATGCTCTTTTGCATAAGCCAGAGATCATCTATATCATGGCAAAAAATCTGGGCCTGTCAGTGTTAACATGGCATTGGACTGCAAATGACATGATAGCCAAATTTGATTCCACCCTTCCAAGATATCTACATGCACCCACAAGAGGGTGGGATCTCGAAGCAACAATAGTCATAACTCCAACAATTCATTTCCTCATCATTCTATGCTTGTGCCAATGGATTGCCTCTAACCCCAATTGCTTCCATGATCCAATATTTAAACATGAAAAAAATCTTCCTAAGGCAGTAACATGACCCAATAAAATTGGTCAGAGTCAGAACTGTAGCATTACCATTGCAGAGCTCCTTAAGATGTGTTGGAAATCTATAAAAGCAAAGGATTCTAGTTTTGGAGTTGAGGTTAATCATCTTAGTTTTAGGATTTCACTGCAGGGGTTTCTCAGGGTAGTGTCCCAGGTCCAATCATCTGCAACTGCTTTGTCAATGGCATTTCCTTCAACATAAGGTCAGAAGTAGAGATGTTCTTCAATGATTTTGTAGTTTCAGTACCATCTGCTGCTATTGGAATACTGAAGCTATCCGTTCCCATGAGTAGCAAGATCTGAACAACATGTGGATTTGGGCTGATAAATAGCAAATCACCTTCATGCCACGTTAGCGCCATCACTAGCAAGAAGCTAACTATGTTCCTTTTATATTCCACAACATTATCATCAGCATGAACCAAATACAGGATGCATTGCAACAAGCTGCCAAGACTCCTTCATTAGTGCCTTCTAACCATTGACCTCAACCACCTAGAACAACGTTTATCAAACTTTTTTTCTAATTTAAGAGGCAGCTGAATGAGTACATGAAGTCTAAGGGCAAAAGTTTTTTTTTAAATTTAGTTAGGGCATCATGGTCAACACGGGCTTGGAAAGCTGAAGGATCTGCTCCTGTGCTGTACTTTTCTTTGTTCTAGGTTCACAGGATAAGGGAGCAAAATGCATATCAGATGCAAGAGTTCAGCCATTTCCTTTGTGCAGTCTTTGCCTTTGGGAGAACGGAAAATCCCAGCTCGTACATGGAAGTCATTGTGAAGGGCGATAACAACAAAATGTTTGTTTTACTTAGTACTGGATACCGCTGGGAGCTGTCTTTCCAACATGATGACAGTCTCATGGACTTGCTGTGTGTCACAGGTCAGGTGCAGCAGTGCAGTCTCCTCATTTGGAGTCAGCTGTAAATTAATAACTGACTCTGGGCTCTCAAACTCAAAAGGATTTTTCATCCATTTCTTCTCTTTCACAATCTGAAACTTCTCTTCCCTTCACAATCTAAAACTCCTTTGGAAAATAATGGCAAAAGCTGTCGATCAGCACAGTTAGGTCTGACTGAATGTAGCTTCACATAGTAGGAAGTCTGACAACACCAGGTTTAAGTCCAACTGATTTATTTGATAGTCAGCTCACAAACTGTGGACGTGTTTCGACCTCTTCATTAGGTAAGAGGTTGAAACACCTCGAAAACTTGTGAGTTTACTATCAAATAAATCGGTTGGACTTAAACCTGCTGTTGTCAGACTTCCTACTGTGTTTACCCCAGTCCAACGCCGGCATCTCTACATCATGAATGTGGCTTGTCAGTTTGTTGACAGTTTCCTTACTGACTCTGTTTTGTTCTATGTGCCAAAACAGTGTGAAGAACATGTAGTGGTTTTGGATTTTTATTCACAATTGCCAGACTTTCAATGACTTTTGGAAAGTATCTATTTGTTCTCAGTGCCAAAAACAATCATCATCTTTTCCTTGCAATTTTAGATTCAGTTTATTCAAAATTGAAAAGATGTCTGCAAGGTAAGATAGAGTTAGCATCAAACTTTCATCATCAAACAAATCAGCCAGTGGGGGCGATTTCTCAAGGAGGAAAGTCTGGATTTCATATCGCAGTTCGCAAACTCAGTCAAGTATCCAATCTCTTGACAGCCAATGTACGTCTGTGTGGAATAATACATGTGGGTGCTCGGCCCCTAGTTTGGAACAGTGGCTTGCAAAACCTGATATTGAATGTGTTGCATTTGATGAAATCCAGGACTTTCACAGCTCCTTTCAAAGTCAGTTCAAGATTGGATGGAATTCCTTTCAATGTCAATGCCTCACAGTAAATGAAGCTATGATTCCAGACAATGTCCTCACCAGCTGCTTCCTTAATCCTTATTAGAATTCCACCGCTTTTCCCAGTTATGTTGGCTGTTCCATCATTTGTGATTCCTCTGCAATTAATCCAGTCAAGCCCACACTTTCTAATCACTTAACTATTCAACTCTTCAAAGATCTGTGCACCAGTAATGTTGATTGATAATGTCAAACAGCATAGACCCTCCTCAAAAAATGAATTATGTTAAACATGTCAAACGTAAACCAACAAGATCGCACAATCTGTAACATCGTGCTTTCAGCCATTGGATTGAGAACTCCTGTGCTAACTTTAAATGAGAAATAAGCCGTACTTCTGAATTCTCAGCAATATCACTAATTCAGCGACTTATCATGTATTATCATGAAGTTGGATACGTTTCAGCTTTTCAGCTGACCTCTCATCTAGTACGATGTGAGTCATGTCTAATGCTGTAGGGAGAATTAATCTCTCTGCAACAGTGTGGGTCATTTTATCTTTAGCTATATGATAAGCCACCATGTAAGAGATTAATTGTGCTAAGAGATTCAGTGTTAAATTTCTGCTAAGAACCTGAGCTGATGATTTCAATTTTTGTTGCATCCTTTGAAAATGTCCAAAGGTTTCTTCTCCAGATTGCCATGCTTAGTCTTCAGATGTCTTCACAGTTTCAAGGTTTTAAACTCTCATGTCAGTATTTCCCCATGAATGAAACACATGGGTTTTGCATCCTGATTTGCGTTGGTGTTATTAATAAAACCATACCTCAAGAAATCATCTTATACTGTTTGGTTTTAGTTTATTCTTTGTAGACTGTTGACTGGAGGCCCTGACACTTTCTACAGAGCTAACAGTAAACTGCTTCGTCCTGTCATGCACTCTCTGGAGCAGTTCTCTCTTGTAAATTCCAATGTAATATCCTGGCCAGTAGGTACGCTGCTTATTTGTGTCTCTGGCTGTCTCCTCCTTGTTACAAAATGATCAATGACCACAGTCCTCTTGCTCGCAAATGAATGAAGCCCATCTCCAAGTGAGTTTGTGCCAAAAGCACATACATTGAGGGCACTGGGTACCAAGTGTACATGCAGGGACTGCTGACTTGCTCATTGTTGCCTCTTATTGTTTGAGGCTACTATTAACTATGTTTATTCCTACTCTCACTGCACATAAGGTGGTTTCTTCAGACAGAGGATATAACAAAATCTTTTCTACTTCTCCTACTTGAAACGTGTAACCAATAGTCTCAGTGCTTCATTCTATTCATCTCCTGTACGGCTCACAAACATACTTTCCAAGGAAGTAAAAAATTGAGGCAGTGGGGTTTGGCCACATTTAGAGTTGTGTGCAATTATTGGTGCCTAAGTCAGGTGATCTTTATGAAACATCACGACATTTTTTACACCCGCCCTTGACGCACCTGCAAATCACAGCCTCCACTTTGAAAAAACCTGACCTGGAAGAACAACTGTAGAGTACACATGGTAACACAAGCACCAAAAAATTACCCTTCAGATCATTAACTAACTCTGCTTGGAAATATGGCCTATATTTTCATCCTCAAAGTGGATGGGAAATTTGTGAAAAAAACCTAGTTTGACCCACCCACCTCAGAAGAAAGTGCCTTCACTGCTGGGGGCTGAGTGTGGAGGCAGCCGACCCGGGGAAAGGTGTGGAGGCAACTCAGGGGCTGCCAGTGGGATGGGCTGTAGGAAAGGCCCACCCGGTGTTATATTCTCTGTCTGAAGAAACCAACTTATGTGCAGTGAGAGTAGGAATAAACATAGTTAATAAAAGCCTCAAACAATATGAGGCAGCAGTGAGCTGATCAGCAGTCCCTGCATGTACACTTGGTACCCAGTGCCCTCAATGTATGTGCTTTTGGCACAAACTCACTTGGAGATGGGCTTCATTCATTTGCGAGCAAGAGGACTGTGGTCATTGATCATTTTGTAACAAGGAGGAGACAGCCAGAGACACAAATAAGCAGCGTATCTACTGGCCAGGATATTACATTGGAATTTGCAAGAAAGAGCTGCTCCAGAGAGTGCATGACAGGACAAAGCAGTGTTACTGTTAGCTCTGTAGAAAGTGTCAGGGCCTCCAGTCAACAGTCTACAAAGAATAAACTAAAACCAAACAGTATAAGATGATTTCTTGAGGTATGGTTTTGTTAATAACACCAACGCAAATCAGAATGCAAACCCATGTGTTTCATACATGGGAAAATACTGACATGAGAGTTTAAAACCTTGAAACTGTGAAGACTTTTTCAGTTTCACAATATGTGTTGTCATAAGTTAAATGATTTCTGTGGTTTGTAGTTTTTGAAACTTCAAAGGGCCTGAAAATTGACACTTTCATTAGCTTATTCCAGACTTCCTTTCCATAGGAAAAAGTTTTCAATGGATTATGTGTTTCTTCAAAGCTTTTTTTAACAGTTGCCACATACACTGTGGTTTCAGTAGTCTTAGAAATGGCAAGAAGGGTCAACGGGCATGGATGTGCCCATGTTTGGCATTGGGGCACAAAAGGACATGGGAAGTGGGTAGAAGGACAGAGTTTGACATAAGAGAGCATGAGGAGACAAAGGGCGTGGGTGAAAAGGCAGAGCTATACCTAAGGAGGATGAGGGGACAGTGAGGGTAAGTGGAAGGGCACAAATTTGTATAAGGGATTTGAGGTAATGGGTTGCAGCATAATTTGACATAGGGGGCATGAGAGGTCCTTTTGAACTTATCTTTTAAAAGATCCCTTTACTGTAAGGCTCCATGAACCATGATACTCTAAAACTCTTTCTACTGCCATGAATATTGTGGAGAAATAGAACTTGCTTATTTGTTCAATGAAGCTAGCCAGGTCAGGAGTGCCAGATGCAAGTTTCTGACAGGAATCAGTCAGCATTCTTTAAAAGCACTCCTGAAAATTCAACAGCCCAGAAATACAGTAAGGAATGCTAGAATTGAGATCCATCCACTGTTTTTTAAAGAGTTCCCAAGTCAAACCAATTTGATACGTGTATTGTTATCCCTTCACCATTTCAGGGAAAAGTCTTGGTATTGCTCATCCCCACCCACCTTCCTGCCCCAACAACAATAACAGCACCATGGGTATAGTTACACCCTGTGGATTGCAGCAGATCAAAAAGTCTGTTCACAGCTACCTTCTGAAAGGTATTTTGGGATTACAAATGCTGTTATTACCAGGGATGCCCACATCCCATGAACTAATAAAAATAACAGACAGGTTGCTCCAAAGTCAATGTACATATAAGTTTTGACCATTTCTTAGCAACATGGGACGTCAGGACACAACTCAATAAAGTCATCCCATTCCATTTTCTTTTCCCCTCTTTGTAGGGAAGTGATTTCTTTCCCAGCGTGACCCTGGCAACTGAGATGGGAACTCCCAAAGTGGAAGATGTTACTTTATGACACTATCTTGTGATTCTGAGTGTTGATATAATACTGATATAATACATACTGGAGCATTATAATTCAAAGACAGATGTCTTTTATAATGAGAACAAGAAGTTGCTTTTATATTGTCCATTTAAAATAGAAAGACTTCCCAAAACACCCAACAAAAGCAGATTCAGTTAAAAACAGATGCCTAGCTAAAGAAGTACATATTAGTACAAAGAAATACATGTGAAAAGCTCAATGAATGTGATGGGTTTTGAAGAGGAAAGGATCATGGAAATGCAGAATTTTGCAATGGAGCAGTTGAGCACGGTGGTGAAGAGATAGAGCTGAGAGTTGCCAGCATTTTGAACATTCAGTGGTATGGCAATGTAATGGGTGCTATATTCTATTTATTACAGAAATCTTCTTCCAGGATACACTAATCCATATTAAAAGCATGCAACGGAGGTTTCTCTGTTTGGTTCAATATTTTTCCCTCAATGTTCCGTTGACTATATTCAAACATAATAAATATCAATCAGTATACATTTCAAAGTTGATCCCCAAAGAAAAGGCTTACCATGGTGAAGTGAGTGATGTGGTTGCAATAATTAAAATATAATGGAATGACTAAGAAAATATAGCGTGTAATGAAAAATTCTTACTGTTTATTTAGGAATGTTTCCAAAATAAATTAAGTTGAAATGTTCATTGGTTTCACTTTTAGTATAAAATTGCAAATGAACTAACTCAGATTTTAAGAAGGCACTGGTCAAATGTTGCATTCAGTGGAGTTCATGATATTGTTGTCATTTTTAACTTTCTCTTATTTAATAAGGTTGAATGTATAATTGTTCTGATGTGCGTTGCGTGACTTGCTAACACTGTTATTGTGGGCAGCAGATAGCAGTGAAACACTGAGTCTTATCCTGCTGAAGCTATCAATTCCTCTGAAGCTTGAGTCATGAATGGTAGATGAATTAATTAAGCCATATCAATGCTGCCTATAGTACCACGCAGAAAATGGGAATATCAAATGACTGAACTGTCATGTACAGTTTGAACATCGCTGCCAGCCTGTAATCTATTAGAATTATCGAAGTTTCTCCCAAATTCCACTGGTAAATCTCTAATGCTAATATCCAAAATAATTATCTGTACAGGCATCTGCAAGATAAAAATTTTGATGGTATTTGAACTATTTTTGGCTTTTCCCACGCAAGAAAATTTGAGCTTGTGGAGAGAAATGCTGACCAATCCTTTATTGACATATAAATTGCAAATGTTGATTGGTAAACAAACTGACTGAAACTAAAGAAAGAGACTAGGAGAAGGACGTTAAAAGAAACAAACAGTGGAAGAGATTTGGAATATCTTTCCAGTTATATTTTGCTCATTGAAGAAAATGTTCAGTAAACTATTAAATTAGGAGAATTTAATGTTTAAAATTTGCCAGATTATTTCACAATTGTCATTTAATGTATTGTGGCATTTTCAGAAATAACTTACATTTACAACCAATATTAAATATTGCTTTTTCAAATTTGCAGTTTTTGCAATATAGAAACACATTTGAAAAGGTAAACAATTTTAGCATTTATCACTTAATTCCACAGAAATTAGACAGATGAGAAATATGCAAACCTATTTAACAATATCACAACAATGACAAATCGGGGATAATTTTCATTTTCATGCCCAGGTGGAGATCTAGTGAAGCTAATTCCCCACCCACTGTTCTCATCAGCCAAGTTTTATCCCAAATCAATGGGTTGAAAATTGAGTGTGTTTACAATCACTCTGACTGCTCCGCCAGGTTACTATCTAGATAATGAAGTTAAAATTTGCACAATGTTGCGAAGAGCCAAAATACATCCCAGGGATTTTTTTGGACTATATGCACAGGCCTCTGAGATGAATATGGTGTGCCCGCTACTAAAAAGGCTGGATCAGTGATGGGCAACCAAGGTTAGTGAATGGGCCACATAAGTGACCCTCCTTCATCTCAGTGGGCAACATTGCTGAAATCAGGTTTGTTCACTAACCATGATCCATGAATAAGATTAGATACATATAATACACACCAAATGTTTCATATTGAGTTATAGAAAATATTTAATCATTTATATATGAATAGAACTATCCATTTCAAATAGTAAGAACAAAAGAAATATTTATTTATATTTACATGCAACTCTCACCGTCAATCAGCATGGACCTCACATCACTTGCCCTTGTTTTACATATGTATCATTTCAAGTGTAGAGGTAGGAAAAATCTGCATTGATGGAAATCAGCAGAATGTGATAACTCTGCATGTGGGTAACAGTTAACAAAATATTGAATGGGCCACACTCAGAACCAAATGGGTCACATGTGGCTCCCAGGCCACTAGTTGCCCATCACTGGGCTGAATAATACAATCAAAATATTTGGTTGGGTTGCAAGTGTCATGCCAGGTTCCCTAAAACCCCTTTCCCTAGAAATCCTCACAGTTGCACCCAAGGTTCCACCAGTTATCCCGACGAGCTGGGATGCTCTCCGCCCTGCAAGTTGGCCTTCCATGTGACATGTATGTCATCAAATTTGACTTACATGAGTTTGAACACCAGAAACTCTTAATGTAGGAATTCTGTTCCCAGCTGGACTGCTGACCATGTTTGGCAATGGGCAGAGAGGTTCCACCCCCATAGACCAATCAAAATCTTTGACTGAAGGCTCAATATGTCATATTCAGGCTTCAACTCAATGTCTTGCCATTGCAGGACCATGGTTTTGTCATATCTAACAATCAGATTTCACCTCTTGTCTTTGATAGCTCTAACTTGTGTGCTTCCATCATGATTACTTTCTCATTTGCTTGCCTCCTTTTTCATTCCTTTTGAGCTTGGTGTCCCCTGCATTTTGGATCTTGCTTTTAGTTTCTCAATAATGAAGGAAACTGATAAATTCCACCAACTACCCATATAATCTCTAGATTTTACAGATAATGATGCAATATTGTAAAATTCCTGATTATATTTGAATTTTCACTTATGGACGGGTGAGGAAAAAAATCACAGCTAATAATCCTGCACTTATTCTATGGTTTTATTTAAAGATGCCACTTTAAAAACAGAACTATAATCACGAGGTTTGACAAATTTCCCTATCAATCATTTTCTTGACATTTATTGTCCAATCATTAGAATACACTTTCAATTTATTTGGTATTCCAGTGTGCAGCGATAACATAAACATTAAAATACAAACTTAAAATATGCTGATAATAAAATTCATGCAAATTCATGAAATAAAGAGTATTTGGAATGTATAATTATTTAATAGAATTCAATTGCTATAACCCAGCAAAATACACAAATATGATTCACTCTGCATATTCTTTCTTTATTTCTCAGGTATTTCCTTTCTCAGTAAGATTATTAGCATTTTGTTAAAAGGTGGAGCATGTGTACACATCGCCTGCTGTCAAGTAAGTTCCATTTCCTAATCTTAGGTAGTATCTGCTATGGAAAGAGCCAAAGATTTGAGTACAAATTCATGATTTGCAATGTTTAATATCACTTTCCCACTTGGTTTTTGATTTGATTTGATTTATTATTGTCACATGTATTAGCAGACAGTGAAAATAGTCAACCCCAACACAAAAATCTAATTTTATTTTTATTTATTGCTCATCCCCAATTATCCTTGAACTGAGCAACTCACTGGGCCATTTCAAAGTCAACCACATTGTTGTGGCTCTGGAATTCACATGCAGGCCAGGACAAGTGAGGATTGCTGATCAGTGAACCAGGTGGGTTTTTTTGCATCAATGGTTTCAACCATGAGACTTTCAATTCCAGATACTTATTAAATTCAAATTTCACCATTACCCTGGGGAGGGGGATTTGAACCCAGATCCCCAAAGCATTACCCTACATCTCTGGATTACTAATCCAATGATACTACCTCTGCCCACAATAATCTTGATCAAATTTGTTCAGAAAGTTTTAGAGATTATTTGGTCATTAGTGAAAGGTTGATCGAAATGGACCTGAAAAGGTTGAAGGAAGTTTTAATGTAATAGTGCCAGGTAAGACAAAAGGTATATCAGGATTGTGGAGCCTCTCCGGTTAACTGAATGAACAACGTCGTAACTCCTGTCCTGTTAACCAAAAATATTAAAAGGCTCAGACGATGGTTGATACTTTGGGTAGCTTCCCTTCTATAGCATCTTGTTTAACCAGGGGCTCGCACTCAACAGAAGCAGAAACAATCTACCAATTTAGACTTACAGCCCATGAATATGGCCTGTTGGATCACTTTACCAATGAAATTCTTATTATTATTGGCTGGTCTCATATATCAAGTGAAACTCCTCAGGCTATCCCTAAAGGGCGATGTTGTCGCAACTTCCATTTGCAAGTAATGTTTTTCCCCAAAAAAGTTCCAGCCAGGTACAAAGTCAGGTTCGCTGGATTCAGCCCTTGGCAGAGAATCCCAACACCTGAGCTGTCGCTTAGTTTATCTAAGTTCAAAACTTCCTTTAATGATCAACCTTATGTTCGTCTTACCTATTGCCAGGATGCATATCTCATACAGGAGAAAATGAGTTTTGCAGCCGAAGGGATCCATCGAGGCATCGTGTCCCATAGAGAACCTGGGTGATTTTGAACCGTGTTTCTGTGTTCGAGAGCAACTGGTCCCAGCTTCGTTTGACAGTGAAATGAGCCAATTCCTGGTTTGGCTCCGGGTGCTCAGCACGCACGGAAAGAGCGAGAGATAAACATACACTGCACCTACCCATCAGTTTAACATCTCCTCCTACTTACACACCACAGCACTGACACAGACAGGAGAAATACTGACACTTCATAGTAATAAAACACTATCAGCATCGTACACTCGAGCACGGTTAACTGCAGAATTTATCATCTATAGTTAGTATTATTGCGTTCTGGGTGTTTAAAGCGGGGTCGATATCTCAATTCGCCATCTCGTTGTAATGGAAACGGTACTGAACTAGATTGTTCCTGTTAATGCAGCTTGACACCTTTGTCCTTTGGACTAGTCCATGAGAAGGTTTGGACTGTTGCTGGAGGGTTAATACATCCTCTTACTGCTACATTTCTAGGTGACATGCGAGACTGAACTGAATTGAACAGAAGATAATTTGGGGAATTAGTTTTAATCTGATTGTGAACTATAATCAAAGGAAGTCAAAAAGGAGGGGAACTTGAAGCACAGAAAAAATGCTCTTTATATATTCACTTTACAATGAAAGCCGTTTACTTCATATTTTTTGAAAAAAAAACACTCTTAACACCAATAAGTGGTATATTTGTTTTAGCAGAAATAACATCCACACAGTTTCGGTTGCATTGATTACCAAACAGAACTACTCTGCACAGTAACTTTCCACAGGTTGAACAGAACAAACAGGATCATGTATCAGGTATTGTGAACTTTGCTGAAAACAAGAACTACCTTTTTAAAGTGAGTTAATAAATCTGAACTGCTTTAGTCTTAGAGTCATAAGCAGCATTTTCTAATGCACTCACCCCAAGATTGGAAAATCTTGCTCAATGGACCTTTGCATAGTCCATGTCTCGCTCATTACGATTCCCTTGATAGAAATTTCCACCCATAGAGTTTCACAGTACAGCACCTTTGGCTTCATTGTGTCTGTGGGGGCCCAGCCATCAAAAACCTATCTATTCTAATTCCATTTTTCAGCACATGGTCCATAGCCTTGTATGCTATTGTGCTTCAAGTGTTCACCTGAATGCTTCTTAAATATTTTGAGCATTCCCACCTCTGTCATCCATTCAGGCAGCGAGTTTCAGATTCCCAGTATCTTCAAATTCCTTGTCAATCACCTGCCCTTTACCTTAAATCTATTGACCTCTCTATTTAGGGGAAAAGATTCTTTCTTTCTACTCTAGTGTCCCTCATAACTTTGCACACCTTGATTAGACCACTCTTCAGCTTTTTCTGCTTTAAGGAGAATAATCCCAACCTAAAGAGTATGAAACTAGGGAAATGCTGCTGAAGCTGTAGAAGGCATTGGTGAGACTGCACCCGGAGTGTTGCGTACAGTTTTAGTCCTCTTATTTGAGGAATTTATTTGCATTGGAGACACTGCAGAGTAGGGTTACTAAATTGATTCCAGAGATGAAAGATTGTCTTATGAAGATAGCTTGTGCTGTTTAGGTCAAGTCTCTCTAGAATTTAGGAAAATTAGAGGTTTACAAAATGATAAAAAGTAGTAACAAAGTAGACATGGAGAGGATGTTTCCTCTCGTGGGACAATCTAGAACAAGAAGTCATAGTTTTAGGATAAGAGGTAGCAGATTTAAAACAGAGATGAAAAGAAACTAGTTCTCTCAAAGGATTGTGAATCTGTGGAATTTACTACCACAGAGCGTGGCGGATGCCAGAACATTGAGTAAATTAAAGGAGAAAGACAGATTTTTAATTGGGAATGGGTTGAAGTGTTATGGAGAATAGACAGGAAAGTGGAGTTGAGGCCGAACCAAGATCAGCCATTATCCTGTTTAATGGCAGAACAGGTTCAAGGAGCCAAATTGCTGACTCCTGTTCCTAGTTCTGAAGTTCTTAAGTTATGTTCCAACTAGCCTCCTCCTAGCTGATACACTCCAACCTAGGCAATATCCTAGTGAATCGCCTCTGCATGATTCCTTATGCTATCTCATCCTTCCTATAGTGTGGCAACCAGAACTACACACAATACTTCAGCTGTGGCATAACAATTGTTTCATACAGCTCCATCATAACCTCTTGCTTTTATATTTTGTGCCTCATTTCATAAAGGCATGCATCCCAAGTGCCTATTTAGCCATCTTATCTACCTGTCCTGATGCAATCAGAGATGTTTGGACATGCATCCCAAGGTCCCTCTGGTTCTCTGTATTTCCCAGCATTCTACAATTTATTGTGTAACCTTTGTTTTGTTAGTCTTCCCAAAATTGATCACCTCACACTTTTCAGGGTTAAATTCCAATTGCCACTGTTCTGCCTGTCTGACCAGCCCATCTATATTGTTCTATATTGACTTTGCCCCATTTCTGATTATTGGATCTGATATGATTTCTCTTTATCAGCAGTAAATAGGGGGCTTCTCCCATTTGACTCTGCTTGTTTCAGTGACGTTTTTTTTGCTTGCAGTTTTATTCTATTATTTTCTTTCAGTATCCGTACAACTCATTTTTAACTTCCTTATGATTTCATTTCAAATGTTGAGCATTTACCACAAACTGAGCACAACTTTATTTCTGGTTTTGTTTACAAAAGTATAATGGCAATTATTGCAAATTTGCATCCTAGTTAACAGCTTAACATGCTGGGAGAACATATCAGGAATTCAGACATAGTTTTGATTCAATAACTTTATATTCTTCCCTCAGAACAAATACTCCACATATATTGTGTTGATGTCTGTGAACAGCATTCTTGCACCATGTAGTTTAACAGCCAGTACTCTTGTTCAATTTGGTTATTAATTCTATCTATTATGCTACAGAATATTGCAAGAAAAAAACAAGAAAATTGGCTCAGAAGTCCCCCACACCCCAACCAGCCCAAGATAATTTAATGATTTCTTTTACACGCTAATAACAATATGTAAATACTTGGCATTGTCCATTTCATTCACATTGCAAATGACATCAAACATGGTTCATGGCAAAGCTTGCAATATCCCACCCTTTCACAGAAAAATAATTGTGGAGCACTTCATTACAGAGTTTCATTACAAAGTGCTGAAAATAATTATTTGCATTAATATTAATCACTGTGCATTTCTATTCATAAATATTTCTTCCAATCATGTAACATTAACAACCAATTACACTGATGACTATATCAATCATGTAATAATTTGTAGGTTACATGCTTGACTGGAGGAAACTCCAAACAATGAATGCCTCTTTGGAGTTGTACTATCCTTTCTGCCCCAGGCTAATCCCCATTAGGTGATCATATGTAAAGTAGATTAAAAGATTAAAAACACTTAATATTTAGAGTAGAGAGAAAGAAAAAATACAATTTGCAGTTATAAATCAAATTTAAAAAAAGCTTTCACAAAACCCTTCTAGAGTTTGCATGAGGCCATTGATGGCCAGAAGGCTTATGATGTACATTTACCCAGCCCTAACCAACGGGATGCAGGTAATATGCAAATTTTATGCTGCTTGCTCATCTTCATAATGTGATGTACAGCTCAGCATGAAGTTAGCTGCTGACTAGATGTATGCTGACTGGAGGAGTCCTGCTCCAACTTAACAAATGGCTCTACACAAAAATATTTCCTTTCCAGCATGGAAATGAAGGCCAACAATATAACAACATGGAACCAGATGTAACACACCTTCTGATAATCAATGGCTCAGATAGCAGTGCAGAACAGGGGGATGGCACCAATTATTTGAGCGCTGAAGTGGAAGTTCAGGTGGAGGTTTTGTGACCCATGACTGTTTCCAAGTTTAGCTGGTGCCTGCAGACTCAAAGTATTGCCATCTTAGTTTTAAATACCAGTGCTTCACAGAGCCAGCAGGATTTCACATTATTCCAGCAACCTTGCTCCAATTGATTACCAGGATTGCTGAATTATTGCCCTACAGATTGATAGTAGCTTCAATAAGCTATTATCTCTCACAATGACAGCATTCATACTTCCAACACTGCTGTTCCTCGAGTTCCCTTGCTGCTGTCTGTCAGCCAGCCAGCCCAGGGTATTCCCTCATATGCTAAGGTGATATAGTCCAAATCTAAGCTGTCAATACTAAAAACCGTGCGAGGTCATCTTAGATAGACTCCTGAAGCCTCCTCAGCTGAAAATCAGAGCTTTGCATGCTGCTGCTGGCGCTGGGGTAGAGCAGCATAGCGACCCAAGGACAAGCAAGTCACTAAGGATGCAGGCACTTACAAAATCAACAAAGATGAAAAGTTGCATATTGCATGTATTATATAATATTGTTACATAAAGTTGATGTGGATTGTTTAGTTAGTGATGTCATTTATTTCAGGAGTTTGGCCATGCATTGAATGCAATTGACCATAAGAGAGATTTAGGAAAGTGAGAGAGTTTAGATTGACAGCAATCTGTGGAATTCTTTTCATGGGATCTGGAGCCTGACAACTCATCTGCAGAGATGATGTTCCAGATGTCTCCACCCATCTCCTTTCTCCTATTTTTTGTTGATTTTAATTTAATATGATTTGATTTATTATTGTCACATGTATTAATAGAAAGTGAAAAGTATTGTTTCTTATGTGCTATACAGACAAAGCATACTGTAAGTACAGAAGGAAAGGAGAGAGTGCAGAATATAGTATTACAGTCATAGCTAGGGTGTCAAAAAAATTAACTTAATGCGAGGAAAGTCCATAAAGCATTGTTAGAGAGTTTAAAAGTATTAGAGTAAAGTTTTAGAAGTGTAGAACAAAAGATAGAATTAGAAGGTATGTTGGGCACAACTTGCAAGAAGTCGCCACGCTCCAGTGCCATCTTGAGACAAAGAACAAAGAGCAAAGAACAAAACAGCACGGGAAACAGACCCTTCGGACCAACAAGCCCACGCTGCCACCCTGATGCTCTCATCTCTAGTGATCCCTGTTTATGTTTATATATCTATGAATTGAAACCAAATTTGAGACAATTTAGAGAGAATTTGTTCTGCCAATTAGCCTAAGAGCACACCTTTGGGCTGTGGGAGGAAACCGGAGCACCTGGAGAAAACCCACACAAGCATGGGGAGAATGCATAAACTCCAACAGACACAGGCCCAAATCCATGTATCTGCACAGCACAGTGATAGTCACTGAGCTGTTGTGTTGCCCATCAAATGGTCCAGGTCAAGAGTATACTAACGACGTGAAGCACTAGGATACTTTTGAAAAATCCAAGAGCAGCCCTCTCATGACCCATCACATGTATGCCTCTTGTTAGACAACAAGGCAGATTAAAGCACCTGTAGGATAAAAACAAGTATATCAATATCATCATCTATCTACACACTTCCCAGGGACTCCCAAGGCTCATGATACCTATTTTAAATCAGTTTTCTATACCCCTCCATTCCCATTCTGTTCATGTGCCCATCTAAGTATCTTTTAAATAACTCCAGAGTGCCTGCCTCCACCTCTTTACTTGGCAGCACATTCCATACCCCCACCACACTCTGTGTGAAAAAACTCCCTCCAGCATCCAAATTATACCTTACCCCTCTCACCCCAAGCCCGCGACCCCTCGTACTATTTGAGTCCATCCTAGGAAAAAGCTTAACCCTGTTTACTCTACCTATACCCCTTATAATCTTGTACATCTCTATTAGATCTCCTCTAAGTCTACGTCTTTCTAAGGAAAACAGTCCCAATTTGCCTAACCTGTCCTCGTAACTCAGACCTTCCATACCAGGCAGCATCTTGGTAAACCTCCTCTGCACTCTCTCTAGAGTCTCCACGTCCTTCTGGTAGTGAGGCAACCAGAACTGGACGCAGTATTCTAAATGAGGTCTAACCAACATTTTATATAACTGCAACATTAAAGGCCAGCTCTTGTACTCTATACCCCTTCCTATAAAGGCTAACATACCATATGCTTTCTTCACAACCTTCTCCATCTGCTCTGCCACCTTCAGAGACTTGTGCACCTGCACCCCCAGGTCCCTCTGCATTTCTATACTCTTAATAGGTTTACCTTTTATCATATACCTTCCTGCTACATTCTTTCTCCCAAAATGCATCCCCTTGCATTTATCAGGATTGAATTCCATCTGCCATCTATCTGCCCAAGCTACCAGCCTATCTATGTCCTGCTGCATCGCTTGACAATGCTCCTCACTATCCGCAAGTCCAGCCATCTTTGTATCGTCTGAAAACTTGCTGATCACTCCACTTACTCCCTCTTCCAAGTCGTTTATATATATTACAAATAGAAGAGGTCCCAGTACCGAGCTCTGCAGCACACCACTAGTGACCAACCACCAGCTAGAAAAACACCCTTCCACTATTACTCTCTGTCTCCTATTACTAAGCCAGTTACTTATCCATCTAGCTACCTGTCCTTGTATCCCATGACCTTTGACCTTCTCAACTAACCTCCCATGAGGGACTTTGTCAAACGCCTTACTAAAATCCATATAGACAACATCAATAGCTCGCCCTTCGTTGACTGTTTTTGTCACCTCCTCAAAAAATTCTACCAGATTTGTAAGGCATGACCTCCCCTTAACAAAGCCATGCTGAGTATCCCTAATCAGATCTCAACACTCTAAGTGCCTATATATCCTATCTTTAAGAATCCCCTCCAGCAGCTTCCCTACCACTGATGTCAATCTCACCGGCCTATAATTTTCAGGACTATCCTTACTACCCTTTTTAAACAACGGTACAACATTAGCTATTCTCCAGTCCTCTGGGACCTCACCTGTGTCCAAAGAAGAGACAAAAATTTGCATCAGAGGCCCAGCAATTTCACCTCGCACCTCCCTAAGCAGCCTGGGATAAATGTCATCAGGCCCCGGAGATTTATCAGTTTTAATGCTACCTAGAAGCTCTAACGCTTCCTCCCTCAGTATGGATATTTCCCTCAACTGGTCCACAACTCCCTCAGAGACAGGAGCAGTCAACAAGCCCCTCTCCTTCATGAATAACGACGCAAAATATTCATTCAGGATCTCCTCCATTCCCTCGGGCTCTAAGCACAGTTCCCCTCCTCTGTCCCTAAGTGGTCCGATTTTTCCTCTCGCCACCCTATTATTCTTAACATAGAAGTAAAAAGCCTTTGGATTTTCCTTAATCCTATCCACCAAAACCATTTCATGCCCCATTTTTGCCCTTCTAACTCCCCGTTTGAGCTGCCTCTTACTCCTTCCTACAGAGGAGATTTACAAGGATGTTGCCTGGAATAGGAGGCATGCCTTATGAAGATAGGTTGAGGGACCTGGGACTCTTCTCCCTGGAGAGACGAAGGTTGAGAGGTGAGCTGATAGAGATTTATAAAATGTTGAGAGAAATAGATAGGGTGGATTCTCAGAGGCTATTTCCCCGGGCTAAAATGGTCGCTATGAGAGGACACAGATTTAAGGTGCAGGGAAGCAAGTACAGAGGAGATGTTAGGGATAAGTTTTTCACTCAGAGGGTGGTGAGTGAATGGAATCGGCTGCTGTCGGTGGTGGTAGAGGCGAACTCGCTGGGGTCTTTTAAAAGACTTCTGGATAAGTATAGGGGATCTAATGGGATTGGGGGTTATGGATAGGTCTATGGCTTGGTAGGTATAGATATGATCTGCGCAACTTGTGGGCTGAAGGGCCTGTTTGTGCTGTAGTGTTATATGTTCTATGTTTTATGTACCCTCTCTATATTTATCTAACGCTGTCTCCATTCCCAGCTGCTTTGACCTATCATACGCCTCTCTTTTCTTCCTAACCAAGTCCTCAATATCCCTAGCAATCCACGGCTCTCTCATCCTACCTTTCCCATCTTTCCTCTTAGCCGGCACGTATCTTCCTTGCAACATTTTCAGTATTCCCTTGAAAGACTCCCACATGTCTAGCGTGGACTCACCCTCAAACAACTGTTCCCAATCAGTTTCCATAAATTCCTGCCTAATCTAACTGTAGTTAGCCTTTTCCCAATTCAGCACCCTCCCCCGAGGGCAACAGCATCCTTTTTCCATCTGTATCCTAAAGTAAACATAATTGTGGTCACTGTTAGCCACATGTTCCCCTACTACAACATCAACCACCTGCCCTGGCTCATTACTCAGAACTAAATCCAATATAGCCCCTTCTCTAGTCGGGCTAGCCACATACTACTCCAACGATCCTTCCAGTACACATTTTACAAATTCCTCCCTGTCCGAACCCCCAGTTCTAGGTACCTTCTAATCCACCCCAGGGAGATTAAAATCTCCCACTCTAATGACTCTGTTCTTTCTGCACCTATCCAAAAATTTTTTACATATGCCTTCTTCAACTACCCGCAGGCTGTTGGGTGGCTATAATACACCCCTAGCATACATTGGTTATGCTCTGCTTTCTCTTTCTTTTTGAGGTGCGTTTCAAAAATCTTGTAGAAAGGGTTATGTTCTCATTATTGCAAGGTTGTGATCATGAGATTTGTTTTTATTTGTTCAAGCACATGGTTCTCACAGGGAAAGCCAGCATTCAACACTACTACTCTCAAAAAACTCATCTCCAAGCTCCATGGCCTGGGCCTTTGCAACTGGATCCCGAACATCCTAACTTCAGACCACAATCTGTAAGGATAGGCAACAATATCTCCTCCAAGATCATCCTCAAAACCCACAAAGAAGTGTTCTTAGCCTCCCACTGTACTCCTTATACACCTATGACTGTATGGCCAAATTCCCCTCCAATTCGATTTTCAAGTTTGTTGACCCACTATAGTGGCTCGAATCTCAAACAACGATGAGACAGAGTACAGGAATGAGGTAGAGAATCTGACGAATTGGTGTGGCAACAATAATCTCTCCCTCAATGTTAACAGAATGAAGAAAATTGTTACTGACTTCAGAAAGTGTAAAGGAGAACATCCCCTGTCTACAGCAATGGAGATAAAGTAGAAAGGGTTGAGAGCTTCAAGTTTTTAATGTGTCCAGATCACCAACAACCAGCCCTGGTCCCCCTGTGCCGACACAATAGTTAAGAAAGCACACCAATGCTTCTATGTTCTCAGAAAACTAAAGAAATTTGGCATGTCAGCTACAACTCACACCAATTTTTACAGATGCACTGTAGAAAGCATTCTTTCTGGTTGCATCACAGTTTGGTATAGCTCCTATCCAAGACCACAAGGAACTACAAAAGCTGGTGAATATAACCCAATCCATCACACAAACCGACTTGCCACCAATTGATTGTCTATGCTTCTCGCTGCCTCAGCAAAATTAAGGGTCCCATGCACCCTGGACATTCTCTCTTCCACCTTCTTCCATGGGGAAAAAGATATAAAAGTCTGGGGACATGTACCAACTGACTCAAGAACAGCTTTTTCTCCGCTGCTGTCAGACTTTTAAATGGACTTACCTTGCATTAAGTTGATTTTTGTCTACGTCAGCTATGACTGTAACACTACATCCTACACTCCCTCGTTTTCTATTGACAGTATGTTTTGATTGTATAGCGCACAAGAAACAAAACTTTTCACTGTATGTTAATACATGTGACAATAATAAATCAAATCAAATAATTTCCTATCCATTCCTCAATGTCTTTTAGAAGGTGGTGGTAAGCTGACATTCTGAGCTGCTGTTGGCCATGGTGTAGGTGCACACATAGTGCTGTTAGGGAGGGAGTTCCAGTACATGCCCAGCAATAATGAAGGAACAGTGATATATTTCCAAGTGAGGATCGCAAGTGGTTAGGAGGGGAACTTCCATGTTGCGATGTTCCCATGTATCTGCTGCCCTTGTCCATTTAGGTTGTGGAGGTTGCTGTGCAAGAAGCCTTGGTGAGTTGCTGCAGTGCATCTTTTAGATGGTACACACTGTTGCCACTGCGCATCAAATTTGGAGGAAGTAAATGTTTAAAATGTTTGATGAAGCAGACTTCTTTATCCTGATGGTGTTGTACTTGAGTGTTTTTGCATCGACACTCATTAAGGCAAGTGGAAAGCATTCCATCACTCTCCTGTCCTTGTGGACAGGCTTCAGGGAGGCTTGAGTCAGGTGAGACTTAGCACAGAATTTCCAGCCCTTGACCTCCTTGTAGCCACAGTATTTATTTATCTGTTAATTTTCTGCCCAATAATTATCTCCAGAATGTTGATGGTGGGGAATTCAGTAGTGGTAGTGCAATTGTAAGTCAAGCTAAATTCTTCCTTGTTGGCCATTGCTTAGCTCTTTTACAGTATGAATGTTATTTGCCACATCTCAGCTCAAATTTGTCCACATCTTGCTGCATATGGACATGGACTGTTTCAGTATCTGAGGAGTTGCAAATGATGCTTAATATGGTATAACCATCAGCGAACATCCCCACTTTCTGGTCTAATAATGGAGGGAAAGTCATTGCTGAAGCAACTGAAGACTGTTGGGCCAAGGGCACCACCTTGAGGAACTCCTGCCTCAATGTCCTAGGCCTGATGTGATTGCTCTCCAACAACTACAACTTTCTTCCTTTTATGTCAGATACCTCTCCAACTAGTAGAGAGTTTCCCCTTGGATTCCTATTCACTTCAATTTTATCAACGTTCCATAACATTACACTCAGCAATTGCTGCCTTGTTATCAAAACATCCATTCTCACCTCATCTCTGACATCTAGCTCTTTGTCTGCGTTTGGATGAAGCCTGCAAAGAGATCTGAAACCAAATGTGCTGTGCAGAACCCAAAGTGAATATCAACAAGTGGGTTCCAACTAAGTCAGTGTTGTTTGATAGCTGATAATTGAGACAAAGCTGATAGGTGGTAATTGACCAGAATGGATTTGTCCTGCTTTTTTTGGACAATTTGACAGGCCTGTAACCAGAGAGCAGTAGCATCACATCTCATACAATACTGCAAGTTGCCTTATATCTCATAAATATTTCACTCTTCTCTCCCTCTTCGAATAAGAAAATAATTACTTATCTAAAAATGAAATCATGTATATCCAGTTGTATTGGAAGTTCATACCATATGGGTGATCAATCTTGACCTTCTCCTCTACATGTTATCAAAAAACCATTATAGTAGTGGATGCATGCTGCAAAGGCTATGGGTTTTGACAACATTCTGGCAATATGGTGCTGACGCTCCTGTATTATATTTGTACTAGTCAGCCAGGAGCATGGCTAATTCTGGAGCTTCTGTACCACATTGCCAGAATGTTGTCAAGACCCATAGCCTTTGCAGCATGCATCCACTGCTATAAACTGCTTCTTAATACCATGTAGAGGAGAAGGTCAAGATTGATCACCTGCATGGTATGAACTTCCAATACGACTGGATATACATGATTTCATTCCTAGATGAGTCATTATTTTTCTATTTGAAGAGGGAGAAAAGGGTGAAATATTAACGAGATCTAAGGCAGCTGGCAGTGGTGTCTGAGATATAATGCTATTGCTCTTGGGTTACAGGCCTGTCAAATTCATCCATTAGGTGAGTGAATCACACATTTTGATTTAAAAATACAATTTACTTTGCTGTCAGCTGTTCATGAAAATAATGGAAAATATGTTTAAATGGATTCACTCACTAACTTGTGAGCATTATAAATTTAATTTCTAACCTTCCCTGCCATTAGCAGCACTGTCATTAAATGGCTATGCTCATTTTTGCTGCAGATACAGCTGACTCAGGCGGCTGCAAAGCTTTTTCACATTCCTAAATGTTTATGTTCTTAGATCTAAAAATTAAGTCTTGCTGCCACTAACTCTTTCTTAAAAGTTGTAAAGCAAATGGCATTTAGTGCACCAGCACGCCACTTACTGAGAGTTAACGCTTCTATTCTTCCTTAGCCAGATTTCATCTCCGTGGTTCATTGTTAAGGTGCATCATTGTATTCACAACTTTGATGCCAAGAAATCAGAAAGAAGCTGAAAGCATTGTTTGACGGGATAACAGAAAGGCCAGGATACATACTTGAGGACTAATTCAACTCTGTTTTACAGAACTTTTATGAGAAATAGAAGGAATTAGCAGAAGGCAGAAAGCAAGATTGACAGTGATCCAGACAAGTAAATGGTAATGTGCAACATTAGGACAAAGTAAAAAGCTCCTTTTGGAGTGCAGTGATGAGACATCAATAATCAAAGGATGTGGGAGGCCATCACATAATTATGTCAAAATTGCAACATGGATACAAGCCATTTGGCTCAAAGAGTCCCTATTGATACTTATCCTGCATATAGCAGTCATCCTAATGCCATTTGCTGACTTTGTTCTTATTATACATAATGTAGGCAAATGCAAAATTGTACATTGTCGATTTTAACAAGAAGAATAAAAAGAAAGTTTATTATCTAAATGATGAGATATTGCAGAGCTCTGAAGTGCAGAAGGATCTGGGTGTCCTTCTGCATGAATTACACTGTGTGGCACAGTGATTAGCAGTGCTGCCTCACAGAGCCAGGGAATGGGATTCAATTCTGGCCTCAGCTCACTATGCGGAGTTTGTATGTTCTCCCAGTGTCTGCATGGTTTTTTTGAGTGCTGCTGTTTCTCCCTGTAGTCCAAATATGTGTGGGTTAGGTTGATTGGCCATGCAAAATTGCCCTTAAATGGCACGGAGACTAGCAGTGTAAATACAGGAGGTTACTAGGAATAAGGTCTGGGTGGGATTGTTGCTGGTGCAGGATTGATTGGCTGAATGGCCTCCTTCTGCACTGCAGGGGTTCAATTCAATTATGTACAAAATGCTAGTATACAGGTACAGAAGTAATTAGGAAATCTAATAAAATGTTATCATTTATTGTGAAAGGAATAGATTACAAAAGTAGAGAGATTAAATTGCACAAGACATTGATGAGATCCCATCTGTGCAAAGTATTGGTTTCCTTATGTAAGGAAAGATTTAAATGCATTAAAAGCAATTCAGAGATTTACCAGATTAATGTAGGGAAAGGATGGATTATTTTATGCAGAAAAGTTGGACTGATTAGGATTGTTTCCACTAGAGTTTAGAAGTGTAAGAGGTGATCTGATCAAAATCTTTGAATTCCTGAGGGGTATTGACTGGGTGGATGTGGAAAGGGTGTTTCCTCTTGTTGGAGAATCTAGAACAAGAGTTTAAAAATAAGAGGTCATTCATTTAATATAGGTATGAAAAAAAATACTTTCTCTCAGAGAATCATGATTCTCTGGACCTCTTCCGCTAAAGGCTGTGGAAGCAGAACTTTTGAATATTTTTAAGGCAGAGCTAGATAGATTTTTGATTAACAAGGGGGTGAAAAGTTATCAAGGGTAGACAGGAACATGGGGTTGAAGTTACACTTAGATCAACCATGATCTTGTTGAATGGTGGAGCAGGCTCGAGGTGCCAAGTATCCTACTCCTGCTCCTAAGTCATATGTTTGTATGACTGTATGTATGTTCGTATATAACACATTATTCCCATATCTATGAACCACTTTTCTAATGTATTTTTAAAAGTTGACATTGCATCTGCTTCAACAAAATTCTTTATAAAGAATTTCTCCTATCAATATCTCTTACATTTAATTTTATGACTGGTTCCTTTGTTCTATTTCCTCAATAACAGGAAACAGTCGCAGAATCATAGAATAGTCGCATTGCAGAAGGAGGCCATTGGGCCCATCATCTCTGTACTGGCACTCTAAATGAGCCTAGTGCCATTCCCCTGCTTGTTTCTATTTCCTTTTCCCATATAATGTTCGACATTTCTATCAAATCACCCTCCTCTCATTTTTCTAGTACACCTATGCCATTTCTTCTGCCTCAAATCTCTCCTATGGCATGGAGCTTGCTTTTCCATAATTTTATCAATATCCACTTGCAATTCCCTTTGATCCTCATTATGTTTTACTAGGTCTCCACTTTTAGTATCATCTATTACTTTGGATGTCAGTCCATCTGGACTGATATTAAAATCATTGGTGTACACAGTGGTCGACAACTGTCCACTTCCAACCTTTCTGAGAAGTTATCCAACCATTTTCGTTCAACCATCAAACCAGTTTTAATCCAATTTCATACCATTTATTCTTCTTCTATTGACTCTTTATGACACACTGTCGAAAGCTTTCTTCATGTCAATTACAACAACTGCATTTTTCCCATCCAGGATCTCTCATTTCTATAAATAATTCTATCAGATTTGCCAAACATGAACATTTTACCATCTAATTTTTAATACTTATTGCAAACATGTATTTCAAAATCATGTGTGTTCAAGTTTAACACAAGGTTCAATTGGTAGTACTTGGTATCATTGTTTAGTGAAATGTAAGAGTTCCAAATTCAACCTTTGCACAGAGCTCTCAGAAGGCATAATTGTTCTTCTCTGTAAGCAAGTGTCTTAGAAACTAGAAGCTTCATCACAGCAATCTGGATTATTATCATTTTGGGTTTACATCAACAGAAAAACACATAAGCAAAGGCATTTATTAATTTAGAAGAGTGAATACAATTTGTCAATTTCTCTTGTGGAAGGGTCAGAGGTAGAGAATGATTGGCTGCTGTTGCATGCAGGTCCTCTTGTGTCACCCAGCCAATGTTGAAAGAATGGACACTTCATTAGCATTATGCGAGGGCGGGGCATGTGGATAGAAACAATCACTTGTCTTCTTGATCATAATGCAAACTAATATTTTTAGATTCCGCTAAGCATTTCTACATTGTGGCAAAACAAAAGTCAATTCTTGTCCAGAAATGTGTGGGCTAGGTTGATTGGCCATGCTAAATTGATTCTAGTGTCAGGGGATTAGCAGGGTAAAAATGTGAGGTTATGGGAAAGGAGCCTGGATGAAGTTGTGGTCAGGGCAGACTTGATGGGCTGAATGGCCTCCTTCTGCACTGTAGGATGCTATGATTCTTTGAATTCTGGCCTGTGGCTATTCTTTGGCAGCAAGTTGTTGAATATATTTGCAAAACAAAATGGAAAATCTCTAGTCATGCTGCAACTCATCGTGCTGTGCAGTGCGTTTATTAAACTTTGCAAGGCCTCAGGCAAATTGTTTCAGCTTACAGTGAAACTTTGAATGCTGCACTTAAACTATCCAGAAAATCAGCATGATCGGCTATGTTTATAAATGGTTATATCACACTTGTTACGTCATTTCAAATAAAATTAATAAGAAAAACAGTGTGATGGTAACAAAGGTATTATTTAATAATTAATAAAATCATTTGATTTCTGTTTCATTCCATTTTGTGACATTGATGATTGAATTATATCTGTCACCAGTAGGTGGCACTCTGAGCATGGAAGTTTGAATGAAAACTAAATGGAAATTAAAGGGTTCGATTGTCAGTCATTGTCTCCACAAAACAGCTTCGGCTTTTCAGTGACTGATAATCCAAAGTGATTTCAGGCAGGGTTGTTTTAAGGCCCTCTTGAACCACTTGGTTTTGACACAGCATACAACATAATTCTTTTGCAGTAAAAAAGCATGATTTAAAAATCACTTTACGCACCCACACACATGAGCAGCCTCTGAGCCAGAGAATTTATCATAGAGCTAGACAATATAAACAAGTTCCTAGCTGCTATAACTATTCCACTCACTTTAGTGATGAATGATTCACCATCTTAAATTCAGATACAAAGATAGAAATTTATGAATGTAATTAAAGTCAGTTGCTTTCTCAATCAATTTCCAGTCAGCTAAAACTGAGCATGTATTATATACAAACGTATATTTGTCTTCTTTTCTTCTGTCCATGGGTACCTATGCAAAAGAAGGAATTCCAAAGCTTATATTACTCAATGAATGGCTTCAATAGCGAGTAGTCTAAGTTTTCATCCCTCCACGTGTTGTAATCCAGCAGTTGCTGCTCCGGTTTCTGCACCAATCTTGCCAACCCATATTTGTGCCAAAATTTCACACCACATTCATCAGCTTATACCAAAATGTAAAAGTGGAATAAACAAGCAGAGATTGGAATAAACAAATAGAGCATGGAGGAAATGCAAAACACACACATGTCTTTTAAAAAATTCTCTATGTACAAGAATTAAAATTTAATTAATCACATCATTGTTTATGCCCATTAGCACAGCATGTGGAAATTTCACAATTCTTTAATGAGACTAATTCTTCTGGCATAGAAAAGCATTCAAAGATATGGAAAATATCATTTGGGTCTGGGTGAGGGAGAATTTTAGAAGTGACTTAAATAAGTTGGCATATAAAACACCAGAAATATGATTCCTGAGTCCTAAAATGTAGGATGCAAGTTACAGTCAGTTAAGAACTATTGTAAATGTAGAAAACTGTTGTAAGGTCTTTGATGTCATTTGGTGGACCTTAATGAAGGCTTTGTAATCTTAAGTAACTACTAACTACAAGAACTATATACATAAATACAGTAAAGTGTTCAAGCTAAGAGCTATTCCTATGTTTGGTTGTGCACACAGCTCTCTTCAACACCAGATAAAAACAAATTACTCTGGATGCTGGAATCTGAAACCCAAAGAGAAAACACTGGAAAATCTCAGCAGGACTGACAGCAACTGTAAGGAGAGAAAAGAGCTGACGTTTCGAGTCCAGATGACCCTTTGTCAAAATTATAATGCATAGAAAGTGGGAGATATTTATACTGTAAGGTGCGGGAATGGAAGATGAGTCATAGCCAAAGAAACCAGGGGAAAAGACTGCTAGTGGAAGTCCATAGAGAGAATATAAGATGTGAATGGCCAAGCAGCACAGAAGCTGAAAATAGAGGATAAACTGTGACAGATGAAGATATGATGGGGGGAGAGGTGGGGAAGGAAGATGTGTTTTGTGGTGGCATCACACTGGAGTTGATAAAAATGGCAGAGGATCCCTCAACAATAGACTGGCTCTTAGGTATGGTCATGTGTACTTTTATATCACGGTTTGGGTGGTTTTGCAAATAATCCTAGGTTAGCTCTACATAAGCTCTACATCCTTATAACCACAGAAACTTGCATTTTCTCCTTTACAATTTCCCCAATATTGTACTGATTTTAATCTTGAATTGAATATACCTCACTGAATCAAGAAAAGTGTTAACTTTCTGTAGCACTTTCTTCAGTAATACCATTGAAAGTGTGTTATATATTTAAGAGGATTGAATAATTGTTTTCAGACCGGATCATCTGATATGATGGTGATGACATTAGGGTGTTTGCACTAGCTACTGTTTTACCTTCAATATGTATTATATGCAGTGCAGAGAGCATCTCTTTCAATAAATCTTGTTGTTGGGTTTAATCTACAAGCGCAAATCATCTTTTTGTTAAACCACACAATCCCTAACATAGTTAGGACATTACACAAAAAGAAAATTGGCATCGAGTCATAATGTTGGTTCGTCAAGAACATCGAGAAAAGATCCCAAGTGGAAGAGCAAGGCATTGTGGGTTTTCACACTTTGAATATTAGAAAGCTAGGGAGAAGCAACAACAGGATTAAAGACTGACATGCTGGTGCAGAAAGACAAGCAAGTCAAAAACTCTCTGTGTGGTTTTAAAAGAGGGTTTTTTAGTAATCAGAGAAGGATAATATCTTAGGCATTATCTAGCATATTTGAAAAGAATGAGCGCTTTGCTGTATGGTTAGGATAATTTCAAACAAAAAATGAATAAACTCAGTGGTCTCTAGGGTAAAAAGGGGAGTATTAAAGAGATTGTAAAAATATGTATATACTCAGCAGTCTCGAATTGCTAGTGTCTGTAAGTGAAATGGCAAGTCATTTAAGGGATGATATTCAACCTACTGTGGTGGCATGGTAGCACAGTAGTAAGCACTGCTGCTTCACAGTGCCAGGGACCCAGGTTCAATTCCTGGCTTAAGTCACTACCTGTGTGCAGTTTGCACATTCTCCACATGTCTGCATGGATTTTCGCCGGGTGTTCCGGGTTTCCTTCCACAGTCTGAAAACTATGCTGGTTAGATCATTGACCTGAACAGGTGCCAGAGTGTGCCAACTTGGGGAATTTCATAGTAAATTTATTGCAGTGTTAATGTAAGCATTACTTGTGACTAATAAATTAACTTTAATCTGACACAAAGCATCAGCATGGATGCTGTTCTGGGACCAAAATAAATAGGGTCAGCTTTGCCAGTGATGGTTAGGTAGGCCACAGCAAAGAGAGATGGTTGGTTTGATGCAGAGGTAACCCTTGCCACTTGGGAGGGTCTGATCAGGAGGCCTCCCCAAGCCCATAGGGAGGGGAGGTCTCCAGGTTATTCCGGGAGGTGGATGGTCTACCCTCTTATCCTCAACTAGGTGCTTAAAGGCTTTGTTAGTCTCTGGGTGGGAAGACAATTCTCTATCTATCCCAAAACTAATTAAAATCTACAATGCCAGGAAGGCAATATACACTCCAATCCAAGCACTCCCCATCTTCCCTTGCCATTTTATGCTCACAATCCATTTCCAAGAGACCCATACTATGCCCACTGTCATCCTATGTACTCATTTTCTGGATAATGATTCTCTATGTTCTTTCTCATGTACCAAATCTTAATGATGCAATTCTGGAAGATCTTCTTAGGGTGTGCTTGTAATTCCATACTAACTCTGATATGTTATAAACCAGGACATTCTGTTTACCAGGAATAGCCTGTTCTATTCCAAGATATCAAGATGCCTTTGATGCCTCTGCTGCCACTTCTCTAGTGTCAGTTGATGACAATAACTTAAAATATATCCACTTCTTCCTGAATCTCTGCATCAATTCTGCTATTGGAGTCTGAGGCCTGACGTAGCCACTAATTTACAATAATGTCTCCAAGTCCTTCACTCATGGCTGCCTAGATCGTTTCTGTAATCACATTGCAGCCAACTGCACTTGCCACCTGCCTGCGCAAGTGACCTACAACACAGCAACTGACAGTTGTGTCTAAAAATGCAATTAAAATTTCTTGACCATTAGCCAATTCAATATCATACTGACATCTGCTATGAGACTTGCCAGATATTAAATTATGATGTCCAGGCAATTGGACCACCTTCCCCTAAGCTGTAAAATTATACTGCACAAATAATTCTGGAACACAAAATAGCACAGCATATGAAGTAGGCTATGCTATGGAGTCAGGTAGAAACTAAACTGAACAAGTCCTGACTGTACAGATTGAATAATATATGGTTGATAATAAATTAGAAAGTGCAGATACTTATTACATTTTCCAAGATTATAAACAGTAATCAAAAATATTGCTGAAAATCTTCTGGGATAACTGAATTAATCATAATTTCTTAGCCACAAATTGGCTTGCTAAATTGTGGAATTCTAAAATCAATTTAACAGCAAATTATACTATTCTTAGGTTTGTGCCAATTTAATTTAGTTCAATACAAATGTTGGAAATAATCTATACTTGCATAATGGCAGCAAAAAACTAATGAATCTACTTAATAACATAGTTTCTGAAACTGGATATTTGGCGTTCCTTTTTCCTGATCTCCAGCTGATGGAATGCACCTATCAGCCACCTAATCAGCACAACAGAGGGCATGGTGCATTCTGAGAGTCTTCCCCCAATAACATTAAGGTGGTGGGCTGTGGGACAAAACCTGAAGCAAGCCACTCGGTCCAAACTACAACAGTATTGAATGGCCCAGCCAGCCACTGAATGGGAAGATGGCATTTTGGGATGATTCAATTTTTGAGGCTGATGGGACCTTGTGCAGCAGCCGCCTATGCTGCTTAACAGGCGGCGAAGTTGAAACTATAGAGCCGATTTTCCCACCATACCATGCCTGGTACGGATCATACCAATGTGGGAAAATAGCGTGCGGGCCTGAAGATTGGTTTTGTGCGCAACATAAGAACATATAAGAACATAAGAAATAGAAGCAGGAGTAGGCCATCAAGCCCTTCGAGTCTGCCCTGCCATTCAACAAAATCATGGCTGATCTGAAGTGGATCAGTTCCACTTTCCTGCTTTCTCCAGAACACAAATCAGTTTGCTATCATCCCAGCCCCTTCCTAATGATGCAAAGTGGATTGTGCCCCTTTTATGCGCAATGCAGCTTTGCAGGCAATTGATTAGATTTCACTCTCATTAGCAGGTTTAGTGCACAACCATTCCCCCCTCCCGGAACGTTCGCACATCTCCACAAGGAGACCACACTGGTGCGAATCGTGACCGGTCTCCAGGAGTGGCGACCTGGTGCGATAGTCATACTAAGGGGTTCAGGAACCATTGAAGTCCTTAGGTGGAGGGGGCATTTCTGGGCAATATCCATCAGGCAGTGTCTACCAGACACCAGAGTGGCCACTGGACACCCTGGCAGTGCAAGATGGGCACTGCCAATTGTGCCAGTTGGGCAATGCAAGCGTGTTGGGGCAATGCCAAAGGGATGGAGCCTGAATGGAGGACAGGAAGGTGGGGGGGGAGGGCAGTGACATGACGGTAGATCTATCTGGGTGTTGGTCTCATGGGTGATTGGGAGTGGTGGATAATAAAAATAGTGATAATGGGGAAGCATGTCGGATAGGATCATGATGGATAGACATGTTGGGGATCATGGTGGGGGTGTCTATCAGGGGTCAGTCAGGAAGACCTATTAGAAGGACCTCGTGCTGGTGACCTGTATCGGGAAGTGGGTGGTGGAGCATGTTGCCAATAAAGGAGGGTCCCAATGTCCATGGTCCCCCAGTGCACTATGAGAGCAGGATGCCTTTGTGAAAGAGCATGCAAGCGCTTTGTAGCTGGGCTCACCAGCATGTTTAGGCCCATCGTCAGTACCAGAGAAAGCTTCTAAATCTCCAAAAAACTGAGTGTGGGATGATTGCAGTGTGGATCATGGCTGAGAGACAGGTGCAGATTGCTCTGTTTTCTCACCATTTATGACAATTAAAATATTTTGGGAAAAGTCTGTCCTATGATTACTAATGGAGAGAAATGGCTTAGTGCCACGTCATGTCATCATTGTGGCTGCCCAATGCTAAGGCCACAATAATATCAGGATTCAGTGGAAAACATTGCCCTATCATCTTCAATGTTCTACTGCCATTGTTCCATCCAGGAGACCCCAAAATTTTCTTTGCTGAATTTAAAAAAAACTTGATTTCAACGGCAAAAAAAATTATTGAATGGTAAAGAACCTCAAAGACGAGTGGTCTGGTCAAAGTAGTGCCAACATTAGCATATATCATATTGTTATAAGTTGATGTCAACATAAATTAGTTGTATTAACATCAAATATGTGAAATCAGCCATTGAACTTACTTTGAAAATGAAGCAAATCAAAGCACAAAATACCTTTTGCAGAATGGATATTATTTAATGATTTGTCAGTTATGTTTATTCTGGCTTATGATTGCGTATCACTGACATATCTGAGAAATGTGTTTTGTCATTTGAGAATCAGCAGGCGTTCTGAAACAGTTAGCCCTATCACGGATTAACATAAATGCACTATCACATAGCCTGTCTTTGATACTTTCATTGTTCCACCTTGCTGAAAGAAAAGAGGTTATTATAGTAACAAATTTAGATGTTGTGTTACTGCAGGGTATTCAAAAGGTGTGTGCTTATTATCCCAAGCTCAGTCTGGAAATGACTGACAAATAACTATTAGTTCTGTGACATACCACACACAGATTTAGAATTGCCACATCCAAAAGGCTTGCAGCGTAACTATTTAGTCACTTGGCATTGAGCCAGTATCAAGTACCTCTTTTGTGGTCTTGGATAGGATACAAAAACAAGTCTATTATCTGATAGGCAATCCTTCCTTTATTTTCAGAATTCAACATCCATCTTTCAAATCTTGCTGATTTGTTTTAAGTTTATCAACACTCCTATATAATTATTTTCTATTTGCTGTAAATGTGCCAATCATATGACAAGAATTGGTAATATTAGAAAATGATTTCTTTATTTGAGGATAAGACAACATACATACAGTACTAACTAGGAAACTTGCAGGACTCTTACTCTATTCCACATACAAAGTCATAGGGTTATACATAATTTCTAGACAGCCTGTCTAGAAATGGATAATGATCAACTGCAGTTTAAGATACACTCCTTAAAGGTACATTTACTTCACATCTCAACAATATGTGTCATCAGCATTCAGAATTTCTCATTCCTGTTTCAGTATCAGCATGTCCCGATTGAAATCAGCACTTTTACTGCTTTTGTTCAGTCATCCCACAATTCCCAAAATGTTCTGAAGGGCAGACCTAAAGTTCAAAGTGCAGAGGTGACACCACAGAGCTCTGACCCTGTGTTTTGAAATAGACTGACAATTCTTCCTGTCAATTATGAATTGCCTTATGGTCCATCAAACATTTTGAAGGTAATTATAATCCCAATTAAAAAGAAATTACTGAATATATTTTGCATATATGCACTTAAAGTTTCAAACTTATATGTTACACATCCTGAGCAGAACTGTTTGTTTTCACATCATTGGCAAGTTGTTTGGTTTCTTCCTGTGTTAAAAAAAAGCAAATTGTTAAATCCGATTCCAAAACATTGGCAAACATCGTGGAACCCCATGAAATGATTCAGAATGATCTTAACTTTGCAGCCAGTGGTGGAGGGACAATAGCTGTGCTGACTCAACAAAAGCTGCCCTCAAAGACTGCCTTTATTGTAAATGAAATAATTTCTTGCAGTTGATGTTTCTTTTGATGCTCACTCGCCTGGTTGCTCCACTGCTAACCTAAGCACAAAATGGCATTCAAATTAATAGTGTGACAAGCTGGAAGCAGTAATTCTGAAGCTCAAAATTTCCTGGATGATGAGGGAGCAGTCAATGAGATTGATGAATGTAATCACATCCATTCAGAACCAGGCAGCTGCACAGGTGGAAACGGAAAAAGATTCATGTTATCATGATTTTAATCAATGCACTACCTTCAAGTGTGCAAATGTCAGGCCCTTTGCAGTAATTGAAATGTCAATTTGGGAGTAGCAGACAGAAAGCTGCTTTCACAACAATACAGGGGGCAAATTGAACCTTTGCAGTTTCAGCACAATAGGTTGCACACCAGGAGCTCTGCCATTCTTGGCTTTTTTCAAGACTAAACAAATGACAATGAAGATTCTGACATTGCAGCAACTGCACTGTCAGATTTAATGACCAAAGCAAAACCGAACAATCTGCACAATGGTGCTGCCAGAAATGTTAATGCCAAATATGTCTGATCTAAAATACGCAATGGATAATCATAATGAGATAATTCATCTTTTAATCCATCTTTGAAAGATATTTGATATCTTAACATTTTCTGCATGTGGTTGTGCAGCGTGTTTCTGTTATGAGAAATGCCAGCATAAACATGTGATCTATTCATGTTTCTATTTACAAGTTCCCCCTAACTTATAACAGATTTTAGGGATGAGAATTGAATGAAAGTGTTAAAGCCTAAAAGCAAACAATTCGGTCAGAAATGTCAGTGCGACACAAATAAAAGAAATGTCATTTCTAAAGACATTTCTAAAAATGTCATTTCCCTCCGACATGCCAAACAAGCTGAATATGGGGAATGTTATACACATTTGTAGTCCTCTAAGATGCTTAGTTGAAATCTGTGCAAAATGCTGTGATTGTATATTTGTTAGCTTGCTCAGAGAATATGTTGACTAAAATAAGAACAGTCATATGAACATTTAATTATGCAAATAGTTCTGTTATCATAGGAAGTGATGCAATGTGTCACATGCAATAGCCATCTTAGTCAGTCTGTAGCAGTCAGTAGTATCTGTCACATAAGCAAAAAGAAGTCTCCACTAGGATTTTGTGTCCAACTTCTATGCTATCCTTCAGCTTCATTTCTATAATTCAAAATTATGAGTAATTAATAAAGATGAACATTCAAGTGTGAGAGGTCAAATTATGTTTTTCTGGTTTACTCCCAGTCACAGAGTACTTATCCACTCTATCTCACCTACACCCACTGTGAGGGTGAGGACGAGACTGGGAGTGAGCCAGAATATGAGCGAAATCTTACCGGAATATGGCAGTGTTGGTTCCAGTGAGAAACATGCAAGTCTTATTGGCAGGGATGAAACTATGACCAAGCAGCAGATGTAGCTAGCCTATTGCACTTAGGGTGTGCTGACGCCCACAAACATGGTTTTTCCTGGGCAGAGTAAGTGATCAGAAAAGCCAATGGGGTTAAACTATGGCTTTACCTCAGATGCAATTTTTCAAAGCCATCTTGGCCTTTCGGCTGAGATGGAACATTAGATCAAGCCCAGAATGGGGTGCAATGCCTTATCCTGTCAGCTTGGATCTTGTTTGATCAAGCCCAAGATGGGATGTATGTCCTTGTTTTTTCAGTTTGAATCTGGTTTGTCTCTCTTGGGGGAACTATGATTGAACTTAAATCTTTTTTTGATTAGGAATGAAAGTACCAAAACGTACAAAAAAACATGCAAGTCTTCTCTTCAGATCTTACCATACTCTGTCAAATAAAAAACAGCTGGAAGTATTTGAAGTCATTTAGGGTGACTGGAGCCTCAGCATACTAGGAAACCCTCGTGAACTGACAGCAAGGTGCCAGGTTTAAAGGGCACTCTGAACAGAACATGAATAAACTTTCCTCTACTGTGGTTTAAATACCCAGATAACTCTAACCTGCAATCGCTGGTACATTGCTTTTTTATCTTTCTAGGTGATTAGTTTCATTGATTTGAAAATATTAGGCTGGCATCAAGGTTCTAAAGTTGACTTACTTTTAGTGGTAGTGGACTGATAATTTTACCAGTAACTTTATGTCTATCCCTTGCTGTAATATCAGATGAAGCATTGTCTAAGGTTGGTTTACCTGACTATTCGCTCTCAGCCAAACTGCCCTCTGTTATGTGTAGAAGTATTCTGTGTTTCTCCTTGGCTCTATGTTCATGTTGTTTATCACAAAGGCTTTCAATATGCTAATTTTTCAAATTGCTAACCTGATCTGCTTGGATCGGAATTAATCCCTTGCTGTGCATCTCTATAACCGATGAATTTACTTGGTCAAATCCAAGCACTTTTACACATCTGATTGCTGAAGCTTAGTGGGTTGTAAAATTATTATTGTCTCATGTACACATTGTGGTTTCACATCCATTGCTTCACTTTTAGTGAGCTTTCAATCAATATGATTCTTGAGGTTTAAACTTGGTCTGTTTTATCTTTCTTATTGGTAATTCACTCTGCATGGGTTTCTCTGCCATTCTCCTTGTGATCTACACAAATATTACCTGCTTTGGGGTAGGTTATTTTCCTTTTTCTCTTTGTCATGGGAATGAGTTTTCCTTTTAACTGTTCTATGTGCTCTGGAACACCACAGCCCTCAGGTAGAGATGTTCAGCTCCTGCTGTACACCCTTGTGACTTTTCAACTAATTGGGACATCATGTTCACCTTTTCTTGGTCTGTTTGGGAACTGGCTTGTTCCTTATTTAAATCCATCATGAAGCCATCTGCTAAACAGATCATTGGTTCATTACTTCGCTTCTTTGATTTGGGAATGGATATTCTTCTAACCTTTCCCCTGTTCTCTGCAACACTATTATCCCCAAGGAGAAATTCTGATGGATTCTTTGTGGTTCTTTAATTAAGTAGGTTCTTCCTCATTATCTGCTTGCTTGTTTGGGAATTCCCCTTACCTGTTTAAAACTGTCATGAAGCTGCTTGCTGAACAGGTTACTGGCTTATTTATTTTCTCCTTTTCAACCCTTTATTTTTGCTGGTCTAACTTTGATCCTTTTTAGCTTTCTCAGTTTCTGTTTTGGCACTTTGTACTTCTGCTGGCCTGTCTTTGGTCTTTGTAATTTCAAATGGCTTCCCAGCTGGGTGTCGCCACTTCCTCACTTTCTCTTTACCTGTTTTAGAAGTTCCCTGATCTCCGTTTCATTCCAAGAGAAACACATCTGCCAACACAGTTTCCAGGCCATTTTCTTTGTTTTAAATTCCACTGATCTGTCCTTGACCTCCTTAGACTTTATTAGTTCAACCTTAGTCTTTATTCATTCAAGTAGCTTTTTCTTAGCTGCTTTAACCTTCCATTGCCCTGCAAGGCCACTAAACAGTTCTCAATTCCCTACACTACAGATTTCTGCTGTCTCTCCTGTCTTTTCAGCTTCTGTGGATTACGCCTGACCTTTCAGGAGTGCTATCCTCTGGTTTTCCTCTCTCTACTTCTGCAAAAAAAAGAAAAAAAGGCCCTGGAAGGTTGCAAATGATTTATGTTTATTTCCAAAGAAATAGAGTTTGATTTTGATTTATTATTATCATATATATTAGTATACAGTGAAAAGTATTGTTTTTTGCATGCTATACAAAGCATACCATTCATAGAGAAGGAAACGAGAGAGTTCAGGATGTAGTGTTACAGTCATAGCTAAGGTGTAGAGAAATATCAACTTAATGTAAGGTCGGTCCATTCAAAAGTCTGATGACAGCAGGAAAGAAATTTTTCTTGAGTCAGTTGATGTGTGACCTCAGACTTTTATATCTTTTTCCCAATGGAATAAGGCGAAAGAGAGAATGTCCAGGGTGCACTGGGCCCTTAATTATGCTCGCTGCTTTGCCAAGGAAGCAGGTTGCTTATAAAATTATTGTGTTAATATTATTTGTTGTTTTATAATCTATCATTGCCAGTAGCCTGGATGGTGTACCCCTCGGATAAAGTAACGCTGTTCAGAGTAACCCCTGGTTAGAAGCGGGGAAGCTAATCAGGAGGTGAAAATCCAGATGAGAAGATCCAGAGGATGAAACCCTGGAGGGTTGCAGATAACTCACAATGGTCACACTGGTTACTGTACTGTGACATAACCCCCGAGGGTCAGCTTTGGAAGTGCAGTTCTGAGAGCAGAAGGGGAAAACATGGAGGGCAATGCCCTAGGAAGTTATAGATAATTTAAAACAAATCTTTTCTTATTGTAAGGGAGTTGTTTGCTATTGGTTAAAGGATGGTGTTGGCTGTCAGTATGTTCATATTATAACTTGCTGGTTTATTGTTATTGTGAGTTGATTACAATCTTGGAAGGTTGTTATTGTGCTATACTGTCTCTGCTATTGTACTTATAATGGCATGTTTATTGTTAATACTGCTATATCGGGTGTTATCTTTATAATTTGTCATTGTGAGATGGCATTTTGAAAATGTAATGTATTTTTGTATTTGTAAATTGTTCAACTAATAAAAGAACAGACAACCAGATCCCTCTGCACAGCAGCATGCTGAAATTTTTTACCATTTAAATAATAGTCCATTTTGCTGTTGTTCCTACCAAAATGGATGATCTCACATTTACCAATATTGTACTCCATTGCCAGACCCTTGCCCACTCATTTAGACAATCTATACTCCTTTGCAGACTTTCAGCGTTCCCTGCACACTTTGCTCTGTCACCCATCTTAATGTCATCTGCAAATTTTGATACACTATACTTGGTTCCCAACTCCAAATCATCTATGTAAATCATAAGCAATTATAGTCTCAACGCTGATCCCTGAGGCACACCACTAGTCACTGATAGCCAACTAGCAAAACACCCATTTACCCCCACTTTTTGCTTTTAGTTAGTTAACCAATCCTCTATCCATGCTAATACATTATCCATAATGCCATGCAATTTTAACTTATGCAGCAGCCTTTGGTATGGCACCTTGTGAAAAGCTTTCCAGAAATCCAGATACATCACATCCGGTTCCCCATTGTCCACTGTGCTCATAATGTCCTCAAATAATTCCAGTAAATTAATTAAACATGACCTGCCTTTCATGAACCCATGCTATGTCTTCCTAATGAGACAATTTCTATCTAGATGTCTCATTATTTGTTCTTTGATGTAAGATTCAAGCATTTTCCCTACTACAGAAGTTAAGGTAACCAAGCTATAGTTACTTGCCTTTTATCTACCTCCTTTTTCAAACTGTGGCATCACATTTGCTGTTTTCCAGTCTGCGGGTACCGCCTCAGAGTTCAGCGAATTTTCATAAATTACCACAAGTGCATTTGCTTTTTTCCCAGCCATCGCTTTTAGTACCTCTGATGCATTTCATCAAAGCCAAGTGATTTGTCTTATTAGCTTACCCAACACTGCTTCTTTAGTGATAATGATTGTTTCTCAGGTCCTTATCTGCCATTGCCTCTTGTCATCAATTTTCGATATTATTTGTGTCTTCCACTGTGAAGACTGACAGAAAATATCTGTTCATATACAACTCTGATAGGTCGTCAACCTAAAACACTAGCTTCCTCTCCACTGATGCTGCCAGACTTGCTGAGAATTTCCAGCATTTTTTGCTTTTATTTGAAACTTCCAGCGTCCATCTTTTACTTTTGTGTTCAAATATACTTTAATGTTTTGAGAATAGTAAGCTGGCTGTGAACCCTTTCTCTCAGCTCCTTTGCCTCTGTCATATTTGTTCTGATGATGCCACTTTCCAAGGTGGTGCTTCTTATATGTGCTCCTTTCTCCTCAACCGTAGATTCCCATTTACAGTTATCAACAGGGCCATCAAGAGCTTGCAGTTCATCTCCTGCCCCACACCCCTCACCCCCTCCTCTCTCTCTCCCAAAATACGGACAGAGTCCCCTTTGTAATCACAGTTCACCCCTCCAAACTCTACATGCAAAGCATAATCCCCTGCCATTTTCACCAACTCCAGCATGATGCCACCACCAAATACATCTTCACTCCCTCTGTCAGCCTTCCTCAAAGACTTTCCCTCTAGGATAACCGAGTTCACTTTTCCACTGTACCCAACACCTCTCTGGTCACTCATGACACCTTCTCATGCAATCACAAGTATAACACCTGTCCTTTCATCTCTTCTATGCTTATCATCCAAGATCCAAAACATTCATTCCAGGTTAAATAGCGTTTCACTTGCACGTCTTTCAATTTGATGTATTGCATTCGCTGCTCCCAATGTAGTCTCTTCTATATTGGAGAGACCAAGTGTAGACTGGGTGATTGCTTTGGTGAGCATCTTTGGTCTGTGTACAATCAGGACCCTGACCTTCCCATTGCGTGCCATTTTAACACATGAACCTTTTCCTACGCCCACATGACTGTCCTTGGCTTGCTGTAATGCAGAAACAGTATCTCATCTTCTGACTCGGCACTTTACAGCCTTCCGGTCTCAACATCGAATTCAACAACTTTAGATGATTTGCTCTCCACCCCTCCCCCGCCCCCCACATCGGCCCTCTTTATTTTCATTCTATTTTATTTAATTTTTTGATGTTCTCTTTCTTTTATTTCTTTATTGTCTTTCATTTTTCTTCCTCCCACTCTTTCCCCTACTTCATCTCCTTTCCCTTTTCTCCCCCACTTCTCCTTTTCTACATTCTACCTCTATCCCATTCATCTATGTCAGTTTACAGCTTCTCTGCCATTTGGCCATTCACTCTTTTACTCTCTCTGTGGACCACTATTAGCAGTCTTTTCCGTTGGTTTTTGTGGCTGTAACTCATCTTTCATTCCCTCAGCCTGCAGTATAAAAATCTCCCACTTTCCAAGCCTTTTAACTTTGACAAAGGGTCATCTGGACTCAAAACATCAGCTCTCTTCCCTCAAAGAACAAAGAAAATCACAGCACAGAAACAGACCCTTTAGCCCTGTAAGCCTGCACTGATCATGCTGCCCGACTTAACTAAAATCCCCTACCCTTCTGGGAACCATATCCCTCTATTCCCATCCTATTCATGTATTTGTCAAGACACCCTTCAAAGGTCCATACCGTATCCGCTTCCAACGAGTTCCAGTCACCCATTACACTCTGGGCAAAAGATCTACCTCATACTTCTCCTTTAAACTTTGCACCTAGTGCCATAAACCTATGCCCCCTAGTAATTGACCCTTGAACTCTGGAACAAAGCTTCTGACTATCCATTCTATTCATGCCTCTCATAATTCTGTAGACTTCTAACAGGTCTCCCCTTAATCTCTTTTGCTCCCATGAGAATAAACCAAGTTTCTCCAATCTCTCCTCATAGCTAATGCCCTCTGTATGAGGCAACATCATGGTAAATCTTTTCTGTACCCTCTCAAAAGTCTCCACATCTTTCTGGTAATGTGGTGACCAGAATTGAATGCTATGTTCCAAGTGCAGCCTAAGTAAAGTTCTATAAAGCTGCAACAGGACTTGCCAATTTTTAAACTCAATGCCTGGCCGATGAAGACAAGCACACCGTATGCCTTCTTGACTACCATCTCCACCTGCATTGCCACTTGCAGTGACCTGTGTACCTATACACCCAGATCCCTCTGTCTATCAATACTCTAAAGGTTCTGCCATTTACTGTATTAGACCTTCCAAAATGCAACACCTCTCCTTACAGATGCCACCGGAAGTGCTGAGTTTTTCCAGCGTTTTCTCTCTTGGTTTCAGATTTCAGCAACCGCAGCAATTTGTTTTTATCGGCTGCCAATCTGTGTTGGGTTATGCCTGAAATAAATAGCAGCTCACGATTTTTATAAGGGAATGCCTTATTGTCGAAAATATTTTGCTTCATTTAAAAGATGACAGGGTTCACATATATATTTATCGCTACCCTGTGCAGTGTGACTACAGCTCTGTCTACGAGGTGCATGTTGCAGTTTTGTGACCAGAATACCCACGTGCTGACTGTATCTGTCACACTCTCCAGTGCGCAGACTCCGCTTCCTACGCTGCGCGAGAACGAAAAACGTCAGTGCGCACGCGTGCCCTCCGACTCGGGTCAGAGGTGAGAGCCGGAGCGAAGATGGCGGCGCCCGTGGAGAGCGCTCATGTTGCGCGATGCGCGAACCGGACTCCGCACGCGCTGTCTTGGGGCAGAGGAGGGCGCGTGGCGCTGGGCAGCTGCCGCTCGGTTGTGATTTACCACCCAGAGGTAAAGGTTAAAGTAGGAACCGTCTCTCAGTATGGGAGAGGCCGAGTGTGTGGCTCTGGGAGGGAACAGCTTGTCAATCCGAGCAATGTGGGGCGTGGTCTCAATGCACCAGTTGCCGAGGAATAGAAAACTCAGTTGGAATATCCGGATTAAAACAATAAAAAAAATACTTTTCTTTCCTTTCGAACCAGAATTGACATTCTTAAGTGTGTTGGCTGAGCTCTCTTTGCATGGAATGCACACTTACATTTTGCAGCAGGTTAAATGCAAAATACTGCGGCTGCTGGAATCTGAGACAAATAGAAAAATGCTGGAAAATCTCAGCAAGTCTGACAGCATCTGAGCAGATTAGAACCAGTGTTTCGAGTCTGGATGAGCCTTCCTCAAAGCTCTGACAAAGTATCATCTACGTGCATACTTTGGATGCGTACATTTGAAATGCTAATGATATTGATGAATTTTTGTGAATTCCCAACGGTTTATTTACTTAAGAATCACAGAATTGTCGGAGTGTAGAAGTCGACCATTTAGTCCCAATATGTCTGTAATAGTTCTCCAAACAAGCATCTTAATTTAGTGCAAGCCTCTTGCTTTGACCATATACTCCTACACATTCATTTTGTTCGAGTGATCATCTAATGTTCTTTTCAATGTCTTCTTTGAACCTGCCTCCACCACACTTCGAGGCAGTGTATTCCAGGTCTGAATCTCTGTGTGGAAAAATTTTTCTTTCTATGTCACATTTGCTTCTTTTGCAAATTATTTTAAATCTGTGCTTCTTATTCTTGATCAGTTTACAAGCAGAAATGGTCAATCTCATCTACTCGGTTCAGCTTCTCATGATTTTGAACATTTCTATTGAATCTCCTCTTAGCCTTCCTTCTGTCCATGAGAATAGTCCCTACCTCAGCAGCCCTCATATCTGAAGTTTTTAATTCCTGGAACTATGTGTTGCCCAGAACAATGCACAACATTCCAGCTGAAGTCTAGTGTCTTGAATCATATTGGATTGGGGAGTGGGCTTGAGGGGCTGAATCGACTGCTTCTGCTCCTTGTTCGTATTTTGTATCAGTTTAGAAAAATGCCAGCAAATGCATTTTTTTTCATTTACTAAAAAAAAGATTGCATTTATTTGGCACCTTTTGCAAACTTAAGATATCACCAATCAAGTACTTTTGAACTGAAACTAGTGTCCCAATGAAATATAGCAAAAAATTGTGCAAAGTAAGATAATATTAGAATATAAAAACTAGGAGCAGACTATCTGGCCATTCAAGCCTGCTCTGCCATTTAATAAAATCATGGCTGAATTAAAATAAACTAAAATCTAAAATTGAATAAACTAAAATCATGCAGGGCAGCCTTGCTTTTGGGTGGGCAGGGTTCCCGACTGACTTTTTATTGTTTTAGAAGATAGAACATGACAGCACAGTACAGGCCCTTTAGCCCTTGATGTTGTACCAAGCTATGTCCGAACCCAAGATCAAGCTATCCCATTCTCTATCATTCTGGTGTGCTCCATGTACCTATCCAATAACCGCTTGAAAGTTCCCAAAGTGTCTGACTCCACTATCACATTGGTGGTACATTCCACACCCCAACTACTCTCTGAGTAACGAATCTACCTTGGACATCCCTCTTATATCTCCCACTGTGAACCTTAGAGTAATGCCCCCTAGTGACAGCTACATCCGCCAAGGAAAGAGCCTCTGCGTGTCCACTCTTTCTATCCCCCTCATCATCTTACAAACCTCTATTGTCATCTCTTATCCTCCTCCGCTCTAAAGAGAAAAGCTCCAGCTCCCTCAACCTTTTCTCATAAGACCTGCCCTCCAAACCAGGCAGTATCCTGATAAATCTCCCCTGCACTCTCTCCAATGCTTCTACATCCTCCTTATAGTGAGATGATCAGAACTGCACACAATATTCCAAATGTGGTCTCACCAAAGTCCTGTACAGTTTCAGCATAACCCCATGGCTTCTAAACTCAAACCCCCTGTTAATAAATGCTAACATGCTGTAAGCCTTCTTCACGGCTCTATCCACTTGAGTGACAACCTTCAGAGATCTGTGGCTATGAATCCCAAGATCTCTCTGTTCCTCTACATTCTTCAGAACTCTGCCATTGACTTTGTAATCCACATTCAAATTTGTCCTACCAAAATGAGGCAGGGTAGAAAGTATGGCATCCTTTAAAATCCAGCCTGTGTTTGGACTCCTCTTGGGCGGCATGTTGGCACAATAGTTAGCACTGCTGCCTTGTAGCATCAGGAATCCTGGGTTCAATTCCCGGCTTGGGTCGCTGTGTGCAGAGTCTGTACATTCTCCCTGTATCTGCGTGGGTTTCCCCTGGGTGCCCTGGTTTCCCCTCACAATCCAAAGATGTGCAGGTTAGGTGGACTGCTGATGATAAATTCTCACTCAGTGTACTCGAAGAGGAGCCAGACTGTAGCTTCATTGCAGTGTAAATATAAGCTTACTTGTGACTAATAAATAAACTTTACTTTTTTTTTATCTACATGCCACAGCAATGAATCAGGATTGAAGTCACAAATAATACCCTATGTGAATATGATGTGGCAAATATCCCTCCTTATCATTCTGGATCTGTTTGCAGTCTTTGACATGTTTGACCACACCATTTCCCTCTTGATGCTGTTCCTCTGTAACTCAGTGAATGGGACTGTCCCTACCTGGTTCTATTTCAATCTATCCAGTTATGTTCAGAGAATTATTCAAACTGGAGTCTCATCATACTCTTGCATTATTGTCACTGGAATTGCCAAAGGGGTAATCCTTGGCGCCAGCCTGTTAATTTTCGGTGACATTATTCCAAAGCCATGGTGTAAATTTTGACCGAGCTGTACCACCCAATCATCTCTCAACCACTCTGTTGAGCTTGATTTGCCACGCCTGTTGTCTGACAGCCATACTGGATAGGATGATGTTTCCTCCAATTATCATTTGGGAAGCCATTGTATTTATTCTCTAGCCACCAGCTCCATCGCTCTGCTTGACCACAACTGTTTGCAACCTTGGCATCCTATTTTATGTTGGGATGGGATGTTGATGCCATATTCACTCAATTGTTAGAATCACCTACTTCCATTTCTAGAACATCTGCCACTTTTCTTCTGCTTCAGCTCATCTGCTGCTGAAATCTTTCCCGTACCTTTTGTTAACTCTAGATTTGATTAATTCATTATTCTCTTGGCCAGTCTCTCATTTTCAACCCTCTGTGAGCAGGAGCTCATCAAAATCCTTCAGTCATTTTTGACTTCAATAAGAACTGATTAACTCGCCCCAAGCCCATGCACCCTATGTTCATTGAGTTACATCGGTTCCTTGTTCTAAAATTTATTTTGCTTGTTTTCAAATTCCTGCATGGCCTTGTTTTTTCCCTATCTCTCTAACACCCTTCATCTGTACAACCCTCTAAGATCTTTGTGCTCCTCAAATTTTGGCCTCTTGCAAGTCACTGATGTTAATCATTCCTTCTTTGGTAATAATACCATCAGTTGGTCCAGGGTCTAGAATTCTATCCCTAATTCCACCTGTCTGTCCTTTCAAGATGTTCCTCAAACTATTACTTTGACCAAGCTTTGGATCACCCTTGAATTGTATTTTTTTTTTGATAATACTTCCATGAAACACCTTGAGACGCTTAATTAAAGGTGCAAAATAAATGCAAAGTTGTTCAATTTTGCACTAAAGACATTAATTAGTGTCTGGTTTATGATAATCTAACACTAGATCTTTTTTGATGATTGATTTATGCTCATTATACTGACTCAGCAATTTGCTTAATTAGTTTTCCATTATTTACTTTATTTGAACCTTTGATAATTTTGATACCTCTATTTGTTAACTGCCTTTGTGCTGGTGAAGTAATTTTTAAATGTGCAGAAAATTTATGGACTTCAAGTTGAATTACCAGTGTAAATGCATATCAAGTTGATTGATTGCCTTAGAGGCCTTTGACATAAAGGAAAATGTTGAAGCAAGGGAGCCCTACAACAATGTAAAGATGAGCCATCAGCTACAGCACTGATTTTGATTTGAGAAAGGGTTGTGAAAGATTTTAAATACTGGGACCATTCTTGGTGCCCAGGAATGTTGTGTACAGACCCTGCTTTTTAATCTAAAACACAAAGGAGGTTGTGCCTTTGGAGAAAGATTTAAGCTGTTGACAGGTGTGGATATGGAACATTTGAAACGGTAAGTCAAAAGGTCTTATATGAGCATCAGTAGGGTGTTTGGGAATGGTGGAAACAATTATCGGAAATAGATTTTGTACTTGATTGTAGATATAAAAAGTAAAAGTGAACTGGAAGCATAAATTCAGTTCAAAGCAGTGATCTGGCTAAAACCTGGATATGATTGGCAGCTAAATATTCCAGTTCAAAAGATTTTTGGGAAGGACAAGGAATTGGGAAAGGAAGAAAGTAAATATTAAAGTCCCTGCCCCTGCAAAGGATTTTAGAACAGAGAAAATTACAGCGCAGTACAGGCCCTTCAGCCCTTGAAAGCTGACTAGTGGAACCAATCTAATGGTCCTCTAACCTAAACTATTCAATATTATCCATATGCCTATCTAATGACCATTTGAATGTCCTTAAAGTTGACGAGCCCACTACTGCTGCAGGGAGGGCATTCCACACCTTTATCACCCTCTCAGTAAAGAACTTACCTCTGACATCCATCCTATATTTATCACATCTCTATTTAAAGCTGTATCCCCTCGTGTTAGGCATCACCATCCAAGGAAAAAGGCTCTGTCTGTCCACCTTATCTAATCCTCTGATCATTCTGTATTTCTCAATTAAGTTACCTCTTAACCTTCTCTCAAATGAAAACAAGTCCCTCAGTCTTTCCTCATAAGACCTTCCCACTAAACCAGGCAACATCCTGGTAAATCTCCTCTGCATCCTTTCCAATGCCTCCACATCTTTCTCATAATGTGGCGACCAGAACTGTATGCAATTCTCCAAGTGCGGCCGCACCAGAGTTTTGTACAGCTGTAACATGATCTCACTGCTCTGAAATTCAATCCTTTACCAATAAAAGCTAACACGCCATACACCTTCTTAACAACCCTATAAACCTGGATGCCAATTTTCAGGGATGTATGCACATGTACACTGAAATCTCTCTGCTCATCCACACTTCCAAGTGTCTTTTCATTAGTTCTGTAATCCTGTTACTCCTTCCAAAGTGAATCACCTCACACTTTTCCACATTAAACTCCATTTGCCACCTATCAGCCCAGCTGTGCAGCTTATCTATGTCCCTCTGCAAATTGTAACATCCATCTGCATTATCTACAACTCCTCCAAATTTAGTATCATCCACAAATTTACTAACGTATCCTTCTACACCCTTATCTGGGTCATTTATACAAATGACAAACAGCAGTGGCCCCAAAACAGATCCCTGCAGTACACTACTAGTAACTGAACTCCAGGTTAAATATTTCCCATCAATCACCACCCTCTGTCTTCTATCAGCTAGCCAATTCCTGATCCGAATCGCTAAATCATCCTCAATCCCATGTATCCATATTTTGTGCAGTAGCTTACCATGACGAACCTTATCAAATGCTTTACTGAAATCCATATACACCACATCAATTGCTTTATCCTTATCCATTTCTTTGGTTACCTTCTCAAAGAACTCAGTAAGATTTGTGAAGCATGACCTACCCTTCACAAAACCATGTTGACTATCCCTAATCAATTTATTTCATAATCCTTTCCAAAATTTTGCCCACAACAGAAGTAAGGCTCACCGGTCTATAATTTCCAGGAAGGTCTCTAGTCCCCTTAATAAACAAGGGGACAACATTTGCTATTCTCCAGTCTTCTAGCACTTCACCTGTAGCCAGTGATGACATAAAGATCAAAGCCAAAGGCTCTGCAATCTCGTCCCTAGCGTCCCAGAGAATTCTAGGATAAATCCCATCCGGCCCAGGGGACTTATCTATTTTCATACTTTCAAGAATTGCTAACCTCCTCCTTATGTACCTCAATCCCATCTAATCTAAAAGCCTATATCTCAGTATTCTCCTTGACTACATTGACTTTTTCCTGCGTGAATACTGATGAAAAGTACTCATTTAGTGCCACTCCTATCTCTTCATTCTCCATGCACAACTTCACACCACTGTCCCTGACTGGCCCTAATCTTGTCCTAATCATTCTTTTATTCCTGACATACCTATAAAAAGCTTTAGGTTCTCCTTGATCCTACCTGCCAAAATCTTCTCATGTCCTCTTCTGGCTCTTCTTCACTCTCTCTTTAGTTCCTTCCTGGCTAACTTGTAACTCTCCAGTGCCCTAACTGAGCCTTCATGTCTTATCTTTACATGAGGTAAGGATAATCAGGGAGTAGGGTAGAGTTAAGGATTGGCAGTTCAAAGTTCTGATAGGAGCTGTGCATAGATATCCTGCTGCTGATTTTGTGGCTTGATTTACAATTGGAGAAGTGAATGACGTGTGTAATATGAATGATGTATTATAATGTTTAAATTTCTTCAGAGCCAGGAGAAACAGAAGAGCTCACGTAATAAGAGCAGTGACACTTCTCCAGAAAAGTACATTAAAAATCAAGAAAAGAACACACCATATTCTATTTATGATGAATAGCAAAGCAAAATTAGTTACTACACTGACGGAAAAAGAACATTTGGCAAATAGATATCATAATATATTTGAATTCGTATACTTTTGAGTGGAAAAGTGTGTGCCATAAACTAACATTTGAATTTTAAGTTGGAGCAAACTTTATGCTCAGATGGGTAAAGGGCTGTGTCTTTTACTTTTCCTCTCTGACTCATGAGGGTACCTACTTCTTCAATTAGTCTGTACTTGCTGTGTGACCAAGTTGAGAATAGAAGACTCTGAGCAATTGCTGTAATACTTTTTAGTGCTTGTAACTGAGCAGTCAACAACTTTTGCTACTTTAAATGTCTTTGATTCAACAGAAATTAAAAGTGACTGAAACTCTGAATGGACACAAAGGCAGAGTTAACTGTGTGCAGTGGGCTCATCGAGATGATTGTGGTAAGTACTGATGGTTGGGAGGCAAAGTGAACGTTTTATTGTGAAGAAATTAAATCGAAAATCCATAACATGTAGTTTTGACATTGTAAGTCCCAACATTGGCAGGGCTATCATTTTGAAATCAGACTCCAATTAGGTTGCCTATCTTAACTCACAGTTTGATATTTATTGGCAAAGAATATCATTTTAAGAAATTGCAGGCAAGTGCTGTGGTTAAACACTATTCCCAAGTTAAACAACAACTAGCACAGCTCAAATGGGTCTGTTGTATGCAAATGATGTTGAGGGCATGTTGGGTGACAATACATCCAGTGAGATTTCACTTGGCAGCTGCCAAATTCTCATGTTAATTTGGAAGGTTCAGAGAGCACATCTTATTACAAAAAACCCAGAGGGCTGCTCAGTATTGAGACTGACGGGATTAGGGCCAGAGGCTGTTGAGGGAGGAGGGAGTGGGAGGGAGTTGGGAAGTGTTATTAGGTTTCTGCATAGAAGCTTTTTTAGAGTCATTTAATCTTGAAATTCAGTCTGCTGGTAGAGTTGTTAATTTCCTCAGGGGTGCCTGGGTACTGACAAGGGTAAGACTTGAATGCTGATCTGTTGACCCCTGCCTGGCATTCTGACACTCACCACCAACACTGCAATGACTTCCGAAACATTCTGAAGTTAAGCAAAGTTTTTTTTAGAGTGCTTCCAACCTGAGTCGGGACAGTGTGTTGAAACTCTACAACAAACGTTTCAGGCTCTACCTTGGCAAGAGGGAAGTATATGGAGATGATAGACCAGCGGATTATCAGAGGGTTCATTACTATTCCCAATCCTGTTCGATAAATGTACAAATACCCGCCAAGAACCATATCCTACAAGTTCACCTATACTGTTGACATCTGTTATACACTCAAGCCCTATTCTTCTGCACTCTGGACCAGATCCTTAATAAAGTTATTATGAAGTTGACAAACAGCTGTAGCACACATTGTGCCTCACGGCGAATCTCTCTAAAACCATATCCAATATATTCCACTTCTACACTGCCAGTGCCACAAAGCACTGCATATCTATATGGATGGGTAGAGATTAATGCATGTACCCAACCCACCACACTTGGGAGTGATTCTAGATAGAATTTTGTCCTCCTGGGAACATCTGAAGAAAATAGCAGCAAATGTCAAAACCAGAAACAACCCACTAAACAAACTTGATAGATTTGTGTGGCCGCAGCACTCAGGACCTCAACACTTTCCTACTCAGCAACAGTATTGTGTCTGGTAAAGCTCAGGAGACAAAAATCTTGTTAACCCTTAACTGAATGCAAATCTTAACTGCAGCTCTCCATCCAACACCTTTCTGTCCAAGCAAACATCACTGCCCCAGACATCCACCAATTGTTGAAAACACACAAATTGGTTGAAACCATCCTTGCTGCATCTCCATGATGTCCTATTGCCTGTCTTCCTACTTAGAGCTCCACGTGGAACACTTCCTGAGTAAGATCTATCAGCAAATGTGCATTGGATCAAGGAATGGGGAGCCCTTGAAGTCACTAATAAATTCCTTGTGACAAAGCACATTTCTTAAGTAGCAGGTTCTGAACTACCACAGAGTGGTCCTTGTTAAACTGGTTCAAGTACAGGCCAAAACCCTTGTGTATCCAACCTTTATCACTGGTGTCTCAGTACAAACTCCTTATGCATTTGTGGAAATATATGATCTATGCTGCTTGTTATCGTGGAGTGCCTCCTCTACAGATCCATGAACCATTCACCTTAAACTGATGACTATAATGCATGGCTTTGGGTATTTGTATTAGCTAAAAAAAAGCATTTCTAACTGAATAAAATGTAAAATATCCCAAGGTATTTGTTAAAGTAAACTCAGCCTAGTTTGCATGCAGTTAATAGACAAAGCTCTGTTTTAAATTAGTCCACTTGATTGACACCCCATCCACCCTCTTCAGCATTCACTCATCCACTACTGGTATACATGGCAGCATTGTGTACTAGTTACAAGATATAATGCAACAATTGTCCTGCAAGTTCCATTGGACAATTAAACAATTCACTGGAAGATGAAGCTTCACAAATATCTCCATTCTCAATACTAAAAGCAAATTGTTGCGGATGCTGGAATCTGAAACCAAAAGAGAAAATGCTGGAAAATCTCAGCAGGTCTGGCAGCATCTGCATGGAGAGAAAAGGGCTGATGTTTCGAGTCCAAACAACCCTTTGTCAATGCTTTGGTAGGGGAGGGGAAGGCGGGGTTGGGGAGCGGGTACATGGACTGGCACAAAGAAAGATGGTTGTGGTGGTCAATTGTCTCAGATCCAGCGCATTACTGCAAGAGTTCCTTTGGTTAGTGTCCTAAGCTCAACCAGCTATAGCTGCTTCAATAACCTCTTACTGATGATTAGACAATGCTCAACACCATCCATGACTCTTCAAATACTGAAGCAGTCCATGTTCAAATGCAGCAAGATCTAGGCTTGGAGTGACAAGTACCATTCATGCACACAAGTGCCAGGCAATGACCATCTCCCAATAATAAAAGAAATACTATTTCCTCTGGTGAGCGGAGCCCAGAACAAGGCAGCATAACCTTAAAATTAGAATGAAACCATTCAGGAGTGCTATCAAAAAGCTGTTCTCCACAAAGCTGCTGAGGCTGGGTGTCAATAGTGAATTTCAAAATTGAGGCTGATGGGTACTTCCTGAGCAAGCACAGTAAGAGTTACATAACCGAGGTAGGTCGATGGAATTGTGGTGCAGGTCAGTCTTGAATTAATTGAATAGCGATTGAGCTTGAGTCGATGTATCTGACCGGCAGTTATTGGCACTTTTGATTTGTCAGCTTGCACAATGAATGTTAGCAAGCTCTTAAACAGCATGGCAGTCCAATACGGTCCTTGTCTGCCAGCAACACTGATGTGTTTAAAGCAGGTAGTACTGGCTTGCAGTCAGGAGCACAAACCGTGATGGAACTGCAGGCAATTGGGATGAGTTGAGGGCTTAAAAAAATAAGAATGGCATGGACAAGTTGTGCTGAAGTGCTTGTTTCCATGCTGTAAACCTCTATGACTCTGAGAGAAACTGGCTATATCATAAAAGGTATTATCATTGCTAAGTCTCTCAATATCAATATCCGGGAGGTTGCCATTAATTAGAAATTGAACTGGACCAGCCACACACATATTGCGGCTATAAGAGCAGATTAGAGGCTGGGAAGTCTGCAGTGAGTAAATTTATCCCCTGGCTCCCCAGACCATTTACAAATCACAAGTCAGGTTGTCGTGGAATACTTTCTACTTGTCTGGATGAGTGCAGCTCCAGCAACACTCAAGAAGTTCAACACCATCTTTGAAAAAGCAGCCTGTTTGATTGCTGCCTGTCTACAAACATTCAATCTGTCCAACACCACTGAGTAGTGGCAGCAGTATGTACCATCTATACAGTGCACTGCAAAGATTCATCAGACAGCACCTTCCAAACCTATGACTGCTGTCATCTAAAACAACAAGGGCAGCAGACACATGGGAACACAAATTCCCTTTCGAATTGCTCAGCATTCTGACTTGGAATTAAATTATTTTTCCTTCATTACCAGTGGGTCAAAATTCTGGAACCTTTGCAGTAACAGCACTGTAGATATAACTACATCACATGACTGCAACAGTTTAAGAAGCTAGCTCACCACCATCTTCTCACTGGCAATTAGAAATGAGCAAAAATTCCTGACTTAACCAGTGACATCCACATCCCATAAATCAATTTAAAAATAATGAACCTTGTAGTCTGAATTCCAGAGATTAATTTGTAGTTTTCTATGTACTGTTGAGTTAAGAGCAAATTTATGTAAAAGTATACGTATGCAATAGAGAAACAGCCCATTTGACTCCACTGGTTTATGCTAGTGTTTATACTCATTACAAGACTTCTCTCTCCTTCATGCCCTGTCCCCCTGTTAGCATTTTGTTTGCAAATCTGAGTAAGGCTGGCACTGCAAGTATGCAAAATTTGTGTTCCTCATAAGTTAAATATCTCTTTGATTTTGGAAGTATCCTGCTCCTTGCTAAACCAAGGAGTTTTCAAAAAAGTTTACAAACTGGAATAATGTGTTTGATAAAAGTAGTTTGTTCATAAAGCAATAACCCTTGTTATTGCTGTTTTGTAGAAATGTGAGAATATCTGGTTCTTTTGTTTACTCAACTTAAAATTGAATAGTGTATTGATGAGTCAACTTTTTTTTATTCTAGGTCCTGAAACAGAACTTGTGTCGGGAGGATCTGATAACTGTCTGATTGTTTGGGAGTTGCAGAATTTTAAAGTGAGTTATTAGATTCGAAAGCAGCTAACATCTATGTTCAATACCCGAAAGCAAATTTAGAAATAACATTTTCGCAGGAAAATGTCTTTTCATTTTATCGCAGTCATTGGGGACAAAAACAGAACAGACAAAATTGATGTCAGAAATTTATATAATTCTGAATTTTAAATAAAATTTGGGAACAACATGGTTAAAGTTGTTCAATCACTTTCTTTCCTTCTAAGATATGTTATTAGTAGGAAAAATAATTTTGAGTGCAGTTTTTTTTAAGTACTAGTGGATGATATGATACAGTAGTGTAGTGTAATAATATTGGACCACATTTCTTTCGTTGTCCAGTCCAATCTATCCCTATACAAATAGCCCATCTCTAAAATGACATTTTCTCCAGCGACTGTATCAATCAAATTTAAAATTCCCCAAATTTCCTCCTTTTCCTCATCGACATGTTACCCAGTGGTGACACCATTCAAAAATGTTTGGTCAGCTTTCACATCTGTATAAATAACATTCATCTTAACCTTTTCAACACTTCTCCTAATCTCATTACCAACTCTGTGCTTGTCTGACATTGTTGTGGATGGGTCAGAAATTCCTGCAATTGGACATTGGACTGGTTGAAGATATAATTTTTTTTAAGTACACTCTACAATTGTCATGAAATCCATCGTCTTTCCTCCTCACTGTTCCAACTCTTTCCAGCTGTTTGATTGTTCTAAATTAGGTGAAACACATTCTCGGTGTATTATTCAACATAAAGCTGTGTTTTCTCACTGCTCCTGCCATGTTGATAGCTTTTCCTGCCTCTGCGCCTACTTTAATCCAAACGTCAGTGAAACCTTTAATCACATCTTCGTTGCTCCTAGACTTTGCAATGCCTTTCTCTCAGTAATTTGATCTGTATCTTTATCAACTGAAATTCCTCCAGAACACCTGTCTTTTGTTCTGCCGTCTTCTTTTTGCCCATCACTTCTATCTCAACTGACCTGTCTTGGCTCCCTGTACCTAAGTAGATCAAATTTAAAATTCTTGTCAACAGGTCCAGCTGTAGTCTTGCTCCGTATTTCCTCTGCCATTTTTATTAGTATTATGTTGCAAAGTTGATAACAATGGTTACATGCAGTTTTTATGCACAATCAATTATGTTCCTTATGCTATTCAGTTTGCAGCCTGCACCCTGCTCAAAGGACATTCAGGAGCTGTGTGTGCTGTAACTACTATTTATGAAACTGTTGGCTGGAATGAACATCCAAAATTGCTGATTGCTTCAGCAGCAGCAGACTCCTCTGTCAAAATTTGGACTAAACAAGGTTCAGTAGGTAAGATACTAATTTTACTGTATATGCTAATGGAAGGTGAAAATATGATGGGTGAATTATAAATAACACAATGCAAAATGTTCATTCCTCTAAATTTCTTGATATTGCTATTTAATAATCGCCATCAGATGCCCTGTAACTACAGTATTGTTCTCATATTCCCCCAGGTATAAATAGCTGCCAAGATGTATACATTTTAAAATTACTTACTTTTGTTTTGACGCCATGCATCAGAAAAAATAGAAAGTGCTTGAATCCTGATTTTCAGCTCCATTAAGCTATATGAATGAGCTCACCAGGGATGTAATGGAGCGAAAATAGAGGTGGAGATTAGAAATTGGTGTGCATTTTGGATGAATAGTGGGTCAAGAATAAGCAAGTTTTTATTATTCATGATGTCATTATAGTTTCAACGATATTCCTGCCTTTTATGCCAACAGTACTATTCCTTTGTATCATTCATGTAAATTGTGGTTTCACAGTTATGTTTTTGATTAATTAAAAAGACAGTCTGGAAATTTAATGCTTTGTTTTATTTTGTTTCATTAATTCTTCACTTTGTATGTTTGATCAGGCCAGTGGCCAGATAATTTATGGCGATAGGCTTTAGGCTATTCTATTTTTTTGGTTTCATGCCTACAAATTAGTGCAAGTTGTCTCCTTATGGAATCTCTTTGTATTTACACTATTTCGAAGAAGCTGCTGGCAAAGAATTTACACAGATTCGGTTAAGGTAAATTGTGTTTGATTATTTTGATCAAGTTTTGTGAAGTAACAAAAGCAGCTGATGAGTCTCATGTGTTTGAGTTTCAGAAGGAAATTCTGTAATGTGGCCATTACAGAGACTTGGTTGTCTCAGGAACAGGACTGGGTACTTCAGGTGCCAGGATTCAGGTGCTTCAGGAGGGACAGGGTTGGGGGCAAAAGAGGAGGTGGTGTGGCACTTTTGATCAGGGACAGTGTCATGGCTGTAGAGAAGGTGGAAGACAAGGAGGGATTGTTTACAGAGTCTCTGTGGATGGAAGTTAGGAACAGCAAAGGCTCAATAACTTTGCTGGGTGTATTCTATAGGCCGCCCAACAGCGGCAGGGAACTTGAGGTGCAGATAGGGAAGCAGATCCTAGACAGATGTAGAAATAAAAGGGTTGTCGTGATGGGAGATTTCAGTTTCCCAAACATCGACTGGAATATCCCAAGGGTAAGGGGTTTGGATGGCGTGGAGTTTGTTAGGTGTGTTCAGGAAGGTTTCCTGACACAGTACGTGGAAAAGCCTACGAGAGGAGAGGAGAGGCTGTACTTGACCTGGTGCTTGCTAATGAGCCAGGGCAGGTGTCGGATCTCACGGTAGGTGAGCATCTTGGGAATGGAGATCATAATTCTATCTCCTTCACGATAGCGATGGAAAGAGATAGGATCAGGCAGGCTAGGAAGGTGTGTCTGGAGTAAGGGGAAATATGAAAACATTAGGCAGGTAATTGGACGCATAAACTGGAAGGGGGTGTTCTTGGGGAAGAGTACAGAAGGAAAGTGGCGGTTTTTCAAGGAATGTCAAGGAAAGTCTGGGGCACTGCAAGACAACATTCCGAGGAGTCAAGGAGGTTCTGGTAGGACGCGGGAACCGTGGTGCACGAAGGTAGCGGTGAACCTAGTTAGGAAGAAAAAAATGGTATATAAAAGGTTCAGAGAGCTTGGGGATGTTAGGGATCTAGAGGAGTATAAGGTGTGTAGAAGGGAACTTAAAAAGGAAATTAGGAGAGCCAGAAGGGGTCGTGAGAAGGCCTTGGCAGGTAAGATTAAGGAGAATCCCAAGGCCTTCTACAAAAATGTGAAAAGTAAAAGGATGAGAAGAGAAGGGATTGGGTTTATAAAAGGTGAAGGGGGAAAAGTCTGTGTGAATCCGGAAGAAATGGCAGAGGTGCTTAACGAGTACTTTGCCTCGGTATTCATGGTGGAAAGTGAACTGGGAGATTGCACTGCAGGTTTGCGGCATACGGAAAAGATTGAGTATGTGGATGTTAGGAAAGAGGATGTGTCAGACCTGTTAAATTCTATCAAGATAGACAAGTCGCCGGGACCGGATGTGATGTACCCCAGGTTATTGTGGGAGGTGAGGGAAGTGGTTGCAGAGCCCCTGGCGATGATCTTTGTGTCGTCCATGGAAACGGAAGAGGTTCCAGAGGATTGGAGGATTGCGGATGTAGTTCCTATCTTTAAGAAAGGAAACAAGGATAGTCCAGGAAATTACCGACCGGTGAGTTTGACTTCAGTGATTGGTAAGCTGATGAAGAGGCTTAAGAGAGATAAGATATATGAACATTTGGAGAAGTTTGGACTGATTAGAAATAGTCAGCATGGTTTTGTCAAGGGCAGGTCATGCCTTACGAGCCTAGTTGAGTTCTTCGAAAATGTGACTGAACACATTGACGAAGGAAGGGCGGTGGATGTAGTGTACATGGACTTTAGTAAGGCGTTTGATAAGGTCCCACATGCAAGGCTTCTGGAGAAGGTGAGAGGGCATGGGATCCAAGGGGCTTTGGCCTCGTGGATCCAGAACTGGCTTGCCGGCAGAAGGCAGAGAGTGGTTGTGGATGGGTCTTGTTCTGCATGGAGGTCGGTAACCAGTGGAGTGCCCCAGGGATCTGTTCTGGGACCCCTGCTGTTTGTCATTTTCATAAATGACCTGGATGAGGAAGTGGAGGGATGGGTTAGCAAGTTCGCCGACGATACAAAGGTCGGTGGTGTTGTGGATGGTCTGGAGGGATGCTAAAAGTTGCAGCGGGACATAGACAGGATGCAAGACTGGGCGGAGAAGTGGCAGATGGACTTCAATGCAGAGAAATGTGTAGTGGTCCATTTTGGCAGGAATAATTGGATGAAGGAGTACAATATAAGGGGTAGGAGTCTTAGCTGTGTTGTGGAGCAGAAGGATCTCGGGGTCCGGGTCCATAGGACTCTTAAATCGGCCTCGCAGGTGGAGGAAGTGGTCAAGAAGGCATACGGTGTACTGGCCTTCATTAATCGGGGAATGGAGTTTAGGAGTTAGGAGGTAATGATGCAGCTCTATAAGACTCTTGTCAGACCCCAGTTGGAGTATTGTGCGCAGTTCTGGTCGCCTCATTATAAGAAGGATGTAGAGGCTATTGAGAGAGTTCAGAGGAGATTTACAAGGATATACAAAGGAGATGTTAGGGGTAGGTTTTTCACTCAGAGGGTGGTGAGTAAGTGGAACCGACTGCCTTCGGAGGTTGTTGAGGCAAACTCACTGGGGTCTTTTAAGAGACTTCTGGATGAGTATATGGAAAAGAATAGGATAGGGGGTTGTGGATTGGTAGATGTGATCGGCGCAACTCGTGGGCCGAAGGGCCTGTTTGTGCTGTATTGTTCTATGTTCTAAGGAGTTTGATGATGTATTACAAAATAAGCTCATTAACAGAATGAAAGCTCATGAGATTGAAGGGACAGTGTGGCATAGATGAAAAATTTTGTGCGCATGTGTGCGTGTGCACTTGTGCTTGCTTAGAAGGCCAGTATCAGAATATAGAATTACATGGATAGACTGATGAAATGGACAGACACAGGTGGCTAAAATTAAGCACAGATGAAGTGTGTAGTCATAGATTTTGATAGGAAAATTCAGGAGAGATTATGAATTAAGTAGTACATATTTAAGGGGAATGTAGGAACAAAGAGACCTGTGATAATAAGTATGCTAATATTTTAAGATGGCAGGGCATGTCAAGAAGGCTGTTTTAAATTAAACAAATTGGAACCCGTGCTTTAAAAATAAGGTACAAAAGCAGGAAGGTAATATAAACGATTGGTTTGGCCTCTGGGCACCACACTTCAGGGAGGATGCCAAACTTGGAGGGAATACAGAAGAGATTGACTAGAATGGTAGCATGGTTGAGTTGCAGTGATTGTCTACCTGTAATAAAGACTTGTACTGACAGTAGTTGAAAAAAGCCTTCTTGACCATCACTGCAGATTCAGACCCAAAAGGGGAACTATGGACTGATCCAAGAGAATTGTAGAGGACAAATCATGGGCTTGTGTGCTACTGTTAAAGGTCATGTTAAGGCCAATTGGGATGGAAGTTGGAAGATGCTGTCTACACTGGTGTACCCTCCAAGGTTTCTCACTATTTGCCATCTAATGCACAGAGGCCAGGTCATGTGGAATGGAGTCCTCTCAGGCAGCTTCACTATCTCTACTGATGTTGAGTAATTGTATGTTGACGCTTCAGCCCTTTTCTTTAGTTTCTTCAGTGTGATGTTTCAAGCAGCAATGATAGGCTTGAGAGAGAGTGTAATTATCCAGTTGCGAACAAATGTCAGTCTTTTCAACCAGAAGCAATGATTGGCATGTATGAAAATCACAGCAAAACATCTATGGAACTTCCGTTTGCTGATAATTGTTTCTTTGAATTGAAGGCAATGCTATTCATTGTAAACTGTTTCTTTGAGGTAACAAATGCATTTGGCCTTTCTGATAGCCTGAAGGTAACAGAAGTGTTGTACCAGCCATATCCCTGAGGAACTTACAGTCCAGGGCAAATCAGTATCGACAGCAACAACCTCAATTCAATAGAACAGTTTACCCTATCTCAGTAATATTATCTCAGACAGTGCCATTGTCTACATGAACATAGACAATTGTCTGTCTGAGGCCAACAGCTCTGTTGGCTGTCTGTTGAAGTATATCTGGCAAACTATTCATTATGCATTATTATACAGGGCAGTTGTTATCAGCAAGGCGGGTCATACTGGCTGACGTTGACCAGCAGGTTTGGGAGTAGGAGGCCGCTAACAGAGCTGCTTGCAACAACCAGGAAAGCAATCTACAAGTTCAAAACAAGCAGATTGCGAGGCTGCTGAAGAAAATGGGAGACAATGTAAGAAGTCTAGTTATAGCACAACCCCTCCAACCTAGGAGTTCCTGTTTTTCAACTGCTCAAGAGCCTGAAGACCAAGATTAATTATTCAGTTACCAATGATCAGAAATGGATCGTCTCATGATCTTCGCCTGTGAAGAATCTTCATCATTGCCAAATTTGACAATTTCAGTTGCATGAAAATGTTGGAGTTATTCTCTTTTGGAATAGAGAAACTTAAATGGAAGTTTCACAATCAGTAGTTTTGATGCACTGCCTTGAAGAGGTGATGGATGCGGATTCAAAGAGAATTGAAAAAATTCTTGAACAAAGCATAGCTTCATCAATGAGCTGGCACATGCATGGTGGGCTGAAGGGTCTTCTGAGTGGTATTATCCTATGATTCTGTGTCACATGGAAATACATGAGATCTGCTCATGTATGTCATTGATCCCCCCTCCCCCAATTATATAAACAGACTAAAGTGTAATTGCCTAGGCTTGACTACTTGAGATAGATCTCAGAAAAGGAAAGAGATAAAATTACGCTGCATACTATAATCATAATTGCAGGTAAACACGTGGAAAGTAAAGAACTAGCAGTAGACATAAAGCTCATTTACTTCCTACACTTTTATGATTAAAGTTTATTCCAGGCTGTTGCAGAGTACATCAGCACAACACAAGGATATTTCAATTAAGTGACTGACACAAGTTGGCAACCTCATTAATTTTGCTGTGGATTATCAATAATGGCACATAGGGGCACTATTTTATTTTGAATGAACAAAATCCAGAAGTGTCATTAATTGCACTCAATGTTCTAAAAGATCCTAATAGAACAACCTGTCTGTTTGTGAAATGTAATAACTTCACATGCCCTCACAAATATAACTGCATCTACAATGTCATTACCTCCTCCTGAACTGCTAAATTTGCTGTGTTTGTCATCAGATGATATTCTGTCCGATACCATAACTAGAATATTCTCTGCATGCAGCATAGCTTTAATGTAAATAAATTTGATTGCTTTAAATGTGATCTCTGTGTAGGATTGCTCTTCATAATGTATCTGATGTGCTGTCTAACCAGATTATATACTGATTGTAGAGTCAGGCATATTCAAGCTGGATGGGTTTTCAGTTCCTGTGAAATGCTCTTGATCTGGTCCTTGACCACATTCTGCCTCTATCTGTTTGTTGTCACATTTACATTCATTGAGAGAAAGCCTCTGGAAAGTCTGTCTGTCTGTGCTGTCACCTTCAGAAACAGCATTGCCCACTTGTTCCTGTTCCATTCATTCCCCTGTAATTGGGCTTTGTCTACCAATTATTCTGTGTGGCAGCAGATCTGATCACAGCACAGAGACAGCTGAAATTGAAGAGATTGAGTTGGTGATTCTGATCACCTGATTATTGAACCTCTCCCAAGTGTAGAGAAGAAGCTATTGTATGTTGGAACCTAAGCCCAGTGGACTAAGCATGGAATGCAGCAACTGGTTTTGAAGCCTCTGTAATGGCGAGATGGTGAGAATCAGGTGATTGCAGTTCCCACACCTTTCACAGTGGTTTGTAGTGTTTTGATTAAAATCAATGTTGTGCCGAAGTGGCTGGTAACTGTACCACACCGACCATCATCTGTTGAACTTTGCGAGCCTTGGTTTTCAATGGCGACAGTGATTTTAGTGGTCAATTTGCATCCTGTTAAATGCAGGACTCTTAAAATTCAAACTTATGGCCTTACCAATTAAATGGTTGACAGATTTCCTCCTGAATAACTGCTGATTTTTTTTCTTTGTATCTTGCACATTGTCTGTTCCAGGGGTTCTGATTTGGGAAACAAGAGAGGATATCCTAGGGTCTGCCAAATGAGACTTGGTATTCCAGAGCAAATTGTGTCCGACTGGAGTGTCCCAAAATTGCGAGCTGGTGAACTGAAATTAAGTCACTGAGGCAAGATAAAAGATGGCAACCTTGATGGCTGAGGTTTTACCAGATTGGCCTTGAAAGGTTGCAGGCCTACCACCTGAATTCCTGGTGGCAGACCATGTTTGATCCAACGTCATTGGGTGGCTCTTCACTCTGGCCATCTCAAATGGTATTTTCTGGATGGTGTGTCTTCAGATTTTTGGATTGAAAACCAGTCTTTCACATTACTGTTATCACACTATTCAGGCTTGGATAATTCTCTCCCCATCACTTTCAGTTGCTGTTGACCTAGCAGAACTTTCAATCTGAAGTTAGAACACAGGGTTGGCACACCGAACCCAGGAATAAAATCATAATTTTGGTCTCTTGATTCGGGCCACATAGCAAAGGTAGGCTGTCCAACAAATCATTCTGGGTAGGGGATGCAACAAAATCAGAGTTGTGCTCTGCAACCATTGTACGTATTGTGGGAGTTGGCATAGGGGTGGTGGGGGTGGAAAACGATATTGGGAAATTATTAACCAAAATAATTCCTGGTCCCACTCAGAGGGCAGCGCCCTTTTTCATAAGTACACTTGATTAACCTTTTCCTACATGCCCTTAATATCTGAGCATCACTTTTGACTTCTATTTCAGCATTCCCTCCCTTTTACTTATAACTGCACATTTTGGTTTTTCATTTTCTGTTTTCCAATTCAGACTCGACCTCTGCAAATATTTTGTCACTTTCAGTCCAAAAGTGTGCCAGTTAAGTGGATTGGACATGCTAAATTATCCTTTAGTGTCAGGAGGAGAAGCTAGAGTAAATACATGGTTATTGGGAGGGGGGGGGGCAATGGAATGGGCTGAATGGCCTCCTTTTTACTGTATGATTGTATAAAGATTTCCCACACTTAATTGATTTCTTGTCAACTGCTTCTCAGCTTTTTGGTTAATCATTGCCTTTTTCAGACCAGTGACTTCAGACTTTACAGTTATTTGTTTTTGCTAATGTCTTCCCTATCTTGACCAAACTGTTGCTCAGTGCCATCAACAAGCTTGACATTAAGAAAAACAAGAACAATGGGATTGATTTTGGTGGCAAAAGAACAAAATCTGTTGCTGACCTGTAGGAAAGCTGTCTTCAAAGATTTAACATCTGATTTTCTTTTTACTGATGTCACTTTGAACCTGGCAGCAAGTCAAGGAGATCTCGAGGCATCCAGCAGCAGTTACATTGTTAAGAAGGATAAACAGCCAATTGCACTGGAATATTCTCATAGACAGCAAGCTGAGAATTTGTTTGATATAAATTTGTTTTGTGAAAGATTATAATGGGGCTTAAAATCGCACGAAGAATCTTGTAAACAATTTGAAAGCACAGGCATAGCAGTATAAATGGGAAAGCAAGGTATAGTTGTTCAAATTTCCATTGAGTTTCATTAGAGCACTGTTAGATGCTGAGGACAGAGATGTCATAATGGAAGTTGAATAAAGAATTTCAACGACAAATGACCTGGAACTTCGGTGTCTCACTTACAGACCGCAGTATTCACCAAAAAATGTTTTCACTGCGTTCCCAATGTAGGGGAGATTGCGTCAGGAGCAGTGAAGACAAAATTCAAAGAAGTACAAATAAATGAAAAGTTGGCTGCGGTGACGTCAACACAATGGATCAAGTTCAGTTATGATGAACGGTCATTGACTTGAAACAGTATCTTCACAGATATTACCTGATGCTGTAATTTCTGTTTTACTTCAGGTTTCCAGCATCTGCATTACTTTTCCTTTTTTCACTGAAGTGATAATGGTTTGGGCTGTTTCAGAGTGCAGTTCTTCAGAGTTCAAATCCTCACTGGTTTCCTGCTTAGTTGAGATCCCAGAAGTGAGGAATGTTTCTTGTTAACTCTGAACTTGCTATATTCAGTTAATAAGTGAGAATATTGAGTTTCTTGTGATACTGATGAATTAATTTTTATACAAAGATAAATGTAAAATACTGCGGATGCTAGGATTTGAAACAAAATGACTCTGACGAAGGGCTTTCTAGAGTCAAAACATTAACTCTCTTCTCTCCCCATAGATGTTGTCAGAGCTGCTGAGATTTCCCAACATTTTCTGATCTTTTTGTAATTAATTTTTACAAATAGCTTTAACAGCTGCGTGATAATTCTAACAGAACGAAATGTTTGCCTTGTTTTTGTAAGCTTGGTCAGTTTAGAGAATGACAATTTTTGAATGATTACCTTACATAATAGTTTTTAGATTAATTTGCACCATTCATTCAATTTGGACATAGTTGACTGCCATTACATGTTTGTGTAGCATTTTTTGTGTTCTTTGTCAGGTATTTCAATTCTCAGAATGCAAAAGTAAATTTCATAATTCGTTTGTGGCCAGGTGAATGCGTACAGACATTGTCATTTGGAAATGGTTTTATGATGGATGTTGCATTAACCCGATTGCCAGAGAGTGATGGTAAGTGCTGACGAATTAGAATTTTAGTTGTTCTTTCATAGATTACTAGCAGGTTCCCCATGACATTGCTTACAGTGTGTTAGAAGATGCATTCTAAAAGAGTGTTGGTTTTGTGTAAACAAAGTTTAAAAAAAAAGCATTATACTGGCTGCAATTATGAAAATGTTAATGAAACAACAGGATTTTTAAAAGGAAGAATGGACAAATGAATCTGCAGTGAACTGGGCCATGAATTGGAAATAGAGGTGAGTTAAATAATTTGGGAAGTTGTGGAAAAGGTATAATTAGATACTTAAATAAGTTGTGAAGGATCAAGATTATTTGGGCACTTAAAATCTGAAAGATGTGGAAAAAAAGAATTTGTGCACAAAGCCTAAAGTCAAAATAGGGAAGGAAAACCGGAGACTAGATTGTGTTTTTAAAAATTCGAGCATTGCTGCTGTGATTACTGTCACTGTCCCACAGGCGTGGCTAATAAAATCTTCCTCTTTTGCTCAGTTGTGTGTTGATGGTATATGCTGTTCATTCTCTCCCCTGTCCCCTCTCAGGATTCTGCATTGCCGTGAAAGTTCACCTGTCACAGTCACTGGTAAAATATATAAATGTCTAAAATGCAAGTGGTCCTTGCAGTTTGAGAAACTAAGTGACAGTCTGTTGACTGAGATAATAAGAAGCCTGAGGGAAGCGGATACAAGTTTGGGCAGAACTGAGTAAAACTGATGAACTGCAGACACAGTAGGAGTGGTGAAGAAGCTGAGTGAGAACGAGGCTAGACATGTTGGAGACAACAGCTTTTAACTAGATTATGGCATGGTAGCTTATTACTAAGTTGAGAGGAGGCTTCTGTATACTGGGAGAAGGAAAAGTATGGAGAATTTTTTTTTAAAAAGCCTTCTTCGCTTGAACAATTGCAGGGTGATTAAAAGGACAAATTCTTGCCCAAAGGAAACAAAACAAAAAGTTGAGTGAGCTTGGGCAACTCACACACAGCACTACCTAAGGACAGAAGTCCTGTTTACAAATAACAGGCAAATTGTAATATTATGCGGGAATTTCTTCAGTACATGATTACTTAGCAATTTAACAACATAAATACTGATCACAGAATATAGAACCCTACAGTGCAAAAAGAGGCCCTTCAACCCATCGAGTCTGCTCAGATCACAATCCCACCCAGGCCCTACCCCTATATTCCTACATGTTTTGCCTGTTAATCCCTCTAACCGAAGCATCTTAGGACACTAAGGGGCAATTTTAGCATGGCCAATCAACCTAAACAGCACATCTTTGGACTGTGGGAGGAAATTGGAGCACCTGGAGGAAACCCACGCTGACACAGACAGTGAACCTAGCCAGGGATTGACACCAGGTCCCTGGAGCTGTGAAGCAGCAGTGCTAACCATTATTCTACTGTGCTGCCCTTGGTCTAAAAAATTACTGAAATATCATCACACAGGAGAGGAATGTTGACTGGGAGGTTTGAGCAGTCCAGTTATCATATTTGTGTATATAGTCATATCTTCTAATAAAGATCGCACTTTATTGTTAACCAACCAGGGTCGTATAGTTGGTACTTTTGCCAAGATTAGAAGAGATTAGAGCAAGCTGGTAACCACAGCATTATTATTTCAGAATGAAAAGGCAGATATATCCTTTTTGACATGAATGGGAATCAGATTGATTTCACTTACCATTTTATAATGATGAGGTGGAGATGTTGGTGTTAGACTGGGATGGGCACAATAAGAAGATTCAGCACCAGGTTAGAGTCCCAGGAGTTTATTTGGAATCATGAGCTTTTGGATAATAATGATTATCTTGCAATTGACTTTGTAAGCAAATATCAACCCACTATCATCGGACTGGCCGTTATCTTGCAATTGAGTCATTGTGTGTGTATGTATATATATATATGCGCCATGTTTATGAAACCTGCCTCTCCACTCACCAGCTGAATAAACCTGTTGGACTTTAACCTGCCATTTTGTAATGGACAAATTTTAAGTTGAAATTTATTGATTTGAAATAGAAAAGCTTTCCCTCCTCCTAAAGAAGGAAAATGTGTTTGAATATGTGACTGCTCTACAGTTCTTGTGGCTTGTGTTTAAATTAGCAGTAAAAATAGACAGTTAAAAAAATCAGTGTTCTATTTTAATTGATAATGCTAACTAGCTTTCGTTTGTAAGTTCATATCATTAAATGTGCCAAAGCATAATGGTACATTGTTTTGCACTGAATAATTTTGTCCATCTCACTGATAAATTGTTTGATTCTAGCTGTAATTCTGGCTTGTGGCGGTGATGAAGGCAAAGTTCATTTGTTTGTCCGAGAAAATCAACAAGTAAGTTGATATAACTTAAGAAATTTGTGTTTATGGAAATATTTCATTCAAAGCAATGACAGTTATAATTTATTTTGAAATCTGAACATTTTCTTCTTTGAGTTAATTTGTCACTTGTAAATGAAAATATAGTGATTTTGCTTTCTTGGATGTGAAAACAGTGCAACTTTAATGTTTTTGAGAACTTAAAAACATTTGTCGAATAACTTTGAAACTGGACGTACGTGAAATACAAAGAGCTTCAGCAACTTTGAAATGAATTATTATTCATTCCTTTGCTTGCTCAGTTTGTCTCTGTTTTCCCTTTGCATCACCATCTGGCCTGATTATTTTGAACAATGTCTTGTTCACTTTTAATCACTTTGAAATTCCTCCCAGGATAAGAGAACCATTTATGTCCTCTCTTTGCCAAAAAAAAATTGGGTGATCTCAATCTACTTGCCTACAAGTAGGCAACCTACATCTTGGCCTGGATGTTGCAAGGTACTTCAGCATCAGATTGGGGGAATATTTGAGCAGTGAGGAATCTAATGGTGAATGTTGATTTTTGCAACATTCAGGCCCAGATGTAGTTTTAAGACATAGCTAAAGCTGTAACATTTCGTGTATATCAGCTCAGAATCTCTTCAGCCTTAGCTGTTGTGTTTTGCATAAAGTGCTTATCCTATTTCTGAAACCATCACATTTTCATTCTCTGCCCTTCAAATTTCCAAAATGCCTGTTTTTTAAAAATATTTGTATATGAGAAAAAACAAGATTAAGTTTCCCTTTCTCATATTTGCTCTACCATTAAAAATGTTAAAGAAAACTATGTTGAAATAGAATGTTTTCGGCACAGAAGGAGTCCATTCAGCCTGCTGTGTCTATGCCAGCTCTCTGAAAGATCAACTTAAATAATCCTAAGGTTTTTTTTCCCCTTTAGATACATATGCAGTTTCCTTTTTTAAATTGCGATTGAATTTTTTAAATTTCATTTTGCTCTCCATCCTTCTTTATTCAAGGGCACCCTGCCTTTTGCTGACTTTCTTTCCTCCTCGTACTTCAACTGTATCTCATCTCCCTTTTAAAGTCAGCTCACAATTTGATTACAGCTTTGTCTGTCAATCTTTGATTTCAATTTACCCAGACAGAACCATTATCAACACACTGAAAAAGGTCCTTCTCCAATTCAGTATTTTTACTGTATTTTTTAGGTTGTTTCTTGTTCTTTTCCATCGGTTATCGAAGCCTTGCAACACAGTGATTGCTGTTTCCAAAATGTCCCTCTACAAACATTTAATCCAGCTCATTCCCTAGAACCAGATATAACAATACTTCCTTCCTTGTCAGGCTAGAAATGTCTGTATCACTCAATCCAAGCAGGGTCTATTGTTGGCCTGTTTGATTGGTTGTGAACATCCAGTTAGCACCAAGTTATTGCAAGACCCAAAAGTCCAAGTGGAAGACTATCAATGTCTCAGTCCTACCTGACTGAAGAGGGGAATTCCAAGTACACCTCACAATCTGTCAGGAAAGTATGCATACATCCAACTTGATTTTAGAACATTGTCGTCAAACAGTTTGATGGAAGTGATGCTGAATCATGTGATCTCCCACAACAAAAATGAGTGGCCTTCGTTGCTTTGCAGAACAATTCAAGATCAAGAAGGTAGGATTCCAAATGTTCAAGGCTAATGCCCAAAAACACATTCAGAAGATATAGGAAACGTGATGGGAACATCATGTGATCATGATAACATGCAGAGCTCCTTTGAAGACACTTCGAGCTATCAACAAACCATGACCAAATGTACAAAATTCCCTCCGCTCACTGTTCTTATCAACGCTACAAAGAATATTTTCAACATCTGCACGAATGTGAGTTCATAATGTCAGCTTCAGGCTATCCCGTTGTACACTTCAATGAAATCTATGGGTGAACCATAATCACAACAACACTAAATGGATTAAAAAAACAACATTTGGTGTTTCAGTCAAGGTCTTCCAGCTGAGGTCACCAAAAATGGTGCGTTCTTGCTCACATTAAGACTTCATGCACTCATTCTGTGGATTTGGGAGAAAAAACAATGACGGCCCACACCACAACTTTAGGAATGAAACCGTTGTAAATGTTTTCAACAAGGGAAATAACTCATGCTGTGGAAACTATTGAGGTGACTCTCCCTGGCAAAGAAAATCCTGACACGTGATCTGATTTGCCTATTTCCTGTGGCTGAGGAAAGGCTTCAAGAGACATAGTATAATTTTAGATCTTCTAGAGGAACTTATGAGAAATACAAGAAAAATATCAAGAACAACATAAGGAACTCTTCATTCTTCGACCTGATCAAAGCGTTTAACTCAGTAAACCATGAGACTCTGTAGATTGTGTTCCAAAGATTTGAATGTTCAAGAATCCTGCAGCTTCAGGATGATTTGACTGCAGCTATCTATAGTGGGAGATGAGAAATATACTCCTTAAATCCAAACTGGGGCCAACAATCTACCTGACAATGGTTATCCACGTCATGAAAGATCAACTGCCCACTGCTACAAATATTAAATGCCACCTAGATGGAAAGCTCTTTAACCTTGCCTGCCTCAGCACCACAAGTAAACTGACCACTAAGTCATAAGTGATCTACTCTTTGCGGATGACTTCGGATTTACCACACACGTCAGATGTGCAAACCACACTCAATCTTCACTTCTGCTGATGAGAAACTCTGCTTATCCTTGAATGCTGGCAAAAACATGGTAGGCACATTTCTAAAAGGCCACCATTAATAAGGAGATATTAAATTGGCTACCCCAGTCCTGCCTTGTACAAACTGCTGCTGTGAGCGTTTGACATTGGTGATTTTCACAAGTGAACTGAAGCCCTAGTGTACAAAGCAGTGGTCGTTACCATAATCCTGTATTGCAGGAAGATCTGGGTCGTATACTAGTGACACACAGCTTTAAAGAAATTCCTTAATATGTCACAATTGTAGTATTAATGACTGGAAGGAGCTTACTACTCGACACAATCAATAAAAATTATGAAACTTATCCATCAAACTTCATCTTGCTTTGACTCACAATATCTAAACCATGAGACAGAATAGCCATTGAGAAAGAACACAAAGGAAGCAAATCCTGAACTCTCATCTCAACCTCGTAAGTCATCTTGTGCGATTTGTGCAAAGATCCGTAGGTTGAAAATTAGCCTGCTTAGTCGCATAAAGACCTATCGCAGAACCTCAACCCTGAAAAGACATCATCCTCAAATAGAGATTCAGCCGCTTCCACTAATGGACTACAACCTCTGGCTTTTAAAACTATATGATTTACGAACAAGAGAAGGCCATTTGGCCCCTTGAGCCTGCTCGTTTATTCAATAGAACGAAGGCTGATCCGCTGCCCTCTTCTTCTCAGAATATTATTAAGTCATAGAGATTTACTGCACTGAAAGGCCCTTTGGTCCATCACGTCCACATCTGTTATCAGGCACCTATCTCAATCCATTTTCCAGCACTTGGCTCGTAGCCTTATATGCTATGGCATTTCAAGTGCTCATCTAAATATTTCTTAAATGTTGACTGTTCCCTCTTCAGACAGTAAGTTCCAGATAACCACCATCAGGAAAATAATTTTCCTTGCATCTCCTAAACATCATCTCTTTTAATTTAAAACTATGATGCCTGTTATTGACTCTTTGTTAAGGAGAAAACTTCCTTCTTATCCATTCTATTTATGTGTCTCATAATTTTATACATGTCAGTTGGGTTCCCCCCCACCTCCTGCTCCTTTGCTCCAAGGAAAACACCCCAGTCTATCCAGTTTCAAAGAACAAAACAGCACAGGAAATAGGCCCTTTGGCCCAACGAGCCTGCAGCGCCACCCTGATGTTCCCACCTCTACCCGTGATCCCTGTCCATGTTTATAGATCTATGGATTAAAAACCAAATTGAGACAATTTAGGGAGAATTTGTTTTGCCAGTTAGCCTAAGAGCACATGTTTGGGATGTGGGAGGAAACCGGAGCACCCGGAGAAAACCCACGCAAGCACGGGGAGAATGCGCAAACTCCCACAGACACAGGCCCAAATCCATGTATCTGCACAGCACAGCAATAGTCACTGAGCTGTCGTGTTGCCCATCAAATGGTCCAGGTCAAGCGTACACTAACGACGTGAAGCACTGGGATACTCTCAAAAAAGATCCAAGAGCAGCCCTCTCACGACCCATCGCATGTATGCCCCTCGTTAGACAACAAGGTGGACCAAAGCACCTGTAGGATAAAACAAGTACATCAATATCATCATCTATTTACACACTTCCCAGGGACTCCCAAGGCTCATGATCCCTATTTTAAATCAGTTTTCTATACCACTCCATTCCCATTCTGTTCATTTGCCCATCTAAGTATTTCTTAAATAACTCCAGAGTACCTGCCTCCACCACTTTACTTGGCAGTGCATTCCATACCCCCACCACCCTCTGTGAAAAACTCCCTCTAGCATCCAAATTATACCTTACCCCCCTCACCCTAAGCCCGTGACCCCTTGTGCTATTCCAGTCCATCCTAGGAAAAAGCTTAACTTTGTTTACTCGATCTATACCCCTCATAATCTTGTACACCTCTGTTAGATCTCCTCTAAGTCTACGTCTTTCTAAGGAAAACAGTCCCAATTTGCCTAACCTGTCCTCGTAACTCAGACCTTCCATACCAGGCAGCATCCTGGTAAACCTCCTCTGCACTCTCTCCAGAGTCTCCACATCCTTCCGGTAGTAAGGCGACCAGAACTGGATGCAGTATTCCAAATGAGGTTTAACCAGCGTTTTATACAACTGCAACATTAAAGGCCAGCTCTTGTACTCTATACCCCTTCCGATAAAGGCTAACATACTATATGCTTTCTTCACAACCTTCTCCACTTGCTCTGCCACCTTCAGAGACTTGTGCACCTGCACCCCTAGGTCCCTCTGCGTTTCTATACTCTTAATAGGTCTACCCTTAATCATATACCTCCCCCTACATTCTTTCTCCCGAAATGCATCACCTCGCATTTATCAGGATTAAATTCCATCTGCCATCTGTCTGCCCAAGCTACTGATCACTCAAACGTTCCAGCCTAGACAAGATCTTGATGAACCTCCTCTGCACATTCTCTAGTCCAATTATTTTCTTCCTATAGTGTGGTGACCAGAACTGCACACGGTAATCCAGCGTGGCCAAACCAGCGTTTTATGCAGCTTCATGTATTCAATGTTTTGGTTAATAAGGGCAAATATCCCATGTGCCACAACCATCTTATTAGGAGTACAGGAATGAGAGAATGAGATAGACAATCTGGTGAATTGGTGCAAAAACCATAATCTTTCTATCAAAGTCAACAAATTAAAGGAGATGGTCATCAACTTCAAGAAACATTAGGAGGACATGCAGCTGTCTACATCAATGGGAACAAAGTGGAAATGGTCAGGGTCTTCATGTTTCCAGGTATCCAGATTGCCAACAACCTGTCCTGGTCCCTCCACATTGAAGTTATGGTTAAGATTCCCACCAATGCCTCTACTTTTCCCGAAGGCTAAGAAGATCTGGCATGTCTGCTTTGACAACTGCTACAGGTGCACCATTAGATAGCATTCGTTTTGATTGTATCACAGCTTGAAATGGCTCCTACTCTGTCCAAGACTGCAATAAACTGCAAAGGGTTGGGCACCGAATGTAGTCTATCATGCAAACCAGCCACTCATCCCCTGGTGCTTTTTGCTGCCTTGGAAAAGCAACCAGCATAATCAAGGACCCTGTGTACCCTGGACATTGTCTCTTCCACCTTCTTCCGTTGGGAAAAAGACACAAAAATCTGAGGATACGCATCAACTGACTCAAGAATAGCTTCTTCCGTGCTGCCGTTAGACTTTTGAATGGATCTCCCTTGCGTTAAGCTGATCTTTCTCTACACCCTAACTATGACTGTAACATTACACTCTGTACTCTCTCCTTCTCCATGCTTTATTTAGTGCACAAGAAACAGTACTTTTCACTGTACATTAATATATATGACAATAAATCAAATCTATCTGGCCTGCTGTCTTCATAGACTAATAGACATTGTTAGTACCCTTCTTTATTTAATTTTTATCTCTCTAGATCTGTTTAATTAAATGTGATCATACTGTAAAATGATAAATTGACATTTTGAATTGTATCAAATTGCTGCACTTTACTTTTACACTCATTAAGTGATCTAGCTTGATTTTAGGCTGACTATTTGATTACCATAAGAAGTCTCACAACACCAGATTAAAATCCAAAAGGTTATTTGGTAGCAAAAGCCACTACATGATTACCTTCAGACTTAGCCTTACATGTCTCTTTTGGCACTGATGTCCTTGGACAACTGTTTTCTTCTGTCTCATTCATGAACTCAAAGAGAGGACAGCTCTGATCCTCTGCCTTGCTTTTTATACTACTCCGCACCTGGCTTCACCCTCTCTGACTACTCTGCTTTCAGGCTTCACACGTCTGACCACTCCACAACTGGCTTCGCTCTTTACATGGTTCTGTTTCTAGTGTCATCTTCTCTGAGTGCTGTATACCTAACCTCGATCGTCACACCACCCTACTCGCAGTCCGGTCCTCTGACTGCTCCACACCCAGCTTCACTCCTTAGACTGCTCCACAACCAGCCTCACTCTTCATACTGCTCCATCCCCATCCTCTCTGACTGCATTACTCCCAGCCTTGATCTTTACATGGCTCTGCTCTCAGCCTCTGGCTCACTGACCTCTTTCTCCCCCGAGCCCTGCACTTTACACTGCTTCACTCTTGACCTTGGTCTTTGTGACTATTCCACTCCCACTTTTGGTCTCTGTGACCTTTTACATCATTTTGGAACATTAAAACAGAGCTAAAATTGAAATGAAACATTTTGGTTATTCTGTCAGTCTGTTAAAGGCATATCTTTCAGTTTTAATTCTGTTTAGAGTTTTGTTGACTAATAATTGAAATCTGTTGTAGAGAATATCTGTTTATAGAAAGATAAGAAAAGCTAACAACATCTGCCTATCTGTGGAATCTGGTTCTATTTGTTTAAAATATTTGCCATCCATATACTGATCATTTGTTGTATATTTGAAAATACTGCAAAAATTTGAAAAATTGGTTCACGATATTGTGAAAAATACATTTATTGCAGTTTCAGAAAATTCAAGTACTTGTAGGCCATGAAGACTGGATTCGAGGAGTGGAATGGGCTCGATGTGGTAAGTAATTTGAGTGGTTATTCAACACCATCATGGGTTCTAACATTGTTATTTTGGAACTTATGAGTAAAAATAACAATGGCTCAGTATATTCTTAATTTAATGTTAATTTTTCATTAATTTGATTTTCTTTGAGCTAAAACATATTCTGGATTGTTTTACTTAATTCAAGCTGTAGAATACATCATGTTTTTGTGTGTAATTTTTTTTCTTTGCAGCTTTGTAAGTGTAATTAGTGACAATACACCATTTTTGTCTTGTACTCCGATAGATGGAAATCTTTTATTAGCAAGCTGTTCACAAGATTGTCTGATACGCATATGGAGGATATTTATAAGGACAGAATCTACTTCCAAGCATTGCGATGAAGATATTATTAAATTGAAGGAAGATGTATTTTCTGTTCAGAATAACAGTGAGTCTTAAAGTTCAGAATCATTTTTTCCAGAAAAATGAAGTGAAGCAGGTAGGATCATTCCTGCTATGTAATAAATATTCTGATGTTTCTTAACATTACTGACACTGAAAGGTGCTATCCTAACTCAAAGTACTTGAGTTTTTACACAAATTAAATTCAATACCTACTGGCCTTCTGCTCAGTGTCTCTCTAAACAGTAGTGGGAATGAAGTGCAGAAACTTGGAGGAAGATGAACGTTTTTTATTCTGAATCTAAGTGCTTTGAGTTTTTCTTATCAATAAAGATTTTCAGCAATTAACTATTTACCTTTTTAGCAAGCAAGTGAAAAAATTGGATATTGGAGTTGTAAAAGTTAAGGCATTATTTCTTGGGATGCTTTTCAGTACTATCAGTCATGGCAGTGATTTTTTTTTTGTAAACAACATTTTTATCTGGTGTTGATAACATTTCTAATAATTCCTGCATTTGAGCTCTATGAAGGGTTAACATACATGGATTCTGATCTGATGTGTATTTGGTTTTCAATTTAATAACACACTTGCCTTTTTTATATTACACTACAAAATACAAATTTGACTGTTAGTAAATTGTATTTGGTCTAAACCTAGATCTATTTTTAGGGAATCATAAACCGAAATTACCAAATGACCCCCAAATGAAAAAGGTTACCAACAAGATTTCACATTTTGTAACTTTTACTTTAACAGAAGTTACAGCCAATACAAATTAAACTTGAATTAGCAGGCAAATAATATTTCAAATAAAAAGTTAAGTTTCACTTTAAATGGACTTTTCAACAAGGATGCGTCTTATACAACTGTAAGCACCCGCATTACTCCATGCAAACATTGTGGCATCATGTTCTGAAGTTCTCTAACTTGGCCTTTGGTAAATAGGATCTCCCACTTTTTCATTGAATTAATTCATCCTCCAAGATGTATTCATCAGCAAGCGTACTCCATTTGAAGTCCCAGGGAAGATTGTCACTTGAACAGCATAGTTCTTCAGAATGTCCTTAACCAGATTGAAGGCAGCCTTGATGACACATATTCCTTGGAGAAAAGGTTCAATTTAGCTCTAGCAAAACTAAAGCCACAGCAATAAAATTGTCCAGTTCACAATCCCTGTTCTACTCCGTTGCAATTCTTTTAGCTTGCAGCTCTCTTTTGTCTGGCCATACAATATCTGTATGTTCATTTCTTTTGTACTGGTATTGCTTCCAAGTCCAGGGTGCCAGGCCACATGGACCACAAGTGATCCATTTATAGTTATTGAAAACTCTTAAAAATTCTTTCAAACGTTCTTGAAACTAATTACAGATTCCACAGTAAGTTTTCCTTACTGTGCTGCTTTGGGTCAAAAGTCATCACCGTAGACCACCAGCAAAATAAATTGACAGTCACATTTAGATTGGTTATGATGTGGCTTGTGTGAAAGTGGGAATACAAAAGCAAAACACTGTAGATGTCTAAAATAAAAGTCTAAAATAAAAACAGAAAATGATGGAAATACTCAATCAGCCTGGCTGTATCCATGGAGAGAAAAACACAGTTAACATTTTCATATCTGGAGGTTTTAACAGAATGTGGGAATGTTGCCTTGGTGAATTGGGATTACTCTGTGGAGTAAGGCACATTGTTGAGGTGATTAAAAAGAGTTTTTTACTGAGCGTGCATTTGCTGTATCTGATCTGGGATTGTTTACTGACACCTGGTGCTTGAAATTGAAAGTTCAACTTGCACTGATGAGTCCAAAAATCCTAGACTTTTCATTAGTATAATGTTATTGCAGGTAATTAAAAGTTTATTGCGTGTTTCATGTTTTATGTTCAATAATTTTATTTATTATTGTATTCTATTTCTCTGGAAATTGTTATTACAAAGAGTTTCCAAGACTGACTGGATAAAGCACAAGATGGAAGCTGCCATGAAATGATAGTCCTTTGTCACCAAACAAGCATGTACTTTTAGTTCAAAGTTCGATATAATTTCAAGGAATTATGATGGTCCAGATCAGAGCAATGGGGCCGATGGGTTCTACAAAATTAATACTTTGCATGCAGATTCTTGCAATCATACACTAGAATATAAACGAGCATTTTTTAATAAGTATTTTCAGATAACTCATTAGGGCAAATTGTGCATGCAACAAAAACCCCAAAGACACAATTTTTAAAATACGTAAATATCTCGCAGCTTATTATTTTTGACTTATAAAAATGTGTTTCTTCTGATTCTTAATTTTATGCAGATTCAAGTTTTCAAACTATTAGCCAGTGGAATGAGTCTATATCATTGTTCCTTTCAATGGAGTAATTGTTTTTTTTTTCTTTCCCCTTAGAGGGGATGGTGACATATGCAGTAACTTTGGAAACTGTGCTGGCTGGTCATGAAAACTGGGTTTATGGATTACATTGGCAGCCCCCGTTTTATAAAGGTAAGATACTGTGAATGCTTGAGAGAAACTTTAGAGCCCCAGTTTAAAGAGAAAAAACCTTTTACAACTCACATCCAATCAACTTTTTGCTCATCTAATTAATGCTGGTAGGCTTCATTCCACAGATCTCGCGAACTCCAATTTCCCCCTCTCATATCATTCTGTATTCTGCAAAAGTACAGAACAGAACTCCTTCCTCAAAACCAAATTTCTTCACTTAAACATTCCTGGAGTTAAGTATTCTTATTTCACAATACTGTCGAGCTGGGCTGTTGTGTTTAGTTTGTTTTTATTATGGCCTTATTGGCCTATATTAGCACTTTTAGTGATTTGTGCATTTCAGATACTCTCAGATTTCTTTGTTTCCTAACCCTAATTAGATTTTATTTCTATCATGAAATGTCCCTTTATTTTTCAAAATGTCACATTTACCCATGTTGAAATTAATTTGCCAGTTATTTGGCCCTTCTTCATGCATATTAATGTTGTCTTGAAATTGGTTGTAGTATTCCTCCATTTGGTGTCCTCTACGTTTAAAAACTCTTTTTCTAAATCATTAATGTAAATTCTAAGCAATAGTGATCTTAACAGTGAACCTTATGGCACTCTGAATAACAACCCTACTCACAGATTTCAGACAGGTGGCAATCCATCTTGCTAATTTTCCCTTAATTCCACATGCTCTGACTTTATTCATTAGTTTATTATGTTTATTGAAGGCCTTTTGGAAATCCAGGTATATTAAATCTTTGGAATTGCCCTTGTGTACACTAAAAGAATTCAGTGAGGTTGGAAAAGCAAGACTTTCTCTTTTGCAACCCATTTAACTATTTGTTATTTTAATTTTGGTTTCTGAATTTTTTTTCTGTGTCTCTTCGTTCGGAATTTTATTATTTTAAAACTACCAATATTAAACTGACTGATTTGTAGATCCCTGGTCTTGTTTTATCTCCGTTTCTTAAATTTAGGCTTAACAAAGCTAGCTGTAAATCCTCTAGTGCTGTATTGATGTAAATTGAGAAGAATCTTCTGCTACCCACAATTGAGAAGTTGTTGTCAGGCATAACCTGCTCTACTACATGGTGTGCTATTCCAATCTCTGCCAATAGTCAGCACACTAAAATGAATACTATATACATATAATAGTTATGTGTCTAGTTTCTTCAGTTTCTAAACTGAAGATGGTTTTAAAAGTTAGAACTGATGCATTCCTGAGTAAGTGAATTTTTAAAGTAATGAGTGATTGTTACTGCAGAACAATCTCCTTCACCCTGAAAAATCAAACTTTTAAAGCTGGACTTTCATTCCTTCAAAAGTTTATTTTTTTAAAAAATTTTTAATTTAATTTAATTTTTAATTAAAAATTTTTAAATTTGGAGATTTTTTTTAAAAAATCTGTCATCTGTTATCTCTGCCCCTTAATTCTATCAATGTTTTGGAATCTTTATTTCACAAATCACTAAAAGTGATGATACAGGTCAAATAAGGTCATAATAAAAGCGAATCACTAAGCCAAAACTACATATTAGAAGATTAATCGTTAGTGGTCTGTCATGTAAAAGTGATTTTAATGCTGCGTGGTTCATTAGCAAAGCCACATTTGACATAATTTGTAGGTCTCACATTGTCTTCATAACAGTATTGATATATTGGAGATTGCTTAGAACAGTGAACAGATTTATGCTCGGAAGTCAATTTCTTATAAAGGTAGATTGCTTAAAAAAAGGAATTGCTATAAACTGAATCTTTAAGGCAGAAGATGAAAAATTGAACATCTTCAGACAATCATTAAATAGCAATCTCTAATTACTACTTAAAATGAAACTAAATACATCAACACCAATTACTACCATCAGTGTGCTGTCACATTGGCCTGCTGCATGTGGACAGTGAATGATTGGAGAAGATACTTAAGGTTTGTTATGCTCCTGTTTGGTTCTTAAAATGTATTTTGTGAGAGTGTTTCCCTTCCTTCTGATTCTAGATTTGAGATATTATAAAAATTAGCTTGATTTTTTTTCTTTCCATGCTTGTTATTATAACCAGTAAATCAGATAACAGCATTGAATATCCAGACATTGTAGTCAACATGGATTTGACAAAGTAGTAGTCACAGGAGCAGCCCAACTTGAAGATTGATCACATTGGCACTTCAGCAAGAGACTTGGCATTCCGATATTTAGGAGGATGTGAATTTGTGGTACTTGCATGATAGATATTCACTAAACATGTCAGAAAAGTTGGGGCTTGTCAAACAACTATGGCATCAAGTATCCCTAGCAAAATTGGAATCAGTGGGTGTTGAGAGGGCAAACTCTCCACTGGTTGGAGTCGTGCTTGACACATAGAAAGATGGTTGTGATTATGGAAGGTCAATTGTCTCAACTCATGGACATCTCTACAGGAGTCCTTAGCTAAGCCCAACAATATTCAGCTACATTAATAATCTTCCTTCTATTGTAAGGTCAGTAGTGGGAATGTTTACTAAAGATTGCAGAACGTTCAGCATCATTCGCGACTCCTCAGATACTGAAGCAGTCGGTGTTCAAATGCAACAAAACCCGGACAATATTCAGGCATGGGCTGACAAATGGCAAATAACGTCCGTGCCATGCAAATGTTAGGCATTGGCCAGCACCAATAAGAGATATTCTAACCACCACCCCTTGACATTCAATGGTATTATTATCACTGGACCTCTCATTGTCAACATCCTTGGGGTTGTATTGGTCCGAAACTCAAACAGGACTTGTCACATAAACACTGGCTAAAAGAGCAAGTTAGAGGTAAGGAATACTGCGGTGAGTAACTCACTTCCTGACTCCCCAGAGTTTATCCAGCATCTATAAGTGCAAAAAAGTGGAAAAGCAAATTGCGTGGAGGATGTGGAAAGCCTGCAGAGGGATCTGGATAGGTTGAGTGAGTGGGCGAGGACCTGGCAGATAGAGTATAATGTTGGCAAATGTGAGGTTATCCACTTTGGTAGGAATAACAGTAGAAAGGATTACTATTTAAATGGCAAAAAGCTGCAGCATGCGACGGTGCAGAGGGACCTGGGGGTCCTTGTGCACGAATTGTAAGAACACAGTATGCAGGTGCAGCAGCTGATTAAGAAGGCGAATGCAATGTTGGTTTTTATAGCTCGGGGGATAGAATATAAAAGTAGGGAGGTTCTGTTGCAGCTGTATAGGGTACTGGTGAGGCCGCAGCTGGAGTACTGTTTGCAGTTTTGGTTGCCGCATTCAAGGAAGGATATATTGGCCTTGGAAGGGGTGCAGAGCAGGTTCACTAATCTGATACCGGAGATGAGGACATTGGAATATGAGGAGAGACTAAATAGGCTAGGTTTGTACTCTTTGGAGTTTAAAGGCTGAGAGGGGATCTTATAGACACGTATAAGATATTAAAGGGGATGGATAGGGTAGAGGTTGAGAGACTCTTCCTGCTTAACAAAGATAGCAGGACTACAGGGCACAGCCTCAAGATTAGGGAGGAGTGCGGTTCAGATCAGAGTTGAGGAGGAATTTCTTCATGCAAAGGGTGGTGAATCTTTGGAATTCTCTGCCTGATGAGATGGTGGAGGCTTCCTCGCTGAATTTATTTAAGTTAAGAGTGGATAGGTTTTTGACTGACAAGGGTATTAAGGGTTACGGGGAGAAAGCGGGAAAGTGGTGCTGAACCACTGCAGATCAGCCATGATTTTATTGAATGGCTGGCAGGCTCAAGGGGCTGGATGGCCTACTCCTGCTTCTATTTCTTATGTTCTTATGTTATGTTCTTACAAGGCAGAAGTCAGGAGTGTAATGGAATACTCGTCATTTGCCTGAATGAATGTAGTTCCAACAACACTCGAGAAGTTTGACACCACTCAGGACAAAGCAGCTGCTTGATTAGCACCACATCACAAACATCCATTCCCTGCACCACCGATGCTCAGTAGCAACAGTCTACACTATCTACTAAACGCACTGCAGCAATTCAGCAACGATCCTTAGATAGCACCTTCCAAACCCAGGACCACTTCCTTCTTTTCAGACAAGGGCAACAGACACATGGGAATTCCACCACCTGCAAGTTGTCCTCCAAATCCCTCACCATTCTGACTTGGAAATATATTGCCATTCCTTTGCAGTCGCTAGGTCAAAACCCTGGAATTCCCTCCCTAACGGTGTTATTGGTCAACCCACAGTACGTGCACTGCAGGTTTTCACAAAAGCAGCTCACCGCCATTTTCTCAAGTGCAGCTAAAGATCAGCAATAAGTGCTGGCCAACCAGTGATGCCCATGTCCAATGAATTAATTGAAAAATGGTAAATTAACGTTTTTCATGACTATTAAATACTCTTGCGCTGAACATTCATTTTTGTAAGCGTGGAGTTTCATTCCAGCGTTGTCTGTTATCTCTGTTAATTCAGTATTTCTGTTCACTGAACGGCTACTGTTCTCTGGAGCAAAGAGCATGACTGTAGATGCTGTACTGCTTGCCACAGTTTGGGCATCTGCACAGGGCTGGAGAAAAACCTGCTATTCAAGTTTTAAAGATGCAGACAATGTGAGTGGAGAGAGCATTAGGTTAAAGAGATGTGTATTGTTTCCAGACAGTTCAGTAAGTGAGGTTTTGCAAACCCAGGCATGTCATGGGGGTTACAGACAGTGTGACATGAATCCAAGATCCTGGTTGAGGCCATTCTTATGTGTGCGGAACTTGGCTATCAGTCTGTGCTCAATGACTCTGCGCTGTCGTGTGTCGTAAAGGCTGCCTTGGAGAACGCTTATCCAAAGGTCAGAAGCTGAATGCCCGTGACTGCTGAAGTGTTCGCCAACAGGAAGAGAGCACTCTTGCCTGGTGATTATCGAGTGATGTTCATTCATCCGTTGTTGTAGTGTCTGCATGGTCTCCTCAATGTACCATGCTTCGGAACATTCTTTCCTATAGCATATTAGGTAGATAACGTTGGCCAAGTTGCAAAGTATGTGCCGTGTACCTGGTGGATGGTGTTCTTACGTGTGATGTTCCGGGATGTCTTGCAGAGGTTGCTGTGGCAGGGTTGTGTCATGTTATGGCCACTGTTCTCCTGAAGGCTGGGTAGTTTGCTGTGAACAATGGTCTGTTTGAGGTTGTGCGGTTGTTTGAAAGCAAGAAGTGGGGGTGTGAGGATGGCCCTGGCGAGATGTTCGTCTTCATCAATGATATGTTGAAGACTCTGGAGAAGATGTTGTAGCTTCTCCGCTCCAGGGAAGTACTGAACAACGAAGGTACTCTGTCCACCGTGTCCCGTGTTTGTCTTCTGAGGAGGTCAGTGCAGTTTTTCGCTATGGCATGTTGGAACTGTCGATCGATGAGTTGAGCGCTATAACTTGTTCTTACGAGGGTATCTTTCAGCATCTGGAGGTGTCTGTTGTGATCCTCCATCTGAACAAATCCTGTATGCACGCAAGGTTTGTCCGTAGAGGATTGCTTCTTTAACGTGTTTAGGGTGGAAGCTGGAGAAGTAGAAGTGGAGCATTATGAGGTTGTTTGTGGGCTTGCGGTACAGCGAGGTACTGAGATAACCGTCCTGATGGAAATGTGTATGTCCAAGAATGCAATCAAATCCGGAGAATAGTCCATGGCGAGTCCTTGATTATGCTGGCTGCTTTTCCAAGGCATCAGGAAGTATAGACAGTTCTGGGCGTTATTCAGTTTCTTGCAGTCTTGAACAGAGCAGGAGCCATACCAAGCTAGATACAACCAGAAAAAATGCTTTCTGTGGTACACCTGTAGAAGCTTGTAGGAAATAGCAGGTTTTATGAAGGAAGGTCAGATTCACTGAGCTTGACTCCATGAGAGTTGAGAAGGGCAAGAAGTGACTTGATAAAAGTATATAAGATCCTGAATAGTTTTGACATGGTGGATGTGGAAAGGATGTTTCTTCTTGTGGGTGAGTTCAGAACTACAGGCACTTTTAAAATGAGGGGTCACTCTTAAAGGACAAAGATGAGAATTTCTTTTTCTTGGAGAGTTATGCAACTTTGGAACACTCTGCTTCAGAAGATGATGGAAGCGGGGTTATTGAATATTTTTAAGGCAGAGCTAGATAGTCTTGCTTGCCAAGGAAATCAAAGGTTATTGGTGACAGATGGGAATGTGGAACTTGAAATGCAAACAGATTGACCATGATCTTACTGAATTGTGGAGCAGGCTGAAGGGATCAAATGGCTTCCTTCTCTCCCTGTTTTGCATGTTTGTGTATTCTTTTTCAATCTTTCATTTGATAATGATATGATATTCATTTATTTTACTTATTAGTCACAAGTAGGGTAGCATTAATAGTGCAATGAATTGTGAGTTGCTTCACATCCTTTTAGAAAGTACCCTGATAAGCACTTGGCATATCGTAATATTCAGAGCTATGGGCCAGGTGCTGGTAGATGGGATTGGGTGGGATTTCAAATATTCCTAATGTCTTGGTGCGGACTTGATGGGCGAAGAGCGTCTTTTGCGATGTATGACTCTGAGTTACTGTGAAAATCCATTAGATTAAATATTCTAAATTTCATGTCCTAACCTGCTTGTCTAGGAAAGCTTTCTTCAATTTAGTTGGCTAAGGAAATGCATAAAATTAGGAGGCTTGCAAATTTCTAATTTTGCATTTACGTTTGTGGGTTTCCTATTATAAGACCATAAGTCATAGAAGCGGAATTAGGCCGCTTAGCCCATCGAGTCTGCTCTGCCATTCAATCATGGCTGATATTTTTCTCATCCCCATTCTTTTGCCTTTTTCCCATAACACTGATCCCGTTATTAATCAAGAACCTATCTATGTCTTAAAGACACTCAATGACCTAGCATCCACAGCCTTCTGCGACAGAGTTCCACAGGTTCACTACTTCTGGCTGAAGAAATTCCTCCTCATCTCTGTTTTAAAAAATTGTCCTTTTAGTCTGAAGTTGTGCCCTTGAAATCCTATAAATTTAAATAAGATCCTTCCTCATCCATCTAAACTTTGAGTACAGGTCCAGAGTGTTCAACCATTCCTCATACGTCAAGCTTTTCATTCCAGAGATCATTCTTGTGAACCTCCTCTGGACCCTTTCCAAGGCCAGCACATCCTTTCTTCAATATGGGTCCAAAACTGCTCACAATACTCCAAATGGGGTCTGACCAGAGCCTCATACCACCTCAGGAGTTCATCCCTGCTCTTGTATTCTAGCTCTTTTGATATGAATGCTAACATTGCATTTGCCTTCTTAACTGCTGACTGAACCTGCATGTTAACCTTAAGAGAATCTTGAACAATGACTCGCAAGTCCCTTTGTGTTTCTGTTTTCCTAAGCATTTTTCTATTTAGAAAATAATCTGTGTCTCCATTCCACCTTTCAAAGTGCATAACCTCACACTTTTCCACGTTGTGTTCCCTCTGCCACTTCTCTGCCCACTCTGCTAATCTGTCCAAGTCCTTCTGCAACCCCATCCCCTCCACAATATTACTTGTCTCTCTACATATCTTTGTATTATCTGCAAACTTAGCAACAGTGCCTCAGTTCCTTTCTCCAAATCGTTAATGTATATTGTGAAAAGTTGTGGTCACAGCACTGACCCCTGATGCACACCACTAATCACTGGCTATCATCCTGAAAAAGATCCCTTTATCCCCACTCTCAGCCTTCTGCCAGTCAGCCAAGCCTCTAATCATGATATTACCCTTAACACCATGGATACTTAAGTTATTTAAGTCTCTTATATGGCATCTTGTCAAAGGCCTTCTGGAAATCTAAATAAATCATGTTCACTGGTTCACCTTTATCTAACTTCCTTGTTACTTCCTCAAAGAACTCTAACAGATTTGTCAGACATGACCTCCACTTGATGAAGTTTTGCTGACTTGAGTCATAGTTTACTGTGCACTTCGAAATACTCCGTAATCTCATCTTTAATAATGAAATCTAAAATCTTGCTAATGACGCAAGTAGGGTTAACCGGCCTTATGCGAAGAAGTGCTCGTTTTCCTGCACTGTGGCTTATGTAACCTATTGAAATTGCAAAAGCAAAATACTACCATAATATAGAAATAAAAATAAAAGAAACATTCTGCAGGTCAGGCAACATCCATGGAGAGAGAAACAGAATTAATGGTTCAGATTGATGAGTCCTCATCAGATCTTGTGTTCAAACTGGAAGAAAACTAAACTCACAACTAAACTGAATACATGGCTTGAAATAATAGTTTGCAATGTTTGTTTGTGTAAGATGTTTGAAAGTATAACAGTTTTTCTTTATAATGCCCGGGGTACTGATGAGTATTCAATGTCTTGTTAAGGTGGGAAGAGCAAAAATGTGAGCAAAAATTAAGACTGGCTCTTCAGTACAATGCTTGGGGAATGTTGCACAGTTGAGATTGCCAAAGCTTGGATGAATTTTACTGAGGTTCTTTCTGTCCTCGTGGATGGATGTTAAAGATTTTTCAGTACCATTCAGCCAAGAGCACGGGGAGTTCTGCCAGTGCCCTAACCTTTTAACTGATGAATATACTTGCTTTTCCGACAGATGGCAGACTTCAACAACCCATGTCCTTGTTGTCTGCATCAATGGACAAAACAATGATTCTGTGGGCTTCAGATGAAGAATCTGATGTCTGGTTAGAACAGGTAAGCTTTATTACCTATTATATTATTCTAATGCCCTGTGTCCAGAATAGTTTTTAAATCTTTTTCAACAAATTAAAGGTTTTTGTGGCATAATTAAAATTGACCACATCTGGTTGTAAATCGGTTACTGTTTCTGATTAAAGTATTTTGCATTTTTATTGTCAAACCCATTCATGTTTAAAAGACACAATATATTAGGCCAATTAATTTTATCCTGCCCTTATTCCTTTGGGCAATGGTCTTGAGTTTTCCATGTTCATTTTAATATTATTCTGCCAGGTTTATTGTAGAAAGGGCTAGAATGCTGTCATTTGTGTCTCTGTTTTTCCCCTTATTTTGGAGAGCAGGTGCTTGCAAATAACATGCCAATGATGAAAATAATATCTCAGCTTTTGCACCATTTGCCCAGTTCAGATGCTGGACCTGTGCTGCCTGCTGACGGCAGAGAGGATTTAAGAGCTATAATTATCAAACAGGAGTGTGGTCATGCATTCCCTAGTGGTAATATGTGATTTGTTCCAGTGAAAATATGTTACTTTCTTCAGTCAGCTGAGTAGCTGTTGACTTCCTGCCAATGCAGCAGGCCCCACAGTTTGCTGCTGTAAGTTGCTGTCCCTAGCCTGGTGTAACAAACTGGCAGAAGCAGGGTAATCTGCCTCCCACATGCTGATAACCCTACAGCAGGGAAGTTGGCAGAGGTATGAAATATCTCTGTGGTGGTAGGAAGTTGCACCTCTCCAAGGAGGTTTCCCCTTTGAGAAGCCTAATTCTATCTTTTAATTATGCAGACTAGCACCTTCTTAGATTGGAAGTAAATAGAACACTACATGTAATTTTAGCCTCTTGCTAAGTGGTATCGTGGAAGGAGACAAGAACAAAGAAACAGGAGGGTGATTGAGTCCCAGGACCCTGTCTTTCCAGTCAGAATGTCTGAACAGTTCATAAACTCTATTTATCCACCATGATACCCAAATCTGACAAAAGCAATCTGTCTCAGTCTTGGAACACCTCCTTAACAATCATCCTTAACAGTGGTGCTCCACAAGGTTGTGTCCTCAGCCCCTTCCTATACTCCTTATACACCGATGAATGTGTGGCCAAATTCCCCTCCAACTTGATTTTCAAGTTTGCTGACGACACCGCTGTAGTGGGTCGGATCTCAAACAATGACGAGGCAAAGTATAGGAATGAGGTAGAGAATCTGGTGAACTGGCACAACAACAATAATCTCTCCCTCAATGTCAATAAACAAAGGAGATAGTCATTGACTTCAGGCAGCATAGTGGGGAACATATCCCTGTCTGTATCAATGGGAATGCAATGGAAATGGTTATGAGCTTCAGGTTTCTAGCTGTCCGGAGATCAGCAACGATCTGTCCTGGTCCCCCCATGCTGACACTACAGTTAAGAAAGTCCACCACAATGCTACTTTCTCAGGAGACTAAAGGAATTTGGCATGTCCGCTACGACTATCATCAACTTTTACAGATGCACCATAGAAAGCGTTCTTTCTGGTTGTATCACAACTTAGTATGGCTCTTGACCTGTCCAAGACCGCACAAAACTGCAAAGGGTCATAAACGAAGCCCAGCCCATCAAGCAAACTAGCTTCCCATCCACTAATTCAGTCTAGACTTCCGCTGCCTCGGAAAAGCAGCCAGTGTAATCAAAGAGTCCACGTAGTCGGGATGTTCTCTCTCCTATCTTCGGTCAGAAAAAAGGTACAATAATCTGAGGACCTGTATCAGTTGACACAAGAACAGCCTCTTCCCTGTTGCCATCAAACTTTTGAATGGATCTACCTTGTATTAAGTTGATCCCATCTCTTACATTTTAGCTATGACTGTAACACTTCATTCTGCACTCTCTCCTTTCCTTCTCTATGTATTGCATGCTTTGACTATATATTGGACAAGAAATAATACTTTTAACTGTATACTAATACATGTGACAAATCAAGAAAGTTCTCATGGTCATAACGTCTAGAGTCTTTTTGGGGAATTAGTTCACAATTTCCAGTACCCATAGTGTAGAAAATGTGCCTTCTGTTTTCACTCCTGAAAGGCCCTCTTTGATTTGCTTAAGTGATCAAATAGTTTCTTCATATCTACAATATCCAATTCTTTTTAAAGTTCAAGCACCTCAATTAGATCATGCTTCTGCATTCTCAACATAAGAGGATGCAAGCCAGGTTTATGCAGCTCATGCTTGCACCTTAACTCACTAAGTCCTGTCCTCTTTTTAATATATCTGTGTTGTACTCTGTTCAAAGCCGAAATTTCAGCGATGATGTCCAAAATTGAAATCCATACTCCATATTAGGTTTGACCAGAAATCCCACTTGAGATTTGCTGGTTGGTCTCTTCAGTGTTAATGAATGGCATGTGCAGAAAGATGACTGCTGTATGTGAATAAATAACTGTCTTTCAGTGCACTGAATTTCTTCTATTTACTCTTCTGCTCCTCATTTTAATTTTGTTTTGGATTATAGAACCGATTATATTCTGTGTGGCTAAATGAATTATTTATTTATTTAACATCATTCGTGGAATGACTAATATTGATGTGCTTTCTTAGCAAGTAAAAAAAATTGGTATTATTAGCTATCAATGCTGAAGGAATTATCTTGATTTTTTTGATCGTTTCCCACTGACTGGTTTCCAATTGTCACTTTATTTGGCTTCATTCTTTTGCTAGACAGGAGCTTGAGACAACTGAGGTATTTTGACTTTGCTTTGGGTTTGACAAAAACATGTTGAACCCATGTTCAAGAAGGCTTCGTCATAGTCACAATCATGTTTCTTACTTTCTGGGTTCTGATTTGCAACGGAATTAGCTGGAGGTGCAAGCTCTGCCTAAAACTGTTTTTGAAGTTAGAACCAAGGGCCATTACTTATCAGTATGACTGTCACGTAGGTGTGGCTTTTAAAAGAGGTTATGATCCTTGTGGGGAAAACTGTAAACCAAAAGAACTAAATAGTCCCCAAATGAAGAAATTATAAGATTTCATTTTTATCGCTTTTTCTTTCAAACAAATTAGATCCAACACAAATTAGACTTGAATTTTTAGGTAAATGATATTTGAGATAAGAGGGTAAATTTCACTTTAAATAGTCAATATATCCAAGATGCATGTTATGCAATCAAAGCATTCCTCTTCAGTTTGTTTAGCATTACATAGCTACACAGTTCCAAATATACTGATCTTTATTCATACGGAAGGCCAGGAGTCTCATCTGACAACCGCTTTCACCTTTGAGTTTCATGGCTATAATTTATCATCAGCAAGGCTCGGTTCTGTGAACTGTCTCTTCCGTCTCTTCTCGTACGACTGTGCCAATCCTGCATCTTTCCAGAGTTGGATTTCAACCAACCAACCAATAACACCTTGGTTCGTGGTTTGGCTATTTCTGGGAAAACATCCAGCTCTTCAGCATCTCTGAGCTACTCATGCAGCATTCCAGGATTCAGATCTTTTTAGTCAGCTTTCACGTTATCTCCAAGAACTTCTACTTCCTTTCCTGACAAACAGAAAAACTGACTTTTGAACTTCTTCTCAAAATGATTTTGTGTGTTCTTCTTCCTGTCCCTGTTCGCTTTCTGTCTGTTTGCTTCTGTGTACTGATTGCCTTCACCATCCAGCACCTCGACATAGAGATCCTCTTTGTTTCTGCCAGCCGCCTGGCTTTTTTCTTAACTTCCTTCTGCTTCCATGTAAAACAGTACCAGCTCACATGCACCAGTACTTTCAATTACCCAGGAAAACTGCAAATGATTTGTTACAGATGATGCAAACTCTCAAGTTCCTTTCAAACGCACTTAAAAGTAATAACAATTTTCACAGATGTTTTAAAGAAATTATAATTTTTTCTTGCAAGACTGCTTCCAGGACAGAAGTCATTGCATTTGTTTGACTGCTAGTGTAATCAGAAAAAAAAAATGTGGCACCATGGCACTGTGGTTAGCACTGTTGCCTCACAGCACCAAAGATGCAGGTTTATTCCTGGCTTGAGTAACCGTTTGTGTGGAATTTGCACATTTTCCCCATGTCTGTGTGTGTTTCCTCCCACAGTCCAAAATTGTGCAGATGATATTGATTGATCATGCTAAATTACCACTTAGTATCAGGGGGACCAATAGGATAAATATGTGGGGTTATGAGGATAGAGGTTGGTGCAGACTCAGTGGGCCGAATGGCTTTCTACTGCACTATAGGGATTCTGTGATCCTCAGAAATCGATATATCGACTGCCTTTGTTTTAGAGGATGGTGGAAGTGGAGGAACCAATAAAATATATCACAAAGAAATATTGGTGAGGCATGTTTCCAAAATTAAATGTAGTATGTGTGTTGTCACAACATGCAATTCACCTTCTCATTTACTTACTTTGAAAACCAGAGGAGATTAACATGATTTTATTTCTTGCAACCCTTTTTGTGATCCTTAATTAGGGTCAAGAACGGCAATTTGAAAACTGCTGAAGTAGGCTGAAACTTCACTACAATGCAGGGAATGCTGCATCAAGTCATTAAACTAATACCCCATCTACCCATGTGGGTTCGTGTAATAGCTCTCATAACATTATTTAAAAAGTGCTTGAGACATCTGGCATATTGGCCAATAATCATTACTCATTAGTTCACCAGTAAAGATTAGCTGGTCATTCATCTCTTTTGGTGTCTGTGGGACTTAATCATGTAATTCATTTCCTGTTTGCAGATTTATTCTGATCCCTGTTTAAATCAGGAGAATATTGAAAACACTTTTTTTCCCTGCCCTGCCCACCCTTTATTGAATGAGGAGACATTAAAGTAGTAATTTGCTAAATGCAGTTATTTTAATCTTTATTTTGTGATAATGATTTTGGCAGTCATTTCAGTTTGTGTGTTCTGCTTTTGGAGCATTGAGCGATATTCATTCGGATCATTTTGAAATCAAGCCTGAAAGAGATGAGCTGTGTGCTCACATTTTTCTAATGAATGCTGTCTGCGCATGAAGGTTCAAGAATCATGGTTAATTAGGTATACTTTGGAACAATGGCTTTTGCACACATGCCCTCCTTTTTCTATCCTGTTGATCAACAACTGGACCCAGGTGCATTGAGCATATTACCCTGAAGATAAGTTTTATTGCCAACAGATTATAAATATTTCACAAACTTTCTTTCTGACCAAATCTTCTTCTTTCTTTCTCGAACTGACCTCTATGGCTTGATACACATTCCCCAAATTATTTGAGTTAATAATTGTTAGGTAGTATAGAACTTCAATTTTGCTGGTAAAATAGACATTTTTTTATCAAAGCTTTTCACCTTTCATTCAACAGGACAATTTCAAAAATGCCAACTGTAAACAAAATAGTGGGTTATACTGCATGACTGACTGGCAAGTGGATTCTGATTGGTAGAGACATGTACTGGAAGCTATGCATATTACTACATAGGGCCCTGTTCTTTGCAGACAGAAAAAAATTGTTTAATTATGCCTGTTTCAACTAAACAAGGTAAGTGAGAAACATTCACTGATTCATTCCCCAGTGCAATTTCTCGACCAATCAGTAAAGCTGCCTGGTTTAAATTTCAAATAAATTACTTGACAATTAACTATTAGTCACTATCAACTGGTACATTCTGTGTAATGACAATATCTCTACCAATCAGAGTCCACTTGCCAACCAATCAGTACTCTCTTCTAAATTATTCCTTTTACATTTCATATTCTTGCTAATTGTTCTGATGGGTGCTAAATGAAAAGCTTTAGCAAAAAATATATTTTTTCAGCACTATTTCTGATTTCTCTCTCTCCCAATAGAGAACCATAGAATATTTTTATGTGGCTTGAGATGCTGTACAATTTTAACCTTTTTTTTGTTGATCTCAGACGAAATCTATGAAGTAAATCTGTCAGTTTTGATAGCATTCATGAAGCAAACTTCTTAAAGTAGGTCATGATAGTTTAAAAGTAAAGTCAGTATCTCAAAAAAACCGATGTAGGTCTCCCCTTCCACTCATTAGAAATGTACTTACTGTAATGGAATTGCATGTATTTTTAAAAAGAATTCTAAATTATTCATGTTTGGCAAAGCACGCTCTCTGCATGGGAACCGCTGTAATTCTGTTCAGCAAGACTGGAAATGACACGGGACCTGACTAAGAGATGCTGCAGAACAAGGGAAGGAAATTTTAACATTTAAAAACCAAAAAAAGGAAGAAAATACATAGGCTGTGTAGAAAGGGAAACCTTTATTTCTGGAGTGGCTAGAGCATAAATCTACATGCCATTAGACTAGGCTATAGTATTGAAAACAGAAGGATTAGAATTGTCACAGCACTGAAGCAGCAAAGTGCATATGAATGAATGATTTATTAACCTATGCATTAGCAATTGCTGCACCCCTTAAAATTTTTTAGACTCAACTTTTTTCTCTTTGTTAGAACCTCAAGTAAATGTAAATTTGGAACATTATTTTTGACTTATGGCTATTATGGAATAGTTGTTGCAGATTCATGTAGCATGATATTAGCAGTAACCTTAATTTTGTCTTTATTCTTTCATGTGATGTTGGTGGCTGGCTAAGCCAAATATTGTTTTAAAGGGTGTTCAGGGACATCCAGTGACAGTGAAGGATGGTTTGTGTTGGTGGGGAACATGCTGATGACAGTGTTGTCATGCATTTGTTGCTCTAGTAAGTAGAAGTTGTGGTTTTGGAAGATGCTGTTGAAGGAACCTTGGTGAGCTGCTGAAGTGCATCTTGTAGCTAGTATACACTGCTAATACTATGCATTGCTAGTGGGAGAAAGAGAGTGTTTTAGCTATTGGATCGGCTGCCATCCAGGTGGGCTGATTTGACCTGTCCTTGTATTGTTGGAGCTGCACCCATCCAGGCAATGGAGAGTATTCCACCACACACTTGACTTGCACCTTGTAGATGTTGGACAGACTTTGGGAAGTCACGAGATGCATTATTGTGCTCGGGATTTTCAGCCTTTGATCTGCTTTTGTAGCCACATTATTTATGTAGCTGGTGCCAGGCATTGACCTATTTCTGGTCATTGGACATTCCTTGGATGTTCGTGTGAAATTCAGCAATGGCAATGCCATTGAATGTCAAGGGAGAAAGTCAGATTCTCGCTTGTTGGAGTTGATCATTGCCTGGGACTTGTATGCAAATGTTACTGACCACTTATCAGCCCAAACTTAAATATTGTCCAGGTCTTGCTGTATATAGGCACAGACTGCTTCTTTATACATAGATTAGTGAATGCTGCAGAAAATATTGCAGTGATCAGCAAATATTTCAATTTCTGTCCTTTGATAGTTTTGTGGCTGAATTGGAACAGCTAATTCTGGAGCATAGAACTCCAGTACTATTGCCAGGACATTGTCAGGGCCTGTAGCATTTGCAGTGTTCAATGCCATCAGTGATTTCTTTTTATCACATGGAGTGAATCAAATTAGCTGAAGATTGGCATCTGTGATGCTCAGGACTCCAGCAGGAGGCCGAAGTGGATTATCTGCTCAGCATTTCACACTGAAGATGGTTCCAATTAATTGCTTTAGCCTTTTCTTTTGCACAAATGTGCTGGACTACTCCATCGTTAAGAATGTGCCTCCCCGTTCTCCAGTTAGTTGTTTAATTATCGACCACTATTCATAACAGGGATTAACATGACTGCAGAGCTTTGACCTGATCTGTTGATTGTGGGATGGTTTAGCTTTGTCTTTCACATGCTGTTTCCACATGTAGTCCTGTGTCGTAACATCACCACGATGACACCTCATTTTTAAGTATTCCTTGTGCTGTTCCTGGTGTGGCATTTTTCATGGAACCAGGTTTGATCTCTTGATGATAATGATAGGCTGAAGGATATATCAGTGTCTGTACAGATTGTTGTTGAATGCAAATTTGCTGTGGCCAATGGCTCTCAGACCCTCAAGAATGTCCATTTTTGAGATGCTAGATCTGTTCTGAATTTATCCCATTTCACAGAGTGATACTGCTACTTCATTTAATGTGCTTTGTATGGATGTCAGACTTGGACCTTTGAAATGTGGATTTGGAGGAGAATGAAAAGGATCTGTGGACAGAAAACGTAACATGCTGACGTGCTCTGGAGAGTGAACGAATAAAGTACTTTATTGAGTGTAATTAGGAATAAGGAGAGTCTGGCTAGAGCACATCTTAAGAGGAACCAGAGTGGCAAGAGATGTTATGAGTGAAGGATTCAAGAAAAAAACAGAAGAAGATGGAAGTTGAATCTTGGGATGACTTGAAAATTGAAGGAATAAGTAGCAAATGAAAAGACTCACACAGGATAGAGGAAAGTATGGAAAAACTACTGTAAACCAAGGAATTGCCTTTGGGCAGAATATTGATGATGATAACCACACAAGACAGAGAAAGTATGCTCCGTGTGAAGGAGAGACTTTATTTTAACAAGGACTGTGCAGTTAGGATGTGCTAAAGGATGAACTATGAGGATAGATTGCTTAAACTAGGCTTGCTCACTCAAAGGTAGAAAATGAAGGAGTGATCCAATTGAGCAGTTTAAGATGACTAAAACTTTTACTGGGATAGGTAGAAACTATTTCCTCCAGAACAAGATTCGTGTTAACCGTATTTTCAAAAATACTAATTAACAGTCAGTGGAGTGGACATCTGAAACTTTCCCTTAAAAAGCTATGGATACTGGCCAAATGAAAGGTTCAAAACTGCCAGATTTTTGTTTGGTAACTGCATGAGAGACGGACAGGTAAATGAAGTTGACATATTGATCAACCATGATCTCGTTGAACAGTGGAACAATCTCAAGGAACTGAATGCCTGACTCATTCCTTTGTTAATATATTTCTTAATTTTTCATGTTTTGCTTATTGCAGGAAAAAAAAGTTACTTTGGCTATTTAATGTCAAATTTAAATACTCCAAGGTGAAGTATAGAATATAAACCTGTCATAGTTTAAGAAATGTTTACGATGAAATTATACTGAAGTGATGCAGTATGCAGTTTGAGTTATTTTTATTTATCTGAATGAAAATAGCTCAATAAATGACACCTGTATGTCTTAAAGCCAGATGGAAAATAAAATTCTCCGCTTCAGTTTCTATTGTGGGGAGCAGTGTTGGTTGTTACAATTTAAAAACATTTTCATACCAGGATTCTGATTGTTCTGTCTGGAGACCTTTATTTCAGCACTGTCAGCATTATTAAAATCCTCTTGAAATAATGCATCAGAGCAGTTACCCATTCATTGTTACTATCATCAATTTAAACCCACTTGTCCTGGATGAGTGCAGTCCCAACAGTCTTCAAGCTTGATACCATCCAGTACAAAACAATCCGCTTGATTGGCACCCCATCCATCACTTTCAACGTTCATTCCCTCCACCATCGTAGCGGCAGCAGTATGCATCATCTACGCAATGCACTGCAACAGCTCACTAAGGCTTTGTCATGAGCACTTTTTTTTATTTGTTTGAGGGATGTGGGTATTGCCAATTAGGCCAGTATTTAGGCCCATCCCTAGTTACCCCTAAGAAGGCAGTGGTGGGCTGCCTGTTTGAACTGCTCCAAATCCATGACCTTTATTGTACTGGAGGACAACAGAAGAGATGCAGTCCCATTGTCTGCAAGTTCTTCTTCAAGTCGCACAAGGTCCTGACTTGGAGCTCAATTGCCATTCCATCAGGGTTGCTGGGTCAAAATCCTGGATCTCCATCCCTGTCAGCACTTGCGGGTGTTCCTACAACACATGGTCTTCAGCAGTTTAAGGAGGCAGCACATCACCACTTTCTCATGGACAGTTAGGAAATGGCAATAAATGCTGGTCTAACCAGCAATGTCCATACCTCATCAACAAATAAAAGATACATC